>CM055066.1:7865953-8004308 GCA_029204045.2 Tillandsia leiboldiana
GGTGGGCATCGAGGGAAGGTGCCCGATGTCGTATTGATACAGGGTGTGGTTAAGGTGGAAGATGCATGGGAGGGATAGTTGCTCCGGTGTTTGTGGTTTGCCTTATCTTTGTTTACTACGCTTATCATGCTATTTCTAGTCACTGACTTCCCACTCCGTGACAGGTTCGTCCAGTGGGCGAGTGCTAGGGCGCCGGTGAGGACGTTAGGGTGCTGATCTGATGTTTGGGTGACTTCAGATACAGTGACTCTTCTTTCCCTTTTCTTTTATTATTCATGGTAGCTAGTTGTGGATTGCGACACCCCCGTGGGTCGAAATGGATGTTGCCTTTCCTTTCCTTTTTGAATAATTGAATGAATACTACGTTCTCTCTTACTTGGCCGTTTTGAACGATGAAAAACAAAAGAAAACCGTTTGCGAAAACTATTTCTAAAACGTGGGTGTCGTGTGGGCACCGAGCTTTATAAACCCTTGTGGGATTTTAAATGTGTTGCGAACTGTTTTCCACAAACGAGGGCATCGTGTGGATGCTGCTTTCAAAACCTTGTGATTATTTATCCTTTCAAAACACCGGCCCTCTATACTCCTAAGTGAATGCTAGAATGTCATGTGAATTGTTTGGTTGTATGTGTACGAGACCCCAACTGATGTGGTTAGAGATTGTATGTACTACGCCTTGTGAGACACTTTGTAGCCGAGACGCCGTGCAATATACAAAGGGGCCTCTGCCCATTTGCAGAGCGAATTTGTGTATGCGGCGGGTCTGTGCACGCGCCGGGGAGTAATGTTTTACAAAAAAAAATATATGGCTGATTCAGGGGCATCGGTGGCTCCTCTTCCGCGCGATTCGTACCCCCGGGGCGTGACAGATTAAGATGGTATCAGAGCGGTAAACTTTAACCACAACAGTCGGGGCCTAACATCCACGGGCGCAATACTCTGGCTACTGAGTAATAAAGTGAACACGGGATAAATAAAACGCGAGTGCTCGTTGGGGGAAAAAGGGGGGAGGGAATTAGTGTTCTTTTTCTTTTCTCCCTCTAGTGCCAGCACTAGTGGCGTGCCGTTTTATTTAAACTAGGAGTAACTGGTTCGTGCAAATGTTCAGATCATGGCCAGGACTAGATCCACAGCCGAGGACACGGGGGCGGACGCAGCGGAAGCGATGACTGCGGAGAATCAGCTCCTAAGGCAGCAGCTCCAAGAGATGGCGGAACAGTTGGCAGCCCTGAACGACCGCGTGCGCCAACTGACGCAGCAACAGCAGGCCGCTGCGACGGCAGAGGTTGCCCCGGGCCCTCTCTCCCGGGGCCAGCTGCATCGGTGATGGAGACCGAAGGAGGGGCTGCCCCCACCCGGGCCTCGGCTCCAGAGGGTGGCCCCTTCGACGGCAACGGCAGGGCCGGCGGCAACACCAATCGTCGGAATTGCTCCGAGTGTGACGGTAGTGTTACCCACTCCCGCCGCGACCGCCAACGTCGCGAAGGAGGGGGCGAACCTACCAAACGAGCGAGACCGTGTGCGCGCCAACCTGGCCGACTTCAAGAAATACGACCCGCCAACGTTCGAGGGGGACACGACAGACCCCTGGGTTGTGGAGAAATGGGTGGATACAATGGAGAAATTATTCGAGGACCTATTGATGGAAGACCACGAGCGGGTCCCCCTGGCCGCCCACTTGCTCGAGGGGAACGCCCGCATTTGGTGGAAGACCGTACGCCCCGACTCTGCGTCGGGCGCTACCCTTCCGTCATGGACTACCTTTAAACAGCAGCTATTCGGGGCGTTCTTTACCAATAGCGTGAAGAAACAACTGGAGGACGACCTAAACCACATCAGGCAGGGAACCAAAACAGTAATGGAGTACCAGAGGGAGTTCGTGAGACTGGCGAACTGTGTCCCGTTCGTCATTCGGGACGAATCCCATAAGGCACAACTGTTTGTGGATGGATTGAGGACTGACATTTTCCAAGTGGTGGACGCGGCAGATCTACATACCTTTCAGAAGGTGGTCGACCGAGCCACCATCGTGGAACGAGGCTTTGCCGTCACGCGCGCCCGAAGGGAAGGCTCCCACCAGCAAGACGACAGGAAGCGGACCCAGACGACTTCAGGGGGAGGGGGCTCCTCCAGCGGGAATCGGCCCCCTAAGCGGTGGAGACCCCAGCAAAGGACCAGGGGAGCGCCAGGAGAGGGACAACGCCCGGAGGACCGCTCGTGCGTGATCTGCGGCGGGGCGCACCGGGTGATGGATTGCTCCAAGAGACAGGACCATTGTTTCCGATGTGGCAAGCAGGGGCACTTCCGTTTCAACTGTCCCCTGAACCAAGGCACCACATCTTCAGCAGCCTCCGTGCCTTCACCCCAGCATGCAGGGCGGGGGAAAGCGCCAATGACGTCAGCCCCCAGACCGCCAGCAACCCCGATCTGTAGGGGAAAAGCCACCGCCTTCGGGAGGGCCGCATCTATTCGATGGGTCAGCAGGAGACACACCCGTCTGAGCACGTCGTCGCAGGTATCACTCTTGCTGCTGTTTATCGCGCTAGAACCCTTTTTGACACCGGAGCGACCCTCTCGTTTATGTCTCGAGACTTCGCACTGACCCATGATTTTGAGTTGAGACCCTTACCCAGTGTGATGACCGTTCACACCGCGGGAGGATCCTTGGAGGCACGCAACATGGTGCCTTCCTGCCCTATATGGATGGGAAGGCTTCCGTGCCCCTGGGATCTGGTAGTCATTCCATTGAAAGAGTATGATGTAGTACTCGGAATGGATTGGCTCACGTGGTACCTTGCGGTCATAGACTGTGAGAAGCGCGAGGTACGACTGATGTACCCCGATTTTCCGGAGAACGTGTACTTGGCCTGCAAGAGCGTTTCCTTTTCTTCCATGATTCCTGCATCCCGAGCCAGAAAGTTGGTAGAGGGCGGGTGTATGGCCTACTTGGTGTCGGTGGCCCTGGCCGCCGGATCCTCCACGGCACTCCCCGACATCCCTGTGGTGAGGGACTTCCCAGATGTTTTTCCGGCCGAACTACCTGGTTTACCCCCCGAGCGAGAAGTTGTCTTTCCTATTGAGCTTCCACCCGGCACTCGACCAATCACGAAGGCCCCCTACAGGATGGCCTTCGCGGAGCTGAAGGAACTTAAGGCGCAGCTAGAGGACCTTCTGGACAAGGGGTTTATCCGACCGAGTGTGTCCCCTTGGGGCGCACCTGTACTCTTTGTACGAAAGAAAGACGGGAGCTTGCGGTTGTGCATCGACTACCGGGAAATCAACAAAGTCACAGTGAAAAACAAGTACCCCTTACCTAGGATTGATGACCTCTTTGACCAGCTGCGGGGTGCAACTGTCTTCTCAAAAATCGACCTGCAGTCGGGCTACCACCAGCTCAGAGTTCGAGACGAGGATATTCCGAAGACGGCATTCCGGACTCGGTATGGCCATTACGAGTTCACAGTAATGCCGTTCGGGCTTACTAATGCCCCAGCGGTGTTCATGGACATGATGAACCGAGTTTTCAGACCCTTCCTGGATCAGTTCGTTGTGGTCTTCATCGACGACATCCTAATTTACTCCACCGCCGATGAGAAGCACGAGGAGCACCTACGAATTGTTCTACAGACCCTTAGGGAGCAGGAGTTGTTCGCAAAACTTAAGAAATGCGAATTCTGGCTTCGCGAAGTGGGGTTTCTAGGGCATATCATTTCAGCAGCAGGAGTCGCAGTGGATCCCAAGAAGGTGGAGACGGTGACCGACTGGCCCCAGCCGACCACAGTGACAGAGGTGCGCAGCTTCTTGGGCCTTGCGGGATACTACAGACGTTTCGTGGAGGGTTTCTCGAAGATTGCGACCCCTCTGAACCGCCTAACCCGGAAAGGAGTAAAGTTCATTTGGACGGTCCAATGCCAAGAGAGCTTTGAAGAACTTAAGAAACGGTTAACAAGAGCGCCTGTGCTTGCCTTACCAACCCCTGGAGAAGACTACGAAGTCTACTGCGATGCATCGCGAATAGGACTGGGAGGAGTACTAATGCAGCAAGGAAGAGTCATTGCCTATGCTTCAAGACAACTCAAGGATTACGAACAGAACTACCCGATCCATGACTTGGAGCTTGCCGCAGTGGTCTTCGTTCTGAAACTGTGGAGGCACTACCTCTACGGTGTGCATTGCAACGTGTTCTCGGACCACCAAAGCCTTAAGTACCTTTTCACCCAGAAGGAGCTTAACCTACGGCAGAGGAGGTGGTTGGAGCTACTGAAGGACTACGACTTAACCATCCAGTACCACCCGGGGAAAGCAAATGTGGTAGCCGATGCTCTAAGCAGGAGGGGACAAGCAGAAGGAACTTCGGCGGGCGCGATCACGCAGCAGAATGACTTGATCGCGGATTTTTCACGATTGAGGTTGGAAGTGGTACCGGCAGGGACGGTTGAGCGACTGTTGACCCTAACAGTCGCGCCGACCCTATTGGAGAGGATTCGGGAAGGCCAAGGTGCGGATCCGCAGCTGCAGCTGGAACGAGATAGGATTTCACCGGAGCAGGAAGGAGACTTTGCAGTGGGAACGGACGGCACCCTTCGGTTCCGAGGGCGGATCTGCGTGCCCGATCTGCCGGATCTAAAGGAAGAAATCCTGACTGAAGCACATTGCGCCCCCTACGTGGCGCACCCTGGAGGCACCAAGATGTACCGAGATATCCGACAGACCTTCTGGTGGCCGAGATTGAAGGGAGATGTGACGCTGTTCGTGGCTCACTGTTTGATTTGCCAACAGGTGAAAGCCGAGCATCAACGGCCGGCGGGGAAATTGCAACCTCTACCCGTGCCCGAATGGAAGTGGGAGCAAGTCACAATGGACTTCGTCACCGGATTCCCCCGTTCGCAGCAGGGACACGACGCCATCTGGGTTATCGTGGATCGGCTAACGAAGTCAGCTCACTTCCTACCCATCCACACGACCTGGACACGTGACCGGCTGGCACAGGTCTACCTCAGCGAGATTGTAAGGCTGCACGGGGTGCCAACGACGATCACCTCGGACAGGGACACGAGGTTCGTTTCGAACTTTTGGAAGAGTCTACAACGAGCCTTGGGGACCAAGTTACACTTCAGCTCAGCCTTTCACCCCCAGACGGACGGGCAATCCGAGCGGGTGATCCAGATACTCGAGGACATGCTTCGGGCGTGCGTGCTGGATTTGGGAGACGGATGGTCGCGCTACCTACCCCTTGCAGAGTTCGCTTATAACAACAGCTACCAAGCGAGCATTAAGATGGCGCCGTACGAAGCATTGTACGGCAGACGCTGTAGATCCCCGATCTGCTGGGACGATCTGGGGGAGAGAAAGTTTTTGGGGCCGGACCTAGTGGCCGAGACAGAGGAAAGGGTGCGCCTTATCAGGCGACGTTTGGCGACCGCCCAGAGCCGGCAAAAGAGTTACGCGGACCAGAGACGTCGCGACTTGGAATTCCAGGTGGGAGAGCACGTGTTACTGCGGGTGTCGCCGTCGAAGGGGGTGAAGCGGTTTGGGTTGAGGGGCAAGCTGAGCCCGCGGTACATAGGGCCGTTTGAGATTCTGGAGCGCATCGGCCTGGTAGCCTACCGCCTCGCCCTACCGCCGAACCTTGACCGCGTTCATGATGTGTTCCACGTATCCATGCTTCGGAAATACCTCCCCGACCCATCGCGAGTGCTTGACGCCTCCGCGATTGAACTCAAGGAAGATCTAAGTTTCGCGGAAGTACCAGTGCGGATCCTAGCCCGGGAGGACAAAAAGCTGCGTAGTCGGACGATTCCCTACGTAAAGGTGCTTTGGAGCAATCAAGAAGAGCGTGAGGCAACTTGGGAACCCGAGTCAAAGATGAGGGAGTGCTACCCGGACCTGTTCGCCGCTGGGGAAGATTAAGTTTCGGGGACGAAACTTGTTTTTAGCGGTAAGTGGTGTAAGACCCGGCTTTTCCTTAACCCTTCTGGTCACCCTCTTCTTGTAATGCCTGACCGGGGGCCTCATTTTTGGTGTTTTTCCGGACAGACCGTCGGGGCCCGCAAATAATTTTAGGCGGTAGAGCTCGCGGAACGGAGCGCGTGGGCGCGATCGGTTTATTTTTCCGACTCCCGGTCTGACCAGAATTAATTCTCGAAGTTGGGGTCCCCCTTAGACGCCTCGGGATCCGTGTTGGCAGCCGCACACCTTTTAAGGTAAACCCTACTTCTTTTAGTATATATATATGTAGCCGTGAGGGAAAGAGGATTAGGGTTCCTCTTATTTTCTTTTGGTGGCCACCTCTTTTCTTTTTCTTTCTCCCTCGTAGCCGCCGGCAAAGAGAAACCAAGCACACCGCAAGGGTGGACCGGTGGAGGCAAGCGGACGATCCCTCTCTTCCTCCTCTTTCGCACATCAAGGTGAGTCGGACGCGTTTCGTTCGGGGGAAATCTCCCTCTTTCTTTCTTTTGTTGGTCACGAGGAGGGAGGAGGCCCGGCGCCGTCGCGCACCGCGGGCCGCGCGCCCGCGCAGCGCTCGGCCGCGCGGGGCCGCCCGCAGGAGGGGCGCCCGCGCGGGCTGGTGCCGCGCGGGGCCGCCCCGCACCGCGGGCCGCGCGCCCGCGCGGCGCTCGGCCGCGCGGGGCCGCCCGCAGGAGGGGGGGCGCCCGCGCGGGTTGGTGCCGCGCGGGGCCGCCCCGCACCGCGGGCCGCGCGCCCGCGCGGCGCTCGGCCGCGCGGGGCCGCCGGCAGGAGGGGGCGCCCGCGCGGGCTGGTGCCGCGCGGGGCCGCCCCGCACCGCGGGCCGCGCGCCCGCGCGGCGCTCGGCCGCGCGGGGCCGCCCGCAGGAGGGGGGCGCCCGCGCGGGCTGGTGCCGCGCGGGGCCGCCCCGCACCGCGGGCCGCGCGCCCGCGCGGCGCTCGGCCGCGCGGGGCCGCCCGCAGGAGGGGGGCGCCCGCGCGGGCTGGTGCCGCGCGGGGCCGCCCCGCACCGCGGGCCGCGCGCCCGCGCGGCGCTCGGCCGCGCGGGGCCGCCCGCAGGAGGGGCGCCCGCGCGGGCTGGTGCCGCGCGGGGCCGCCCTGCACCGCGGGCAGCGCGCCCGCGCGGCACTCGGCCGCGCGGGGCCGACCGCAGGAGGGGCGCCCGCGCGGGCTGGTGCCGCGCGGGGTCGCCCCGCACCGCGGGCCGCGCGCCCGCGCGGCGCTCGGCCGCGCGGGGCCGCCCGCAGGAGGGGCGCCGCGCGGGCTGGTGCCGCGCGGGGTCGCCCCGCACCGCGGGCAGCGCGCCCGCGCGGCGCTCGGCCGCGCGGGGCCGCCCGCAGGAGGGGCGCCCGCGCGGGCTGGTGCCGCGCGGGGTCGCCCGCACCGCGGGCAGCGCGCCCGCGCGGCGCTCGGCCGCGCGGGGCCACCCGCAGGAGGGGCGGCCGCGCGGGCTGGTGCCGCGCGGGGCTGCGCCCTGGCAGAGTGTTCGTCGCACGGGCCGGTGCCGTGCGAAGAACTCCGCCGCACGCTGTAGGGAGTCGTTGTAAGTTTCGGACTTCTAAGTCTCGATTTGCCTATGTTCCTTCAGGAGTGCGGGACGCTGTTGGCGACTGGAGCACAGACGCGGACTGGACGAACGCAGGACGACGCACACAAGGTGGGTACGTTCCCGGGGGTTTCGGGAATGGGGTTTAACTGTTAGAAATAGCATGTTGGGGCAAGGTGGAATTGTCAGTCTCCTTCTGTTTATGCACTAACCCTGTTATGTTATGTTATGATACTCAATGTCAATCTGAGGCTCAAATTTGCTACACGCACACCCGCGGTTTGGCCACCGCAAGGGTGTGCTTTTCCGGAAAAGTGGTACGTTGACCCGTGTACCCCACGCGGAGGTGGCGTTAGGAATGGGGGCCCCCATGGGTGGGGGGTGTGAGCGGTGACGTCGAGGCAGGTGCTCGGCGGCCGAGGCAGGTGCTCGGCGGTGGGCATCGGGGAAGGTGCCCGATGTTGCTTTGCGAGGCAGGTGCTCGGCGGTGGGCATCGGGGAAGGTGCCCGATGTCGTATTGATACAGGGTGTGGTTAAGGTGGAAGATGCATGGGAGGGATAGTTGCTCCGGTGTTTGTGGTTTGCCTTATCTTTGTTTACTACGCTTATCATGCTATTTCTAGTCACTGACTTCCCACTCCGTGACAGGTTCGTCCAGGGGCGAGTGCTAGGGCGCCGGTGAGGACGTTAGGGTGCTGATCTGATTTTTGGGTGACTTCAGATACAGTGACTCTTCTTTCCCTTTTCTTTTATTATTCATGGTAGCTAGTTGTGGATTGCGACACCCCCGTGGGGTCGAAGTGGATGTTGCCTTTCCTTTCCTTTTTGAATAATTGAATGAATACTACGTTCTCTCTTACTTGGCCATTTTGAACGATGAAAAACAAAGAAAACCGTTTGCGAAAACTATTTCTAAAACGTGGGTGTCGTGTGGGCACCGAGCTTTATAAACCTTGTGGGATTTATGTGTTTGCGAACTGTTTTCACAAACGAGGGCATCGTGTGGATGCTGCTTTCAAAACCTTGTGATTATTTATCCTTTCAAAACACCGGCCTCTATACTCTAAGTGAATGCTAGAATGTCATGTGAATTGTTTGGTTGTATGTGTACGAGACCCCAACTGATGTGGTTAGAGATTGTATGTACTACGCCTTGTGAGACACTTTGTAGCCGAGACGCCGTGCATATACAAAGGGGCCTCTGCCCATTTGCAGAGCGAATTTGTGTATGCGGCGGGTCTGTGCACGCGCCGGGGAGTAATGTTTTACAAAAAAAAATATATGGCTGATTCAGGGGCATCGGTGGCTCCTCTTCCGCGCGATTCGTACCCCCGGGGCGTGACACACTGGGTCAACAGACCTCTCGATCCACCGGATCTCACAATTGCCCTATCAGCTCTCTCAGCTTACCGGTGATACTCCATAAAGCGCTACCAAGGTTAGCGTGGTTTCCAAAACCACATCAATCACAAACTCAAACTCAATCTCTCTAACTGGCGGCATCAATATCAACTCAGGTGAACTCACACCCGGGATCTCTCGACGATAAAGATATTCTTTAATTCCTGGTACCGCCGTAGGCACCTCCTCTATAATCGCTAGGATAGCGGTACATCCACGACTCAACATATGTTGTGCTCTGGCATCCTCTATAAACACACTCCTCCTGACCAGGTCCACGGAGGGTCACTGTCCTCCCTCAACGATCCAGGGTAGCGTAAAACTGGGATAACCAATCCCTATCCCATACCACAACTAAAGCTCGGAGCTAAGGTAGGACCAATCAAATCAATGAATCAAATCCAAGGTCCTAACTACACTGGGTAGGACTGGCAACACTCATCCTTGTGCCATACGTGATCTGGAACCTGATCCACACGTACACAAGCTAACAGTCCTATCTCTGGCCCGTACGAAGCTGCCAATGCTCCATAGAAACATACGCACAAGGTGTCGGCCTCGAACCTGCTCTAACTCCGGCGACTATAAAGAGAACCTCACCTGGTGAGACGCGATCCACTACGAGGCACCCTTAACCAACTACTCAAACTCATCTGCTCGATGCTGACGGTCGACACCCGGTCTGACCGCATTGAAAACACCGGCCCTACCTCTGTTCGCACTGCTGGGGTGCATGGGGTCCGCCACAGATGACGCATCCGTCAGGAAACCCATGATACTGTGGCTGCTGCTGCTGCTGTCTCGGTGGTCGCAAACCTCCTAATTTCTGTCTCCTCTGAGTCCCACGACCCTAAAACTAAAATCGTGGTGGCCTCGGAGGTCTCGATCTGCTAAGCTGTCCCAAATCAGGTGGTGCTGGACACTTCCCTCCGGAGCTGGTCCCTGGCGCTCCGTCTCTCTCATTCATAACCACCGCTCCTCGATCAATCCATCGAGCATGCTCAATCGCCGCATCCAGAGTTGACGACCGCCGGGAGTGAACAAATAGATAAATGTCCTGATGTAATCCTCTCTCAAAAAGATCAACTCGCTGGGCCTCATCCCGTGCTACATGAGGTACACTAGCGGTGCTGCAGGGGATGCTCTCCGCTCTAGCATGCGCATCATGCGCTCTATATTCTCTTCCTGGCGCCTGATCGCCTCCTCCTGGCGTCTCATCGCCTCTGACATCTAGACTACCTGGGCCTGCAACTCCCGGACCTTACTATGCTCTGTCGGCTCAGCCTTTCGCTGCTCCTCATCAGACACAGGATGTGCCCTCGTCGTCACACAATGTTTCGGAGGTATCGTAGTCCGCTGCACAGTAACAAACATTAGGACACAACAACCACTCGACCCAATCAAGCGAAAGTCTAAAACATGTTACCCATCCTAAAGCATTATGTTGTCTGCGGCCAACATAACCACTTTAGAGAAATAACATGCAAAATCTCTCACCCCAATCCTCTGGGGGAGTCAAGACCCAATCAGGACTCTCGCCAAAGTCACGTCTCTCTCGACAGTCATCATATTGTCCAACCACAAGCCTAGGGTTTCTAAGTCCTCAACAACCTACAACCTAGGCTCTCATACCACTCTAATCTGTCACGCCCCGGGGTCGGAACTGCGACCCGGGCTCGCCAACAGATCCGCCATCTGTATGAAAATCTCCGCACAGATGAAGCGTCTAACCTGTAAATCATATCTATAGCTAATCATGTATCAGAGCTGTAAAAATAAAATAAATAGCTACAGAATCCCAACACTGAACAGTTGAAGTAATACATCCAAAATAGTGGTCATCTCTCAGACAAAAATATAATACATGATACATCAAACCTCTCAAACTGTTCAGTATACAAATAAATCTCTCAGACAGGGTATATCTACCTCTGACTCTCAAAATAAAACTGGTAAGGAGCTACTCGGCCACGCCCTTACCTCGACCTGCTGCTTCCGCCCGAACCGGTGCCGGAACAGCTACCTCAGGAAAACCTGTCACCACAGCGGGTGTGAGAACTACTGCAGAAGGTAGTTCTCAGTGGGTACCGTCACCAACATCCACGATATGCCCACTAAGTCTACTGGATGCAAGACAATAGATATACAGATAGATAATATGAAAGCTGAAATGAACTACAGCTAATATGTCTCAAGTATCATGCTCAAAGGAAAAACTCAACTAAGAACATGCTATGCATCCACTCGCTCACGAGGTGCTCATGTCAACCCAATCTCTCTGACTGCCAAATCTGGTCCAGTCAAGCCTCAAGAATCATGCTCAAAGGCTATGAAAATGTAATGCATCCACTCGCTCACGAGGTGCTCACATCAACCCAATCTCACTAACTGCCAAATCTGGTCCAGTCAAGCCTGTGCCCCCTAGTGTATCTACTAGGGCCCCTAGTGTATCAACTAGGGCTCTCCGTGTATCAATGGAGGATGTCCCTCTGGACTGTCATAGTATCACGCAAAGCAGCCTCATTAGGCGCATGCAGCCTCATCAGGCGCATCATAATCATCGCATCCGGAGCGGCTCTCGAGGGGCGCTACCCCACCGACGAATAAGCGTGTCTCATCTGGCTCAAAAAGCGGCATCTGCAGGCTACAATTAATGATCAAACAGATCGAAAACTCGAAATGCCAACTAACCCATAAATAGGTCGGAGAACCCTCCACGACTCAATCTGATAGTGCACACAAACCCCCAAGACATTAGGAAACCCATCCACTGAGTCAATAAAAATTCCCTCAGACCCCAGGCGCGAGAGTTCATGCATCCTAAACCTATCCAACCCCTCTGGGTGATCACAATGTTTAAAACTATTTTTTGAGCCACTTTTTATATTAAAACGGGTTCAATGCTTTCAAAACGGTTCAGATGCAGTTCGGAAGTCAACTAATCATGCACTCTAGTGTCAAACAGTCTCAAGATCATACAGACGATAAATGGGGTTCAGGTCTGTCATACAAAAATAATCTAGACATCTATCAGATTATACTAGCTATACAAATAGCTAAACTAGGCATGCTAACATGCTTTCAACAGAATTAGAAGGCATTCCACAAAGTTTGGAAGAATTCCAACCCACCTGGATGTGCGCATTAGTCCTGACTCCAAAAGAGCTGAAATTTAACGGGTGCGATCCTTAGGCCCTCACAATTCCAACGCCCCAAAAATCGATCAAATATTCCACCCGGTCGCTGAGATATAAGCCAAACATCGTGGTAAGCTCAAATCACTCAAAACTGTAATTTTATCGCATATCTGTCCACAAAATAGGGAATTACCTCCTGCGAGATTTTCTCCAAAAATTCTAAGAAAAATACGACGGCGATCCTCGCGAAGTGTAGATAGGAATCAAGTCTTTAAACACAAAATTCCACCTCTCGTAGGCCGAGAAATTGCAATATTACTCCTCCGCTGTCCAGAACATGCAACAGCAAAAAGGGGGTCTAAAGATGCTGCACGTACTCCCATAAAAACTCAAAACAGAGCCAAGTGATGAACATCAAAGTCGAAGATCTACCTGTCATGAAAACGCGGCCGCAAAAAATTAGCGAAAAAGACCAAGAACTCAGCTCATGGGAGTCTGCGGACGAAGAGCCGACGAAAATGATCGATATCGGAACAGCGTCGAAGCTCGCGAGATCGGGGAGGAAAAATATTAAACGGCCTCCAAAATTTCTTCAAGACCCCAAAAAGTGTAGAAGACTCGAAGTAGAAACTCACTGTCGAAAACAGTACTCAAAAAGGATCTCAGAAAGTCCCGAAATGAAGCCCACAATGGACTATTTATAGCCAAAAAATCACTATTGGGCTGTCTGATTCAGGCCCAAAAACCGGGCGCCTGAAAGTTACTGTAGCCGCCCGAATTCACGAGATGACGCCACGTGTCCCGCCCGGATCCGCCAGATCGTGCCACCTGTCCCGCCGCGCACGTTCCGCACGCCTCGCGCACGTGGGCGGCGTGCGCCCGCCAATGGCACAGTGCCACGTGTCCCCACGTGGTTCACGCGGCGCACGCGCCCGGTCTACGCGCCGGGTCTTCCATATCTTGTCGGCCAATCACGCGACGCCACGTGTCACAGCCACCGCCGCTGTCTTTGACGCCGTCCAACCAATAGGGTGCTGCCACGTGGCATCATCATTCCTCGGTGCTCCCGGTGCACGCGCCTGACTGTGGACCCGCCACCACGCGCCGCGCCTACCCGCGCCTGCGCGCGCCTGCCCGCGCTGCCCGCGGCCGCCTTCCGCCCCTGCGCTGCCGCACTCCGCCTTGCTCCGCCGCCTGCCGGTCGCCGCCGGCTGTCAGAATCACTGTTCCGGCAGTGAACAGTAACTTCACTATTCCAAACTCTGAAAAATGCAAGTAAATAGCCCATTTTTACCGTTTTCGCACACTGAGTCCAAATCCGCTGTCTGTTTCGCCAAATTCTCTTTCTAAATTTTGCCGGAAGCCCCCGCAAAAGAAAACTTGTTCCGATTTTCACGCCGGTTCCAAATCTGGAATTCGATTCATGAACAACCAACTCTGTCACACAACATAGGCCTCCAGAAGCCACTACTCACCCTACAAAACCATCCCAGAGATCCGGATCTCCACACCTACCGGTACCACCTCCAATCTCAATCGCGAGAACTCCGCGATCAAGTCATCCTGCTGAGTAATCGTGCCTACTGATGTCCCCTCTGTCTGTCCCTTCCTGCTCAAAGCATCCGCCACCACATTTGCCTTTCCGGGGTGGTATTGAATTGATAGATCATAGTCCTTCAGCAACTCCAACCACCGTCTCTTTCGCAGGTTCAGCTCCTTCTAGGTGAAAAGGTACTTAAGGCTTTGGTGGTCTGAGAACACATTACAGTGGACACCAAAGAGGTAGTTCCTCCAAAGCTTCAGAACGAAGACGACTGCTGCCAGCTCCAGATCGTGCGTCGGGTAGTTCCGTTCATATTCCCTGAGTTGTCTTGAGGCATAGGCTATGACTTTTCCTTGTTGCATCAGTACACCCCCCAATCCGATCTGCGATGCATCACAGTAAACCTCGTAGTCCTCTCCGGGTGTCGGTAGCACAAGTACAGGTGCCCTTGTTAGCCTATTCTTGAGTTCTTCAAAGCTCTCCTTGCATTGGGTCGTCCAGATAAATTTTTCTCCTTTCCGGGTTAGGTGGTTTAGGGGGGTCGTAATCTTCGAAAAGCCCTCTACGAAGCATCTATAGTATCCTGCTAGGCCCCAGGAAGCTGCGAACTTCCATTACTGTAGTCGGTTGGGGCCAGTCGGTCACCGACTCCACTTTCTTGGGATCCACTGCAATTCCCGCTGCTGATATTACGTGCCCCAAAAAGCCCACCTCACGAAACCAAAACTCGCACTTCTTAAGTTTAGCGAACAACTTCTGATCCCTGAGAGTCTGCCAAATAATCCGTAAATGTTCCTCGTGTTCCTCATTGGTGGGCGAGTAGATCAGGATGTCGTCGATGAAGACCACTACGAACTGATCCAAGAAAGGTCTGAAGATTCTGTTCATCATATCCATAAACACCGCTGGGGCGTTCGTAAGCCCGAACGGCATAACAGTAACCTCGTAGTGGCCGTACCGGGTTCGGAAAGCCGTCTTCGGAATATTTTCATCTCGAACTCTGAGCTGGTGGTAACCTGACTGTAGGTCAATCTTCGAAAAGACCATTGCTCCCCGTAGCTGATCAAAGAGGTCGTCATTCCTGGGTAGGGATACTTGTTCTTTACTGTGACCTTGTTTATCTCCCTGTAGTCGATGCATAGCCGCAGACTTCCGTCCTTCTTCCGCACGAAAAGTACGGGTGCGCCCCAAGGCGACACACTCGGCCTGATGAACCCTTTACCAAGAAGGTCTTCGAGTTGTGCCTTAAGTTCCTTCAGTTCCGCAAAAGCCATTCTGTAGGGCGCCTTCGTGATAGGTAGCGTGCCGGGTAGAAGCTCGATCGGGAAAACAACCTCCCGTTCGGGGGCATCCCTGGCAGTTCAGTAGGAAAAACGTCTGGGAAATCCTTCACAATCGGAACATCGGAGAGCGTTGCAGAGGGCCGAGTTGCCAGGTCCACCGACGCCAAGTAAGCCACACACCCTCCTTCTATCAGTCTTCTGGCCCGCGATGCCGGAATAATGGTGGAAAAAGAGATGCTTTTGCACGCCAGGTCTACATTCTCTGGGAACCCCGGGTACTATAGACTAGCCATCCCAAAACCTACCCGATCGAAAAGAGGACCAGTAACGTAAATGACGAGAGTAACCCTGCCACAAAACCACCTAGGTTTACTAAGCGCACTCGAAGGATCACGCGCCAACCCACCAGTAAGACACCCTAGCCGACCTTCTTGTGCATAACACAAGAACCCGACCCAGAGTTACCTGGCACCCCCCAGCGTCAAAAGCTAAACCCCCAATAACAAGTCGCCACTTACGCACACTTGTGCGAAGCAAGACAAGGCCTCTCTAACCAAAATCGAGCCCAAACGAAACAATATCTATTAGCCCCGGTGGTCTCCTTTTTCCACCAAAGGAGAACCCCAAGACCCCAACACGACGATCTCTACAACCATCGCAGTATCTACAGTAAAAACCGAACTATGGGTAACAACCGTAGGGGAAACGTTCTCATTCCCACCCATACCTTGCCCATGGTGCAAAAAGAATCGGCCGACTATCAGCTGTAATCTGCTGAAACCTAACACCAGCAGACCCAAAAGGTACCAATTTAGACAAGAGGCTACCCGGTTGCCCATGACCGACAACCCAGCAGACACTCAAACAACCACCAGCGGATGACACTACCACCAGTCACCGTTGCTACCGATGACCAGGACATCGGCAGAGGAAGGGGTTCGGAAAACTAAAGCCGACACGACGATCTGCTGTGTTAACCGCCGCACCGGGTGTATGAGCACCGTCAGCAGTCCCACCGTGTCCTGTGCCGGTTGCTTAACCCATTGATTCCCAGCAACCTCCACGAACCCGGTGGCAGCCGGCCTCGACCCCAACCTCCAAATCAACCCGACTACACAAGCACAACACAAGTCAACTCTAGACTCAGCTAAATCGACACTCAAACACTATCGAGAAAAGGGACTCTACTATTCCCCCCCCCCCCCCCCCCCCCAGATCACTCGCGCTCTACGCATCTATACAATGTTCATCTCATTAGTTAGTAGCTAGTGTGTTGTGTTCCATTGATGTTGGACTCCGACTACTGTGGTTAAAGTTTTCGCTATGATACCATCTTAATTTGTCACGCCCCGGGGATTTAAACGCGCGGAAGGATAGCCACCGATGCTTCCAACTCACTTATATATTTTTATTTTTTTATTTTTTTTTCTTCTTCCCCGGCGCGTGCCCAGACCCGCCGCATATACAAATTCACTCTGCAAACGAGCAGAGTCTCCTTTGTATATGCACGGCGTCCTGACTACAAAATCCACGTAAACATGCCTTTAACCACACTAGATCGATTGCCAAATACATACAACCATTTTCAACTACATATAGCCAATTTCCACAAGTGATAAAGAGGCCGACTACTTTTGAAAGGATAAAACCGCAGAGTTTTTAAAACGATGCCCATCCGGCACTAGGTTTTATAAAACTATTTTCAAAATCACATAAATCCACAGAGTTTTAAAATGGTGCCCACCCGGCACCTATATTTTTAAAACGGTTTTCGCAACATTTTTCTTGTTTCTTGTTTGTAGTTTGAAAGCGGCCAAGCAAAGAAGTAAGAACAAACACTCATCCAAAAGAGATATAAAAACAGCCCAACATCCACATCGACCCCACGGGGGTATCGGAATCCACACAACAAGCTACCAGGAATAATAAAAAGAACAAGGAAAGAACAAGTCAATGTCTGCAACCTCAAAGGGCTAGAAGATCACTCGCACGGCCTCACCAACGCCCTAGCACTCGCCCCAGGATGAACCTGTCACGGAGTGGGAAATCAGTGACCAGAAGTAAACATAAAAGCGATAAGGGCTAAAAGTAAGGCAAACCACTGTAAAACCAGAGCAACCGCCCTCTCCAACATGCAACCAACAGTGAAAACCCTTCCCCTGTACAATTCAAACCCGGGCACCTGCCCCGGCAACCACACCGAGCACCTACCTCGGCAAATCGCACCGAGCACCTGCCCCGGCACCACCTCGAGCACCAGCCTCGGCACTGCTCACACCCCCCACCCATGAGGGCCCCCATTACGTCACCCACACGTGGGGTACACGGGCCAACGTACCACTTTTCCGGAAAAGCACACCCTCGCGGTGGCCAAACCGCTGGTGTGCGTGTAGCAATCTCGAGCCTCATAACTAAGTATATATATAATAACTTAAACAGGGTTAGCACAGAAACAAGTAATTATTTTATTCTTCCCTTTGCCCAAACATGCAATTTCTATAGCCTACACATTTTCCCAAATAACCATGGAAATGTACCTACCTTGTGTGTGACCACTAGCGTTCAACTCGTCCGCGACTGCGTGCCTGCCGAGCCTACGATGTCCCACGCCCCTGAAGGAACAATAATAAGCTAAGACTAAATGACCAAAACGCCGGACGTCGACTCGAGACCGGAGGCGGAAAACCGATGCGGTCCTAGAACCCCGCGCAGCGAAGTTCCCCGCGTGGCACCCTTCATGCGGACGGCCCCGCGCGGCCCCGACCCATGCGGCGCGACCTGTCTGCTGCGGCCCCGCGCGGCACTAGCCCGCGTGCGCCCTGCCGCGCGGCGCGCTGCCTGCAAGCAGCCCGCGCGGCACCGGCCCTCGCGGCGCCTGCCTGCGGGCAGCCCCGCGCGGCGCGCTGCCAGCGGGCAGCCCCGCGCGGCACCAGCACGCGCGGCGCCTGCCTACGGGCAGCCCCGTGCGGCGCGCTGCCTGCAGGCAGCCCCGCGGCCCGCGCGGCACCAGCCCGCGCGGCACCTGCCTGCGGGCAGCCCCGCGCGGCCGCGCGGCGCGCTGCCTGCAGGCAGCCCGCGCGGCACCAGCCCGCGCGGTGCCTGCCTGCGGGCAGCCCCACACGGCACCTTGCCGCGCGGTGCGCTGCCTACAGGCAGCCCGCGCGGTGCCTGCCGGCGGGCAGCCCCGTGCGGCGCCTTGCCGCGCGGCGCACTGCCGGCGGGCAGCCCCGTGGGGCGCCTTGCCTCGCGGCGCCTTGCCGCGCGGCGCCTGCCGGCGGGCAGCCCCGTGCGGCACCTTGCCGCGCGGCGCACTACCGGTGGGCAGCCTCGCGCGTCGGCCTGGAAATTTCAGTGGCGGCGGCGGCGGCTTCCCCCGCATAAAGACGAACCCCCAACAGCGCATAACAAGAAAACCCCGAAAGGCGAAAACGCTCACCTGCGATCCGCTGGAGGAAGAGGAAGGAGAGGATCATCCTGCCGTTGCCCGATCGATCCCGCAAAACGAGAAAGTCCCATTCCCTCTCCCTGTCTCACCGCCTGGAACTCTGCGCCGATGTCTTGAATCGAGAGAGAATATGGATTGGGATTCCCTTTTTTTTTTCCCTCTTTTTGATCGCACCCGCGTCTGCCCAATGCAACGAAGGTACCCAGATAGGTGGAAAATAAAAACTAAGTCCCCCGGATCACAACCTAACCTATCCGAATTCAAACAAGAGGTCCAGGTTACCTTGAAAAATGTGCAGATCGCCAGCACGGATTCTGGCGCGTCCAAACCGATCGCGAACTTCAAAATTAAATTCTGGGAGATCCCGGGGTCGGAATTCGAATCCGATCGCACCACCGTTCACCGTTCTGCGAGCTCTAGTACCTAAAAATACCCGCAAACCCTGACGGTCAGCCCAAAAATAAATGAACCTTTTAACCCCCGCCGAACCACTAAATTAACGAAATAAAATAAAATAGAATAAAATTACCAATTGGGAGGCGGGTATTACAACGCCGGTGGATAGAGTTATTGAAAATGTATGATTTGAGCTTATAGTATTATCCCGGCAAGATCATTATGGTCGTGGATGCCTTGATTTGGCGAGCAGTGCAATTTTGGAGTGAGGTGACCGCTCAGTGGATGCCACTTTTGGAGCTGTGGAAGTAGAGTGTTAGCCGCAACATGAACAACTTCAACGCCTCTCTCCCCTTTTTCTGTTTATGCCGAGGCTTGGCGAACCGATCGACAATTTCGAAAGGCTGCTCCAGAAATGGAAAAAGTGTTGGAGCCTGCTCTTGTTTGATTGAGGTGAAGGCACTAGCTATTCGAGGTTTTTGAACTTTTCGTCGTTTCCGCCTTGTTTTCAAAATTGAGAGTTGGGGGTTGGGGATGTTCCTGATGTCGCGCTTCTTCCCCTGTTATATGGATGTGAGAGTGTGTTTGTGGAGCTGTGAGTAGTTTGGTTGCAGTGGGGCAACGGAGGAAGTAGATATTTGATCCCTCGCATGTTTTGGATTTCATTTCCTTAGAGTTGGACGAGGATTTGAGCTATCAGGAGCGACCGATGCGAATTCTTGCCCGGGAGGCTAAAGAATTGCGCAGTCGGGTCATACCTTTTGTGAAGGTCTAGTGGAGCCATCATGATGAGAGAGAGACCACTTGGGAGCCTGAGGATGAGATGAGGATCTCCTATCCCCATTTGTTTGAGACACCCTCATGAGGTTTGAATTTCTATGTTTCGAGGACGAAACCCTTTTAAGGAGGGGAGGATGTAGAGTACTAGGGCTTTGTGTAGTGCACCGACTCCGCAAGATAGCGTGGTGCGGTGAAATCGCCCGCAGTAGGTTCAGAATATGATTACGCTTGAGATCGGGTCGTTTAGGATCGACGCGGGAGCCTTTGGATTGAAAAATGAGTTGACGGGGTCGAAATTGGGAGCCCTAGCTGGATTCAGCTTTTTGGGACATTGCGTACCGGTACTCAAGGTTGGGTACCCGAACGAATTTCCTTTGGGAAACCGACAGTGGATTTCGGTTTGGGAAAGCAGTGGAATTTTTCTAAGTCCCTGGGTACCGGTACTGGACTGTGTGTATTGGTACTCCAGATCCCAAATGGCTTAGGTACCGGAACGCCAAGGAGAGTATCGGTACCCCTTGATGAACTGAGCAGAGTTGGCCTTCGAGTTGGGAATTTGTGCTTGGGTACCGGTACGGGGAACCCGAGTACCGGTACTCAGCCTCCAGAACTTGGGGGCATTGAGGTAATTTCCTATTTTAAGTGAGGGAGAAAGGGTAATTTCACACCCTCTGAAATCCCAACCATCCTCTGCTGCTGCATTAACTCCTCTCTACCTCCCATTAAATGGCACCACCCACCCCTCCCCTTCTCGGATCGAACCAGAGGGAAAGAAAGATAGAAAAGAAGTAGGAGAAGAGAAAGAAAGAGAGATTGAGAGTGAGCAGAAGGGGAGTTGGCTGTGAGTTATTCGTGGATTTTCTTCGCGCTGAATGTCACGCCCCGGGGTCGAAACTGCGACCCGGGCTCGCCAACAGATCCGCCACCTATGCCAAACCCGAATAGGCGAAGCGTCCTACCTGCAAGAAAAGTACTACAGCTAAACAGATATCAGAGCTATAAATGAAAATCTGCTGTAAACTAAAATCAATCACTGTACAACTGGAAATAATACAACAATGTCCACCTCCCAAAAATGATAATCGTACAATATCCTCATATACAAAACTCATAGCTCAACAGGGAGGTATCTCCAATAAATACATCAGTGTACAGGCTCTCAATACATATCATGTCCTCACTACATCAATCTCTCAAAAGAGGAAAAATAAATTAGCTAATCTACTGAAGCTCTCTTATGAAGGGGTACCGCTACTCTCCAACGACGGGTAGGGATCTAGCACGCGACTCCCTCGCCTCGATCAACAACCGCAGAATCAGCAACACCCGCTAAGACTCTGCAAAACAAAGGAGAGAAAAGAAAGGGAGGGGGAAAACCCCCAATAGGTGTGAGAATTACACCTAAAAAGGGAATCCTCAGTGGGTACCGCCACCAGGCCCAACGATCTGCCCACTAAGTCCACCAGAGGCATAAGATAACCAAAGCAGTAAAGACTGAAATAAGGAAGCTGGAGACTCTCAACAGCTACCATGCCTCTATCTAAATGCTCAAAAGGGGAGAACCAAAGAATGGTATGCAACCGCTAGCACATGAAGTGCACAATCGACCCAATCGAGCTGACTGCCGCATCTGGTCCAGTCAAACCTGCGCCCACCTACAACCACCTCCCGCTGACGGGCAGGAATTACGTAGGGCGTCCAAACGGACTAACTCGCTATCGAGTAGTGGCTCATGCAGGCTATAGTCGGAATCCACGCTCTCTCTCAGAACGGATAGCCTCAAGATCCCCAAACCTCTCGCACAACGATCAAAGTACTCACAACGCCACGGGACCACCATCAAACCAAACGGCTCCCAACAACACTAGCACTAGTCTAAACACAGCTACTAGACTCCACTCAGTCCCCCTGACACGAGTGCAACAATAAAGTAAATGCCTATAATAAACCCAATCTAATGCCACCAGTAAAACTGGTACTGCCTGCTGTGCCTGCTTGTATCGGGTATGCTGGTCGACGCATAGCACCGATGAAAAGGAGTCTCAAGGACTCAAAGCCTCTCTGTAACACACTCCGGAGTGGAACTCGAGGGGAACGACCCACACGAGTAAAGTATCTCAGTGATAAGTATAATAGTAATATAAAGCAGCAGGACTGGATCATGACTCTGATCAAAGTGGGAAAGCTCAACCACTAAAGAAAGCCTCGGCCCTCAATCAGATGCAAAAGTGCTCAAATAGTGGGAATCTCCGTCCACTAGAGAAAACTGATACCCAATCTGATGCAAAAGTAAACATCCGGTCAACCGCCCAATATCCGCAGTTGTCGCAATACCCTGCCGTCTGTAACCAAGTCCTATAGCCGACCTCCGGTCAACCGCCCAAAGTCCGCGGTCACCGCAAAACCATGCCAACCGCAATCCAGCACAACCCGTCCCTAACACCAATATCCCAGCTACACTACCCCAGACCCCTGCTCGCACCCGAGCAACACAGACCGCCTGACTAACAAAGAAGGAGAAAAGGATAACATGGTTTCTCCTAAGTCAAGTTCCAATAGGTAGTGTAGCAGTAAAAGGTGGCCTAACTATATGTCCATACAAGCATGCATTTGTCCTCAAGAAAAATATACAAAAAGGTAAACCACATGCCAAAATCATCAATGCCTACACCTGTCCATAATCCTCGATCCATAATAACTCCTCAGAGTAAAATCCGCAATAGCTACATAATCTTGCCCCATCACATAAACCAGCTACGTAAAGGGCTATGTGCTAACATGGCATGCTACATAATCGCATAGGGTAACATTATCCTAGGTAAGTTTACACTAATCACCAACATAGTTATTCAAATCATGCAAGTCCTCAGTATACCTCATAAATACTATTCTTGCAATTATTTACTCAATTATTATTTACCAAGCTTACCTACCTCTCAATCACAAAACATGTACCCTAGACATGCATGCATCCTAACATAAAGAATTAGAGAACCGTCCACATGTTCTGGAAACAAAGCACCCACCTGAAACGCTTTCCGCAGGCAAAGCTGAAGTTGGTGAAGAGCGTGGCCACCTGCTAACAAAATCCACAGAACCCGCATCCTTGATACATGTCGCGCAAGTCTCGGCTCCAAACAACATCACCCCAACATGCAACACCACTACAAACAACACAACTCACTAATCAATACCCCCAAACATACACAATTAAACATACAAAGCTTCAACAAAATCTGTCCAAACACAACAGTCCAGTGTTGCCCTATTTTTACCTGCGAAAAAGGCTCGGAAAATTCTAAGAAAAATACTATCACAATCCTCGCGACGAACCGGTCGAAACGAGTACCTGCACGTTCAAATCCGAGTTTCCTACACTGAGATACAAATTCCACAAGGGAACCACCCCGAAATAAACCAGTCTCAAAATCTGTAGCACAAAGTTCTGTAAACAGGGATTGTTCACCTTCTGGAGATATTCAAAAAAATCCCAAAAAATTCGAGGGTGTTCCTTACACTGTGTAGATGAAAAACGCCTATTGGCATGCCTCGATCCGACACCTATACGCGAAGACATCACCGAAACACCGATGTGTTGTCCAAAACTCCTCCCCAGAAAAAGGGTCAAGAGAAAGCTCAGGAAACTCCATGATAAACTCAAAACGAGGGGAAACTCAAATCACGAAGATCGTAGCCCTACCTATCTTGAAGCCAACAGCGTAAGAATCGACAAAAATGGTGGTCGGAGTAAGCCGGGGGAGTCCTCGCACCCAAACCGCGACGAAGGAGACCACAAATGAACGAGCGTCGCACCGCGTCGTAAAAATGAAAACCTTGGGATGCGTGCCGCAGAAAAATCCAGAAATCTGTAGATGGAACCAGCTCTGGGAGAGGAGGAATTCTTGTGAAGGTTGCACTATGAGAAGATGACCAGGAAAGGAGCTCTCAGCAGTTGATCTCGGCCTATATATAGGCTGGGAAAAACAATTCACCTAATTCCCATTGAGTCCCCGGATTCGGGCGCCCACACGGGATTCGGGCGCCCGAATCCGCCGTTCGGCTCCAAATAGCGTGCGCCCGAAATGTCTGGGGAGTGCCACATCACCGCAGAACAGCAAACAGCCTTCTCCGCCTACCGCCTTGCGCCACGTGGCCCGCGCGGCTACCGACGCGTGGCGCGCACCCGGTCAGCGCGCGCCTGCCGCGCCCATGTGCGTGCCTGCGCCCGCCGCCTGCCACCCTGCTAGGCACGCAACCCGAGGCGCCCCGGTGCGCCTCCGTGGACCCAGCCTTCATGAGCCCGCCAACCAAAATCCGCCACGTGTCCCGCCGGTCCACCATGCACCCCGTGCTCTCCGTAGACCGCGCCCCACGGACCGGCCCACTCCCGAGCCGCCACGCTTCCAGCCCCCGGTGTACGCCCGCCGCGTGGACTGGGCGGCCCACGCCTCTGCCCGCCGCACTACCCGCGGCTGCGCCGCCGCGCTCCGCCACTGCCCGCCGGCCGGAACAGTAACCCCAAGCCTCGAAAAACATGCTTTTGCATCCGGACTCTGAAAAATACAAGTAAATAGTCCATCTTCACCGTTTTCACGCGCTGAGTCCAAATTCGGTGTCCAATTTGCCAAATTCAAATTCCAAAATTTGCCGAAGGCATCCGGAAAGGTGTTCCTTGGTCCAAACTTCGCGCTGAGTCCATTTTTAATATCCGCTTCGCGCGAAACTACTTCTAAACATCCAACGGGGTCCTCCGATCACTCACGTGATCCATTTTAAGCTCGAAGTCCAACACTTGTGTCTAATTGGTGCACAAACACCACCAACACACCACGTAGGCCTCCAGAAGCTGCTGGTCACACTGTAGAAGCCCTGTAGAGATCCGGGTCACCACACTGAAGCTTTGAGTTTCGATCGTGAGCGCGTTGGAGAGCTTGTCCTATTGAGGAGAGCTCGGTTGGAGCTCACGTGCGGGGACACAGTACAGAGGTGAGTACTACGCATTTTCGAGCTCTTATGGTTTTTCTCGGATTTTTCGTGGATTTTGAGTTTTGAACTGAGGATTGGATTTTGAGCTTGGAATGGATTTTTCCATCCTTTCTTCTTCCCTGTGTTGAGTGGAGCAGCAGAGTGCTGCGCGTGCCGCAGAGGAGCGTGTGTGGCTGCCCGGTGCACTGTGCGGAGCCGCGGAGGAGCGCGGGCTGGGTGTGCAGGTGGGTTGGCGGAGTGACGGCTGTTTTGACCTGAGTTCAGATGAGGCCTTGCTGGAGGCTGTGGAGCTTGCTGTGAGCTCCTGGAGGCTTCCCATGGGCAGCAGCAGAGGCGCACGCGACCAGGTTGGTGAGGAGGTATTTTCAGCAAATTTTGGCTGTGAGCGAAGCGAGTCCGCGTTTCACCGATTTCGGCTTAGCCTGTGGAAAGCGATCTAGGTGGGTTGGAAATTCTTCTAAATTTTGTGGAATGCCTTCTAATGCTATTGTATGCATGTTTAGCATGTCTAGCTTATCTGTTATTATAGCTGGTAAATCTGATAGTTGCCTAGAAAATTACAGAATGACAACCTTGAGCCCCAGATATTTTTAGCATGATCTAGAGATGATTTGACACTAGACTACCCCTTTTCTTGTCATTCAGGATGCATCTAGACATTCATAAATTTCTGTAATTGGTTTAAGCTAAAAACTCTGATTTTAAATGATTTTAAAATATTGAGAGTATTATGGATGGTCCGGGTAGCTCGGGATGCATGTATCCTCGTGCCAGAGGGCCGAGTGGATTTTTATAGCTCTATGGGATGAGTTTCTAGTGTCATGAGAGATTGAGCATTTGTTTCACTTCGGGGACGGAAGCTACGGGCGGCTGTGCCTGCAGCCTGTTCTTGTTTGATTTGGGTTGTAGGCGTCAGTCTTTCGGAATTACCGGGCCTCTTGTGTGAGAGATTGAGGACTGATTCCATTATTGGGTCAAAAGCTACGGGCGATTGTGCCTGCAGTCTGTTCTTGTTTGATTTGGGTTGTAGGTGTCAGTCCTTCGGAATATTCGGGCCCTTCATGGAAGTCGACTGGTTTACTCTAGATCATGGGTTAGGCATTAGCAGATTGAGTCGTGGAGGGTTCTCCGACTTAGCTATGTTTATTTGGGCATTATCAGATTGAGACGTGGAGGGTTCTCCGACAGGGCTATGGTTATTTGGGCATTCGAGTTTCCGATCTGTTTGATCGTGGATTATAGCCTGCATATGCCGCTTATTGAGCCAAATGAGACACGCTTTTTCCTCGGTGGGGTCTCTCCCCTCGAGAGCCGCTCCGGATGTGATGATGATGCGCCTGATGAGGCTGCTTTGCGTGGTACTGTGATATTCTGATTGGACACCCTTCGTTGATACATGAGGGACCCTACGTTGGAGTAGTAGGGGGGC
Organism: Tillandsia leiboldiana; assembly: GCA_029204045.2. Lineage (NCBI taxonomy): Eukaryota > Viridiplantae > Streptophyta > Magnoliopsida > Poales > Bromeliaceae > Tillandsia > Tillandsia leiboldiana. The sequence goes on from CM055066.1 coordinate 7,891,867, forward strand.
GCAGGCTTAACTGGACCAGATTCGGTAGTCATTGAGATTTGGGTTGATGTGAGCACCTCGTGAGCGAGTGGATGCATAGCATGTTCTTAGTTGAGTTTTTCCTTTGAGCATGATACTTGTGGCATTTTAGCTGTAGTTTCATTCCAGCTTTATTATTACCTGCATACATATTGTTTTGCATCCAGTAGAGTTAGTGGGCATGCCGTGGATATTGGTGATGGTACCCACTGAGAACTACCTTTTGCAGTAGTTCTCACACTCGCTGCGGTGACAGGTTTTCCAGAGGTTGTTGTTCTGGCTTCTGTTCGTGCAGAGACAGCTGATCGAGGTAAGGGCGTGACCGAGTAGCTCCCTTCCCATTTTATTTTGAGAGTCAGAGGTAGAGGTACCCTGTATTATTTTTGATATTCCACTTTTGTACTGGACAGTCTAGGAGATTTGTTTATTTATTTACATAGCAGGAGTGACTATGTATTCATGAATTTATGTATATTCAGATGTTCAGTATATGATTTCTATAGCTACTAGTTTATTTCAGCTCTGATACCTGTTTAGCTATAGATCTGACTTGCAGGGTTGACGCTTCGTCTGTACGGGGGTTTCCGTACTGATGGCGAATCTGTTGGCGAGTCCGGGTCGCAGTTTCGACCCCAGGGTGTGACATCTTGTCTTTGCGTGACGGAGATCGGTCCGAATCGGGATGCGGACACTTCTTCGGCTGGGGTCTTCATCCGATGGCCTGCGCCTTGTACTAAACTGCTATGCACCTAAGACCGGTCTGAAACAAGACGTGGGTATTTCCTTCTTCATCTTGATCAACCGAAGGTTGATTTTGACTCCGCCTGCTTCGTCGACTGCTTGGGGCGGTCGAATGCCTTCCTTCAATTGCAGTTTGACCCTAACCGATGTGATAATCCTTGCGTCAGCTGCTTCTGTTATCGGCCGGTGCTCCTAGCTGATAACCTATGTCGCGTGCCGCATTCTTGCGCTACTGGGATCGGCCAGGATCTAGGAAGCGGATCCCTCTTCCTTCATTGGCTAATGCCTTCGGCCAACAACATGCATCGGGCGCTGTTCTCTTTCGCGACCGAGACTGGTCTCAATTGAGACGCGAGTCCCTCTTTGCTGACTCAAACCTCCGTCAGCTGATACCTTTAGCCGATAGTAGACGCCACATGTCACTCCCCCCAGTGGCGAAAATTCTAGTCTCAACACATGTATAGATAAAAAATCTCAATTCTTGATATAAATATGATGTATAAAAACATTGGTTAATGTTCAATAAGTTAGAATTTTAATTGAAGCATTATAGACCGCTCCAGGAGTCTATGACTAGACTGTGTTTCTGGATGCTCTGCTCCATAAATAACCACCTTTATGTTGACCGCAGTCCTACAAAGTTGCTCTCCTATGCCATATTGTCCACTTTTTAGCATAACTAGTGCTCGTGTTTCCAAAATTGTTGCTCTTAAATTCTCAAGACCCTGGTGAAGTAGAGCATTAGACATTGCATTTGATCTCCTTTTTGCACTAGTTAAACACAAAGATTAATTGTTAGCTTCCGAAAGGAAAGAATCCACCAGTACATCTAGTATGGAGACCTGAATCCCAGTTGACGCCTTGACCGCAGGATCAGCGGAATGATGACACTTTTTTCGTACGTTAAGTACGTTTACGCGCAAAATGGACTCAGTGCATTTTTCTGATCAAAATACACTAAAAATAGTGTTTTCCTGAGGATTTGGGCACCCAAATCTCGGATTCGGATGCTTGGAATGTACCACGTGGCGCGAGCGGATTGGGCCGGTGCAGCGCCTACGTGGCTCCCGCAGCGCACTTGGCGCGCACCGCCTTTGACTGGACACGCGGCGGCCATCCAGCAATCTGGGCGCTTCCTGGATTGCAACACGTGTCAAGTGAGTTTCGGGCACTAAGACCCCTTATTTTCGGGCGCCCGAAACCCCAGATTCCAGCGGCTTATAAATTGGGTTCCGGGGATTCGTTTAAGCTCATTTCTTCACCTCTTAGCCCATGGAAAAGTACATTGCGACCCTGAGAAGCACCCCCACCTTCTCTACTTGATATTTACTAGTTTTGGGCCAGTTTGAGAGCTTCATCTGTATCTTTTCCCCCACCACTGATTTCAGTGCAGTGTTGGCAGCACCGTCGACTCTTTTTCTGTGGCTTCCCCTGAGCTGTAGAGATGGATTTTCGACCTAAACTTTAGAGGAGAGCTTCCCCTTTGATAGAGCTAAAAGTTTGATATTGATCATAGCTCTCCATTCCAGCTCCTGAGCAGGTATATTAAGCTTTTCTTGGACCCTTATGTTTATGCTAGATTTTCTAGACAAGATCTGATGATTATGGCTTTTCTTTCTCTTTTCTCTTGGATTTGAGGATCAAGAAGCTTGGGGATGTTCTAGACTCCTTGAAGATCAAGTGGGAACTTGCTTTTGGGATTTCAGAGATATATTATTGGTAAGAACTGCTTCTCTTTGGCTTACTAAGAATATACATCCTGCAAACTAGATTTTTATGGAACTTTGAACATTAAGAAGCATGGATGTTAATTCTTCTTGGTATTTAAGATGAAGTTATGATGTTTTTCAAGGTCTTCAAGAGAGGATTGAGCCTGTAGCTGCTACAGTTGGATTACAATCGGAATTCACACCTTTCTTTGAGTCGTGATCCCTTTCCGATGGTGCGTTGGTCGCGTGAGTTGCGATGCCGCTACATCTTGGTTTTGTGACTGGATTGCGATCTAGGTGGGTTCCAATTCTTCCAAAATTAGCGAATTACTCTTTACGTCTATTGCATAGGAACCCATCATGATTATTTAGCTATTGGTAAATATATGAAATATGTTGATTATTTGAAAGATTATGGAAAACTAAACCTAGAACCCTGATGTTTATGATGTATCTGGTGGAACTGGGTTATGGAACCTTGACTAGCTCCCTGTCATATGTTGCATGTATCAGACCAGTGACTTTGGAAAACTCTTTACAAAATATTTTTCAAACTATTTTCTTAAATCAAAATTTCTACAAATTGGTCTTTCTATTCCTATCATTATTGACTTCATGTATTCTTTCTCACTTGAGTGGAGGGTTTGAGTGATCTGGGTTATGGGTTGTATTTATATTCATGCCTGGGGGCCGAACATTGATTATATTACTATTGGTCGAGATTCTTGCTATCCTTTGATCTTGGGGGCACTTGTCACTTGAGTCGTTGAGAGTACTCCGACCATTGTGTGAGTCGATTGAGCATAGTGAGTTTTCCAATCTGAGAGATTGTGGATTAGAGCACATTGATTACATCACTATTGATCGAGTTTATTGCTATCCTTTGATCTTGTGAGCACTTCAAATTTGAGTTGTTGAGAGTACTCCGACCTTTGTGAGAGTTGATTGAGCATTGTGAGTCTTTCTGATCTGAGAGAGAGAGCATGAATTTTGACTAGAGCCTGCTTGAGACACTGTTGAGATTGGTTATGCCGCGTTGTTTCCTCGGTAGGGTCGCTCCCCTCGAGACGCCGCTTCGGATGCTAGGCCTGTTGAGGCAGTTTCGCGCGATGGTTGAGATAGTCCGTTGGGACGCCCTACGTTGGAGTAGTAGGGGTTGAGATAGTCCGTTGGGACACCCTACGTGGTGTAGTAGGGGATGGAGACCGGACTGGACCCGATGTGGCAGTCATTGAGATTAGGTTGATCTGAGAGCTATATGAGTGAGTGATTGTATACTATCACTTCTTTTGATCATTTCATTGAGCATCATAGTTAGAGGCATAGTAACTGTAGTTTTATTTTAGCTTTTCTACCTTATTCAGCATACCTGTTACTTTTGCCTCCAGTAGACTTAGTGGGTAGATCGTTGATCTTGGAGACGGTACCCACTGAGGAATACTCCTTTGATGTAGTTCTCACACCCGTTGTGGTGTTTTCTTTTCAGATATTTTAGCTTTTGCACCTGTTCGTGCTGGTACTCCTGATCGAGATGAGGGAGTCGCGAGATAGATCCCCACCAGAGCTTCTAAAAGAGATAGATGTACCCTTTTGGAGTTCTTGAATCTAGTACTGTACAGTCTGTATGTATTTTATCTTTTATTTTGGGAGATAGTTGTATTTGAAGATCTGATAGATGTACAGTGGACATGTATGTTTATTTGATAGCAGTTTGATTTTCAGCTTTGATATTGTATAATTTCATATACTATCTTTGCATGTTAGACGCTTTGTCTATGCAGGGTTTTCCGTATGGGTGGCGGATCTGTTGGCGAGCCCGGGTCGCAGTTTCGACTCTGGGGCGTGACATCTAGTGTATCAAAGGCCAAGCGTAGAAGCTCAAGCACTGAATTGCACATAGAAAGCATTCGAAAGTTTTGCGAGACAAAGAGGTAAAACAAGTTGCTTGATAAATAATACATGGTCATGGGTTGAAAGATCAACGACCATAGAGCCCGTGATAAACTTAAATAGCAAGAAGCATGCAGCGCATATATGATCAGACTGTTGTGTCACAAACCATTCGTTGATGATGGCTCGAACTACTGCGCTAGCTACGTCAACATTGATTCTTCGACGAGCATGCAACTTAATTATATCATGAAACAAAAGATATCTTTCTTTGGTGATTCTCCTTGCAATACCAAGCCTTATTAGCAAAGATGAGGCCTCGTCTTTTGAGTTGTTGGCACTTGTTCTTGGTTTCATGCACGAATAAGAGACCATATGACGTAGCATCCTCCACACGTGCATGTGCTTATGTTCTTTAGAAATTTCGCAAGCAGCAAGAAAAAGAAAAGAGATTGGCATTGGTGAAGGTGCGAACCAAGTGCTCGCCTCCACCATTCCTAGTGCCAACCTTTCGAAATTATTTGATTGATCCAATACTAAGAAGCAAAAGTCGAGAAGCTGGAGAAGGAAAGGATTGTGATTCAATACACGATCTTCCTTTATGCCCTATGTGAGTTCGCTTAATGGCATTTTGTTTATTAAATTTAGAAGTTTAGGAGGATCAATTTGGAGCTCAGAGAGGATTGCCCCAACTAGTGCAAGCCCTATGGGGAGCCTCCCTATTTTATCTTTAATGATTCTTAGCGCATTAATATCTTCTGTTCTAATAATCTCAAGCTTGTCGTCATCAATGACATCGCCTCCGACGAAGACAAATATAGTAGCCTCAAGGGCTTAATGTTCATGAATTAAGACAAACGTGTAGAATGGGTCTCGCCACCAACATTAGGAAGAAGTTTCATTATAGACCTTCCATTCCACCAATCCTTCTCATTTTCCAAATTATCAATCACTAGAAGGAAATGGATATCTTGCATAAGCTCTTTACGAACTTTACCGATAGTATCTCTCTCTATATCCTCAAAGGTTCTCCGCCTATTTCCGTTAGTACAAACTTCATTCCATATACCAACATCAGTACCCAATTTAGGCAACAACCTCATATAGTTTTCTTGCAAATATTTCACCTCCCCTCCTACCCAGAGTACCATCTTATATCTTTGTGAGAATTTATAGGCAAATTCGAGCAACAATTCCATTTTCTAATACCTGAATCGTCGCAAACACAGGCAATGCCCATACCAAGAGAAAACTCCTTTCTAGTGATCTTCTTTCCATGCCTCTTTTTCATAAAGCTATGATGACTCTACCCACTCGAACTCCCTTCAATTTCTATGTACTCCTCAGATTATTCCCATATAAGTAGCTTCTTGCCTTTTCTATCAATTTCAATATCGGCAAACTTATTTTCTTCTCCGAATAGTAGTACTTTAAGGTCATGCAGCTCTTTCTTCCTACCAACAAAGTTAGCATTGCGCGGAAAAGGGAATTCATCATCTACCAATTCTCGCTATTTCTTCATCGACTCCACCACACTCTTCCTTCCCAATTGCATCCCTAGAAGCTTGACGACATCCAAAATGCAGCCCCTTAAGATACCCACATTCACTTCCAACACCACCTTTATCTGCGAAAGCCCATCCAAAACTTCCTTCCATTCTCTCTCTCTTCTGCTATATCTCCTCCACAGCTCCCCCTTCTTCTCAATCACATCCCTCGCGACGCAGTCCCCCTTCACAAGCCCGAAGAAGAGGGGTATCAGCTTCCCTCTTTCCAAGAACTCGTGGATCACCTCGATGCTACACCAGTTCGCCATCGACTCCTTGGTGACTATCACGACACCAAAGGAGGCCGCCGTCGCATCTTCCCGGGTGGCGCTGCGAGAAGCGCAGTTAGGCTTTTTATTTAGTTTTGAGAATGATATAGTTGAGATTCATTTTGGGACTATTTATTATTGTATACGTTTTATTTCGGATGGTTTTTTGGTTTTGGATATTAATTATAATAACATTGATAGTAGTTTGTTTTCCTTGCTATCTTTTGTTGGGAATTATCACAATTTTTCTATTATATGGCATGCTCGTCTTGGCCACATTGGGCATGATAGAATGACTATATTGGTGGTTAGAGTCTGGTTGTTGAGCTCCGCACTAAAGTCGATATGCCCACTTATGAATATTGTCTAGCAAAAAAAGCGACTCGAAAATCATTTAATAAAGATTTTAGGGTAGAATTTTCTTTACAATTGATCCACTCAAATATTTGTGGCCCAATGAATGTGAAGGCGAGGCATGGTGTTTCTTATTTCATTACGTTTATAGATGACCATACGCACTTTGGTTATGTTTATGTGATCTCTACTAGATCTGAAACATTGGATTGCTTTAGACGTTACATCAATGAGGTTGAGAATTAGCTAGATATGAAAATCAAACGCTTAATAATTGATCGAGACCGCCAATATCTACCGAAACAATTCAAGGAATTGTGTGATGTAAAAGAAAAAATCAGATAGCTGATAATTCCTTGCTTGACTCCACTGCAAAATGTTATAGCGGAGGGAAGAAATCACACCTTTCTTGGCATGATTAAGTCAATGATGGCCCAAGAAAACTTGCTTGCCTCTTTTTGGGGAGATGCATTGTTAACTACTATCTACAATTCTTAGTCATGTACTTTCTAAGTTAATACCTTCCATCCCTTATGAGTTGTGAACGGGCAGAAAACCAAATTTGGAGCACCTGCGTTCTTGGGATTTGGCGGCTTATCTACACAATATTCTTACGTGTATCTAGCCCTAGAGGGAAAAAGTGTTTCTTCATAAAATATTATGAATACTCTAAGAGATACGTGTTTATCGAAAAGGAGCCAGATAGAAGTTCGACTGAGATTGAGTCGCGAGATGTTGAATTCCTCGAGGAGGATTTTCCTTATGGAAGTGAGATTCGAAATGAAATTGAGTTCCATAAAATGGATGACTTCAGTATTGGCGCTCATGTTCATTCAATTGAGGTAGAGGAGGCAACTCCAATACCTCCTGGGGTTAGTGGAAGCGACTTACCTTTAGAACAGGGGCATCAACTACGCAGGAGCACGCGTGTGAGTATTCCCCGTCATCATTTTGAGATTGAGAGAAAAACTTTTATGGCTGTTGCACATCATGATGATGAGCCTAGGTCTTTCCAAAAAGCTTTCTCATCACCTACTTGTAAGTAATGGTTTGATGCAATGATGGAGAAAATGAAAACGATGAAGTTAAATCATGTCTAGGACTTGATTGACTTACCGCCTGAGCACAAGACAATTGGAAATTAATGGGCTCTGAAAGTTAAGCGTAAGGTGGACGGTTCAATCGATATATATAAAGCTCACTTGGTAGTAAAGGGTTTCACCCAACGAGAATGCGTTGATTACGAGGAAACCTTCTCTTCTGTTGAAAGGTTTGCTTCGATCCGTCTGATCTTGGCCATAGTTGCGCATTTGGATTTGGAACTTTACCAAATAGACGTGAAAACTGTATTTCCCAATGGAGAGTTGGACGGGGAGATCTATATGGATTAACTTGCTAGATTCGCTATAGCGGGTGAGGAGTATAAAGTTCGTAAGCTCTAACGATCCATCTATGGATTAAAGCTGCCATCCAGACATTAGTACGTTCAATTTCATCGACCCATTACTGAAGATGGGTTTGCGATGATTGAAAAGGTCACTGCGCGTATGTTAAATGGTCCAGGAAAATTTTTTAATCCTTTTTTTATGTGTTGTTGCCATTCTATTAGCGGGAAATGACAATGAGATGATTGTTACTACTCTGACATGGTTGTGCTCTAATTTTCAGATGAAGGATATGGGTAAAGTGAATTATGTGCTCGGAGTCAAGATCCTGCGAGATCATTCAAAAAAAAAATTTAAAATTTGTCTTAAGAGACTTACCTTAAAAGGATTTTAGAACGATTTTAGATGAGCAATTGCGAATCCATTGACACTCCTATTGCTAAGGGTGAGAGTTTTAACATTAAACAAAATCCTAAAAGTTTTGAAGAGAAATATAAGATGAATTGGATTCCATATGTTAGTACGGTCAGAAGCTTGATGTACGTTGTGATGTGTACTCGACCTGATATATGTTATGCCGTGGGCTTGGTCAATCGATTTCAGCCCAATTCGGGATTGGGCCACTGGAAAGCAGTTAAGAGGATACTCTACTACCTTAGAGGGACTTTGGATTATGTTCTATACTATTAGGGTACGGATTTACGTCTCGTTGATTATTGCAATACGGATTGGGCTGGTGACCTTGAAAAGTGTCAGTCGAACTCAGGATATACCTTCGTGCTTAATGATTGTTGCGGATTTATGCCTTCTTTTGAATTTGAACTGAGTCAAATTTAATTAACCGATTAAGTTGGTTATGATATAGATTAGGTGTATGAAAAATATTATTTGATCTTAAAGATAATTTCTATTGGTGCAAGATTTATGTCTATCTATATACGTCCTAATCTAATTAGGATTTGTTGACTCTTTGACCGGTTTCATTAGCACTATATATATGTGGACCGGATTATTAATTAAAAATGAGAGGGATCGGTCGGATTCTTAAGGCCCTAATTAATTAAAAGGTGGCCGGGGATTCAAGCACGGCAACAGCATTAGAGAAGGTGCACGGTGATTCGCATGCGGCGTTGGGTTCGGCAGCGGAGCGGAGGTTCTCAACTAATTGCTTGAGCGGTTCGAATTACTCGAAGCAACAACATAAAAGATTTTGGTCAAAAATTTATATACTTCTCTAATTTGGTCTTCTTGATTAAGGTTTTACGAAAATCTCTTTACGAATTATTTTCTTCGAGTTTTTCGTTGAAATAAGAGATAGGTGGGGTTCACCATAAGGCTCTTGATTTTTTATTTGGAGAAGACATAAGGTGTAAGCTTGTATTTTTTTTGTTTCTTATAGTGGAATACATCTCTCTCGCTCTTCCCGTGGATGTAGGCAGTTGCCGAACCACGTAAAAATTTTGGTCTCTTCTTTTCCGCATTTATTGCTGTTACCGAAATTTTGGCTTCTCTATTTTCGTGCATCTGTGTTGATAGCGCATAACGGACGGTCCATCAAATTCCCAACAAGTGGTATTAGAGCATAAGGTTCGCGCTACAGCAGAGATGTCGAAGGTCTCATCATCTAAGTTTAAGGTGGAGAAATTTAACGGTATAGAAAATTTCGGTCTCTGGCAGAGAAGAGTGAAAGCCTTTTTGGTACAACGGGGCCTTCATAAGGCGTTGCTCGGAAAATCAAAAAAACCGACATCGATGAGCGACGAAGATTGGGTGGAGATTAATATGGCGGGTGTAGCCGACGACACTAGTCAGGTTGTTTTGATGGTTTCTACAGGTTCAGAATCTCTCAGTGACTGGATATTGGATTCGGGTTGTTCTTATCACATGACTCCAGACAGGTCTTTATTTGATACTTACAAATTTTGTGAAGGTGGTAATGTTATGATGGGTAATCACACTAACTGCAAGATTGTTGGTATCAGAACGGTGAAAATAAAGATGTTTGACGGTGTGGTGAGAACGTTAACGAATGTGAGACATATTCCGGATCTCAGGTTGAATCTTATATCATTTCGTACTCTTGACTCTATTGGCTATTCTGTTAGCATTTCAGGTGGAGTTGTTAATATGAAAAAGAGTGCTAAGATTGTTATAAATGGAGAGAATAAAGGGAATATATACAAGCTAATCGGTGTCAGAATGTGACACCCCCGGAATTTGGATTAGTCCTCTATATAAATGATATAATAGGACTAAATCTCTAACCCGGCTATAGCATTTTGGATGGTAGCAAGATCCAAGAGGAACATGAGAGTTAAGCGTGCTAGAGCTAGAGTAGTTCTAGGATGGGTGACCCCCTGGGAAGTGGGGCGTCACAGTTGGTATCGGAGCCATTCACCAGCCGGAAATGTGAGATGAGTCTGGGCTGAGCCAGGGTTATATAGCGGGTAGAGCGAGGCTCCCCGGCTAATGACTGTTGTGAGTGGAGTGCAGCTCCTCACAAGGTCGGCTAAGGCTAGCGAGACAAGTCTCACATCGCCTGGTGCTTGTGAGTGTGCTTGAGCCTGACGTGGACGTCAGGGCTTAAAGGGGGGAAGAATGTGACACCCCCGGAATTTGGATTAGTCCTCTATATAAATGATATAATAGGACTAAATCTCTAACCCGGCTATAGCATTTTGGATGGTAGCAAGATCCAAGAAGAACATGAGAGTTAAGCGTGCTAGAGCTAGAGTAGTTCTAGGATGGGTGACCCCCTGGGAAGTGGGGCGTCACACAGAATGCCTCAGGGAGAGGGGGCGATAAGATAAGAGAGCGGTGAAATACAAAAGAAGTCAAGGTGGAGATTGTTGTGGATTTATGCCTTCTTTTGAATTTGAACTGAGTCAAATTTAATTAACCAATTAAGTTCGTTATGATATAGATTGGGTGTATGGAAAATATTATTTGATCTTGAAGATAATTTCTGTTGGTGCAAATTTATGTCTATCTATACACGTCCTAAGGATTAGTTGACTTTTTAACCGGTTTCATTAGCACTATATATATGTGGACCGGATTATTAATTAAAGGTGAGAGGGAGCGGCCGGAATTTTAAGGCCCTAATTAATTAAAAGGTGGCCGGAGATTCAAGCACGGCAATGACATTAGAGAAGGTGCACGGCGATTCGCATGCGGCATTGAGTTTGGCAGCGGAGCGGAGGTTCTCGACCAATTGCTTGAGCGGTTCGGATTACTCGAAGCAACAATATAAAAAATTTTGGTCAGAAATTTATATACTTTTCTAATTTGGTCTTCTTGATTAAGGTTTTACGAAAATTTCTTTACGGGTTATTTTCTTGGAGTTTTTCGTTGGAATAAGAGATAGGTAGGGTTCACCATAAGGCTCTTAGTTTTTTTTATTTGGAGAAGACATAAGGTGTAAGCTTGTATTTTTTTTGTTTTTTATAGTGGAATACATCTCTCTCGCTCTTCCCGTAAAGGTAGGCAGTTGCCGAATCACGTAAAAATCTTGGTCTCTTCTTTTCCTCATTTATTGCTGTTACCGAAATTTTGGTTTCTCTGTTTTTCGTGCATCTGTGTTGATAGCGCTAGCGCATAACGGACGGTCTATCGAATTCCCAACAATGATGGTGCCATATCTTGGAGTAACAAGAAGCAGACCTATGCAGCTCTATCCACCATGGAGGCAAAGTTCGTGCAATGCCCTACAGTAGCTCAAGAGGCTATTTGGTTGAGGAGGTTCCTTTAAGATTTTGGGGTAGTCACTTGTCCTTCTGTTTTTGTCATGATCGATTGTAACAATATGGCTACAATTGTATACTCGAAGAACCCCAAATATCCTGGCAACACTAAGCATATCATTTTGGAGTATCACTTTGTTCATGAAGTAGCTGTGCAGAAGGAAATAACTCTGGAACATATTTCTGTAAGTCGCATGGTTGCTGATTCTTTGACTAAGCCCATTGTTAGAAAATTATTTTTGACTCATATTAGAGCTAGCCCTCGGACTCCGTAGGATTTGATTGTGTTGGCAATCGATTATTTAGTCTTTTTGTAATATTCTTTTGTTATTAAAATTAAAATTATTATTTTGGCAAAGATATTATTCATTAAGATTAGCACACATACATATATATCGTATTTTATTGAAATACATATTGATAGTATGTCGCATGCTGATTGGCCCGCGGACAATCATTCTTTTCAGTGCTGTAGAGAACGAGCGAAAAATAAGGCATTAAAGGAAGCCGCCTTAATTGGTTGGTACCAAGATGAGGTCGTAAACGAGACCACATACGGATAGTCCCACAATTTGTATGGCCTATACGTTTAGAGCCGAATGTGAACTCACCATTTGGCACATGAGATAGCGAGCAAATGGAGAATTTAGGCTAGACACTCCGAGAGTGACTGAGCTAAAATCCGTATGACATTGAGAAAGACATACAGTTATTGAAATTCTCTGTCATAGCATGTATTTCATACTACATGTTCTTGGGTGACTAAATGTAGGAGAAAAGTGAATGGATACTTACTTTCTCATCATGTGAGTTCTCATGGACATCATTTTGAGGCTAGCTATGTCCTACATATGTTCGATACCCTTAGTGACTTTTGGCCATATCATGAGATGAAAGAATTGGTGTTCCTATTTTGGCATATTTTCTATGGTTATGAGTGATGTTGCTTTACGGGGCATTGTCAGAAAAGTAATTAGTTCTTAACTTAGTGGCATGAAGGCTCAAGGAAGATTGATTGAATTACATTGAGACTCATTGTCGACAGATTGTATTGCTTTAACATAGCAAGATAATTAGAGTATAGTGCCATAGTGTGCACAGAGGTTAGCATGGCTCTTTGAGGGATTAGAGATGCTAAACCTAATGTAATCTAATAGTTTAGGGTATCACGAATGTAATATTTTTTAGGGTTAATGTCTCTATGCTGGTCTTATGCGGTTTCTAGTATAGAGCTCCTAAAATACAGGTTGACTCGGTGATTGCACTGTTCATTTTCCTGTATAAATGGAATCTATAGTGGTATAATGTTGAGTAAGTGATTACTATGGCATCGATCCCGTTATGTGCAAGTGGGAGATGTTGGCATTCGGTCAAACCGAATCGAATGCACCAATAATCGAACTCGATTCCACGGTTATTATGTTGTCTAATTGAACTAGATTTATTCTCGTTTTTAATTTGGAAAGCTAATTATAGATATATTTTAGCCATATTAGAATAGCAATCATAAACCGATTTGGTCTAATCTTCTACTTATTTATTAAGGTGGTGGGATCTCTTATAAATATATGGGTGATTCCGTCGTAAAAATATAAACAAGAAAATAGAAAAATATTCAAAAATTTGTGAAGAATTGATGTGCTATCTTGTGAGAGAAATAAACCACATCTTCCATTACCCTATTGCTTCTAGATGATCTTGAATGGTGGATTATAGATTTAGCTCGTTCGTAGCTTGATTTACCGCGGGTTTGAAGCATTAGAAAATTTTCGTGGACCATCCGAGAACACATGAATCAATCTTTATGATCGAGACTTATCGCGTTTTAGCACAAACCTTTCGTAAAAAATATGAACAAATATTTCCAGTGCGTTCTACGTAATACGATTTGAATCATTCGTTTTCAAAGGTGGGTAGGCTCTAGAGTGAAAGGCATTTACCAAGAAAACTTTGGAGTCTATTTCTGGTTCGACCTTCAACCCATTTTTGATCATGGCACTAGAAAAGGTGGGTTGGATTTGATATGTTGGATCAGGTTGGTAGTTTGAATAGGATCAGATCAACTTGCGGGATTGAGTCAAGACTTGGATGCACTTAGCAAGAACCCAAAGATATAAATTTCCCTCCGCGCTGTCTGTAAGTCTCTTCAAATAGACACTCGATCTGCACAAAATTCAAACCCACAAATTCCAAGCATCCAAACGGGCTGGCATGCTTGGAATGGCATATCTCTTGCTAGTCAGTCATAACATCTTTTAACAAAAAGGCTGGCGGTCCAGTAGTAATCCATAAATAGATTCCTTGTCCTAATAAATAAGAATAGGATATTCCTGTTATAGGAGCAATAGGATCTTACGTATTAACGGCCTCAAATTCAAGTTCGATCAACTATAAAACATCAATTCATGGCCTCTTTTCTTACTGTTCACTTGGTCTAGGCTGTCAGGAGAAAATGTAGGTACTGACACGTTAGCTTTAGTTATCATGCTCCTGTTTCTTTTTTGTGCATGTGTCTGTGGTAACAATTAAATCTTCCTCAGAGGAGTTTGGTAGATGATATTTCAGTTTTAGTGCATTTTGTGCCATTTTTATGGACCACATACAAAGACTGATCTTCTGTGAATCAGGGATCTGACCATGGTTTCATCTTTCTGAATATTACACAACCCTTACTCTGTCATATGAATTGAATTTGAGCAACATAGTTCGATAAGATTGATGAAGATAGTGTCTAATGGGGCTTTTATAACCCTTTTATTTGAAAGGAAAGAACAGAAAAGGGGAAAATGAGAGGTGGAAGCTACTTTGGTGCTAATTATTTTGGGTGCTGGCTTCTTTACTTTGAGTTTCTTCATACGATGCAGCTTCTATCTAGATTTTGTTGGGCAGGAATAATCAGTTTATCTATTTATTCTTTCCCTATTTGCCGATAGTGGAGCTTTCGGTGATGAATTTTTAGGCATTGTAGTAAATTAACAAATATAGACAATGCTTTCTAGTAGTTATGACGGTGGTCGTGATATTTTACCTCTTGTGGGTATTCATATTATTGATTTTGATGATGAGAAGTTAATTTGGGGGCTGGCAATAGGAATGTATTTTAAAGGTGAGTCCATAAGGTGTGGTCTGACGAGAACTACGTTGCTTTTTAATTACTCAATTACTATTCAGCCTTTTAAGTGGTTTGACCTTGCGAGACCAGAAAGTCTAGCCAAATATCACTAGGATGGCATTACATGGACCTTTTAAGTGGTTTGACCCTTGCGAGACCAGAAAGCCTAGCCAAATATCACTAGGATGGCATTACATGGAAGTTGATCAGTTCCAAAAAATCCTGCACAAGTCAGATTATGAGGGAAAATATCTTTTTCGTAGATTACCATCCATTATTTTGCATGCTTTGTTTAGTATGGATGTTGAAGAAGTGAGCATGCCTACTCCATGTGATTGGGATTTGGCTCAACATATATACTTTTAATGATCTTTTACATTGGATATGGATAGCTGTATTGTTCTAGAGTGTCCTGTTAAGAAGCTGGAGATGCTTTACATGTCTACTAAACGTAGCGAATATTGTCCCTGCACTATATTAAACATGTTATTGTTGTAAAGTGTGAATGTCGAATTTGAGGATAGGATTTATTTGACTGAATTGTTAGTCATAAGTATCAGTATATTGCCAGTCGTGGAGGCCAATACCGGATAAGAGAATGACTGATTTTCATCCAGCCGGTTAAATGCTTCTGCTTCTAGCATAGTGGGAAATATAGAGGTTTGCATGAATTTGCTGTTCTATTGGTTCTTTTTATATGGATATTAGAAGTGACTAGTAATCTGCTACTGAGAGAGATACCTCTAGTAAAAGATTTGCTTTGGTTGGTCGGTAAAGCTTATTTGAGTAAAGAAAGATTGGTTGATGAGATTGCTGCTTAATGTTTATGGCTGTATGGAATATCAACAGCTGAACAAGAATTATTTGCTGAAAGCTGTGTAATTAAGTGTCATCATTTGATGACTTCTGTAAGCTGTGGATGAAGTCTTTTTTCGGAGAAAACTCTAAAACACCTTGCAGGATATGACTATAGCTTTTATCTAGCATCTTGTTTTCACTCCACATGATTAGCACTGTTGCATTTGCTGTGCTTGTATTCAGTTTGTCTTTTGCACTTCTATCAGTTGTTAGTATTAGTTATGCTTGTTTCTTTCTTTTTCTGCTGAGGGAAAAATTGTTGCATCCAGTAGTCCTTTTCTAAATAATCTTTTTCTCTCTTGTGCAGGTTAATGCAACAATTGAATTTAACCGAAGTTTCCATAAAATTCTGTGCTCAGAGGTGGCAGAAGAAAGAGAAAAACAAGTTGGGGTGCCTGATACAAAGAGACACCGTCTTAAAAACGGCAGTCCTTTCAATCCTCTATAGACAGCCAACAAATTATGTGAGTTCAGTACGGAGTTTCTGAGACTAGTGCTGGTAACAACAATTACAACAACAAAAATATACCCAAAAAATAAATTAAAAAAACAAAAAAAAGAGAGAATCTGTTTCATTAATTCTAGTAAGATCTAAGCTGGTTTAGAGGGCAGATTACTACCCTATGATATTCGTATTTACTTCGACCCAATACATAAGCTCAAACATTTTCAATGTTGAAGGAGACCATAGTAGAAACAAAGCCTGACATTGAAGATGCTCTGGTAGCTGGTCTTTCACAATCAGTCTTACACAAAGATGAATTCAATGAATTCAAACACAAAACAACAAATACCGAAAATGTCTGATATGAAGCAATTCCTTCAGCATGATTCATGCGCATCAATTGCAGAGATTTGCGCACATGTTCAACAGGAAGAGAGCATTTGCAGTGCGAGAAAAAATAAATACTCTTAAAGGAAAATCAAATGGGGCTTCAAAGGATTCTTCACGAATTGCACAAGCCTTCATAACACTATAGAAGTAAAACAGGAAGTTGATACTAATTTTGTTTCCTATCTGATCGATCCCCTACTAAATCCTAACTTGGTACATTTTCTAACCGCCACCTTTTTAACTGACCAAAACCTCACCTATTTCAGTTAGACTATTAAAGTGAAACAGCAGAGAGAGAGAGAGAGAGAGAGAGAGAGAGAGAGAGAGAGAGAGAGAGAGAGAGAGAGGAATAAACAAGAAGTTATTTAGCTCTCATCACTATGCTGTAGATTCCTGATCACCTCAGCAACTTCATTAATGTTTTAACCAAGAATCAGCTGCAACAAGCGGTAGCATTGATGCGAAAACAAAAAAACAGCAACTGATAAAACTTGAACAAAACACTACACAACATGATTCTTAGTAGTAATTATGAGACAAATACGTATAAAAAGGACCAAAGTACTTCTAAGTATTTTAAGCTATATATTGAAAGTATGCATATTGATTTGAAAAATTATTAACAAAATACACAAATCAGTAAGAAAAATCAGAAGACTTATGATGTACTCAGTATGTCAGGATGCACATTATACTCCTTGGCAAACACAAACGGGACAATTCCTTGAGGAAGGGCTGCCTGAAAATTGAAGAATCAAGTATTTCCTATCCCGTGACAATTTATCCTAGGATAAATAAGAATGCACAATCATAACATTGTCAATTTACTTAGTTGCTATACTCGTCCCCACTACTTTGGTTTGTAATCCTACCCCACCTGTATCACTTCATGAAGTAGATGAGAGAGATACATCACGAACCTGAACAATCGCGATATGCAGAAGCACGCCACAAAAAAGTCCAACAGCAATAGACATGGCAGCCATGACAGCGGGGCCAGTGATGAATCTGATTGCCAATGCAAATGCAGCAGAAGAATTGCCGCAGGCAATAATTCGTGGCTGTAATGCCATAAATAAGCCTGTACAGATTAAACTAGTTTGGTCAATTAACAATAGGTTTGAGCTGATTCTTGCGGGAAACCTCCTATTATATTCACATTTTTCACTGTTTCCCTGCAATTTTGTGTTGGATTTTATCGAATAATAATTTTGATAATAACAAATAAATTTTAGATTTACAGTTAGTATTTTCAGGTTTTAATTGGATTTGAAATGACGTAAGCCGAACCGGTTTTGATCAAAGGTAAATTATCAAAATGGTCCAGACAAGATCAATTTGTACCAAATTGGATACAAGTGCCACAACAATGCTTTGAAGGATTTCTTTGCAATTTTATCGGATTTGAGCCGGTCAACCGAATCATCTTGACAAATCCATCACATGGGTTTGATTTGAGCTTAAGCTAAAATTAGCTATTATTTTTAATATGGTATGAAAGAAGTTTGATATATGATATAAATTCAAATGTGATTTTATTATGGTATGTTTTCAAAAAGTTTGAAATATGGTATAAATAATTTTTTTTAAGTTTGGTATGAATTCAAAATGATTTTACAGTTGTGGTATATTTTCAAATAAACTTTTCAAATTTAGTAAATTTGAAATGTATTTTATAAATATGGTATGAATTCAAAATAGTTTTATATTTGTGGTATAATTTCAAATGATCTTTTCAAATTTAGTAACATTTCAAATAAGCTTTGCAAATGTGGAACATATTCAAAATAATGTTGGAATTAATTCAAATACATTTGCAAATATGGTTGAAATTAAAATTAATATCAATTATCTTTAATCATGCTTCTATTCCATTTTTTGATGTGATGGCTAGTGTAGTTAAAGGGGGTTTGGTTGTTGTTTCAGACACAACTTGATATCGAGAAAAATTCTCTAAGTTTGAATTATTATTTTGTAATTGTGAGGTTTATTGAGAGGTTATTGTAAAGTGTGATTGTAAGCGGCTTTGGTCTTGCCCTGTTTAAAAGGCCAAGTGATAGTGATTAAAGCGGTGCCTCGAGGAGAGTAGGACCGGACTGGAGTAGGCGAAAAGGCCGAACCAGGATAAATCATCTGTGTCATTTGAGTTTGTTTCTCTTTCTTTTATTTCTTTTATTTGGTTGTGCAATTCTTATCTTAGATTTAATTTACTTGAGTTTTTATTTTTCAACTAATTCACCCCCCCTCTTAGTTGCCATTTGATCCTTCATTTGGTATCAGAGCGCAAGTCTCACTGTTGCAGACTAACTGTCTCGTGAGATGGCAACTTTTCATGGTAACATTGAAGGTCAATCCATCTCCCGTCCTCCTTTCTTTACCGGGAGTAACTACAACTATTGGAAGGTGCGGATGGAAATTTTTCTACAATCCCTAGATTTTGATCTTTGGGATATTGTAGAAAATGGCTACACCAAGCCTACCATAGCAACTAGCATGTGGAAGGTAGAGGACAAGGCTAAATTTAGTTTGAACTCTAGAGCGATGAACGCTCTTCATTGTGCTCTCGATCCAAACGAGTTCAACCGAATTTCTACGAGCAAAACTGCAAAAGAAGTTTGGGACAAATTAGCTGTTGTTCACGAGGGAACAAGTCAAGTAAAAGAGTCTAAGATAAATATGCTTACGCGTGATTATGAAATGTTTTGTGTACAACCAAATGAAAGTATTATTGATATGTACACTAGATTTACAAATATTACTAATAATTTAAAAGCTTTGGAAAAGGATTTTTCTGATGCAGATTTAGTTAGAAAAATACTCAGGAGTTTTTTTCAAAATGGACCTTGGGAACCAAAGTTGGCTGCCATTAAAGAAGCGCGCGATCTCAACAAATTTTCATTGGAGGAACTCATAGGGTCCCTTATGACTTATGAGTTGCGATTGAAGACGGAGCCCTCTACTTCCATCATTCACCCTGAAACAAAAAATATAGCACTCAACTCTAACGAGGGAGATGGAGGCGACTCCGACAATGCCACTGACGACGAGATCTCATTTCTTACAAGAAAATTAAAGAATATCATACAAAGAAAATACGGAGCTAGGTGGTCCGGCAAAGGTAATGGTAGATCAAACTTTTTTAAAAGGGACGTCAAATGTTACAATTGCAACAAAACCGGGCACATGAGCTATGATTGTCAAAATCAAAGTAAGTCTCCCCGAAAGGAGAAAAAGAAGAATAAAGCCTTCTCCGCCGCTTGGAGTGACGACAGCGACTCCGACAATGAGGAATCAGATAAGGAGGTCTCCAACTTAAGCCTTACATATGATGATGCACCTTCGAATCTTTGTTTTATGGCAAACATAGAAGATGAGGTAAAAGATAACTTACGATGAACTTTTAGATGCTTTTTATGATCTTTATGATGATCTCCAAAAATTTGGCCCCAAATATGCTTCTTTAAAGAAACAAAATACATCTTTAATTTCAAAATCAAACTTATTACAATCTGAAAATAAAAGTTTAAAAAATGAGTTAAGTTTATTAAAGAAGCAAGTTGAGACCAAAAGTAGTGGTGAAAATCATAAAGAATCTATTTTATTTAAGACTGAAAATAAATCTTTAAAGAGAGACTTGATCGAATCAAGAAACACTCTAGAAAGATTTGTTGGTAGCACTAAAGTTCTAAATATGATATTGGGCAATCAAAGATCCTATTTGGATAAGACCGGACTTGGATATCAACACAAGTCTAGTCAAAAGAAAAATATTTTTAATCCATTTGCAAAATATTCAAATGGTGATAAAAAAGTGTTATGCACCTATTGTAATAAAATAGGGCATCATATAACCCAATGTCAATTTAAGAATAAATTTAAACTTAGACAAGTTTGGGTGGTGAAAGGTTCTAACACCAGTGGACCCAAATCCATTTGGGTACCCTCCTTAACTTGATTTTTTTTGTAGGTATGCCTGCACTCGACAAAATCAAGCGACAAATGGTACTTAGACAGCGGCTGCTCAAGGCACATGACGGGCAACCCAACAAACCTATCGTCGCTTGAATATGAAGAGGGCGGGGACATAACTTTTGGAAATAATTCCAAAGGTCGTATCATTGGAAAAGGCTCAATCGGTAACGATCGTTTTAAAATTAATGATGTTTATTTAGTAGAAGGACTTAAACATAATTTGTTGAGTATTAGTCAACTATGTGACAAAGGATTGATTGTTAAATTTGAGTCAACCCATTGTAGCATAATTGACTCTAATTCAAACTGTATTATGTTTAAAGGTTGTAAAACTGGAAATGTATACACAATCGTTTTGAGCAAAAATTTTCCTAGTAAAGAGATTTGTTTTTCGGTTTTGGATAACGATATTTGGTTATGGCATCGGAGGCTAGGACATGCAAGCATGGATGTCGTATCTAAACTTTCGAGAAAAGAATTAGTTAAGGGTCTCCCTAAACTTGACTACTCGAAAGATAGATTTTGTGACACATGCGCTAGAGGAAAGCATGTCAAGTCCTCTTTTAAGCCTAAAAATTTTGTTTCTACTAATAGACCATTAGAACTTCTTCATATGGATTTATTTGGTCCTATCAGTGTTACTAGTTTAGGTGGCAAAAATTATGTTTTCGTGATTGTTGATGATTTCACTCGTTTTACTTGGACTTTATTTTTGTCACACAAAAACGAAGCTTTTGAATCGTTTAAAGTTTTTATTAAAAGAGTTCAAAACGAAAAAGATTTGAAAGTTTCAAAAATTAGAAGCGATCATGGTGGTGAATTTTCTAATCGAAATTTTGATGAATTTTGTTCTTTGAATGGTGTTCAGCATGAATTTTCGGCTCCTAGAACCCCTCAACAAAATGGAGTTGTTGAGAGAAAAAATAGGACCCTACGGCTGCGTTTGGAATCGGGTTAAGGTGGAATTGGCTAAACCGGGGATAAGTATAAAGTACGGAACTAGAGCGAAAAAGCGTTTGGGATGGTTCCAGGGATAAGAGATTTTGTGTTTGGTTTAATAATGAGGAATAGGAGGAATAAAGAGGATAAGTTGGGTAAATTACCTTTTTGCCCTCAAGAGTTAATATGTGATAAAAGTTGTTAAAAACTAATTAGTTCGTTTTAATTAATAGATTAATGGTTTAAAAAAATAAAAATAAAATTATAATCATAATTAAAATGTATTATTTAAAAATAATACATTTAATTTAATATATTTTTTTTCAAATTTAAATTTAAATTTAAAATATAAAATTCCAACATTTTAATTTTAAGATTTTAAATTTTATAATATTAATTTTTAAATAATTAATTTTTAACATACATTTTTTTAAAAATTTACAAAAATCGTATATTTGCTAAATATTTGTAAATTTTAGCCCTCGAGCTTTATTATGTCATTAAAATTTTCTAAACTCGTTTTTCTCGTTTTAATTAATGGATTAATGGTTTAAAAAAGTAAAAATAAAATTATAATCATAATTAAAATGTATTATTTAAAAATAATACATTTATTTTAATATTTTTTTTTCAAATTTAAATTTAAATTTAAAATAAAAAATGTCAACATTTTAATTTTAAGATTTAAAATTTTATAATATTAATTTTAAATAATTAATTTTTAACATAAAATTTTTTTAAAATTTACAAAAACCGTATATTTGCTAAATATTTGTAAATTTTAGCCCTCGAGCTTTATTATGTCATTAAAATTTTCTAAACTCGTTTTTCTCGTTTTAATTAATGGATTAATGGTTTAAAAAAGTAAAAATAAAATTATAATCATAATTAAAATGTATTATTTAAAAATAATACATTTAATTTAATATTTTTTTTTTCAAATTAAAATTTAAATTTAAAATAAAAAATGTCAACATTTTAATTTTAAGATTTAAAATTTTATAATATTTTATAAAATTAATTTTAAATAATTAATTTTTAACATAAATTTTTTTTAAAATTTACAAAAATCGTATATTTGCTAAATATTTGTAAATTTTAGCCCTCAAGCTTTATTATGTCATTAAAATTTTCTAAACTCGCTTTTCTCGTTTTAATTAATGGATTAATGGTTTAAAAAAATAAAAATAAAATTATAATCATAATTAAAATGTATTATTTAAAAATAATACATTTAATTTAATATATTTTTTTTCAAATTTAAATTTAAATTTAAAATATAAAATTTCAACATTTTAATTTTAAGATTTAAAATTTTATAATATTAATTTTAAATAATTAATTTTTAACATAAAATTTTTTAAAGCAGAGGATCGCAAGCTCCGGGGGGCTCGGGGGCCCGGGCACGGGGGGCGGAGATAGAAGAAGGCGGAGGGCTCGGGGGGCCGGGGCCGGGGGTCGGGGGGCGGGGGAAGAAGAAAGCAGAGGATCGCAAGCTCGGGGGGCGCAAGGCCGGGCTCGGGGGGCTCGGGGGGCGGAGGAAGAAAAGGCGGAGGGCTCGGGGGGCCGGGCTCGGGGCTCGGCCGGCCTCCGGGGGCTCGGGGGGCGCAAGCTCGGCCGAGCTCGGGGGGCTCAGGGGGCCGGGGGCGGAGGAAGAAGAAGGCGGAGGGCTCGGGGGGCCGGCCTCGGGGGGCTCGGGGGGCGCAAGCTCGGCCGAGCTTGCTCCCGGGGGCTCGGGGGCCCGGGCACGGGGGGCGGAGGAAGAAGAAGGCGGAGGGCTCGGGGGGCCGGGGTCGGGGGGCGGGGGAAGAAGAAAGCAGAGGATCGCAAGCTCGGGGGGCGCAAGGCCGGGCTCGGGGGGCTCGAGGGGCGGAGGAAGAAGAAGGCGGAGGGCTCGGGGGGCCGGGCTCGGGGCTCGGCCGGCCTCGGGGGGCGCAAGCTCGGCCGAGCTTGCTCGGGGGGGCTCGGGGGGCGCAAGCTCGGGGGGCTCGGGGGGCCGGGCTCGGGGGGCGGAGGAAGAAGAAAGGGAGCTCCCGCAAGCTCCGGGAGCCTCGGGGGGCCGGGATCGGGAAGGGGGGAGGAGAGAGAGAGAGAGGAGAGAGAGGGGGCTTGCCTGTAATGGAGAAGAAAGAATGAGGCTTGCCTGTAATGGAGATGAGAGGAGGAGGAGGAGAGGATGGAGATGACAAGAGAGAGAGAAAGCAGAGCATTCAATGATCTCGGGAAGTGGGAAAGGGGTGGGAGGAGAGGAGAGAGAGAGAGGAGAGTATTTTTATTAATAAAAATGAGATAAAGTAGGGAAGGAGGGTAAAATAGTAAAAATTATAATATTAAAATCAGGGAATCAAGTGCCGCCCGTGCCGCGGCGGCACGGGCGGCACGTACCGTGCCCCTCAAAGAGGGGCACGGTACAGAGGGGGGTCTCGCACCCCCCTGTCTCGAGCGATACCCCAGGGTATCGCTCGAGACAGAGCGATATCCGAGGGGGTATGGCGTGCCGTGCCGACCGGCACGGCCCGTTTTCAAATTTTTTTTTTTTTTTTTTTGTTTTCTTTTTTAATCACATGCGTAGAATATTTTTTATTATTATTTTAAAAAAAAATCACATATTGTACGGTACATATTTTTTTGTTTTAATCTTTAAGAGATTTAGGTTATTTTGTTCACTAACTAATTTAGGTTGTTAATTTAGGTTGTTAATAATTTAGGTTATTATAACTAATTTAGGTTATAAAAAGTAAAGAGATAAAGATAAAATGAGAATGTGGTTATAAATCAGATTTTTAAAAGATTTAAGTTGTTATTATTTACTAACTAATAGCAATCTAAATCTTTTAAAGATTTAGGTTTTATGATTAAAAATATTTTTTATCTCTTTTCCTTCTTATATTAGTTAATAAATAATAACAATTTAAATATTTTAAAAATCTAATCGGTACCACATTCTCATTTTATCTTATCTTTCTACAATAACAACCTAAATCTCTTAAAAATCTGACTCGTACTCACATTTCTATTTTATTTACGTATAGAATTAACTTAATCATGAAAACTATAGCTAAAGGCGGTCCACCGTCTTTAGAAGGCGGTGAGCCTTCTGTATGTGGCGCTGATATGGCAAGCTGATATGGCAATAATAGGGTTAGTTTTACAAATAAAATTTTGATAAGATTATTTCGCAAATTATAAAATTTTAGAAGGTTATTTTGAAAAATAACTCCATTGTACTTTATATATAAAAAAGAATATCAATATGTTAATTATAAAAAAAAATATCAATATGTTAATTGGTGAGTATAGTAAGCTATATATAGCCAATATTCATAATTTTTTGACTAAACATTTCAAAACAATATTATAAGAGCTTATTGGGAACAAAAAAAATAAAAAAAAACCGTGCCAGCGCGTGCCACTGGGAGGTCATGCGTATCCATCGGCACGCAAGCGTGCCGGTACCGTACCGTGCCAGGCGGCGAGCGGCACGCCCCCGTGCCACGGCACTTCGAACCTTGATTAAAATAATATGTTAGGATTTGTTATACCAGCTATTCTAGTTGTTCTGGGTTAAGCAATACCAGATGGTTCCAGAAGCGTTTGGTAGAATAAGGGGGATAAACCCGCTATTCCCGGTTCTAGTCCCAATCCAAACGCAGCCTACAAGAAATGGCCCGTACAATGCTTTTAGAAAATAATTTACCTACTTATTTTTGGGTCGAAGCAGTAAATACAGCTTGTTATATTTTAAATCGTGTTTCTGTTCGATCTATTTTGGACAAAACTCCTTATGAGCTTTGGAATGAAAAATCTCCTAAAATTTCATTTTTTCGCGTTTTTGGTTGTAAGTGTTTTATTTTAAATACTAAGGACTATCGGGGAAAATTTGATGCAAAATCTGATGAAGGTATATTTCTAGGGTACTCAACTACTAGTAAAGCATACCGTATTTATAATCGGCGTACTTTAGTAGCAGAAGAGAGCATGCATATTATGTTTAATGAATCTAACGTTGGAGTGGACTCCAATGATGAAGAAATCGATGAATTGAAAAAGATGATGAGTAGGACTTTTATTCAATCTGTCACAAAAAATAATGAATCATCACAAAATGGTGCTGAAATCGTATCTAAAGAAGGTGAAAAACCATCTATAGATGGTGAAGTCATTCCAAAATATTGGAAGCATAAGTCATCTCATCCGCTTGATCAAATTATCGGTGATTTATCAGATGGTATACACACTAGAGCCTCCGTTAGAGAAATTTGCAATAACTTGGCTTTTCTTTCACAAATTGAGCCTCAAAATCTCGATGAAGCATGCAATGATGAAAATTGGGTCATTGCTATGCAAGAGGAATTGAATCAATTTGAAAGAAACCAAGTTTGGACCCTTGTAGAAAGACCCGTTGACCATCCCGTAATTGGTACGAAATGGGTTTTTCGAAACAAGAAAACTGAAGATGGTATCGTGGTTCGAAACAAAGCCAGATTAGTGGCTCAAGGTTTCAACCAACAAGAGGGAATAGATTTTGACGAAACTTTTGCACCGGTGGCACGACTTGAAGCTATTCGAATTTTACTCGCCTTTGCTTCTTTTAAAAATATAAAATTATTTCAAATGGATGTAAAGAGTGCTTTTTTAAATGGCTATATTAATGAAGAAGTTTATGTTGAACAACCACCCGGATTCGAAAATCACACTTTTCAAAATTATGTTTTTAAACTCTCTAAAGCACTTTATGGTTTAAAACAAGCACCACGAGCTTGGTATGAAAGACTAAGCTCATTTTTAATTTCAAAAAATTTTAGGATCGGTAAAGTTGACACCACATTATTTATTAAATATTTTAATGATGATTTTCTAATTGTTCAAATTTATGTGGACGATATTATTTTTGGTGCTACTAATGAAGTTTTGTGCAAAGACTTTTCTAAGATGATGCAGGATGAGTTTGAAATGAGTATGGTTGGCGAGCTGAACTATTTTCTTGGGCTTCAAATAAAACAAACGCATGAAGAAATTTTTCTAAGTCAAACAAAATATGCTCGTGATCTCATTAAGCGATTCGGGATGGACAATGTAAAACCTACCAACACTCCGATGTGTACAACAACAAAATTAGACAAGGACGAATCAGGCAAATCGGTTGACACTAAGTTGTACAGAGGTATGATAGGTAGTTTATTATATTTAACTGCTAGTCGACCCGATATTATGTTTTCAGATTGTCTTTGTGCTCGTTTTCAAACGAATCCTAAAGAATCGCATTTAATTGCGGTTAAAAGGATAATTCGCTACATTAAGGGTACTTTAACCTTAGGTTTGTGGTACCCTAGGATAGACTCTTTTGATTTAATCGGTTATACCGATGCCGACTTTGCAGGTTGTAAAGTCGACCGAAAGAGTACAAGCGGATCCTGTCAATTTTTAGGACATTCGCTTGTATCCTGGTCATCCAAAAAGCAAAATTCTATAGCACTTTCAACGGCCGAAGCTGAATATATAGCTGTCGGAAGTTGTTGTGCTCAAATTTTGTGGATGCAACAAACTCTAAGAGATTTTGGATTTCAATATTTTAATACTCCTATTCGATGTGATAATACTAGTGCAATCAATATTTCTAAAAATGCTATTCAACATGGTAGAACTAAACATATTGATTTAAGGCATCACTTTTTACGAGATCATGTAAACAAACAAAATGTGTTTTTAGAATTTGTTGAAACAGATCGGCAATTGGCCGATATTTTTACAAAGCCACTTAATTTTGAAAAATTTGATTACTTTCGTAGAGAAATAGGAATGTTAGATATTGAGACATTATAATTGTTGGATTTTTTTTTTTCGTTCTCTATTTAGTTTTTAAAATTATATGATTTTCATGTTTTTTTTTTCTTCTCTTCTCCATTTAATTTCTTTTTGAATGATTCCGAATAGGGGGAGAAGAAAAGGTTACCTCAGTTATTTTTTTTTGAATGTTTTTTTTTATTGTGCTTATTTTGAGGGGGAGTTTATTTTTTTTTATCACCTTTTCAAATTATTTGTCATCATCAAAAAGGGGGAGATTGTTGGATTTTATCGAATAATAATTTTGATGATAACAAATAAATTTTAGATTTACAGTTAGTATTTTCAGGTTTTAATTGGATTTGAAATGACGTAAGCCGAACCGGTTTTGATCAAAGGTAAATTATCAAAATGGTCCAGACAAGATCAATTTGTACCAAATTGGATACAAGTGCCACAACAATGCTTTGAAGGATTTCTTTGCAATTTTATCGGATTTGAGCCGGTCAACCGAATCATCTTGACAAATCCATCACATGGGTTTGATTTAGCTTAAGCTAAAATTAGCTATTATTTTTAATATGGTATGAAAGAAGTTTGATATATGGTATAAATTCAAATGTGATTTTATTATGGTATGTTTTCAAAAAGTTTGAAATATGGTATAAATAATTTTTTATAAGTTTGGTATGAATTCAAAATGATTTTACAGTTGTGGTATATTTTCAAATAAACTTTTCAAATTTAGTAAATTTGAAATGTACTTTATAAATATGGTATGAATTCAAAATAGTTTTATATTTGTGGTATAATTTCAAATGATCTTTTCAAATTTAGTAACATTTCAAATAAGCTTTGCAAATGTGGAACATATTCAAAATAATGTTGGAATTAATTCAAATACATTTGCAAATATGGTTGAAATTAAAATTAATATCAATTATCTTTAATCATGCTTCTATTCCATTTTTTGATGTGATGGCTAGTGTATTTAAAGGGGGTTTGGTTGTTGTTTGAGACACAACTTGATATCGAGAAAAATTCTCTAAGTTTGAATTATTATTTTGTAATTGTGAGGTTTATTGAGAGGTTATTGTAAAGTGTGATTGTAAGCGGCTTTGGTCTTGCCCTGTTTAAAAGGCCAAGTGATAGTGATTAAAGCGGTGCCTCGAGGAGAGTAGGACCGGACTGGAGTAGGCGAAAAGGCCGAACCAGGATAAATCATCTGTGTCATTTGAGTTTGTTTCTCTTTCTTTTATTTCTTTTATTTGGTTGTGCAATTCTTATCTTAGATTTAATTTACTTGAGTTTTTATTTTTCAACTAATTCACCCCCCCCTCTTAGTTGCCATTTGATCCTTCATTTTGAACCCTATATATTACCCCCTTACAATTAATTTTTCATCACTTTGCCTCCTTTGTCAGAGCTCACTAGTCAATATCAGTCAGTTCGCTTATAGGCTAATGGGGTAAAATGTTGGCTTTAGGATAGTTCAGAAAGACAAGCAAAGTACTTAATATTTCTCATGAAGGATGAACATTTCATATAAACAAGAACCACACACCTAGACTGAACATGGCCATTCCAAGCCCTGCATCAGATAGCATCGAGTTCGAACGAGCAACAATCGCAGGCATTTCAATATCCCACCTGCAACATGCATGGTTACTTAACTAAGATCATAAAATACATGAATAACACGTGAAGCTGGAGATATCACGACAAGTTAGTATACAACCTGAAGGAGATCAGTGACCAGATGACCCCAAGGAGGCTGGAATAGGTGTTTGGGTTTCTGATCAGCTTGCACCACACCATGATCAGATAAGCCGAGTCATTACACTGCCTGGCGGCATCGACGTGGGCTTCGCATCGCCATCAACCCCCGTCTTTGGGTGGAGCTCGGCTGTGGAGTTGGAACCCAGCTTCGACAGGCTTGGCCCGTCTTTCCGAAGAGTCCCCTCCCTGAGTAATGGGTCTGTTCCTGAAGCTGAAGTCATCGCGACCGTATTCGTCGTAGCCATCCTGGTGGGAGTCTAATTTATTCAAAAAATTAAAAAAACAGAGTTCATATAAGAAATTTTAGTACTTTTCCGCACAAGATATGCTGAAAAATCAGATTGAAAGCTGTTACTGGTAAAATTAAATTATGCAGGTAAAATACTGGTTACTTCCTAATAAACTTGCGGCTCATACCTACCCAAAATATAAAAAAAAAAAAAAACATAAAAAAGATATATAATCTCATTAATTACATAACTATTTACATTCTCTTATAATTGAAGGACAAGGATAAAAAAAAACATGAACAGTTCATGTAAGAAACATAAGAAGGCAGAAATTTATGCATGTAGCTATCAAACCAAACTGCATGACAGAATCATTGTAGATACCAGTTGTCTCAGACAACATTAGGGTCCACAAATTAAAGATTGTGCCCGTACCATCATGTAAGAAAAATGGAATATTTTTCTTTCAGCATTTATGTTTATGGTTAGCAAACAATGACAATCGCTTGTTTGGCTCGCTTCTGACAAATCCACTCAATATTAAATACAAAAAGCTCTAATTTCAAACTTCCGCTTCTCATGCTTAGGTTTTTTAAAGTGTTAACAGCTCTACTAAACGGCATTTCAAGGGTAACAACAAATCCCATTAAAAACTAACAAAAGATAGCATAAATATTACAGGAAAAGTAAAAAAGGAAGACCAGGAGAAGCTTAACTAACCTTGGCGTGGTCGTTCCCAAACTCGCCTCCCCTGAACACGTGCAAGCCCCCCTCCGACATGGGCGACATGCTCGAGCTCCACACGAACATGTGCAGATCCCTCCCCACTCCTTCACCCCCTCCCCCAGCATTGCTCCCCTTCTTCCCCCGCGCAGGCGAATACATCCAGTTCCCGTTCCTCCTCATACCCCCCACAACACCGCCACCGCCACCGCCACCGCCAAGGCCGTTCTCCTCGTCGAACCCTATCACGCTCCCTAAATTCGAGCCCCTTTCCCCGGCGGCGGCACCGTTGACCATGGTGTAGAAGTCAGTGTGGTTGAAGCTGGAGCCGCGCGGCGTTGGGTTCTCCGACTACTGCAGCGAGTAGATCTCGGCGTTCGACGTGTTCGACGCGCGTGGCGTTCGACATGCAAAAATACTATGTAATATAGTTTCTCTCTTCTTCGTTTTTTAACATTTTTTAACCTCTGACAATACACCACATTCACTTCAAAGAGTCGGCTCTTACAAAGGCCCAACTGCATGTCAGTAAAAATCGATGCAGTTTTGGTGACATGTATAAAGGGCAGTTTCTATTTTATTGCTCCAAGGCAACAATTTCAGCAGGGAATTAAGCAACCATATAGCCCAAGCTTATATTAAAAGATGAAGTTCAGAGACCCGAAAGATTATCACAAACTCAACTATATTCAACGACGAAAGAGGCATGGCAAATCCTCTACGTCCCACTGAATTTGATCTAAGCTGTGCTTATATCGACTTTACTCATGTGAATCTGGAAGGCTGGGGTAATCCAGCTGCCACAGCTGCATTGAATACACAACCAGTTGAAATATCCTAAGAGGGCATCGCGATGGATGCACGATAATTTTCCTTCCAAAGCACCCTCTTTAACTGTTGCAAGAACCAAAAGAATATTAGAAGATAGAAAACTATTAAAGCAGCAAAAATTTAAGTTCATGTCCTATTATTTAAAACACTTAACAAGGCAAGATAATTTTAAGCAACGAATTCTGAGTATTCATGATTACTTGTTATCTTCATCAATCCTACTTTCCCAACTATCGATTGCTTACTTGAATTTATAAATGCTATGAAACTAGATTATCTACACAAAAATGAATCTTACATTTTAGGAAAAGAATATTACAGAAAATGATTTTACCTGAGGTCATCCACTTGAGAGGCTCGACAAACAAAGAAGAGCATTCTTGCTCCTGAAACCTGTTAAATGGGTTGCCACTTTTCCTTTTATGCCATTCAAAGCTCGTTTCCCCTTCACCAGGTACATGGCTAACAACATTTTCCTCCAAGGCCGCAATTCTTCCGCATTTCTTGCAGCGATAAGCAGTTTTCTGTTGGCTCTCCTTAGGGGCATCTGCAGAAAAGTTAGGCTCTGAGGAGAGACCAGGATCAGCTTCGAATATGGACCCATCTATCTTTGCTCCTAGTTGATAAGATTGACCTAAAAAACCATGATTGCATGAATCATCTGAGTCACTTCAAAACAGAAAAAGCAGTTGCCAATAGAAACTAAAGAAGAGGAAGGGTTGATCAAGCAAGTAAGAATTATATTTATTTCCTGTTAAACTAAATAAAAGGGTTCCAGTGAAAAAGTATTTAAAAGTTGATTGAAAGAAGCAAGTTTTAAGAAGGAAAAACAGTTAGTGGTGTCAGAAACAATGATAAATAAAATAGAAAACTTGCCATCATGACATGTAGTGAAACCTTATAATACTCAAACTTTCTAATTTTGAACTAACAGGATCTTCATCAATAACCTGATCAGCCAAAAGAGTAATAAACCAAAGCACTATTCATCAAAAGTTCAGGGACTAATCAATGCACTTAGCCCAGAATGCTCAGAGAAATTGATCTCCTGATTGTTAGAAAAGATACACTATCATGGTCTGATCTCACCAAAGGTAATTTAATGTAGTTACCCACTAACATGCAAGTGAGGCAAAGTACAACTACGGTGAACAACGCTCAGAGCTAGAAGTTCGCACATGCAGATGGAAATAAACAGTGTCAATCCCCATCAACATTCCCACATTTCATCATGGTCCAGTGTCCATTCTTAGGTAAAAGAAATAAGACTTTTTGGTGTGTGACGCTCACAACTCAATGACTGACTAAGCACTAATGAAAAGCTGTGAAACTTGTATTCATAAGCCAGTCAAAGTTAAAGAAATGAATAATGAAAAGCATTCTTAGGCTTAAACCAGAAACTCAAATTTGGTTGACTGAAAAAAATCTCAAAAAGATCTGTTCTAAATTCAGACCTAACAAAATAAATCTGACTCGAACTAAATTTTTTTTCAAGAGTCTAGAAATCTTGACATGAACTATCTCATAACAAATTTCCAGTGAGGCTAGCGTCCAACTGTGTAAGAGTTCAAATGTTGTACATTCATTTGCCTTTTAATAAGATTGGGTCTACCAAGGCATTCATCTCGACATGCAAGATAAACTGGAAAGAATCGTTAACATAGTTCACCCATAAAGAACTTCGACAAGCATTGGATTCCAGAAAGGGAGGTAGTAAGAAATATCCAATTAGGACTCGAGATTATCTAAATCCAATCGGAAAAAACAAAGAAATAAAAAGATCTTATGCAAACTAGTTATGTTAGATTATCCTCTATTATGTTATCAAGATGGTACATCCAACCAATGAGATGAAAACTCACCTAATGTTTTCAAGCGGAAGCGCTTGTAAATAGGGCTAGCAGTATCTACCTTAAAACCCATTTCTTCAAACATTTTTAACTGCAACAGATAAGAGCCTATAAATTTCCTATACTATAATTCTTTCAGGTGCCACAAACATCATATATGAATAAGTCTAACCTGGTCCAAAAAGCCATCATTTGGGCAAACAAATTCACAACTTTCCTTCAAGGACTCGAGAGCATCTGCAGCAAAAGAAACAGCAACACATTACCAAAAGAGTATCCTGAAAGCTTATCTCTTTCTTTGTTTCCAAGTGTAGTATAGTCAAATAGATGTACAGACACACTAATAATGAGCTTGAGCAGAAGTTTTGAAGTAACAGAAATGTTTGCTCAGAGTTCAGACCTTCCAGAGACTTCTGTTCTGTTATCATAAGAAATGCAGTAACAATCGCAGCACTGCAACAAAACACAGAAATACACAAACGATGTATGTAAAGCAGAGGATATATACAGTTACTCAAGAAAATAGATGAAGGTCAACTAGATTTTTAAGTGACGACAAGATATATTGCCCAATTTAAGATATGCCATTGCAATAAAAGTTCAGTAAGAACACACCTAACCAATATATATCTGATCGACCACTTAGAATGCAAAACCTAATTCCAAAAGAAATTTCACAGGAGCTAGAGCTTGAGAGCTATATTACAACCTCCATCAAATTAAAAGAGTAATACATCACATAAAATAATTAAAATAATTTCCATTTAGATTAGACAACTTAGATAGCACCATGACCGGAACTTCATACTCTGCTCGCTGGCACAATCTCAAGAACACATGCAAACACACACAAAAATGACGTCAAACTTCCACAAACAGAAGTTCACAGCTCAGTCAAATTTCGTGCTGTATTCACTATATAAAGAAAAAAATGTTAGAGGAAATATGATCATACACAAAAAAAACTAAATCCATCTTTACTCCATTTGGCCCGAATAATTGAGGCCACAAAGCGACGTCCTACATAATTTATCAAATTGAATGAATTCATACTAACAGGCAAAGGAGAAGAAAACATTTTAACGAACCGAGGAAAAGGGATGACACAAATAGCAGCAAATTATTATTATTTGAGACATTTATACATTGCTAATAAGACGATGTCCACAGAAGGCATGACATTAGCAGACAATTTTTTTATAAAATGTAGACATAAGATGAATCCCTATGTTTACCAATAATGTGACATTAAAAATGATAATTACTTTGAAGAAAACTGTATAAAATTAAAATAGGGTACATAAAACAGCGGCACAAGCAGGAGAAAAAAAAATCGGCAATGCATTGCTTGAATTATCAAAATCATCATAGTTACATGTATAGATCAAAAATCTCAATTCTTGATATAAATATGCTGTATAAATAGATTGGTTAATGTTCAATAAGTTAGAATTTTAATTGAAACATTATAGACCGCTCCATGAGTCTATGACTAGACTGTGTTTCCGGATGCTCTGCTCCATAAATAACCTCCTTTATGCTGACCGCAGTCCTACAAAGTTGCTCTGCTAAGTCATATTGTCCACCTTTTAGCATAATTAGTGCTCTTGTTTCCAAAATTGTTGCTCTTAAATTCTCAAGATCCTGGTGAAATAGAGCATTAGACACTGCATTTGATCTCCTTTTTGCACTAGTTAAACACAAAGATTCATTGTTAGCTTCCATAAGGAAAGAATCCACCAGTACATCTAGTGTATTAGAGGCCAAGCGTAGAAGCTCAAGCACTGAATTGTACATAGAAAGCATTCGAAAGTTCTGCGAGACAAGAGGTAAAACAAGTTGCTTGATAAATAATACAAGATCATGGGTTGAAAGATCAACGACCGCAGAGCCCGTGCCAAACTTAAATAGCAAGAAGCATGCAGCCCATATATGATCAGAGTGTTGTGTCACAGACCCTTCGATGATGATGGCTCGAACTACTGCTCTAGCTACCTCAACATTGCTTCTTTGACGAGCATGCAACTTGATTATATCATGAAATGAAAGATATCTTTCTTTGGTGCTACTCCTTGCTATACCAAGCCTTATTAGCAAAGATGAGGCCTCGTCTTCTGAGTTGTTGGTGCTTGTTCTTGGTTTCATGCATGAACAAGAGACCATATAACGTAACGTCCTCCACACGTGCGTGTGCTTATGTTCTTTAGAAATTTCACAAGCAGAAAGAGAAAGAAAAGAGATCGGTATTGGTGAAGGTGCGAACCAAGTGCTCGCCTCCACCATTCCTAGTGCCAACCTTTCGAAATTATTTGATTGATCCAATACTGAGAAGCAAAAGTCGAGAAGCTGGAGAAGGAAAGGATTGCGATTCAATACACGATCTTCCTTTATGCCCCATGTGTGTTCGCTTAATGGCATTTTGTTTATTAAATTTAGAAGTTTAGGAGGGTCAATTTGGAGCTCAGAGAGGATTGCCCCAACTAGTGACAGCCCCATGGGGAGCCTACCTATTTTATCTTCAATGATTCTTAACGCATCAATATCTTCTGTTCTAATACATCTCAAGCTTCTCGTCATCAATGACATCGCCTCCGAAGAAGACAAGTATAGCAGCCTCAAGGGCTTAATGTTCATTAATTGAGACAAACGTGTAGAAATTAATACGTGGGTCTCGCCACCAACATAAGGAAGAAGTTCCATTATAGACCTTCCATCCCACCAATCCTTCTCATTTTCCAAATTATCAATCACTAAAAGGAAGGGGATATCTCGCATAAGCTCTTTACGAACTTTACCGATAGCATCTCCCTCTATATCCTCAAAGCTTCTCCGCCCATTTCCGTCAGTACAAACTTCATTCCCTATACCAACATCAATACCCAATTTAGGCAGCAACCTCATATAGTTTTCTCGCAAGTATCTCACCTCCCCACCTACCCATAATACCATCTTATATCTTTGTGAGAATTTATAGGCAAATTCGAGCAACAATTCCGTTTTTCCAATACCTGAATCGCCGCAAACACAGGCAATGCCCTTACCAAGAGAAAACTCCCTTCCAGTGATCTTCTTTCCATGCCTCTTCTTCATGAAGTTATGATGACTCCACCCACTGGAGCTCCCTTTAATTTCTATGTACTCCTCAGACTCTTCCCATATTAGTGGCTTCTTGCCTTTTCTATCAATTTCAATATCAACAAACTTATTTTCTTCTTCGAATAGCAGCACTTTAAGGTCATGTAGCTCTTTCTTCCTACCAACAAAGTTAGCATTGCGCGGGAAGGGGAATTCATCCGCTGCCAACTCTCGCCATTTCTTCGCCGACTCCACCACGCTCCGCCTTCCCAATTGCATCCCTAGAAGCTCGACGACATCCAAAATGCAGCCCCTTAAGTTACCCACATTCACTTCCAACACCACCTCTATCTGCAAAAGCCCATCCAACACTTCCTTCCATTCTCTCTCTCTTCCGCCATATCTCCTCCACAGCTCCCCCTTCCTCTTGATCACATCCCTCGAGACGCAGTCCCCCTTTGCAAGCCCGAAGAAGACGGGTATCAGCTTCCCCCTTTCCAAGAACTCATGCATCACCTCGATGCTACACCTGTTAGCCATCGCCTCCTCGGTGACGATCACGACACCGAAGGAGGCCACCGCCCCGGCTTCCCGGGCGGCGCTGCGGGAAGCGGCGCCCCGGCAAGCCGCGCCGTCGGAGGCGAAGCACGAGATCCCGTGCATCTCGAGCTCCGCGCGGAGCCACCGCACGAAGCGGCGGAGCAGGTGCCGCGTCTTCGTGCCGCAGAAGCCGAGGTAGACGTCGTAGAAGAGCTTCGCGGGGAATGGGGAGGGGTGGTCCGATGAGGAGGCTGCGTATGAGACGGTAGGGACGCGCTCGCGGTGGTCGCCGTGAAGGTGTTCGACGAAAGGTCTGAGTGAGGGGGAAGGGGAGGAGGAGGACGATGGGGACAGGGAGAAGGAGGAGGGGGATTGGGTGGCGGAGTAGAAGGCGGAGGAGGGGCAGGAGGAGCTTGCCTGAGATGAATCCGGCGGCGGAGGAGGAGGAAGTGGTGGCGATGGTGGTGGGGAGAAGGCCATGAAGATGGAGGTGTGTGTGCGATGGGGACGAGATGGGAGATGGAGGAGGATGAGGGATTGAAGGTGGTGTAAACATGGTAGTAGAGAGAGAATCTTCAGTGAGGATCTAGCGCTCAAAACTTTCCTTGTTGGGGAGGGGAGGGGGAAGAGCGAAGGGGAGAGGGAAGAATTTTTTTTATAAATAATCTTATAAATTATTATTATTTTAAAAATAACTCTCTTATTATTATTATTATAATTATTTTAAATAGTCTTATAGTAAATCATTCATCGTATTTAAAAAATTTAAAATTTTATAAAATTAAATACGGTAAACCGTTCACCGCTTTTAAATGCGAAGATTTAAGTTTTTTATAAAATTTATTCTTCATTTTAATTTAAAATTTGTGATTTAAGTTTTTTATAAAATTTATTCTTCATTTTAATTTAAAATTTGTAATATCTTATTTAGTCTTATTAAAAAAAAATATTCTCAATTTAGCATTCTTTCTAAAAAATTTTTTCTAATCTAATCTTATTTTGATAGATTAGAAAAAAAAATATAGCTTAATAATATTTATATAAATTTCTATGTTAATTTAAAGAAAAAAATTATTTTTTTCTCTCTCCTCGTAGGGCATTACTTTTTTCTTTATAATTTTTGTATTATTTTTTGTTTCAGATAAAAAATATTACTTGGTATAATATTACTATGAAAAATTATTTTATATTATCGTAAAATATCTGTATAAAAAATATATATATTATGAACAATATTTCATAATATTTTTAAGTAATAAATAAAATAATATGGATAAACTTAATATTACTTGCTTGATCAGACATTTTCGATTATTATTTTATCACTTTTATTTATAAATATTGTGTAATTATATTATCTTTATATTATATATATTTTTTAGTTATATCAATTCTGAATCACAATAAAATAATTACAGATATATTTTTTAGTTATATCAATTCTGAATCACAATAAAATTAGCCTCTCCCACCTATCTAGGTCTATTTTTATAAATAAAATTTTTACAGATATATTTTTATAAAAAAAATTAAAAAATAATTAATTTTGTAAATAACCCGCGAGAGGAAACGTAAGCGGGAAACTTTGATGACGATTGGCCCACTGGCACTTGGGGGTGAAAATGTCTGACCAGTCCCTCCACTATTCTCGTATTGCGCCCTGGTCCTTCAATTTGTTGGTCGGTACTGAACATTAAGTAAAATTTTGTTTAGGCCACCAAACTTTAATTTGCTTCAATTAGGACTATACTTTAGTTGTTGTTTCTACTAGTCTTTTATCCGCACATTGCACCCAGTTGTTTCAAAATTTTTATATTTAAAAATTTTATTGACAAATCTAAATGAAGAACGGTCAGATAATACACGTTGTAATGACAATGTTATTTAAATTTAAAATTTAAATTTTTATTTTAAGATTTTTAAAATTTTAAATTTAAATTTTAATTTGGTAGGTTGGATTTGTTGGGAATTACCCACAACAAAATTTTGATTGTTATTAAAATCCAACTAATTATTTGTGATAATAAAATAAATTAGACTTACAGATAATCGCTAAATCCAAAATGTACGACGAAAAGTTTGAAAACGAGAGATCCGGAAGCGCACGAGACACTGTCCTAAGGCGTATTTCTCTCCTTCGTGCGGAATTAATCGAAAACACCGTTCCAAGATACGACCGGAATTACTCCTCCTACGGACACGAACGCGGAAGAAGTTGACGGAGTTTCTTCAACACCCAAAATAAAATTAACAATAAAATTTCTCAACTATCAAATCAACCCTTTTTTTTTTTTTCTCTACAAAAAAACACTCTGTCTCTAACCCAGCCACTCCCCGCTACCTATATATATATATATATATATATATATATATATATATATATATATATATATATATATATATATATGCCCACGTGACTGCCAACGTTAATTAGAACATTGCGCCCACGTTCTAATTACGCAGGGAGCGAAAGCGTAACGCCCGCGCGTAACGTCCGCACGTAGCGTGCGCTACGCGTGAACGTTGCGCGTAAAAAAAAGGATTAAAAAAAAATAAAATAAAAACAAAACAAAATAAAATAAAATAAAAAAGAATAAGATTATATTTTGAATTTAATCAACAATCCCCCACAAAATTTAAAATCACAAAATAAAACAAACAAATTAATTAATAAATCATTGGGTGTTTATACTATATAATAGGTAAGGTGTCTTTAAGAGACTTGACCTCACTTAGTGTAGATAGTTTTCATCAGAAGGAATCGGAGTGAATCATGTCTTGAACTACGTTCCATTGACCCTGATTTCAACTATCACACACACAGTACTGAAATCTCCGTCGCGGGTCTGTGCATTAATGGTCATGCACAGTATCTTAATTTTTCATAAGAGTTTCTATGGACAGCCCACATCTCATAGTCGCGGCCATATACGAATACTCTCTTATAGGTGGTTTTCTCCAGGGATGTGTGTAGAGTCACATCTCGCGGAAATTACCGCCTTGGATCCCATTAAGAGTTATAAACTCAACCTCAACCACTACACAGAGCACTACTCATCATAGGGATGGGATTGGAGATAAACTCCTCTATAAAACAGTAGAAAGTGCTCTTTGACCAACCTGACAGCTTGTTTTTACCACATTGAACCTTCTTCAAGGGATCTCCTATCACAAAGGTTGGGTTCCCACTGCAGGAAGGCCCTTTACGGGCAAAGCCCCATCCCCCTCGATGACTCCAGGACTTTAGACCTATTCAGGCCTTTCGTCAAGCAATCTGCAAGATTCTGATCAGATCTGATAAAACTTAAAGAAACAATATCATGAGAAGTTAGCCATCTGACAGATTTTTGTCTTAATTTAATATGTCTACTAGCTTTAGAATTTACTAATTTCTTTTTACAAAAGTCAATTGCAGCTCGAGAATCACACCGAATAGAAATAGGTGGAATAGGAGAAGAAATCAACGGAATCGATGACAGTAAGTTCTTGAGCCACTCGGCTTCAAGACAAGTAGTATCAAGAGCAACTAACTCAGCCTCCATAGTACTTCTGGCTATTATAGTCTGTTTGGTGGATTGCCAAGAAACTGCATTACCACCAAGAATAAAAACATAGCCAGAAGTAGATTTAATATCCAAAGAATCAGAAATCCAATTGGCATCGCTGTATCCCTCAATTACAGCAGGATAGCCAACAAAATTAAGAGCAAAAGAAAGAGTACCTTTAAGATAACGAAATACTCTTTCCAGAGCAATCCAATGAATCATACTAGGACTACTAGTATATCTACTCAATCTTGATATAGCATAGGCAATGTCGGGTCTAGTTCTATTGGTTAGGTACAGCAGAGAACCAATAATCTGAGCAAATCTTTCCTGATTCACAGGATTACTAGTGTTCTTCACAAGTTGAACACTAGGATCAAAAGAAGTAGAGACAGGAGAGCAATCAGAATAACCAAACTTATCAAGAACCATTTGGGTATAATGAGATTGGGTTAGACAAATAGAATCAGATGATCTAATAATCTTCATTCCTAAAATTACATCTGCTTCACCAAGATCCTTCATCTCAAAATGAGTCGATAAAAATGATTTAACTTGGTTAATCAGATCAAGATCAGGAGCAAGAATCAGGATGTCATCAACATAGAGGCAAAGAAGGACACAACAATCATCAAATCTTTTGAAATAGAGACAGTTGTCATAATCGTTGGTCAGAAATCCATATGAAGCTATAACACTGTCAAATTTCTCATGCCACTGTTTAGGTGCTTGTTTTAGTCCGTATAGAGAGCGAACTAATTTACACACATTATCCTCTTGACCCGGCACAGAAAAACCTTCAGGTTGAGTCATATAGATTTCTTCTTCAAGATCACCATGAAGAAAAGCGGTCTTGACATCCATTTGATGAATCAAAAGTTTATGAATGGATGCTAATGCGAGAAGAATTCGGATAGTAGCAATGCGAGCAACAGGCGCATAAGTGTTAAAGTAGTCGACATCAGCTTTTTGTCGAAAACCTTGAGCAACAAGTCGCGCCTTATACTTCTCTACCGATCCGTCAGTCCTAAGTTTCTTTCTAAAGATCCACTTACATCCTAGGGGTTTACTACCAGGAGGTAAATCAGTGAGAATCCAAGTGTTATTACTGATAATTGATTCTATCTCACTTTTTATAGCCTCCTTCCAAAAGGAAGTTTCAGGAGAACTCATTGCTTCCTTATAAGACGAAGGTGTACTTTCAATTAAGAAAGTAAGGAAGTCTTCACCAAAGTTCTTCTCAAAGCGAGTTCTCTTACTTCTCCTTAATTCAGGAATAGGATCAGGTTCTACAGGATCTAAACTATAATGCAAATCAGATGTTGGTATATGATCAGTAATAGATGCATGATCAAAAGTAGACTGATAATCAGGGGCAGATCTAGATATGCGGGTTTTAAAAGAAAAAATATTTTCAAAGAAAGTTGCATCTCTAGATTCAATCAAAGTATCATTGGAAATTTCAGAAATCTCAGAATTAATCACAAGAAATCTATAGGTATTACTATTTAAGGAATATCCAATAAAGATAGCATATATAGTTTTAGGTCCAATCTTCTTTCTTTTGGGTTCAGGAATAGATACCTTAGCCAAGCACCCCCATACTCGGAAGTAACTCAACCTAGGTGCTCTTCCTTTCCAAAATTCATAAGGTGTCTGGGTTCTATCCTTAGTGGGAATCCTATTGAGGATATAACAAGCTGATAAAAGAGCCTCCCCCCACAAGTTCTGAGAGACACCAGAACTTAAAATCATGGCATTAATCATGTCTAATAGGGTTCGGTTCTTTCTTTCAGCTACACCATTAGATTGAGGTGAGTAAGGAGCAGTTACTTCATGAATTATTCCATGTTCCTCACAGAATAGGTTTAATTCATTTGAAGTATACTCGCCTCCTCTATCAGACCTTAGAATTTTAATCCTCTTATCCAATTGATTTTTAGCCTCAGCTTTAAAGGCTTTAAACTTATAGAGGACTTCCTCTTTGGTTTTCAAGAGATAGGTGTAACAAAACTTGGAGTAGTCGTCTATAAAAGTTACAAAGTAGCGACTGCCTCCACGGGTAGGTACTCTATTAGAATCACAGACATCACTATGAATTAGTTCAAGAATCTGGGTATCCATATAAGGAACAGATTTAAAAGGTTTCCTAGGCTGCTTAGTTTGGGTACAAATCTCACATTTAGATTTGGAATCAATCTTAAGTTTGGGTAAAAGATTAAGATTGGTCAATTTCAGAATGGATTTAAGGTTCACATGCCCTAATCTGTCATGCCATACATCATAAGATTCAGTATTTAACACAATAGAAGAAGAAGTAGAAACTGAAGGAGAAGAATTTTTATTATCAACAAAAGAAAGTACATTTAATTTAAATAAACCCTCAGATACAAAACATTTTCCAATGAACATTTCTCCCTTAGAAATTATAACTTTATTGGATTCTAACACAATCTTATACCCTAATTTCATTAATAAGGATCCACTGATTAGGTTCCGTTGGATGTCGGGAGAATGCTGCACATTGTGAAGGATCAGAGTTTTTCCAGAAGTTAACTTCAGTTTGACTGTTCCGATCCCCAACACATTGACAGCTTTTCCATCTCCGACAGTCACACATCCTCCACTTGTGTTCTGATAAGAGGAGAATAGGGACCTATTAGTGCAAACATGGACATTGGCTCCTGAATCTAACCACCAATCTAAATCATGATAGGTAAGGTTAACATTAGGTACGAAGGAGACTGACCTTAAAGTAGAGCTGGATGGTTCACCCTCAATCATGTTGACCTGAGGTTTAGGATGGTTGCTCTGATTGTTTGAGCCTTTCTTATAGACAACTTTCTCTTTCTTTCGATAAAAACATTTTGAAGCAAAATGGTTGTCTCGACCACATACATAACAGAAACCATCCATTTTCTTATTTCCACTAGATTGGATGGTGTTGGGTTTATGGTTATAGTTTTGATTTCGGTTTGGGTTCCTACCCTTAAAGTCTTTACCCTTAGGTTTAAAATTTTTACCTTTGGGTTTAGGCTCAAGGCTTTGGTTCGGAATCTCGGTAAGGTTTAAGTTCGATCGGTTGATCGACGGTTTAACCTCCCTAAGTCGGTATTGGTCTTCTATTCTAATAGCTCGGATTACCGATCTAAGATTAAGGGTTCCCTGGGTACGTCTAAGCTCTTGAGCAAATTTGGTCCAGGAAGGGGGTAATTTGTCCAGTAAACAGGTAGGCTGATAGGTTTCATCAAAAGTAGATCCATTTCTATGAATTTCTAGGACAAAATTCTGAAGCTGATGGATTTGATCGTTTAAAGGAATGTTATATACCATTCTAAAATTATTAAAGTCGGTAATGGTAAAACTGGCGATACCTTCATTATCTCTAATGTAGGCATCTTCTAAGGCATACCATAAATCTTTGGCAGTTTGGTACTTTCTATAGGTTTCATAAAGTTCGTCAGATAGACAACTAAGTATTCTGAACCTACAATGAAATTCAATTTCCTCGGGAGATTTATCAGATTTAGGTTCTGTAACAGAGGTGGTAACAGAATCAGATGGAGGAGTTCCAGAAGAATTTTTAGAAGCAGGATAAGGAGGTGTTTTTTCAATTACAGTTATGAGGCCTAAGGTGACAAGCCAAGCCTCTAACTGTTCTTGCCACCTCAAAAAACCTACCCCTTTAAATTTTTCTGGTTTAAGACTAGAAGTGTCATCAAAACCCATTCTAAACAATCTAGTTGAGGGAATAAAGAATTTAAGGATGATTGCAAAGAGCTGCAAAAAAGGTTCAAAAATCCTTCTCAGATAAGCGAACATGTTATTAAGGTTTCTACCCTAGTCAACCAGAATATTTTAGGGTTTAAGTATTCACAATTAGTTTATTATGAAAGTTCGTTCAGCAGCAAGCAGATGGCCCAAACAATTTAAATTTATAGCAATTTAAATAGATAATATATGCAATCAAAATACTTTTTTATACTGCAATTGATTAAAAAAAAAATATTTTAGAAAATTTTTTAATCTTACGGACACTACAGAAATTTTTTTTTCTTTTTTTTTTTTTAAATTGCAGTACTGTGAATTTTTTTTTTAAAAAAAAAGATTTTACGTACACTACACAGAATTTTTTTTTTTAAAAAAAAAAATTTAAATTAACGTATCCGAAAAAAAAATATATAGTAAATTGCAAATAAATTATATGCGAATATAATTTAAAAATGCTAATCCCAATTTATTTAAATTTGGATGACAGACATACAATCAAATTGACAAACATAATTATATGCAAAATATATTTCTTAACGGATTAGCACCGTCAGATTTTAATTACAATCAAATGAAACTACGCCTTAGAATGTTGGGAATTACCCACAATAAAATTTTGATTGTTATTAAAATTCAACTAATTATTTGTGATAACAAAATAAATTAGACTTACAGATAATCGCTAAATCCAAAATGTACGACGAAGAGTTTGAAAACGAGAGATCCGGAAGCGCGCGAGGCACTGTCCTAAGGCGTATTTTCCTCCTTCGTGCGGAATTAATCAAAAACACCGCCCCAAGATACGACCGGAATTCCTCCTCCTACGGCCACGAATGCGGAAGAAGTTGACGGAGTTTCTTCAACACCCAAAATAAAATTAACAATGAAATTTCTCAACTATCAAATCAACCTTTTTTTTTTTCCTTTGCAAAAAAACACTCTGTCTCTAACCCAGTCAATCCCCGCTACCCATATATATATATATATATATATATATATATATATATATATATATATATATATATATATATATATATATATATATATATATATATATATTATATACCCACGTGACTGCCAACATTAATTACGCAGGGAGCGGAAGCGATTAAAAAAAA
The DNA here is from genome assembly GCA_029204045.2 of Tillandsia leiboldiana. Taxonomy (NCBI): domain Eukaryota; kingdom Viridiplantae; phylum Streptophyta; class Magnoliopsida; order Poales; family Bromeliaceae; genus Tillandsia; species Tillandsia leiboldiana. Next base: position 7,936,485 of record CM055066.1, read on the forward strand.
AAAAACAAAAAAAACAAAACAAAATAAAATTTTAAAAAAAAGAATAAGATTAGATTTTGAATTTAATTAACAGGATTTTGGTGTTTGGCCACCTCCGGTGCTTCCAATCCATTTGATTAGAATCTACAGAAGAACCCTCCTAAACCTTATTTAAATGCTAGTTAATTAATTATTAGCCAAATTTTACATTGCTTCTACTAATTCCTATAAGTTAATCCCACTCTCACCTAACTCTCTTTGCTTAATTTCGCCCTTCTCTAAACCTTTCTTTCACCTAGAGATGCCAACAGGGCAGTTTCGGAGCAGGGTTTATAAAATTTTTAATGCAAATTCAAATAAAAAATCAAAATTCGAAACAATACTCAAACTTGGCGAGATGTAGAAATTCAAAATGCAAAGCTAAACCCGAATGAAAAACTAAAATCTGTACTCGAAACGGAAAAAAAAAACCCAATTATTTAATATACTAAATATTAAATTAAATTATATATATATTATTTATTAAAATAAATATCTAAAAGTTTACATCTTATATATGCTAAATTGGTTTTTAGGTTTGGTTTTAAGTTCAACTTTGGGTTCGTGTTTGATTGGTATATAGTAATAACCATATCAAACTCAAATTTATTGAATTTTTATTTTTTATATATATAATCGAAACTATTCATATTTAGCATTGATTAAACCTATATTTGTTGGAACAAAAAAAATCACCACGTGGTAAGAGAGTCGGTCAATATAATCAACCGACTCAAACAAATTAGAAAATGACGCGTGACATAAGTACCGGTCAATATGGTCAAAACGATATAAACAAATCGAAAAGTAACACGTTGTACACTAGAAGTCGAGAAAAAAAACGCCTAAACCCAAACGAGTTTTAGGCGAGAAACGGCTGAGATCGTAGAAAGGTGATTTCATGGCCAACACATTTCTGGCCCGTGCGCGCTCTACGAAATAAAGGATGTGCCGACGAACGCAGGACGTGGCTGAGCAACTCGCCGTTACGAAAAGCGGCGACTAATCGCAGGAGGAATTCACACTAGTATAAGTAGGCAGATTTCCTATGTAAGAAAGGTCCTTCACACACATAAGCAAATGACCAACTATTTTTCAATTCCTTTAATTCTCGTGCGAAATAACGGAGTACTGGTAGAAAATGAGATGGAAGAATCACCTCTGTGATTCGGGCAAAGTTCCAAGCTTATTCGAGTATTTTTGGAGCGAGTTCGGCACAAAAATGAGTTTCAAAGAAAGTATTGCATTGGATCTTGACCAAATTGGGTGAAATATTGTAGTGCCTACGGTTTTTTTCTTCAAGTCACTTTCGGTGTGTGTGCTATTTTCCTTATTTTCTTCTTGTGTCGTTTCCGTTGGTTTTTGTCGTCATATTGTCCAAACAACATCAAAAATTCAGCAAACACTTCAATGAGGTGTAGGGGCCAATCCAAAGGTGATCTCTAGCTGAAATCAAAATAGAAAATGCTCACCTTGATCTCAATAACATGTACAAACTCTGAAATCCACAAAAGATCCAACAACTACTACGAAATTTGCATCTCAAGGTTCATACATCAAAAGATTGCCAAAAAAGGAAATCTGCATTAATCTTTGTCACAGGGTCAATAAAAACGAAAAAGATATCTAGGCAAATCACCTCCAAATTCTCCAAGAAGAGTATCAATGCGTTCCTCTGCGAGTGTAGATGAAGACCAAGCCTTTAAACTCCAAAATTCATGCACAAACAACCAAAAAAATCTATAAATACTACGCTCTGTCCAAAACTCCGCCCTGTGCACGAGGGCTCCAGAGATGAAGTAAAAACCCTAAGAAATTTCGAGAATGGAGGGAAGTGATCAATAAGAAAGTTGCATACCTCTTGTGAAGTTTCCTTCCAAATTTCAGCCAAAGATTCCAATAAGTTTGTCCTGCGGAGGCTGCGCACGAAACGTCGATGGAGTTGGTTAAAACAGCAACAATGGTGGAGCTCTCCAATGGTGGGGAAGAAGATGAAGATGGAGCCTCTAATGTCCTCCAAGCAAGCTCAGGAATGGTGGAGAAAATAGTGTAGTCCTCTCTGCAGAAGGCTCCCAAAAAACCAAATCCAAAAACTCTCAAATGTGGGAGAAGAAGACTCTTTTATAGCCCACAAAAATTGCCCATCACTCAGCTTCAAGGGCCGAATTCGGGCGCTCGAATCCTCTCACACTCGCCCCCTCATGAGCGCCCGAAAGACAGGTGTCGCGCCCGCAGCGCGCCCAGCCCCGCGCGCCACGCGTCGCGCTCCAATACGCCCACCGTAATCCGCTCGGCCAATCGCAGAATGTCGCGTGTCCAACCTTACCCACAGCGCCCCCGAGGCCGCAGTGCACCCAATCGCACGCCGACGCATGTCCCGCCCTCGGTCGCCGCGCCATGCTAACCCGCCCCTGCCTGTGCCTCTACCTATAGTGTCGCCGAACCGGGCGCCTGGATCCGGTTTAGGGCGCCCGAAACAGGGTCCAAACGCTGGAAAAAAGTGATTTTGATCCGTTTTTCGTGCTGAGTCCATTTCTCGTGTCCGTTTTGCATGCACACACCTCTAACACACAAAGATGGGTGCCTTCATGCCGCTGACCACGCTGCTAACATTCATGGAGATTCGAGCCATCACAGCGCAGGATGAACGTGTCGCGCGAGGCCCAGGCGGGCCCCACGCGCAGTGCGAGGCCTAGGCCACGTGGGGTCCTAGCCGCGCGGGCCTGCAGGGGGCCCTAGCCGCGCAGGCCTGCGTACGTTTGAGCCGTGCCGCCGGCAACCTTCTTCTCCTCTTGTTTGGGCGCTCTGTTCTTGGGAGGTGAGCCCGAATCTGGTTCGTTCCTTTCTTTCTTTGTGTGTTGTTGTTTTCTCTTAAGCAGGAGGTTTCCATTCCCTTTTGGGAGCAGTAGGAGATGATCCGAGCCTCCACCTCTTCGTCGCGGCCATCGCAGTGATGCCACCGGGCTCCGAAATTGCCTCGGTTTGCGTGCTGTGTTGCACCACCCCCGGCGAAGATGGTTTTGGGTGTACAGATTGGTCCAACATGCTCCTCGGTTATTGCTTTCGCTCCGGACAGCGAGCGTGGCGTTCCTTGCGTCGAGATCTACGAACCTCGCCGCCGGTTTGCCTCCGAGGTGCGCGGTTTTCGGTATAAAAATCATATTTACCCATTCTTTATATTTTTATGCAATTTTTGGAATGATTGGGGCCCCAAATGTAAACCGGCCGCATAGGTTGCCTTGGGCAACGTGCGCGGGCCCTTTTGGACTGCTTGTCCATGATCCACGACCTTTGTGGAGCGTATTAGGGGTTCCGGAGCCGATTTCGGTAATTTTGGAAATCCATTCGGCATAATTGTGTTTAGAAATATTTTACATTTTAATGTTAGTATTTACTGTCCGGTCACCTATTTTGGTGCGTTTTGGGATGGTGAGTGATCTATTAAATTGTTTGGAATTGTTCGGATCAGTTTGGAGGCTCCGGGAGAATTTTGGGGAAATTTCGAAAACTTTCGATGGGCTCCGGGAATCGGTTTAAGAATCGATCTTTCATATAGTGTTGGAATAGAGAGATGGGTGATCTTGAGTTGTTGAGTCTAGTTTTGACTCATTGGACCTTTTTCAGGTTCGGTCCTTGATCAGGAGCATTGCGAGAGTTAGATGGTTCGCCGATTCAGGTGAGTACACCTATAAAATCCCTTTGTCGCATGATTTGATATTTTTGCGTTGTTTCATATATCCGGGAATATTACGGGTGTTATAATGTGTGTATTGACCTCCAAATGAATGAATGTCGCGGCAAAAGACTTGGTGGACGGTTGTCCTTCTCAGAACAACGGTATAGTCATTTGAGGAATAATTATGATCGGTAAAATGATTGGTGCGACTTTTCGGGACTCGGGAGGTGGTTCCGGTAAATTGGAACAAAGGAAATTTTTGGCACAGTTGTTGTGACCACTAAATTGCCAGTTAATGTAAAGTTAGAAATTTGTTATTTGTGGACTTTGGATAGGTCGGGGTGATTCACATGAGTTCTTAAAGAAGTCATGTGCTCAGGTTGACTTTTTGGTAGAGGTGGGTATCCCGATCCGAAGTCGGGAATGCTATCGAATTGGTAACACTCGATCTTGTTCTTCTTCTTTATTATTTTCCTTATGACTAATATGTGTCAGTAGGATGGTTATCGGTCATGATTATTGTGACGAGGTAGCATGTTAGTATTAATCTCTTTACCGGAGTGTGTGCACTAAACAAGGACAATGTGTGGCTTATCCTACTGTCGGGCGGCATAAGCGGAGAAAAGTGTAGTTTCCGGTGGTTAATTAATGTATGTCATATTGTAATAGAACAAGGACATGTTTGCTTATTTTTCTGTTAGAATCATATTTGACCTTTGGGTCGGCTTCTTCTATACATCACTTGAGCAACTGTTTGTCGCAGGAAGAGGACTTTGGTTTGATTATGTGATCACCATACTCTTGGCGCTTTTCACGCACACCAGCGGTTTGGCCACCGCATGGATGTACTTTTTCGGAGAGGTGGTCTGATTGACCTGTGATCCCTATGCGGCGAATTGCGTGGCGAGACCCCCCTGTGGACATTGCAATACTGTGGCGAGTGCGGATGGGGTTTGTTGCACTAGCTTATCGAGTGGGATTGTGACAGTGCTTGAGGTCGACGGACCGACAAGGCGGCTATATTTGGGTGATAGTGATGTGGTTATTACTTGTGGGATATTTGGTAGCGACACAGTATCTTGGTATTTCGATATACGGTTTGGTGTTCTTTTGCTACTATAGTACTTTGTTTGTACTATGATTGTAGTTTATGTTCATTATCGTATCATAGATTATGTTACCGATTCACATTGTTTTACAGGATCGAGTGGGGGTGGGAGTCAGGACGGTGGTGAGGATGCAACATAGTGACATATAGTTTCCTCGGTCAAGTTATATTTCTTCTTTCTTTTCTGGTTGGTTAATTCTATTATGCTCGGACAATATGCATGTGGATACAGATATTGTGGATGGTGTGGATATTGAGATGGTCCTGTGTTTTTGATTGGTTAGACATACTTTAGGGAACTATACTTTCAGTATGTGGTTTTATGGATGTGTCTTGTAGACGCGGGATTTCAAAACCTAAAAAAGATTTGCGAAAGCGGCTTTAGAAAACTGAGTGTCGTGTGGCCACTGTTTTTAAATCATGTGGATTTATCCTTTCAAACTTATGATGCGCCGGGTGGGCGTTATTTTCGTATGAATTTTATTAAATATTCGCACTCTATGTATGTGAAGGGAATGTGATTGATGTTTATGTGAATGCGACACCGTGCATATACAGGGAAGACTCTGTCCATTTGCACAGGGAGATCTTGTATATGTGGCGGGTCTGTGCATGTGCCGGAGCGGGGAATCTATTGGAAAAAAAAAATGCTTCTGTAATTTAACTATTTTACGCTTTAACATTGCTCCTGGAGTGTGACACTGAACCTTAAAAAGTGTCCTAAAACTTCCGAAGAGAAATATAAGATGAATTGGATTCTATATGCTAGTGCGATTGGGACCTTGATGTATGCTATGATGTGTATTCGGCCCGATATATCTTATGTCGTGGGTTTGGTCAGCCAATTTCAGTCCGATTCGGTATTGGGCCACTAGAAAGCGGTTAAGAAGATACTTCATGTGACACCCCAACTTCCTAGGGGGGCATCGATCCTTGGACTATTTTAGCTCTAGCACACTTAACTCTCTTAACCTCTTGGGCTTAGCCACCACCCAAAATGTTATGCCGGATTAAGAGGTTTTAACCCTATTATATCTCATATATAGAACTACTCCAAATCCTGTGAGTGTTATATTCCTCCCCCCCTTTAAGCCCTGACGTTCTCATCAGGCTCAGGCACACTCACAAGTACCAGGCGATGTGAGACTCATCTCGCTAGTATTAACTGACCTTGTGGGGAGCCACGCTCCACCCACAGCGTTCATTAACCAGGGAGCCGTGCTCGCCTGCTGTATAATCCCTGGCTCAGTCGAGACTCATCTCATATTTTCGACTGGTGATTAGCTCTGATACCAACTGTGACGCCCCAACTTTCCAAGTCACCCATCTTAGGACTACTCTAGCCCTAGCATTCTTAACTCTCTTAACGTCTTGGGCCTAACCAACACCTAAATTGCTATAGCCTGGTTAGGAGGTTTTAACCCTATTATAACTCATATATAGAACTACTCCAAATCTTGGGAGTGTTATACTCTGCTACCTTAGAGGTATTTTGGATTATGTGCTATGCTATCAGGTACAGATTTATGTCTCGTTGATTATAGTAATGTGGATTGAGCTGGTGACCTTGATGAACGTAAGTCAACCTCAGGATATACCTTATTGCTTAATGATGGTGCCATATCTTGGAGTAGCAAAAAGTAGGTCTATGTAGCTCTATCCACCATGGAGGCGAAGTTCATGCAATGCTCTACAGCAGCTTAAAAAGGTATTTGGTTGAGAAGGTTCCTTCAGGATCTTGGGATTGTCGCTTATGCTTTTGCTCTTGTGACGATCTATTGTGATAATATGGCAGCAATTGCATACTCGAAGGACCCCAAATATCATAGGAAGACTAAGCATATCGACTTGAAATATTACTTTGTTCGTGAAGCAGTGGCACAGAAGAAAATAATTCTGGAACACATTTCTACGAGTCGCATGGTTGTTGATCCTTTGACTAAGCCTATTGCTAGAGAATTAATTTTAGCTCATGTTAGAGCCCTTGGACTCCGTATGATTTGATTGTGTTAACAATCGATTATTTAGTCTTTTTGTAATATTATTTTGTTATTGTTGAGGCCAAAATTTTTGCTGCAGCCACTGGGGCAGTACAGCCGCAGATAATCCCGTACCAGACGGAAGCGGGGCCGATGGGGCAGAACAGTTATTTAAATTTAAATTAATCTTTTGGTAAAGATATTCATTAAGATTAGCGATGCACATATATATGCTATCTTATTGAAGAATATATTAATAGTATGTCGCAGGCTGATTGGTCCTCTCACATAGGCAATCATTCTTTTTGGCACTGCAGAGAGCAAGCGAAAAATGAGGTATTAAAGGAAGCCGCCTTGGTTGATACCAAGATGAGGTCATAAGCGAGATCACATACGGATAGTCCCATGATTCGTATGGCATGTATGTTTAAAGTCGGATGTCGGTTTACCATTTGGCGCTTGAAATAGCGAGCAAATGGAGAACTCAAGCTAGACACTCCGAGAGTGGCTGAGCTAAGATTCGTTTGACATTGAGAAAGGCATACGCTCATAGAGATTCTCTATCATAACATGTATTTCATACTACATGTGCTTGGGCGACTAAATGAAGAAGATAAGTGAATGGATCCTTGCTTCCTCATCATGTGAGCACATCATTTTGAGGCTAGCTATGTCCTCGATACCCTTAGGTACCGTTTGGATTGGGGATAAGCCAGAATGAGTTATACCAGGTATAAGTATAAAGTAAGGGATAAACCTTGTATAAACCTAAATTGTGTTTGGTTGGTAATGAGGCTTAAACCTAGTTTAAACTTGGTATAAGAAAAATGGTGTTTGGATTGGGTTGAAGAATAAGAAGGTATAGAGTTGACTTTTATGTTTAATGACGATGTGGCATTTACTTTTATGTATATTATAAATTTGATAAATAAAGAATGTATTAGAATTATTTAATTATAACAAATGTTATATATTATATTTAATTAATTATATACTATATAAAATTCTATTTAATTTTAATTTGTCTTAAAAATAATTTTTAACGATTACAAATTATAATATTTAACGATTAAAAATTTAATATAATTTTAGTTATATTAAAAATTATAATATTATTAAATAAAATTTAATAATATTATTTTATAAATGATTTATACATACTCATGATAAAAAATTTTATTTACAACAATCTGTTGCTCAATACATTCATGAATTAAATAATTTGACAAAATCATTCAGTAAAACAAAGATTTTTTAATTACCATTAACGAACAAACAATAAAGGGAAATTAGCATCAAACAATAACGAACTCACAATAATATTTCAAATTACATCATACCCGAAAAATATGAGTTTTTAATTAACGGTCCACTTAACATTACATATAAACAAATAAAACTTTTTTACAAGCTGACTAACATAATATTACACCAATAAATCTAATATTTACAAACTTTTAGTCAGTTAAAATAATTTATCTAACTTCTATTATTCCACAACTCATCGGTAATACGTGTGCGAATGTCGTCTCCCCGCCGTGACTCTGATGTACTATAATTTGTAGTGGTCGCTTCCACGTCAACCTCTGGAGGCTCTGGCTCTACTGCTTCGGTAAAATATCTATCATCTCCTTGTTGCCGTCGAATAAAATTGTGGATCACACAACAAGCCATAGCTATGTGACACTGCACTCTATAAGGAAACGGTGTAGCAACAGTTAAAATTTTGAATCTCTTCTTTAAAATTCCAAATGTCTTCTCTACCACATTTCTTAGTTGGGCGTGCCGATGATTATACAAGTCCTTCGGCGAACGATGTATACGACCACGTGTGTTACTGTCATATTGACTCGGATGGTAACGCTCGCCTCTATACGGCGCCAGAAATCGATCGGTATTCGCGTAACCGGAATCGACCAGATAATATTTTCCTGTATATATATCAGCAGGGTATACAACTTGTAATAAATAAATTAAACCAATAATAATGAAGAGAGCAATAAAAAACTTACTCCTTAAATTTTACCTTCAGGAACTGTAAAACCTCCACTTTCACATGCCCATCTGAGTACCCGCATATCAGCTGCAGAGCCTTCCCAACCGGTGCATACATAAAAAAACATATGATCAAAGGATACAGCTGCCATCATATTTTGCGATGTATATCCTTTGCGACAACGAAATCGTGGTTGTTTCTCCCTTTCTACCATAACCGGAATATGCGTACCATCCACCGCCCCAATTGCATTCTACATATGTTAATGTCACAACATAGTACATTACCAATGCAGCAATGAAAATTTACATATTTAGTGCTGAAAAATTATTGTCTCTTACCTTGAACGGATGAAAATTCGGATTTTCACTTATTCTTGAATGCACTCCACAATTACTTGGCGGCATAATTAAATAATCATCTTTTATTTGAATAATGGCCCGGAGTACATTGTTAAAATGACGACTAATCGTTTCCCCCAAATGTTGAAAAGTTTCAGCAAGCACCCTATTTGCAACACCGTGTCTTATACAAAATAGGAAAATTCCCAACTGTTCGTCAACAGTCAGATTCCGTGTACCTTTTAAAAGGCCCTTCCCAACAAGGTCATCGCGGAGAGCAATGAATGTAGTTGTCGTCATTCTAAAATGATTGTACCCGTTCTGGATGGCCGTTCAAAATATCACAAATAAACTGATGCCCCGTAAATGGACGGGTACGACATGGTTGTCTGCTAATTGTACTTGTATCATCTATACATCCTCCGTCAATAAGCATAATTATGAGTTGCACCCAATAGTCATCATTATCATCCAATATATCGAACAAATTGGCATGGAAAGCCGACGAAAATACAGGTCGATAAATTGAATCATCCATTACAACTGCACGTTAATTTATGGCAGTTAGCCAATATTGATAGTACGCATAAATGATATAATACATATTTAAATTCATCTCAAACATTCATCTCGTCGATTACAGCAAGCAAATACATAAGAAAGTACTACATGAAATAATTTAAATGTCGACATCATTGATGTATCCTTGGGCAATGAGCATGAGTAGAACATCCTCCCAAAAATCATCATCATCATCTAATATAGTCAACAACATTGCAACAAAGCTGGAGCAACATACAGTTTGGTAAATTGAATCATCCATTATATCTGCAACGATATTGTACCAATTTAGCGAACAATCATACTAAGTAGACATTACTTAACATGTATAGATATTTCAAACAAACATTTAAGAGGAAAATACAGTGCGGGATAATAAATTACAAATTGTTCTAGAAAATATCACATGATTGGGTTTTAAAGTAGTAACAGTGCGGGATAATAAATTACAAAAACTATACTAAAATGTACAGAAAGTTTCGATACTAATTATTACAAAGCTTGTATTTAAAGTCATGAAATTACAAACAGATTATATAAATATCCACTAAGGACCAGGGAAAAATTGACGATACATCTGATTATCTTTTGCTATCTGCCGCTGTGCCCACTTGTAAGCAAGATCGTTATTCATTGTCATAAAAATTTGACGATTTTGCACATCCTTCAAAGCGTCGGCGGCAGCCAAGACCTGGTCATCATTGAGCCCCTGCATATTATATATGCGCTGCAGACAATCCTCGATGGCCGGAATGGGTCGTCGACCTTCTGCATCCTTATTATACATCTGCCTCACCAGATCTAATTTTTCTTTGCCCAGCTGAAGCATCTCGGCGACGCATTCAGATATGCCCTCAGTTTTTTTCCCGACGACCACCAGTTGACGGACGGTTGGTCCGTTGGCTAGGCTCGGGTACTGGGGAACGAGGCCTTTTGCCTGCCGAGCTGTACCCCGACCCACTAGTTGTCTTGTTTGGAATGTGAGGGCTAGGTGACCTTTCGGGTGGTGGACTTTGCATGAATTCATTCATATATGGCCCAGAGGACCCTGCTTCAAATTGAAAAGGTAAGATATGTAATCCTGATAATCTTGGAGCTATGATTGTATCATCCTCACCAGGGGATGATGAGGAGGAGCTAACTATTGTTGTAGTTGGTGGCTGGAGTGAAGAAAAGCCATATGCACCGGTTGCCGTAGTCTTCTCAGTTAGAAACTCTAGATCCTTATACAAAGGAAATGGCCTATCCCTACATTTGGTATAAGCTGGATTTTCCTGGACGTAGGTTAATTATATTAGTAAGGCTAATCAATATGAAAAAAATGTAATGAAAGGTAAATTAAATCACGTTACCAAGATGACGCCATCCCAGTCACAACTATCGCCTGCCGTGGGAATGTGGCGGATAAAATCCCATCCCCAACCACTCTTGTTGACCAAGCAATGGTACAACGAAAAAGTGCGCTTCAACACCTTCAACCTATTCTTCACCTGCTCCTTTGTTAGGTTTAAACCATTTCGACTATTTATTTCCGCTACAATCCTAACCCACGCGAGGTTAGTGAATGATCCATTCACGTTGTTGCCGAGAGTATGTTCCTCAGTCAACAACGATAACAGACATGCATCCAAGGCCTCAGTCCAGTTTGGTGTTCAGGGCGATTGTTGGGCGCGAGATCGACTAGCACCCTCATTTGGAATTGTATTGTTTTGGATGTTGCCCATGTTTGATCGGCTAGATTGACCGGCCTTGAACACTTTCTTAAAAGGACGCATCTGTACATAATGTATGTTCTACTTTATATATTTTGGCATAACACAATATATTTATAATATTTTTGGCATTACCCTAAAACCAATAATATAATTGGCATTCAATTAGGAAGACATGTGATGCTTACCATATTACTAATTGCATAACAGGGGATGGCATGTCATAATTTGCATGGTAAATAGAGAAATACATAATATAGTATTTATTTTAAAAAATGGCGGTTGAGGCATAAAAGTAAAGATAAATGTTGGCAAAATGTTTTTCATTTACACAAAATTGGAATAGTGGGTTATTATGTACAAGGGCTCATGTGGTTTCCAATATGTATGGGGTTGCAGTGGATTCTAAATCCATGCCATCCATCAAACGCATATGGCAACCGTCATCATCGCCTTTATATGTACACGGGCTCAACTAGTTTCCAACAAGCATGGGGGTGCAGGGGAATATAAATCCATACCATCCATCAAATGCCTATGGTAACCATCATCATCGCCAATATTTTATATTTTCATCACCAACTCATAACCGATGAAACATACATATGCCGCAGCCATCAAAACAAATCATTCTAATGACATAGCATACTCATTTAACATCAAAGGCATCTACGCATTTTATCCAATAATAGTTGAACTGTCAAAAAAAAGAGGAAAGGATTGCACCTTTGATGGCAGAGAGATAGCTCGGTAGAGGGGACAGAGCAACCGAGAATAAAAGGAGGGAGCAGAGATGAAGCTCGGGGCACCTTTGGCACAGGGAGCAGGTATGAACAAGCAGCCAAGCACACAGCTTACACAGCACACAGAGATCGGGAGCGGGGAGCGGGGAGCACCAAGATCGCACCAAGCACACAGAGATCGGGAGCGGGGAGCACACAGAGATCGGGAGCGGGGAGCACACAGAGATCGGGACCACACAGAGATCGGGAGCGGGGAGCACACACAGATCGGGAGCACACACACAGATCGGGAGCGGGGAGCACCAAGATCTCACCAAGCACACAGAGATCGGGAGTGGGGAGCACACAGAGATCGGGAGCGGGGAGCACACAGCGATCGGGAGCACACAGAGATCGGGAGCGGGGATCACCTTTATCTCACCAAGCACACAGAGATCGGGAGCGGGGAGCACACAGAGATCGGGACCACACAGAGATCGGGAGCGGGGAGCACACAGAGATCGGGAGCGGGGAGCACACACAGATCGGGAGCACACACACAGATCGGGAGCGGGGAGCACCAAGATCTCACCAAGCACAGAGAGATCGGGAGTGGTGAGCACACAGAGATCGGGAGCGGGGAGCACACAGCGATCGGGAGCACACAGAGATCAGGAGCGGGGGTCACCTTGATCTCACCAAGCACACACAGATCGGGAGCGGGGAGCACACAGAGATCGGGAGCACAACGAGATCGGGAGCGGGGAGCACCAAGATCTCACCAAGCACACAGAGATCGGGAGCGGGGAGCACACAGAGATCGGGAGCGGGGAGCACACAGCGATCGGGAGTACACAGAGATCGGGAGCGGGGATCACCTTGATCTCACCAAGCACACACAGATCGGGAGCGGGGAGCACACAGAGATCGGGAGCACAACGAGATCGGGAGCGGGGAGCACCAAGATCTCACCAAGCACACAGAGATCGGGAGCGGGGAGCACACAGAGATCGGGAGCGGGGAGCTCACAGAGATCGGGACCACGGAGCTCACAGAGATCGGGACCACACAACAGAGATCGGGAGCGGGGAGCACAGATCGTGGAGAGAAGGAGATGAAGGCGATGACCACGGGGAGAGAAGGAGATGAAGGAGATGAAGGAGATGAACTGGAGAGGAGGCCACCTCGGGGGGAGTGTAAGGAGTAATGATCACGGAAGAGAGAGGGAGGAGAGAGAGGGGGTTTAAACCTGGGGGGTTGGGGGATAAACCGGGGTTGTAGGGTTTGGGGTGGGATATCCCAACCCCAAACCCGGGGATATCCCCGTTTGGGAGGATATCCCCAAACGGGGATATCCCAAAAGTGTTTGGGGATAAAGGGGGGATATCCCCAATCCAAACGGTGGCTTAGTGCCTTTTAACTTTGTCACAAGGTGAAAGAATTGGTGTTGCTACTTTGGCATCTTTCCTATGGCTGTGACTATGAGTGATGCGACTTTAAGGGGTATTGTCGGAAAAGTAATTAGTTCTTAACTTAGTGGCATTAGGGCTTAAGAAAGACTGATTGAATTACATTGAGACTCATTGTTGACAGGTTGTGTCGTTTTAACATAGTGAGATAATTAGAGTATAGTGTCATAATGTGAAGTTAGCATGACTCTTTGAGAGATTAGAGATGTTGAATCTAATGTAATCTAATGGTTTAGGGCATCACGAGTGTAATATTTTTTAGGGTTAATGTCTCTATACTGGTCTTATGAGATTTTTAGTATAGAGCTCCCAAAATGCAGGTTGACTCAGCGGTCGCACTGTTCATTTTCCTGTATGAATAGAATCAATAGTGGCATAATGTTGAGTAAGTGGTTATGATGGCATCGATCCCGTTATGTGCAAGTGGAAGATGTTGGCATTCGGTCAAACTGAATCGGATACGCCGCCCATAATCAGACTCGATCTAACGGTTATTATGTTGTCTAATTGGACTAGATTTATTATCACTTTTAATTTTGAAAGCTAATTATAGATATATTTTAGCAATATTAGAATAGTAATTATAAATTGATTCGGGCTAAATATTAGAGTGTTAGAATCACTTATAAATATACAGGGATTCTCTCGTAAGAAGATGAACATGAAAATAAAAAAAAAATATTTAAAAATTCGTGAAGAATTTATGTGCCATCTTGAGAGAGAAATAAACCGCAACTTTCATTACCCTATTGTTTTTAGATAATCTTGAATGATGAATTATAGATCTAGTTTGTTCGTAACTCGATCTACCGCGGATTTGGAGCATTAGAAAATTTTCGTTGACGATCCGAAAACATATAAATCAATCTTTACGATCCGAGATTTATTGCGTTCTAGCACAAATTACTCCCGCAAAAGATACGAGCGAATAGTTCCGCTACGTTTTACACGATACGATTTGAATCAATCGTTTTCAAAATTGGGTAGGCTGGAGAGTGAAAGACGTTTACCAAGAATACTTCTGGGTCTATTTCAGGTTCGCCCTTCAACCCATTTTCGATCATGGAACTATAGATAAGATGGGTTGGATTTGATATATTGTTTCAATAGGATCAGATCGACTTATGGGATTGAGTCAAGACTTCGATGTACTTAACAAGAACCCAAAGATATAAATCCCCCTCCAGGCTGTCTGTAAGGGTCAAAGATTTTGTGGCCATCGTCGGATGCCCATCCATCCGCCAAATGTTACTGAGTTCTCAAAAAGAGAGAGAGAGAGAGAGAGAGCATGTAAAAACTCGAAATATTTTATTTTAATAAATAGTCAAAAAGTGAATTTTTGACCTGGTTTTGATTTCAAAAGACCTATGTTGATTTATTTAGTCAATTGCCAGTGTGCGAGTTGCACGTTTTACGAGACAAAAGGCTACTTTCTAATCCGGAAATGATCTTGGAAATCCGAGTTGACCGTTGCGATCGTCTCGTCGAACTGAGCGAGATTCATATTCAGCACTTTTCGATCTGACGGTTGGATCTTCTAGAATTCAACTAAGAAGTGGTCGAATCTCGCGACCGATGTAACAGTGTCCTCTGCGCACAGTGCACTTAAGTGAGTTACTGTAGATGAACAGTAACCCTGGTTTTCGAGACCCCGACGAATACAACATTGACTATTTCACTGTTCGGAATCCGAATATAGTGATCCAGGTAGTCATTTCGAACGGTTTCGATATTCTGAACGCAATGGCGCAGTCAAAAATTCTGTTTGACGACTCTGGAATCTCGAAAAGCGCGAAAATTGTATTTTGACACAGTTATTTTGGACCGAGATTTTATCCGGGCGGTTTCGTGAAAATCAGAGATCGCTACCTGATAGGTCTCGTCGAGCCGGACGTCATGGCGCGGTCCATTTTCCATTTCGGCGACCGGATCGCCTTGAAAAGCGTGAAATACGGGAAAAAGTGGCTTTTTACACATAAATCCCTATAAAACCTACCTCGATTTGCGTGCCTATTTTTGGAGAAGGACCTTTGTGCAAAGGGAAACTACTATGGAGGACCCAACAGCAAATAGTATTGCTTGAAGGGCTAAAATGCAAACTTGCATAATGCTATATATATGCATGTACACCCGAGCTAGGGTTCTCCAAGAAACCCTAAAGCCTCAGCCCAAGCCGCACTCTCAACAACTCCCTCTCCTCGGCCGCGCTTCCCGGACCTACCCCGCACCGGCCGCCGCCTCGCCGGTCGCCGGAGAAGAAGGGATCAAGATATCTCCTCCTCTCGGGTTGGAGAAAGGGGGATCCATGCAGGAGCTTTGGATGGTCCCAAACTTCTCTGGAGAGACCCTCGGCGTAGCAGAAGCGGAGCCAAGGTGAACCCGAGGTCCCTCGCTGCCGCGCGCCGCCGCCGGAAAGCACCTTCTCCTTCTCCATTTTCCGGCAAGGTAAGATCTCGGAGCTTTCTTCTTCTTTACGGCTTTTTGATGACACCAAGGTGCTCCTGACATCGAGGCCACCCTCCGGGTACAGGCCCAGCTGCGGCCGCCGTCCCGATCGCCGGCGGGAGCCAACCCCGCCGGATTATTGCTTTTCCTAGCCGACCGTGGGCGCCGTCGTCATCGGACCGTCAAGGAGCAGATCAGCACCGTTGAATCTACTCCTCTGGATGACTGCAACATCCCCACAGAGTCTGATCATCATCCATCGAGGATCGGGCCCGATCGGTGATGCCCTAGAACCGGGCCTTGTTGCACTTCGCCGAACTTCCTCCGTCCGGCGCCGCCACTACCTCCCGCTGCCGGCCAAACCCACCAGAAAACTTCTGGCACCGAGTGGATCTTTTTGGCCCAACTTGCTCCGGCCCGGAGCAAGTCGGCCGGATTCCACCATTAGAGGTGGCCGGAAAACACAATTTCTGAAGAACTTGATCTCCGGCGATCGCCGGAGCTCCGTCAAGTGGGAAAGCAACCTGGGTAGGGTCCCTTGGTCCGTAAGAAACTCCCCATGCACTTGCATGGGAGGTTGAACGTGAGGTTTCTTCTCTCGGAGATTGCACCCATGTCGTGGCCGAGCCTCTTCTCCGACCATCGCCGTCGTCTTGGGTCGCCGGCCGACCACCCAGGTACTCACTAACCAACTCTAGCAAGGTTCCCTTCCATCTTAGAAACCCCAGAAATTCTTACTTGCAGAGGATCAAGCTCGGGAACAACTTAGTTATTGGTATATATATAATGCCCACAAGGTGTTTGATAAAATGCTTCAAAGAAGATTTAGTTGGAATAAGGGTTTACATTGAATATGAAAGTTGTTCAAAATAATCCCCTGAGCTTGATGCTCGCTTCAGACCAAGATGGTTCTGTGTGGATTAAAATTTGGAGCAATGAAAACTTGTATGTTTGCAAGGATCTGGTTCTGGTGGAACCAGCAGGTCTGGGCTGTAAAGGAGGTGAGCCCCAGTGTCCTTGCACTGTTTAAAGACACTTTCATATACAAAGTTCGTCTGTTTGACGATCGGATTAAAAGTTGTAGTGTAATCAACCTTTTAAAGTAATGTTGAAACAAAACTAAGTTCCGGGCTATTAGAGAAGCCGCGACAGTGTATTCCTGGCTGTTTTGGGGTCACTGGACGTGATGCTCGCGTTAGATTTAGGTTTTGAAGACTCGGAGAAACAAAAATTCATTAAGGCTATGTTAGTAAGGTATTTTATGGCCCGAAGTTTTTCTCGAGTCCCGTGCTGCTGCAAATGAGTGAGCACGGTGTTCAGCAAGATAAATGTCACCTGCTGGAAGTGACGGTTCGTCAAAATTAATTTCCAGTTGAAAGAACGAGCGAAAACAGCGCTCAAATGACGCTAAAAATGTGAATTCTAGAAACCCTAGGGGTCTAAATGCAATTTTGGCACTGCATACTGTTTAGAACAATGTATAAATGTTTCCTAAACTTTTCTTTAGGGTTCCAACGGTTCTCGTTGACCGGGAATCGGATTTCGATCGCTAAATCGGCGATATTCTCCCGTTTAAGCTTCACGTTGCTGTCGTGTCGTCGGGATGGGTATGTGTGAGTCTAGTTCTGACTACAGTCTCTGTTAAGGGCCCAGCAGTTCAGCACCAGCCTCCCGGTAGTCTAGCGGGAGTTCGGGATCGGCCTTCATTCAGGTGGGTGTTATTTTCTTTGTCCTAGCATCTAACTCTATCATGTTGGACGGGGTCAATTCTAAGTATACTGGGGTTAAATATTGATGGGTGATAGCTTATGCATGTTAATGGGTTTCGTCGTAGTATTTAGCGTCGGTCTTCCGACAGTCGTTTTCCTTTTGATAATTACATGTTGGCGGGCTACCTTCGAGTGCACGTATTATTGCCTTTACTTTGATTATACATGATAGCGGGTTACTTTCGATCGCATATGTTACGGTTTTACTTTTGAGTATACATGTTGCCGTTTTACTTTTGTTATATATATTATGATGCTGACATGATGATGGTTATGGTTACTTGGCTCGAGGCTGTCACACGCGCACCCGCGGTTTGGCCACCGCAAAGGGTGCGCTTTTCCGGAAAAGTGGTCTATGATCCGTGTATACCCACGATGTGACGTAGTGGGGCCCCTTATTAGTGGTGGGGTTGAGGCGCCGAGGTGCGAGCGGTGCGACCCGTCGGTTTAGTTGTCCGGCGTGGTCGGGTTTCTGCAGGTACGGTATGGGCCGTCGGTTTAGTTGTCCGACGTGTCCGGGTATTACAGGATGCAGGTGTACAGGTTGCCTTTCCTCCTTGGGAGGGCGGTTGCTCCGGTTGTCTTCACGGTTTGTTTTATTATATTCTCCTGCACTACTATTTTTGCGTCACTGACACCCCACTTCGTGACAGGGTTCAGACGGGGGGAGAGATAGGCGGTGGTGAGGACGGGACAGGAGCAGCTGGGTCGCTGGGGACCCTGGACTGTATTTCTTCTTTCATTCTCGCTTTTCATTGCATTGTAGTTATGTGAGAGGTTCGCGATACCCTCGTGGGGTCGGCGTGGATGTCGGTACGGGTTGCATTTAGCGCCCCTTGTGCGTTACTTTTCCTTTTATTTCTATTGGCCATTTGAAAATCAAAAAGGGCAGAAGCCAAAGAAAAGATTGCGAAAACCGTTTTTAAAATCTACGTGTCGTGTGGGCACTGCTTTCAAAACCCTGTGGATTTATGGATTGCGAAAGGGACTTCAAAACCTGGTGTCGGGTGGGCACCGTTTTCTAACCTTGTGGATTTATGCTGATTTCGAAACTAGCTTTCAAAACGTAAGCGCCGGGTAGGCGCTCTTTCAAAACTGTGGATTTATCCTTTCCAAATTGATCGGCCACATATTTTTCGTTTACTAGTTTAGAATGCTGGTTGCTTGTGAATAATTGTTGTGATTGATTGGTTGTGTATGTTGGAACATGTACTGAACGCTACGCCGTGCACGTACAGGGGAGACTCTGTCCGTTTGCAGAGTGATCCTGTATGTGCGGCGGGTCTGGGCACGTGCCGGAGAAGAGGGGTTCTCTTTTTTTTAAAAAAAAAAAAAAAAAAAAAAAAATTACACGTCAAATATTCGACTTTTATGAATCGTTTCCGCTAAAGCAAACCCCCGGGGCGTGACAGATTAAATGGTATCAGAGCGTTCTTTCAATCACAACAGTTAGTGCCGACATCCGCGGGAACACCTCACTTGCCTACACATGAATGAAATGGGTAGGGCATAGGACTGTAGAACGTGAGTGACCGAGGGGGGGGGGGGGGGGGGGGGGGGGGGGGGAAATGTTGAGTCCTTTCCCTCACTTTATGGTTGTTGTTAGTAGGGTAGTCTAAAGTTGACTCTTGTGATGTGTGACAGACATGGCCCGTACTAGATCATCGGCCGGGGACGCAGAGTCAGTGTCCGACATCCACGGAGATACCACACTTAGCTACGAATGAATGAATTGAATAAGGCATAGAAGCGTAGAACGCGAGTGATCGGGGGAGCGGGGGGGGAAAAGTATATGTCCCGTTTTCTCGATAGTTGGTTAAGTGCTATACTAGCGGAGTCTAGAACTGACTTGTGGGGTGTGTGAGTACGGGTTAAGTTTTGTTTCTCGGTTTAGCTCGGTTGTCGCGTTTGTGTAGTCGTGTTGTTTGGGCTCGTGTAGTAGTGTTGTTGTGGGGGTCTTGGGATTCCCCCTGGGGTTGAGAAAAGAGACCACTGGGACTAGCAAATCTTGTTCGTTTGGGCTTGATTCTTCCTGTTGTTGAGCGGACCTAGAGCTTAAATACTCCTAGTTGGGAATGTGATCGTTGGCCTGGGGGTATGCGGCTCGGCTCAGTGTATGGTGCTTGGAAGGGCAATGGATTGGGACCGAGCGGTAGAGGTTAATCAGAGTGTCGCACCCCCTTGGGTGCCAAGACGGAAGTAGGACCGTGCTTCTTGGGTTTTGTCGCCAGCTCCCCATGACCAAGGCATAGTCTTGAGGTTTTGGGTTGCGAGTTTGTGATTGTGAAGCAGTACAGATCACGAGGGGCGCAAGGCCAATGGGGAGCGCAAGTCGGACATGTTTGGCCACTTTTCCCATGTATTGGATTCCTGGCGTATTTAAGTTTCGGGGATGAAACTTCTTTTAAGGTGTGAGTGATGTAGCACTCGAGAAATTCTAGTGTGCTCGCGGGTGAGAAAGCAGATCTAACCTTAGCGATTTGCATACCGGTGCGTGAATTGCACAGTTTCTGATGCACAAATTTCCGCCTTTCCGATCCGATACCTGGGTATTTGGTTAGGAACGAACCCTAGGATGACTTGTGTTCACGAGAGAGCGTAGGGTATTGGCATAGTGGTTTGGAGCTCAGGTGTGTTTCACACAGTTGAGTCTCGTTGTTTCGGTTATTAGTCGTACGCACTCTGGTTTTTGGGATCGTTGTTAGTGCAGGGTTAGCCGCGGTCATGGTTTCGGCTGTGGGCTTGATGTTTCAATGGAGCCAGAGTGCTCGGATCAGTTACAGTGGTTAAAGGTTAAATCACTGTTCTTGTCGTAATCGTCCAGCTGATGGCACAGCAGTAGATGACTGCTATTATTGCACTGGCCTCACAGTTTGCTTAGAGGTTGAACAAGTTGTTGACCCTTCACTGTCCCCGTGTCATAATTCAATGGCCTATGGGCCCGATGGTAACCCTGTTTTGGGACGGATGCAAATCGACCCCACCTTTTGCACAGATTTTGTGGATCGACGTGGACTCGCCTATGTGTTAGTCATGGTGATGTTTGTGACCACGAGGTGGTAGTAATCCTTGATAAAGGTTCTGTTTTTAGCACTGGGATTGTGTTGGGAGGTATGTGATATACCTTCTGATAGGAGTTGCGTCCCCAACTAGTTGTTGGCGACAGTTCTACGGTATTTCGCTGTTCTTTTGGTAAGCACGTTGGCTGCAGGCAACGGACTGTCGAAAGAACTGAGGAAATACTCTGCCCTGTAATGGGGAGTATCAGATTGGGTCTAAATTAGTAGCCTTAGAGTTGTCGATACCTTGCGACTGACTTGTAGCCCTCGAATAAACTTTTCGAGCATTTTCATAGAGTATGACTTCAGGATGTAAGCTTCGGGAATGAAACTCTTTTTAAGTTGTAAGTTTCGGGGACGAAACTTCTTTTAAGTTGTAAGTGATGTAAAAACTCGAAATATTTTATTTTAATAAATAGTCAAAAAGTGAATTTTTGACCTGGTTTTGATTTCAAAAGACCTATGTTGATTTATTTAGTCAATTGCCAGTGTGCGAGTTGCACGTTTTACGAGACAAAAAGGCTACTTTCCAATCCGGAAATGATCTTGGAAATCCGAGTTGACCGTTGCGATCGTCTCGTCGAACTGAGCGAGATTCATATTCAGCACTTTTCGATCTAACGGTCGGATCTTCCAGAATTCAACTAAGAAGTGGACGAATCTCGCGACCAATGTAACAGTGTCCTCTGCGCACTTAAGTGAGTTACTGTAGATGAACAGTAACCCTGGTTTTCGAGACCCCGACGAATACAACATTGACTATTTCACTGTTCGGAATCCGAATATAGTGATCCAGGTAGTCATTTCGAACGGTTTCGATATTCTGAACGCAATGGCGCAGTCGAAAATTCTGTTTGACGACTCTGGAATCTCGAAAAGCGCGAAAACTATATTTTGACACAGTTATTTTGGACCGAGATTTTATCCGGGCGGTTTCGCGAAAATCAGAGATCGCTACCTGATAGGTCTCGTCGAGCCGGACGTCATGGCGCGGTCCATTTTCCATTTCGGCGACCGGATCGCCTTGAAAAGCGTGAAATACGGGAAAAAGTGGCTTTTTACACATAAATCCCTATAAAACCTACCTCGATTTGCGTGCCTGTTTTTGGAGAAGGACCTTTGTGCAGAGGGAAACTACTATGGAGGACCCAACAGCAAATAGTATTGCTTGAAGGGCTAAAATGCAAACTTGCATAATGCTATATATATGCATGTACACCCGAGCTAGGGTTCTCCAAGAAACCCTAAAGCCTCAGCCCAAGCCGCACTCTCAACAACTCCCTCTCCTCGGCCGCGCTTCCCGGACCTACCCCGCACCGGCCGCCGCCTCGCCGGTCGCCGGAGAAGAAGGGATCAAGATATCTCCTCCTCTCGGGTTGGAGAAAGGGGGATCCATGCAGGAGCTTTGGATGGTCCCAAACTTCTCTGGAGAGACCCTCGGCGTAGCAGAAGCGGAGCCAAGGTGAACCCGAGGTCCCTCGCTGCCGCGCGTCGCCGCCGGAAAGCACCTTATCCTTCTCCATTTTCCGGCAAGGTAAGATCTCGGAGCTTTCTTCTTCTTTACGGCTTTTTGATGACACCAAGGTGCTCCTGACATCGAGGCCACCCTCCGGGTACAGGCCCAGCTGCGGCCGCCGTCCCGATCGCCGGCGGGAGCCAACCCCGCCGGATTATTGCTTTTCCTAGCCGGCCGTGGGCGCCGTCGTCATCGGACCGTCAAGGAGCAGATCAGCACCGTTGAATCTACTCCTCTGGACGACTGCAACATCCCCACAGAGTCTGATCATCATCCATCGAGGATCGGGCCCGATCGGTGATGCCCTAGAACCGGGCCTTGTTGCACTTCGCCGAACTTCCTCCGTCCGGCGCCGCCACTACCTCCCGCTGCCGGCCAAACCCACCAGAAAACTTCTGGCACCGAGTGGATCTTTTTGGCCCAACTTGCTCCGGCCCGGAGCAAGTCGGCCGGATTCCACCATTAGAGGTGGCCGGAAAACACAATTTCTGAAGAACTTGATCTCCGGCGATCGCCGGAGCTCCGTCAAGTGGGAAAGCAACCTGGGTAGGGTCCCTTGGTCCGTAAGAAACTCCCCATGCACTTGCATGGGAGGTTGAACGTGGGGTTTCTTCTCTCGAAGATTGCACCCATGTCGTGGCCGAGCCTCTTCTCCGACCATCGCCGTCGTCTTGGGTCGCCGGCCGACCACCCAGGTACTCACTAACCAACTCTAGCAAGGTTCCCTTCCATCTTAGAAACCCCAGAAATTCTTACTTGCAGAGGATCAAGCTCGGGAACAACTTAGTTATTGGTATATATATAATGCCCACAAGGTGTTTGATAAAATGCTTCAAAGAAGATTTAGTTGGAATAAGGGTTTACATTGAATATGAAAGTTGTTCAAAATAATCCCCTGAGCTTGATGCTCGCTTCAGACCAAGATTGTTCTGTGTGGATTAAAATTTGGAGCAATGAAAACTTGTATGTTTGCAAGGATCTGGTTCTGGTGGAACCAGCAGGTCTGGGCTGCAAAGGAGGTGAGCCCCAGTGTCCTTGCACTGTTTAAAGACACTTTCATATACAAAGTTCGTCTGTTTGACGATCGGATTAAAAGTTGTAGTGTAATCAACCTTTTAAAGTAATGTTGAAACAAAACTAAGTTCCGGGCAATTAGAGAAGCCGCGACAGTGTATTCCTGGCTGTTTTGGGGTCACTGGACGTGATGCTCGCGTTAGATTTAGGTTTTGAAGACTCGGAGAAACAAAAATTCATTAAGGCTATGTTAGTAAGGTATTTTATGGCCTGAAGTTTTTCTCGGGTCCCGTGCTGCTGCAAATGAGTGAGCACGGTGTTCAGCAAGATAAATGTCACCTGCTGGAAGTGACGGTTCGTCAAAATTAATTTCCAGTTGAAAGAACGAGCGAAAACAGCGCTCAAATGACGCTAAAAATGTGAATTCTAGAAACCCTAGGGGTCTAAATGCAATTTTGGCACTGCATACTGTTTAGAACAATGTATAAATGTTTCCTAAACTTTTCTTTAGGGTTCCAACGGTTCTCGTTGACCGGGAATCGGATTTCGATCGCTAAATCGGCGATATTCTCCCGTTTAAGCTTCACGTTGCTGTCGTGTCGTCGGGATGGGTATGTGTGAGTCTAGTTCTGACTACAGTCTCTGTTCAGGGCCCAGCAGTTCAGCACCAGCCTCCCGGTAGTCTAGCGGGAGTTCGGGATCGGCCTTCATTCAGGTGGGTGTTATTTTCTTTGTCCTAGCATCTAACTCTATTATGTTGGACGGGGTCAATTCTAAGTATACTGGGGTTAAATATTGATGGGTGATAGCTTATGCATGTTAATGGGTTTCGTCGTAGTGTTTAGCGTCGGTCTTCCGACAGTCGTTTTCCTTTTGATAATTACATGTTGGCGGGCTACCTTCGAGTGCACGTATTATTGCCTTTACTTTGATTATACATGATAGCGGGTTACTTTCGATCGCATATGTTACGGTTTTACTTTTGAGTATACATGTTGCCGTTTTACTTTTGTTATATATATTATGATGCTGACATGATGATGGTTATGGTTACTTGGCTCGAGGCTGTCACACGCGCACCCGCGGTTTGGCCACCGCAAAGGGTGCGCTTTTCCGGAAAAGTGGTCTATGACCCGTGTATACCCACGAGGTGACGTAGTGGGGCCCCTTATTAGTGGTGGGGTTGAGGCGCCGAGGTGCGAGCGGTGCGACCCGTCGGTTTAGTTGTCCGGCGTGGTCGGGTTTCTGTAGGTACGGTATGGGCCGTCGGTTTAGTTGTCCGACGTGTCCGGGTATTACAGGATGCAGGTGTACAGGTTGCCTTTCCTCCTTGGGAGGGCGGTTGCTCCGGTTGTCTTCACGGTTTGTTTTATTATATTCTCCTACACTACTATTTTTGCGTCACTGACACCCCACTTCGTGACAGGGTTCAGACGGGGGGAGAGGTAGGCGGTGGTGAGGACGGGACAGGAGCAGCTGGGTCGCTGGGGACCCTGGACTGTATTTCTTCTTTCATTCTCGCTTTTCATTACATTGTAGTTATGTGAGAGGTTCGCGATACCCTCGTGGGGTCGGCGTGGATGTCGGTACGGGTTGCATTTAGCGCCCCTTGTGCGTTACTTTTTCTTTTATTTCTATTGGCCATTTGAAAATCAAAAAGGGCAGAAGCCAAAGAAAAGATTGCGAAAACCGTTTTTAAAATCTACGTGTCGTGTGGGCACTGCTTTCAAAACCCTGTGGATTTATGGATTGCAAAAGGGATTTCAAAACCTGGTGTCGGGTGGGCACCGTTTTCTAACCTTGTGGATTTATGCTGATTTCGAAACTAGCTTTCAAAACGTAAGCGCCGGGTAGGCGCTCTTTCAAAACTGTGGATTTATCCTTTCCAAATTGATCGGCCACATATTTTTCGTTTACTAGTTTAGAATGCTGGTTGCTTGTGAATAATTGTTGTGATTGATTGGTTGTGTATGTTGGAACATGTACTGAACGCTACGCCGTGCACGTACAGGGGAGACTCTGTCCGTTTGCAGAGTGATCCTGTATGTGCGGCGGGTCTGGGCACGTGCCGGGAAAGAGGGGTTCTCTTTTTTTTTTAAAAAAAAAAAAAAAAATAAAAAAAAAAAAAATAAAAAAAAATTTGCACGTCAAATATTCGACTTTTATGAATCGTTTCCGCTAAAGCAAACCCCCGGGGCGTGACAGAGCAAGCAGTGAGCAGGGGCATGGATGGGCACTGCTTTGCCATGCGGCGCCTATCCGCATAGTCCCCAAACTACCCATAAAATTTTTGTCCGTCTGTAAGTCTCTTTAAATAGACATTCAATCTGCACGTAATTTACACCCACAAATTCCAAGCATCCAAACGGGCTGGCATGCTTGGAACGGCATATCTCTAGCTAGTGGTCATAAAACTATAGACAGCCAACAAATTATGTGAGTTCGGTACGGAGTTTCTGAGACTAGTGCTGGTAACAACAATTACAACAACAACAAAAACATACCCAAAAAATAAATTAAAAAACAAAAAAAAAAGAGAGAATCTGTTTCCTTAATTCTAGTAAGATCTAAGTTGGTTTAGAGGGCAGATTACTACGCTATGATATTCGTATTTACTTGGAGCCAATACATAAGCTCAAACATTTTCAATGTTGAAGGAGACCATAGTAGAAACAAAGCCTGACATTGAAGATGCTCTGGTAGCTGGTCTTTCACAAGTCTTACACAAAGATGAATTCAATGAATTCAAGCACAAAACAACAAATACCGAAAATGTCTGATATGAAGCAATTCCTTCAGCATGATTCATGCGCATCAATTGCAGAGATTTGCGCACATGTTCAACAGGAAGAGAGCATGCGCAGAGCGAGAAAAAATAAATACTCTTAAAGGAAAAATCAAATGGGGCTTCAAAGGATTCTTCACGAATTGCACAAGCCTTCATAACACTACAGAAGTAAAACAGGAAGTTGATACTAATTTTGTTTCCTATCTGATCGATCCCCTACTAAATCCTAACTTGGTACATTTTCTAACCGCCACCTTTTTAACTGACCAAAACCTCACCTATTTCAGTTAGACTATTAAAGTGAAACAGCAGTGAGAGAGAGAGAGAGAGAGAGAGAGAGAGAGAGAGAGAGAGAGAGAGAGAGAGAGAGAGAGAGAGAGAGAGAGAGAGAGAGAGAGAGAGAGAGAGAGAAAGGAATAAAAGGAGAAAACAAAAGTTATTTAGCTCTCATCACTATGCTGTAGATTCCTGATCACCTCAGCAACTTCATTAATGTTTTAACCAAGAATCAGTTGAGCTTCAGAGCCCCAGTAATATGTAGTACACCAAAGTGATGGGGAGAGCTATTAACATTCCAAAGATAACCCTGCGACAAACGGCAGCATTGATATGAAATAAAACTTTGAACAAAACAATACACAACATGATTCTTAGTAGTAATTATGAGACAAATACATATACAAGGACCAAATAGGGACGAAGCCAGAATTTTAATTTTAGGAGGGCCAAAAATATATTATGCAAAATATATTAATCTTTAAAAAATATTAATAAAAAAACTATATATAAATAATTTCTTGTTCATTAGCTTTTGAGTTTTTAATATTTTTTTCTTTTAAAAAAAATAGAGTATAATTACCTTTATCATTAAAATAAAAATGATCAAAAGACCTACAAAAAATTAAGTAAAAAAAAATCAAGTATTAAGATAGTATAATGTGCAAATTAAGTATTATGATATATTAAAAAATCAAGTATAAAGAGCTAATATAATTTGCAAATAAAGTATTACGTTACGTTGGAGTCAATTAAATTTGCATTTAGTGGCCCACAAGACAATATTATTTAAAAAAAATCATTTTGGCCCCTATAGTTTACATTATTTTAATTTTTTTAATAACTTAATAATAAACTTTTATGTAATTTTAAAAATGTTGGGGGGCCATGGCCACTTTGGGCCTCCACATGGCTCCATCCCTGCATCAAAGTATTTAAAATATGCATGTTGATTTGAAAAATTATTAACAAAATACACAAATCAGTAAGAGAAATCAGAAGACTTACGCCGTACTCAGTATGTCAGGATGCACATTATACTCCTTGGCAAACACAAACGGGACAATTCCTTGAGGAAGAGCTGCCTGAAAATTGAAGAATCAAGTAAGTATTTCCTATCCCGTGACAATTTATTCTAGGAAAAATAAGAATGCACAATCATAACAATGTCAAGTTACTTAGTTGCTATACTCATCCCCACTACTTTGGTTTGTAATCCTACCCCACCTGTATCACTTGATGAAGTAAGATAAGAGAGATACATCACGAACCTGAACAATCGCGATATGCAGAAGCACACCACGGAGTCCAACAGCGATAGACGTGGCAGCCATGACAGCGGGGCCAGTGATGAATCTGACTGCCATTGCAAATGCAGCGAGAGAATTGCCACAGGCAATAATTCGCGGCTGTAATGCCATAAATAAGCCTGTACAGATTAAATGAGTTTGGTCAATTAACAATAGGTTTGAGCCGATTCTTGCAGGAAACCTCCTATTATAATCACATTTTCCACTGTTTCCCTGCAATTTTGAGCCCTATATATTACCCCCTTACAATTAATTATTCAGCACTTTGCCTCCTTTGTCAGAGTTCACAAGTCCATATCAGTCAGTTCACTTATAGGCTAATGAGGGAAAAATGTTGGATTTAGGATATTTCAGAAAGACAAGCAAAGTACTTAATATTTCTCATGAAGGATGAACATTTCATATAACAAGAACCACATACCTAGACTGAACATGGCCATTCCAAGCCCAGCGTCAGATAGTATCGAGATCGAACGAGCAACAATCGCAGGCATTTCAATATCCCACCTGCAACATGCATGGTTACTTAACTAAGATCATAAAATACATGAAAGACACGTGAAGCTGGAGATATCACGACGAGTTAGTATACAACCTGAAGGAGATCAGTGACCAGATGACCCCAAGGAGACTGGAATAGGTGTTGGGGTTTCTGATCAGCTTGCGCCACACCATGATCAGAATAAGCCGAGTCATTACACTGGCTGGCGGCATCGACGTGGGCTTGGCATCGCCATCAACCCCCGTCTTCGGGTGGAGCTCGGCCGTGGAGTTGGAGCCCAGCTTCGACAGGCTCGGCCCGTCTTTCTGAAGAGAGTCCCCTCCTTGAGTAATGGGTCTGTTCCTGAAGCTGAAGTCGTCGCCACCATATTCACCGTAGGCATCCTGATGGGAGTCTAATTTATTTTCAAAAAAAAAAAAAAAAATTCATATAAGAAATTTTAGTACTTTTCCGCACAAGATATGCTGAAAAATCAGATTGGAAGCTGTTACTCGTAAAATTAAATTATGCACGTAAAATACAGGTTACTTCCTAATAAACTTGAGGCTTGTACCTACCCAATATATATATATATATATATATATATACACGTAAAAAGAAATATAATCTCATTAATTACATAACTATTTAATTACATTCTCTTATAATTAAAGGATAAAGATGACAAAAACATGAACAGTTCATGTAAAGAAACATGAGGCAGAAATTTATGCATGTAGCTATCAAACCAAACTGCACGACAGAATCGTTGTAGATACCAGTTGTCTCAGAAAACATAAGGGTCCACAAATTAAAGATTGTGCCCGTACCATCATGTAAAAAAAATGGAATATTTTTTTTTTAACATTTATATTTACGGTTAGAAAACAATGACAATTGCTTGTTTGCTCGCCTCTCACAAACCCACTCCTCAATATTCTGATTTCAAACTTGAGCTTCTCATGCTTAGTTTTTTATTAAAATGTTAACAGCTCAACTAAACGAATTTCAAGAGCAAACAACAAATCCCATTAAAAACTAACAAAAGACAGCATAAATATTGCAGAAAATAAAATAAAATAAAATAATCTAAGACCAGAAGAAACTATTAACTAACAAACCTTTGGCGTGGTCGTTCCCAAACTCGCCTCCCCTGAACACGTGCAAGCCCCCCTCCGACACGGGCGACGCGCTCGAGCTCCACACGAACATGTGCAGATCCCTCCCCACCCCTTCACCCCCTCCCCCAGCATTGGTCCCCTTCTTCTTCCCCCGCGCAGGCGAATACATCCCGT
Source organism: Tillandsia leiboldiana (assembly GCA_029204045.2). Lineage (NCBI taxonomy): Eukaryota > Viridiplantae > Streptophyta > Magnoliopsida > Poales > Bromeliaceae > Tillandsia > Tillandsia leiboldiana. The sequence goes on from CM055066.1 coordinate 7,966,020, forward strand.
TCCCGTTCCCCCTCATCCCTCCCACAACAGCGCCAGCGCCAGCGCCACCGCCAACGCCGCTCTCCTCGTCGAATCCTAGCGCGTTCCCGAAATTCGAACCTCTCCCCCCGGCGGCGGCGGCGGCGCCGTTGACCATGGTGTAGAAGTCGGCGTGGTTGAAGCTGGAGCCGCGCGGCGTCGGGTTCCGCGACGACTGCAGCGAGTAGATCTCGGCGTTCGACATGTTCGACGCGCGCGGCGTGGCCCCCGCGCCGCCGAGGGCGTGCTGCTGCTGGGAGCGGCGGGAGCCGGCGTCGGAGCGCGAGCCCACGGACCGGCGCACGGTGACGCGCACGCGGCCGCCCTCGCCGACGAGCTCCGCCTCGGCCTGCAGAGGCTCCCGGCCGTCGAGCGAGACGACGTCGGAGTCGACCCGGAAGGACACGATGGAGGCCGCGGTGTCTGGGAACTGCTCCATGATGAGCACCCGCGCGCCGCGGTACTCGAAGAGGAAGAGCATGAGCGTGTACCAGATGATGCACTGGAGCACGACGATCTGCACCATGAGGGTCCCGGAGGCGGCGCCGTACATGCCCCGGAGGAGGGGGATGCCCATGACGAGGGTGTTGGGAAGGGTGGCGAGGGAGAAGAGGGTGATGGCCCACTCGAGGCCGCAGCCCCGGGCGGAGGCCTTGGACCAGAGGAGGAGCGCGCCGAGCACGGCGAGCTTCTGGAGCGTGTCCGCGGCGATGAAGCGGTAGTTCATGGCGTAGGGGTTGTTGGTGGAGATGAAGTGGAAGGAGAGCAGGGGCACGGCGAACAGCGCCACGAAGCGGTTGATCCCCGAGCACTGGTCCGGGGAGAAGATGCGCCACCACTTCACCGACCCGTACGCCAGGATCATCGCCACGTACAGCGGCACCACAGCCGACAACACGTGGTACAAGTCCAACGCCGAGATCATGATCGATCTCCTCTTCTTTCTTCTTCTTCTTACTTTTCTTCTTCTTCTTCTTACTACTACTACTACTACTACTACTAAATGACAATTATAAAAGTATATCTATGTATGTATGAAGTATGATGCGATGCAACAAAATGGGATGGGACGGGACGGGACGGGACGGGATGGGATGGGATAGGATATAGACCCGGACGATCAGCAAAATGGGAAAAATGCTAGCTTTGGGGTGGAAATGGTGATGATTCGACGCAAGGAAGGAAGGAAGTAAGGAAGGAACTCAGGAAGGAAGGAATGAAGGGGGAGCTGCTTCTGCCCAAAGCAGTTTGCTAAAGCAGAAGCAGCAGCTGCGGCAGTTTGGGGGATGGGGGAAGAAACAGAGCGGAAATCCGGCACAAGAAAAGCAAAAGAAATCAACCCATTTCCAGCTCAAGCTTCAGAAACAAGCACTTGCTGCTTTTACGCACAACTTTCTCAGAAGAGAGAGAAAAAGAGCGCAGTATATATATATATATATATATATATATATATATATATATATATATATATATATATATATATATATATGATGATAATGAGTAGTAATAATAGCAGGAGGTGGTGAGAAATGTATTAATATATTAATGGAGGGATTAATGGCGGACAAGAAAGGTAGTAGAAGTAGAAGTAGAAGTAGTAGTAGCAGCAGCAGCAGTAGGCGTAGTTGTAGGGGAGGTGGTAGAGGTTAAGAGAGGAGAGAGAGATAGAGAGAGAGAGAGAGAGTGAGAGAGCTATTCTTCTTCGTCTCTGATCCTCGCAGAGGGCTTTGTCGCGCGTCGTAGGGGCCGATGGGAAACGCCACCCAATGACAAAAGGAGAGAGAAAGGGTCGACATAGAGAGAGAGAGACGGAGTCGCGGAATCCCATAAAACATGAGTCCTTTTGGATTCTCCCCCTCTCTCTCTCTCTCTCCTCTGTTTTTTTTTTTTTTTTTTTTTTTTTTTTTTTATTTTTTTATTTTTTTTAAATAATTCTAATTGTACATTTCTGCATTATACGTTTTACTTAAAAATATTTTTTTTTTTTGTACATTTAAATTTATTTATATATTTTATATTTTATTTATTTTAAAATAAAATAAATTTTATTAATTATTTTTTAATAATTAGTAAAAAAAAATTATTTCAGAATGAATAAAATATATATCATATATTCGATTTTGGGTGTACGAATAGATAATGTGTCGTATTTGCCACTTTACTTATTAGATAAAAAAAATATTTTTGGTACATCTAAAATAAATAAGATATATATCTTATATTCTATTTATTTTTTAATAAAATAAATTTTATTAATTATTTTTAAAATGATTAATATAAAATATCCATTCTTAGGTGGATGAAAAGAATAACATATATTTTATTTAAAATGTATAGACAGCATTATTTATTGAATAAATAAAATGTGAAATTTACGTCCATAAATAATATGCAAATATTATTATTTTTTTCTAAATAAATTATACATTTGCTCATCAAACTTTGACTCTATAATATTTCAGTTCTCAAATATTTAATTATTATAAATTTTTAACTTAATTTTGAATAATTATATTCAAATTATTCTTTCTAATTCTAATTTAATTGGTCAAACTAAATAAGACCATAAAATTTAATTATAATAATTTTAAAAAGCTAAGCTAAAAATTTTAATAAATTAAAGTTTACCTTATTTTATTTCTTCTCAAAGTGTGAGATGGAAAGTATAATTTTTTTTAAAATTTATAAATACTATTGGTATATTCTAAAATAGAATACATATATCCTAATAAGCGTCGTATATTTAAAACTACAATTTTACAGTTTATCCCGTTAACTTTTTTTATTTTTTATTAAAAATTATATAAAATTTTATAAATTTTAAAATAGAATGGTAAGATATATATAGACATTTTTCTTTTTTTTTTTCTTTTCTGGGATGTATAATTAAGTAATATATTTTGTTTTTTTTTTTCTTTTAGATTTGCTTTGCTTGCTTGGGTTGTTGACTACGTCAGAGTTTCGTTTTTTGTTTGTTTGCTTCTTCCTTTTCTTCTGCTTCCGAGTTCTGATGTTGTCTCGGCCACCGTCGAAGTTAAATTGTCTTGGATTGTGCGACTGCTTTTGTGGCAGCTCACTATTCATTGATTAGAGCTCGATCTTTGGCCATTGTAATAGATTGTGCAATGTGCAGTGATGCTCATAATTTGTCCTACTGCAACTTTTTTTTTATATATATATATAATTATTATTTTAAATTTGGGAGCATAATTCGAGCACATAGAATATTACAACAGGTTATTTAGTAATAACTAAAACTATAACAATAGCTTTTTTAGATTATATGGCGATAATGTATACACTATATAATTTTTTTTATAATTATAATTAAAAATTTTGTAGCGTATTTTAATGTACCTAAGACATATATATAAAAACAGAATAATGGGTGATAAATTATATATTATAATCATTCTTTCTATAATTACCATGTAAAACTTATTATTTACCAACTTGGTGATTCTATTATTTATTAGTAGTATATAATATATCTGAGTCATCTACATGAAACATAAATATATTATGTTACTAATGATCCAAGAGGTTATGTCATTTATAAAAAAACTAGTTCTAAGACAAATTAGATCCTAAAATTTCTACCTATTAGCTCTCGTAGAGTTTAAAAGTAATAATTTTTATTGTAATAATATATATTTTAAATATAATTTATTTTATTTTATTTTGAAAAAATAATTTAAAATTTGGTCAGTTGCGTTATATTAATTTTGTAAGAAAACAAAATAACAATATATATTGTACAAAATATTTATACATTCAAAAATAAATTATATTAACAAATTAATTATTAATTGAAATAGATTGAAATTATCGAATATGGTAAAATTCAGGTAATGAATTATTAAGTCAAAAGTCCACAAATTTTAGTTTGTACAATTTGAAGTGTGAAAAAAAAAAAACATTTGAGAATGACCGAAGAGAATTAAAGCACAGTAGCCATTTATATGGTTAAACTCCTTGGCATTAGTCTTGGGGTAAAAATGGAGCAAAAATCTACTGTAATTAAATATGGAGTATAAAGATGCTTATTTTTTAGTATAAAGATGCTTATCTAAAAATCCTAACCTTTAAAACCCGTTTCAATATATTTTAAAATATAAAATAGTTATACTATGACACACGATCAAAAAAAAAATTATTTTATAAAATATTTGAAAGATGAAAAGAAGCCCCATTTTTTTTTTTTCTGAGGTAAAGTTAAATTCGGTGCTCTCTATGTTTCTAAAATCTACATAAAATATATAACACAGGATTAAATATGTATTATTTGGCAATAAAATAAGAAGGGGATAAGGAGTTATCCTCTACTTATTCCCAAATACTTTTTTGAAAAGGGAAAAACTACAATCCCAATCTAAACGGGTTATTGTGGGAAGAAAGAAACTACAATCTCTCCCTAAACGGATTATTCCTAGAATAACCTGTTTTGGTGGGAACGGTACCGTTCCCACCCAAGAGTTCTAACCCTTTTTATTTATTTTTTGTAAAATTATAGCTGAAATTTATAAAAGTTTTAAATTTAATTTATTTTGAATTTTATAAATTTTAAAATTATTAACTTTAAATTTTAATAAATTTAAAAATTTAAAAATTTAAAATTTATATAATTTTTTTAAAATACAAATTTTTAATTATTTTTATAGAAATTTTTAAATTTATACAAATTAAAAAATTTAAATTTTTGCATAATCTTATACACATTTTTCGAAACAAAAATTTTAAAATTTATAAATGATTAAATTATTTAATTTATAGAATTTTTAAATTTTATAACTTTTTAAAATTTTAATTTTAATTTTTGATAAATTTAATAATTTAAAATTTTAAAAATTTATTAAATTTAAAATTTATACAAATTTTTAAATTTTTAAAAATTTATAAATTTTCAAAATTTAAAATTTTTTAATAAATTATTTTTTTTTATATACAAAAGATAAATTTAAATAATATAAATTATAATTAAATTTTTTTTAAATAGATTTCTCAAAGATAATTTTTTCAATTAAAAGTTTTTTCTTCTCTTTATTTTTTTTTATTCCATTTTATCAAACTAAACATAATTTTTCTTATATCTGGTACAACTCTAATATTCATTCAAACACAAAATTATATTAGTTTCTGCTTATTTCTAAATTTATATTTATTCTTATAATAATCAGTTTTAGCTTATACCCGAACTAAAGTATAATAGGATTATAAAAAATTTGGGCACACTTCAAACTGTCACCTTAGGGTTAAACACATTTTCACTTTACTATTCAGTTGTTAAATTTTTGTTTTACTATAAAATTTTATATGAAATGAATTGGCACATTAAAGAATTTTTAAATATCATATAGTGTTAGGATCTATTTGGCAATAATTAAAAAATAAAATAAAATTTTATTTTACAACGTATATAATATTTAAAAAACTCTATATTTTAATAAAAAATCACTCTATTTTTTACTATTTGAATTTTTTCTTAAAAAAATACTCTGTTTTAATTTTTATATAAAATAAATCATGAAAAATTGTATTAATCAAATATAAGACGAATTCGTTTTTAGATCAAAATATGAAAACAAGATAATTTATTAGTAAATTATATCAAATTGAGAATTATTTTTAAATGTAACTAAAAATTTAATAATTAAATAAATATTATATTAAATGTGATCTCTTTTTTCATCATAAATTTTAAAATATAATAAATTTTATCGCAAATTTTAAAACATTATAAATTTTATTTTCTTCTTTATTATCGCATGCCACTTACTCATCATTCGAGTTTTTCATCGATTAAAATCATGATGCATTCTTGGTATATGATTAAATACAAAAAAAAAAAAAATTCGGTGGGATCTACCTCCCCACTCCCTTCTCTGCGATTCCTGAGATGGTGGCGACGATCATCTCCTCCTCCTCCTCTTCCTCCTCCTCCAGCTCGATCTCCACCGCCACCACTACCGTCATCGCCGCTTACATCCCTATCCTCTACTATTATTCATCCTGCCGCCATGGCCGTTACAAGAGTGGCATTGTCCTCGTCGATAGCAACGGTGGCGTCTGCGATAGCATCAACATCGACGTCATCGACGGCGGCAGCGGCGGCATTGTCGGCGGCGACATCGTCAGCGACGAGAGTAAAGGGAGAGAAAAAATAGGAGAGAATGGGAAAGGAGGACAAAGAAGAACGGAGGAAGGAGGGGTGCAGAAGCGACATGAAAAATAAAATATTTTTTTAAAGAGGTCAAATTATTATTATTTTTTTTATCCCAAAATTACTCTGTAAGATCAATTTTGTAGAGTAATTTTTTTAACTTAGTTAGTTCGTCCAAATGGGCCAACAAAAAAATCAGAAAATTTTAGAAAATAAAATAATTTGGCCTATTATACCTTTGTCACCCCCCGGAGTGTAAAAGCAGTCCCTTTTTTTTTTTTTTTTTTTTTTTTTTTTTTTTTTTTATTTTTTTAATCAGAGTTGAAAAGTCGATCCCCAGAACGTGAGCAGATCCGCCACGTGCATAAGGTATTCCCGATCAAAGCGGACAGAGTCTTTCCTATACAAGTATGGTTAGGCAATGTACATGATACAATCAAAGTATTGTTCGGGTTGCACCCCAGCTGGTAGCCCGTCAACAGTAGACGCCAACCTTTCTCCTAGCTCCAACCATCCGGCCCCTGTGTCGATAAACCCAGTAAAGCTTGAAGTGGCATGCAAGCTTATGATCAAAATGATGATCCCTCGGATCACCGACGATACGACAGAACCCCAAGGTCAACTCACGAATCCCCAATATCAAAGTACCACTCGTCTCGAACACAGTACCCCAGCCACACACTCTCTCTCACACATTGGCCCATGGCCCACGAAACTCCAAGACAAATGCAATCTCTATATCAGTATGACGTAGCACAAATATCAATACCTAAGTACCACCCACCTCTAATACCCAACAACACAAGATGGAAGGTCAACTCAAGTCGATAATATGGATCTCCTAACAATTAAATTTACCGAATCATGCTATAAAAATAACATATATCTCGATATTCGTGCAACCAACTATCCCACATAATCACCATAGTAATAAAATAATAATAACTTCTAACCCTGACTCGAATAGCCCAAATATAGATAAAATGTCACCTAAACACTTGCATACATTTTCTACAACTAATAAATAATAAACAAAAGTTGTAAAAATCCTTACATATAGAAAGCAAACATAATTAGTAATATGCTATTCTCGGCAACACGGAACCCACCTAAATTGTAAATCTCAGCAGAACACGGTTGGCGAATAAACGACACGCTCAACGGAGATCACCACACACAAACGACTTCACCCTGAAAATTCGCCAGCACCCCATTTCAACAGCGCGACACAAAAAACCCCGGTCCTAATAGTCTAATAAAAGGCACAAAGCTTAAATTCAGACACACTAACGAGCTACACGAAAAAAATCCAAAAACCACCTCGAAAAACACAAACAACCGATATAAAACCAGAAGAACCTACCCCAAGGTCGACGTGCCGTCGAATCTCATGTACACGAGCCCGTGCTCGAGTCCTCGGATCGAACCACGTGCTCGACGGCACTCTCCATGTGCTTATGACCTCCTTCTCTCTCTCTCCCTTGCTTTATGTTTCTCTCTTTAGAACCCACGGGTGTAATACTCGAGAATTTTAAATCTGAAAATTTAATTAAGTTAATTTTCCTTAAGTACTATTTGAATTTGAGCCTGGGAAAACTGATTTTTGATTTGAGCCCCATCTCGACGAAATAAAATCGTCACTATGACGGGGTCGTCAAGCTGAAAACGGTGGTGTGATCAGATTAAAAATTCGATATCCGGATCTTCCGAAATTACAAATTTTGTGAAAAGTCGGACTGAATAATCAGTTAAGATGATTTCAGAAAAATCAAATCAGTTTTCACATAAAAATATTTATAACCGGCTATTTTGGAAAAAGTTGGATTTGTGACACATTTTTCGAAATTTTAGTTGTGATTCGAAATTTCACTACGGTTAGTTAAACCAAACTTGACTTAAGGGCATATTTGTTATTTGACTAATTGTGGTAAGGGGATTAGGATTAGGTCTTAATGAGGAATTAGCACTAATCCATCATCTTCCCTTTCTTCATAGCCACTCTGGAACCCCGCATCCGTACACCTCAGAGAGTGAGGACGTCGTCGCCGGAGAAGAATCGGGTGAAGGCACCCTTCTCCTCTCTTTTTCTCTCTTTCCTTCTTTTCTTCCCTCCTCTCCTCTTCTCTTATTTTTTTTTCTTGGGTTCGGATGCCCTAGCCGGCGTCGCCGCTGCTTGCAAGTCGGCGCCGCTGCTGCCGCACGCGCCTTGCGTACGTGCCGCGCGCGCCTGCTGCTGCGCAGACCGCTGCCTCTGCTGGAGCGCACGCCCCTGCCTCCGCGCTGCTGCCGCACGCCCAGCGCGCGCCGCCCCTGCTGCAGCACCGCCCTTGCTGCCGCGCGTTGCGCGTCGCCCGGCGTGCTGTTGCGTGCGGCGTGCTGTAGCGCGCCGCCCGGCGTGCTGTAGTGCGCCCCTTGCGTGTAGCACGCGGCCTGCTGTGGCGCGCCATCCTTGTCGGGTGCCACCCCTGCTGCAACGCGCTGCTCTTGTTGCCATGTTGCCCCTACTACAGCGCGTCGTCCTTGCTGCCACACGCATGTTGTTGCCGCGCGCGCCACCTGCGTACCTATTGCGCAGTGTGTCACCAGTTTTCCGCACCCCGTGCACAACGCTGCCGCTCAACCCGCAGCGCACCGCTATGCTACCCGCACCGCGCGTCGCCAAGGCCACGCCGCTCGTCTCTTGCAGTGTCCCTTCTAATGCAATTTTAAATTATTTAATTATATTATCGTTACAGTGCGGTGGACCCGTGTAGTACCCGAGAAATTCAAATTTGAATTTGAGAAATTCAAATTTGAATTTGAGGAATTCAAATGTGAATGTGAGTGAGAATTGAGAAAGGAAACCAGAGTAGTAGGTATACCGGTGTGTAAATTGCACAGTTTCGATACGATATTTTCTGACTTTCAGATCCGAATCTGATCTCAAAAATCTGAAATCACCAGTGCGACCATCTCGTCGAACCGATTGAAAATGGTATAGACCGATTTTCGATCCGACGGTCGGATTGTCTAGAAATCAGAAAAAAAGTTAGTGGAGCCCGCAACTTAAGTGAATAGTGAAATGAATAGTAACCCCCAGATTTAATTCCCTCGCCGGCCAACGTCAGTCGATAGACTGTCTGGTGTCCGAACCTGACGATCCACATAGTTGATCTAAATGGCGTCGTCATTCTGAGCGCAGTGGCGCTGACGAAATTTATGTTTGACGAGCCTAATGTGATGATCCAGATCTTCATTGGGGGTTATGGCTTGGTCAGTAGCTTCTGGAGGACCCTCTGGTGCTATGGGAGTGTTTGGGTGTGTATCGGACTCAAGAAATGGATTCAGTGTGTTGATTGGACCCCGAGTGTATTCGGGTACCCCCGTCGAATTTTGGGAGGAGCTTTGGACAAAATGGAGGCCGTATTTGGATTCAGCACGGAAAAACGTTGAAAAACGGCTATTTATTTGTATTTTTCTGAGTATTTTTCGAAGGTGAGGAATCCCTGTTCACAGAAATGAATGCTACAGATTTTGAGGTTGATTTATTTCGGGGTGGTTCCCTTGTCGGATTTATTTCTCAGCGTAGGAAACTCGGATTTGAACGTGCAGGTACTCGTTTCGACCGGTTCGTCGCGAGGATCGTGACAGTATTTTTCTCGGAATTTTTTGGGCAGATTTTACAGGTGAAAAAGGTAGAACATCGGACTATTGTATTTTGGGACAGATTTTATAGAAACTTGATATATTAATTGTGGTTGTTCTTTTGGGGATTGTTGTGCAGCGTTGTGGGGGCTGATTTTTGGACAGCAAGTATTTGTGCATTTTTGGGATTAATTGTGCGCGTTTGGATTACCGTGCAGTGTGCCGTGATTATCTGGTGCTAGAGGACAGCGGGCAGCGAGAGGTTTCTTTTGGTGTTGTGCGCGCTTTTCGAGGTGGGTGGTTGTTGCATATCTCTACTTTTGACTTGCTCACTAAGTTTATTAGAGAAGCCCTCTATTGGACATATTGATTGATTACCATGCATGATTAAATGAGATAAACGTGAGCCTATCATTGAGACTAATATTGTGGACTTAGCATGTTGAAAATATTATTGGGATAATATTATTGTGGAAATATAATTGCGGGGATATGCTAATAGTGATAATTAACATGCCATGTTAGCACATAGATTTTACGAAAGTGGGATAAACGGATTAATTATTGGGATATGATGACATATCTATGTGCGGGTGCCACTTTGGTGATTTATTATGGATCAGGGATTATATACATGTGAAGTTGGCTGATGATTTTAGCATGAGGGTTATATCTTTGTGAATTTACTATTTGATACACATGTGGAACTGTTATTTGTTATTCCCTCTTTCATTTTGCATGAGGACTTTTGTATGCTTGTTTGGACATCTAGATAGGCCACTATTTTAGTGCTACACTATCATATTGGGATTTGACTTAGGAGAATCCATGATTGTTTCCTTTCTCCTTCTTATTTAGACTTTCGAGTCATGTTGCTCGGGTTCGAGCAGGGGTTTGGGATAGTGTAGCCGGGACCTTAGGGTCGGAGACAGGATGTACTTGATGATGGATTTGTGGGTTATTGCGGCAACCACGGACAGTAGGCGGTTGACCGGATATTGATTACTTTACCAGATTTTGGTCTTGTGGGGTGTTGCGGCGACCGCGGACATTGGGCGGTTGACCGGATATTCACTTATGCATCAGATTGGGTATCAGATTTCTCTAGTGGATGGAGTTTCCCACTTATTGAGATTATTGCATCAGATCAGGGTTTCATTAGTGGACGGAGTTTCCCACTTTGATCTTAGTCTTGATCCAGTCCTGCTATATTGAGATGTGTGTGACAGGGTTACTTTACTCGTGTGGGTCGCTCCCCTCGAGTGCCACTCCGGAGTAGGCTTTAGACCGTGTTGGGTGCCGGTCAGACCGTGTTGGGTTTCGGTCATTTGGACAATGGAGATACTGAGTTGTAACGACCCAGCCCACTAGCAATAATAACTCGTTGGGCCCAAACCACAGCCCAAAATGCTTAAGCCCAGTTATTATTACTAGTGTCCAAGTCTCATATAAACCCAACCACAAATCCATCCACATCCGATGTGGGACTATTGGGGCGTCACAGACTCCCCCCGTTTAGGCCTGACGTCCTCGTCAGCCCAAATACACACACACAAGCCCAAGATCACCAGGCGATGTGAGACTCGTCTCGCTAGCCCTGTCATCTAGACCCAGGCTCAGCCGAGACTAATCACACACTTCCGGCTGGTTATTGGCTCTGATACCAAATATCCACTCATGTGCCAATATTGGTCTCAGAGAACCTCAGGCAATGCCACTGTTCGGCACCTTTTTCGGCTGACATAACCTTGTCGAGGGCTCACGGGTCTATCATCAGACCACTTTACCAGTAAAGAACTTACTATTTTATGCAAATTTTGATACCTGTTGGACTTAAATGCAAGATGGTCACCCTAGCTGACCTTAGACAGTACTTACGCACTACCTGGCCATTTTGTAGGATTCCGATGGTCCCCGTTGACCAGGAATTAGATATTGATCGATAAATTGACCGATTTGACCCGTTTAACTTTCCGTAGTGTAACGTCGACGGGAAAGGGTTGTGTGAGTCTATTACTGATTATAGCTCTTTATACAGGGCCCAGTTGTTCGACGCCAGCCCCCAGTTGTTGATCGGGAGTTCGGGGACTCTGCCTTCATCCAGGTGGGTTAGCTTCGGTCCGGGCTTGATCTATTCGGCCCTCTGGTTGCTTTAGTCCAGTCGGACACCCTTTTTTTTGATCAGCCTGCGAATTATACCGATACGACCTATGATGACTGAATATATATCACATGATCCCCTGATAGACATAACGACCCAGCCCACTAGCAATAATAACTCGTTGGGCCCAAACCACAGCCCAAAATGCTTAAGCCCAGTTATTATTACTAGTGTCCAAGTCTCATATAAACCCAACCACAAATCCATCCACATCCGATGTGGGACTATTGGGGCGTCACATGAGTTCATGAGATTGATGACAGAGCAGGCAGTACCAGTTTTTACTGGTGTCTAGATTGGGTTTATTTGGTCAGATACTGTTTCCTGATGCATTCATATAGTCATTTCTTTCGGTATTGCATTTAGAGGCATACTAGTGGTAGTTTCCCTTTATTCAGCAGTTCTCTTTACAGCTTTACCACTTACCCCTTTTCTTGCCTCTGGTAGACCTAGTGGGCGTGTCAGAGTTTGAGGATTTACCCACTAGGGGAGGCTACTGGTTTACTAGTAGTTCTCACCCCCATTCTTCTTTCCTCTTTTTCTTCTCCCTTGTTTTGCAGTGTCTTCTGCGGGTGCTACTGGGCTTTCAGTGGCGGGTCGAGGACAGAGGACGGCTGAGTAGATAGATCTCGAGGCAGGATGAGCGTGTTAGCTGGACTGTTGGTGTACCCAGGTTTCCTCAGACGGTTGTACTTTTACCTTTGGGACTGGCTTTTGCCAGCAGGTTGTTTTTATTTTGGTGAGCTGGGAGAGACAGATGTATTGTATTTTATTTCCAGCTTCAGTCTGAGATGTATTAGTTTTTAGTTCAGCTCTGCTTTTATTGCTCTTTTATTATATCTCTTATATCTGAGCAGGTAGTTGGCGCTTCGTGTACGCGGGAAATTCTGCGTGCACGGCGGATCTGTAGACGGGCCCGGGTTCTGGTTTTCACCCGGGGCGTGACAGATTAGGTGGTATCAGAGCTTAGGGATAGGTCAGTTGGGACTTAGGAAACCCTATGCTTTTCGGCGGACCCTAGGATGCTAGTGCGTGAGAGACGCGACCTTTTGCGAAAGTCGGTAAATTGTTTATTTGACTCTTCCTGTGAGTGAAGAGGGATCGACATATCCTATTTTGTGGGACAGTTATGTTGGCTGCAGACAACATAAAGTTACAAAAATAGAGGGATGTCTTTGACTTTCGCTAGATTGGGTCGAGTGTTTGGGGTGTGCTGATTTGCTGTTTTGTCGTGGTGAGCAGTGTCTCCCCGACGTTGGGCCCTGACCCGGGTGCACCTTGGTGCGGCAGTTGGGTCTGAGCTGGTTGTTTCGGACGGATACCCAGATTGGAGTCTGAGAGCTCCGGACCCGAAGGGTAGTAATGTTGAGGGGGCAGATCAGCGGTGGAGTGGCACAGTTGTCGGAGCAGCGCAGTGGCACAGTTGTCGGAGCAGCACAGTGGCACAGTTGTCGGAGCAGCGCAGTGACACAGTTGTTGGAGTAGTGAGTAGCCCCCTCCGTGCCGACGTCTAGTGCTGGGGCACCGAGGCAGGCTGGATAGTTGACAGCGGGTAAGCTGTGGGATTGTGTTCATCGAGTGAGCCAGTTTTGGCTGATGAACCACCCCGATTCGTGGAATTGAGTTGAAGCCTTTGGAAGCGGAATCGTGGTTGGCGGTGATAGAGGACAGATCAGTCGGAGGATGCATTCCCGATCTCCTTTTTCCAGGATAGTGGATTTCTAAGACGGTCAGAGCACATAGGTTACGGTGGTCGGTGGGTGGTAGGTTTGAGTTGCTCCGGGCTTTTGGATTCGTATCTTTTTAATACGGGAGTATACCCTTCTTGGTGGGTAGTGCTCTTGCTTCATTGCTTGGGTCAGGGGTAGGATGGTCACCACGTGCACGGGAGGCTTATTTTTTTCCCGATCGCGCTTGGCACGTGGAGGAGAGTTGTTGGTCCTGCCCGGTGCAGCTTGAGTCCTGGATCTTGCCGGTAGACCTGATGGTCTTGACTCAGCTGCGGGACGTTATTGTGGGACTCGTTGGGCTGGCTGGTTCAGTTTTTCTTTTCGCGGCGGTTGATTATGCCGCGAGGACAGTTTTCTTGGGGAGCCAGGCCCGGAGGTGTTGGTGTACCGGGGTTGCTTGAGGGTTATCTTCGCCTCTATAGTTTTGACTTCGTGAGTGAGGCAGATGTTTCGCAGTGGATGCGTAGCCTTTTTGGCTGGTATGGTTGAGGGACCTACGGCGGCGCCGGGACTCGGGGATACCCCATTTGGTTGCGAGTTCCCGGGTGTTCTCCTATCGGAGTTGTCTAGCATGCCACCAGTTTGGGAGTTGAGGACCCAACTCCAGGATTCGATGTTTTGGGAATTCTGTCTGGCCAAGTGTGTCGCCTTTGGGGGCGCCGGAGTTTCTTTTGAGAGGTGGAAGGTTGGTGTGGATCCCCGGGAATTAGATGAAGTGACCATCTGGAACAAGTACCCTTTTGTCGAGCATGGAGGATTTGATTTACCAGCTGCAAGGGTACTGGGTCCTTCTGGAGATTGATTTGCAATCCGGTCTTCTCGACTGCATATGGCGGTGTGTCGATGCCGGAGAGTTGGGGAAATTGCTTCTACACCCCGATGGTTGTTGGATTAGAGATCAGAGTCCGCGTGATTTGTTGGGGGACTTTTATTGGATACCTCGGGAGTACAGAGGTACTCAGATCGAGCTTTTGTACCGATGGACATGTTGTTGGATTATCAGGGGCCCTGGGAGGAGCGGATACTTGTACCGATGCAGACTACTAGGTAGCTCGAGCGGTTCGCCCAGCTGTACTTGGATGAGGTGGTGCAGATTCCTGGAGTGCCTGCCTCTATTTTGTATCAGATAGAGACCCGATGATTGCTTCGCGTCTCTGGAGGAGTTATTAGACAGCCTTGGGAGCTTGAGTGGTGGATGGTTGGATATTTACCCCCCCTACTTGGTTGAGGTTCCGGGTTGAGGAATGACTTTAGTTTCGAGGACGAAACTTTCTTTTAGTGGGGGAGGATGTGATTATCAGAATCTTCATTGGGGGTTATGGCTTGGTCAGTAGCTTCTGGAGGACCCTCTGGTGCTATGGGAGTGTTTGGGTGTGTATCGGACTCAAGAAATGGATTCAGTGTGTTGATTGGACCCCGAGTGTATTCGGGTACCCCCGTCGAATTTTGGAAGGAGCTTTGGACAAAATGGAGGCCGTATTTGGATTCAGCACGGAAAAACGTTGAAAAACAGCTATTTATTTGTTATTTTCTGAGTATTTTTCGAAGGTGAGGAATCCCTGTTCACAGAAATGTATGCTACAGATTTTGAGGTTGATTTATTTCGGGGTGGTTCCCTTGTCGGATTTATTTCTCAGCGTAGGAAACTCGGATTTGAACGTGCAGGTACTCGTTTCGACCGGTTCGTCGCGAGGATCGTGACAGTATTTTTCTCGGAATTTTTCGAGCAGATTTTATAGGTGAAAAAGGCAGAACATCGGACTATTGTATTTTCGGACAGATTTTATAGAAACTTGATATATTAATTGTGGTTGTTCTTTTGGGGATTGTTGTGCAGCGTTGTGGGGGCTGATTTTTGGACAGCAAGTATTTGTGCATTTTTGGGATTAATTGTGCGCTGTTTGGATTACCGTGCAGTGTGCCGTGATTATCTGGTGCTAGAGGACAGCGGGCAGCGAGAGATTTCTTTTGGTGTTGTGCGCGCTTTTCGAGGTGGGTGGTTGTTGCATACCTCTACTTTTGACTTGCTCACTAAGTTTATTAGAGAAGCCCTCTATTGGACATATTGATTGATTACCATGCATGATTAAATGAGATAAACGTGAGCCTATCATTGAGACTAATATTGTGGACTTAGCATGTTGGAAATATTATTGGGATAATATTATTGTGGAAACATAATTGCGGGGATATGCTAATAGTGATAATTAACATGCCATGTTAGCACATAGATTTTACGAAAGTGGGATAAATGGATTAATTATTGGGATATGATGACATATCTATGTGCGGGTGCCACTTTGGTGATTTATTATGGATCAGGGATTATATACATGTGAAGTTGGCTGATGATTTTAGCATGAGGGTTATATCTTTGTGAATTTACTATTTGATACACATGTGGAACTGTTATTTGTTATTCCCTCTTTCATTTTGCATGAGGACTTTTGTATGCTTGTTTGGACATCTAGATAGGCCACTATTCTAGTGCTACACTATCATATTGGGATTTGACTTAGGAGAAACCATGATTGTTTCCTTTCTCCTTCTTATTTAGACTTTCGAGTGATGTTGCTCGGGTTCGAGCAGGGGTTTGGGATAGTGTAGCCGGGACCTTAGGGTCGGAGACAGGATGTACTTGATGTTGATTTGTGGGTTATTACGGCAACCGCGGACAGTAGGCGGTTGACCGGATATTGATTACTTTACCAGATTTTGGTCTTGTGGGGTGTTGCGGCGACCGCGGACATTGGGCGGTTGACCGGATATTCACTTATGCATCAGATTGGGTATCAGATTTCTCTAGTGGATGGAGTTTCCCACTTATTGAGATTATTGCATCAGATCAGGGTTTCATTAGTGGACGGAGTTTCCCACTTTAATCTTAGTCTTGATCCAGTCCTGCTATATTGAGATGTGTGTGACAGGGTTACTTTACTCGTGTGGGTCGCTCCCCTCGAGTGCCACTCCGGAGTAGGCTTTAGACCGTGTTGGGTGCCGGTCAGACCGTGTTGGGTTCCAGTCATTTGGACAATGGAGATACTAAGTTCATGAGATTGATGACAGAGCAGGCAGTACCAGTTTTTACTGGTGTCTAGATTGGGTTTATTTGGTCAGATACTGTTTCCTGATGCATTCATACAGTCATTTCTTTCGGTATTGCATTTAGAGGCATACTAGTGGTAGTTTCCCTTTATTCAGCAGTTCTGTTTACAGTTTTACCACTTACCCCTTTTCTTGCCTCTGGTAGACCTAGTGGGCGTGTCAGAGTTTGAGGATTTACCCACTAGGGGAGGCTACTGGTTTACTAGTAGTTCTCACCCCCATTCTTCTTTCCTCTTTTTCTTCTCCCTTGTTTTGCAGTGTCTTCTGCGGGTGCTACTGGGCTTTCAGTGGTGGGTCGAGGAGAGAGGACGGCTGAGTAGATAGATCTCGAGGCAGGATGAGCGTGTTAGCTGGACTGTTGGTGTACCCAGGTTTCCTCAGACGGTTGTACTTTTACCTTTGGGACTGGCTTTTGCCAGCAGGTTGTTTTTATTTTGGTGAGCTGGGAGAGACAGATGTATTGTATTTTATTTCCTGCTTCAGTCTGAGATGTATTAGTTTTTAGTTCAGCTCTGCTTTTATTGCTCTTTTATTATATCTCTTATATCTGAGCAGGTAGTTGGCGCTTCGTGTACACGGAAAATTCTGCGTGCACGGCGGATCTGTAGACGGGCCCGGGTTCTGGTTTTCACCCGGGGCGTGACAGATTAGGTGGTATCAGAGCTTAGGGATAGGTCAGTTGGGACTTAGGAAACCCTATGCTTTTCGGCGGACCCTAGGATGTTAGTGCGTGAGAGACGCGACATTTTGCGAAAGTCGGTAAATTGTTTATTTGACTCTTCCTGTGAGTGAAGAGGGATCGACATATCCTATTTTGTGGGACAGTTATGTTGGCTGCAGACAACATAAAGTTACAAAAATAGAGGGATGTCTTTGACTTTCGCTAGATTGGGTCGAGTGTTTGGGGTGTGCAGATTTGCGGTTTTGTCGTGGTGAGCAGTGTCTCCTCGACGTTGGGCCCTGACCCGGGTGCACCTTGGTGCGGCAGTTGGGTATGAGCTGGTTGTTTCGGACGGATACCCAGATTGGAGTCTGAGAGCTCCGGACCCGAAGGGTGGTAATGTTGAGGGGGCAGATCAGCGGTGGAGTGGCACAGTTGTCGGAGCAGCGCAGTGGCACAGTTGTCGGAGCAGCACAGTGACACAGTTGTCGGAGCAGCGCAGTGACACAGTTGTCGGAGTAGTGAGTAGCCCCCTCCGTGCCGACGTCTAGTGCTGGGGCACCGAGGCAGGGTGGATAGTTGACAGCGGGTAAGCTGTGGGATTGTGTTCATCGAGTGAGCCAGTTTTGGCTGATGAACCACCCCGATTCGTGGAATTGAGTTGAAGCCTTTTGAGGCGGAATCGTGGTTGGCGGTGATAGAGGACAGATCAGTCGGAGGATGCATTCCCGATCTCCTTTTTCCAGTATAGTGGATTTCTGAGACGGTCAGAGCACATAGGTTACGGTGGTCGGTGGGTGGTAGGTTTGAGTTGCTCCGGGCTTTTGGATTCGTATCTTTTTAATACGGGAGTATTCCCTTCTTGGTGGGTAGTGCTCTTGCTTCATTGCTTGGGTCAGGGGTAGGATGGTCACCACGTGCACGGGAGGCTTATTTTTTTCCCGATCGCGCTTGGCACGTGGAGGAGAGTTGTTGGTCCTGCCCGGTGCAGCTTGAGTCCTGGATCTTGCCGGTAGACCTGATGGTCTTGACTCAGCTGCGGGACGTTATTGTGGGACTCGTTGGGCTGGCTGGTTCAGTTTTTCTTTTCGCGGCGGTTGATTATGCCGCGAGGACAGTTTTCTTGGGGAGCCAGGCCCGGAGGTGTTGGTGTACCGGGGTTGCTTGAGGGTTATCTTCGCCTCTATAGTTTTGACTTCGTGAGTGAGGCAGATGTTTCGCAGTGGATGCGTAGCCTTTTTGGCTGGTATGGTTGAGGGACCTACGGCGGCGCCGGGACTCGGGGATACCCCATTTAGTTGCGAGTTCCCGGGTGTTCTCCTATCGGAGTTGTCTAGCATGCCACCAGTTTGGGAGTTGAGGACCCAACTCCAGGATTTGATGTTTTGGGAATTCTGTCTGGCCAAGTGTGTCGCCTTTGGGGGCGCCGGAGTTTCTTTTGAGAGGTGGAAGGTTGGTGTGGATCCCCGGGAATTAGATGAAGTGACCATCTGGAACAAGTACCCTTTTGTCGAGCATGGAGGATTTGATTTACCAGCTGCAAGGGTACTGGGTCCTTCTGGAGATTGATTTGCAATCCGGTCTTCTCGACTGCATATGGCGGTGTGTCGATGCCGGAGAGTTGGGGAAATTGCTTCTACACCCCGATGGTTGTTGGATTAGAGATCAGAGTCCGCGTGATTTGTTGGGGGACTTTTATTGGATACCTCGGGAGTACAGAGGTACTCGGATCGAGCTTTTGTACCGATGGACATGTTGTTGGATTATCAGGGGCCCTGGGAGGAGCGGATACTTGTACCGATGCAGACTACTAGGTAGCTCGAGCGGTTCGCCCAGCTGTACTTGGATGAGGTGGTGCAGATTCCTGGAGTGCCCGCCTCTATTTTGTATCAGATAGAGACCCGATGATTGCTTCGCGTCTCTGGAGGAGTTATTAGACAGCCTTGGGAGCTTGAGTGGTGGATGGTTGGATATTTACCCCCCCCTACTTGGTTGAGGTTCCGGGTTGAGGAATGACTTTAGTTTCGAGGACGAAACTTTCTTTTAGTGGGGGAGGATGTGATGATCCGGATCTTCATTGGGGGTTATGGCTTGGTCAGTAGCTTCTGGAGGACCCTCTGGTGCTATGGGAGTGTTTGGGTGTGTATCGGACTCAAGAAATGGATTCAGTGTGTTGATTGGACCCCGAGTGTATTCGGGTACCCCCGTCGAATTTTGGAAGGAGCTTTGGACAAAATGGAGGCCGTATTTGGATTCAGCACGGAAAAACGTTGAAAAACAGCTATTTATTTGTATTTTTCTGAGTATTTTTCGAAGGTGAGGAATCCCTGTTCACAGAAATGTATGCTACAGATTTTGAGGTTGATTTATTTCGGGGTGGTTCCCTTGTCGGATTTATTTCTCAGCGTAGGAAACTCGGATTTGAACGTGCAGGTATTCGTTTCGACCGGTTCGTCGCGAGGATCGTGACAGTATTATTCTCGGAATTTTTCGGGCAGATTTTATAGGTGAAAAAGGCAGAACATCGGACTATTGTATTTTCGGACAGATTTTATAGAAACTTGATATATTAATTGTGGTTGTTCTTTTGGGGATTGTTGTGCAGCGTTGTGGGGGCTGATTTTTGGACAGCAAGTATTTGTGCATTTTTGGGATTAATTGTGCGCTGTTTGGATTACCGTGCAGTGTGCCGTGATTATCTGGTGCTAGAGGACAGCGGGCAGCGAGAGGTTTCTTTTGGTGTTGTGCGCGCTTTTCGAGGTGGGTGGTTGTTGCATACCTCTACTTTTGACTTGCTCACTAAGTTTATTAGAGAAGCCCTCTATTGGACATATTGATTGATTACCATGCATGATTAAATGAGATAAACGTGAGCCTATCATTGAGACTAATATTGTGGACTTAGCATGTTGGAAATATTATTGGGATAATATTATTGTGGAAACATAATTGCGGGGATATGCTAATAGTGATAATTAACATGCCATGTTAGCATATAGATTTTACGAAAATGGGATAAACGGATTAATTATTGGGATATGATGACATATCTATGTGCGGGTGCCACTTTGGTGATTTATTATGGATCAGGGATTATATACATGTGAAGTTGGCTGATGATTTTAGCATGAGGGTTATATCTTTGTGAATTTACTATTTGATACACATGTGGAACTGTTATTTGTTATTCCCTCTTTCATTTTGCATGAGGACTTTTGCATGCTTATTTGGACATCTAGATAGGCCACTATTTTAGTGCTACACTATCATATTGGGATTTTACTTAGGAGAAACCATGATTGTTTCCTTTCTCCTTCTTATTTAGACTTTCGAGTCATGTTGCTCGGGTTCGAGCAGGGGTTTGGGATAGTGTAGCCGGGACCTTAGGGTCGGAGACACGATGTACTTGATATTGGATTTGTGGGTTATTGCGGCAACCACGGACAGTAGGCGGTTGACCGGATATTGATTACTTTACCAGATTTTGGTCTTGTGGGGTGTTGCGGCGACCGCGGACATTGGGCGGTTGACCGAATATTCACTTATGCATCAGATTGGGTATCAGATTTCTCTAGTGGAAGGAGTTTCCCACTTATTGAGATTATTGCATCAGATCAGGGTTTCATTAGTGGACGGAGTTTCCCACTTTGATCTTAGTCTTGATCCAGTCCTGCTATATTGAGATGTGTGTGACAGGGTTACTTTACTCGTGTGGGTCGCTCCCCTCGAGTGCCACTCCGGAGTAGGCTTTAGACCGTGTTGGGTGCCGGTCAGACCGTGTTGGGTTCCGGTCATTTGGACAGTGGAGATACTGAGTTCATGAGATTGATGACAGAGCAGGCAGTACCAGTTTTTACTGGTGTCTAGATTGGGTTTATTTGGTCAGATACTGTTTCCTGATGCATTCATACAGTCATTTCTTTCGGTATTGCATTTAGAGGCATACTAGTGGTAGTTTCCCTTTATTCAGCAGTTCTCTTTACAGCTTTACCACTTACCCCTTTTCTTGCCTCTGGTAGACCTAGTGGGCGTGTCAGAGTTTGAGGATTTACCCACTAGGGGAGGTTACTGGTTTACTAGTAGTTCTCACCCCCATTCTTCTTTCCTCTTTTTCTTCTCCCTTGTTTTGCAGTGTCTTCTGCGGGTGCTACTGGGCTTTCAGTGGCGGGTCGAGGAGAGAGGACGGCTGAGTAGATAGATCTCGAGGCAGGATGAGCGTGTTAGCTGGACTGTTGGTGTACCCAGGTTTCCTCAGACGGTTGTACTTTTACCTTTGGGACTGGCTTTTGCCAGCAGGTTGTTTTTATTTTGGTGAGCTGGGAGAGACAGATGTATTGTATTTTATTTCTAGTTTCAGTCTGAGATGTATTAGTTTTTAGTTCAGCTCTGCTTTTATTGCTCTTTTATTATATCTCTTATATCTGAGCAGGTAGTTGGCGCTTCGTGTACGCGGGAAATTCTGCGTGCACGGCGGATCTGTAGACGAGCCCGGGTTCTGGTTTTCACCCGGGGCGTGACACCTAAAGTATCGTAAGGCGTGCCGAACTATATAATTTATTGTATAAGATGGATTTTAGAATTATCGAAGCTCGAATTCAGCGAAACAAAATCGCTACTCAATAGGTTTCTTCAAGCTGACGTCGTGGTGGTGTCCGTTTTTTAGTTTGACAGCCTGATTGTCTCAAAAAGCGTGAAAAATAGTAAAAAGTTGGATATTTTTGCAAGGAGCCTATTGTTTTATGGACCATTTTGTGTGAAACTTGGTGGAGAGGGACTCTTGTGCATATTCTTGCTTCAGCTAGGGACCCAGATCGAATGACCAAGTGTTGGAGGGCATTTTTGCATATTGTTGCAAATTACATACATAGCAACCTAGGGCATCTACGGGAGGAACCCTAGCTGCAACCTTTTTGCACCAAACTCTCACCCACGACCCCTCATCTCCTCTACTACCTTCCTCGAGCACCAGCACCTCCGGCCGCCGTCCCCTGTCGCTGGAAAAACCAAGAAAAAGAACCCTTGGTTCTTGATCTCGGGCTTGGTGAAGGAGGGTTGCACCAAAGCATTTATGTGATGACCTGGATCTCAGTAGAGCTTCTGCAGTGGGTTTGGCAGCTTCTGGGGGCTTGTACTGTGTGTTGGAGGTGTTAGTGCACCAATTGGACACAAGTGGCAGACTTCGGGCTTAAATGGATCACGTGAGTGATCGGAGGACCCCGTTGAGTGTTTAGAAGTGTTCTCGCGCGGAACAGATATCAAAATTGTACTCAGCACGAAATTTGGGGTAAAAACACTTGTCTGGATGCATTCGGCAAATTTTAGGAGCAGAATTTGGCAAAAACGGACATCAAATTTGGATTCAGCGCGTGAAAACGATGAAATTGGGCTACTTGATTTTTGCGCCACTGGTTACTGTTCACGCCGGAACAGTAACTCCGGCAGCCGGCGGGCAGCGGCGGCGGCGGCGGGCAGCGGCGGAGCGCGGCGGACGGGCTCGGGCAGGCGGCGAAGCGGCCGCGGGCAGGCGCGCGGGCGCGCGGGCAGGCGCGCGGTGCACGGGAGCGCGTTGGACACGTGGCGGCTTGCGATAGGGTCGGTTCAGTGGGCGCGGTTCACGGAGTGGCGCGGGTGGTGCATGGACCAGCGGGACACGTGGCGGATTCTGGTTGGCGGGCTCACGCAGGCAGGGACCACGGAGCGTGGGGATGCCTCGGAACAGTGCATGGTAGGCGGGCGCCAGGCGGCGCGCCAGGGATGGTCAGGGGCGGTAGTGCGGGCCAGGTGGAGCCCTTCGATTCGCGGGCGCCACCCACCCGCGTTGACCGGGAGTGGCCGCGCGGCGCCTCGCGTGTGGCGAGAATGGCTGTCGCCTGTTCGGGGCGACGTGGCGCTCTCTGGGCGTTCCGGGCGCTCGTCGCGGGCCGGCCTGTGGGGCTTTCGGGCACCCGAAAGTGGGCTTGCGCCCGAAAGTTGGGACAAATCCGGAATTTCTGGATTTGTCGTTTTGGGCCTATAAATAGAGCCCGAACTCCTCCCTGGAACTCTTTTCCTGCTCCTCATCTCTCAGTGCAACCTTCACGAGATCTCTTCCTCTCCCAGAGCCGGTTCCATCTGCAGATTCCAGGATTTTTCTGCGGCACGTATCCCGAGGTTTTCATTTTTACGGCGCGGCGCGATGCTCGTTCGTTTGTGATCTTCTTCATCGCGTTTTGGTGCGAGGACTTCCCCGGCTTACTCCGACCTCCGATTGAGGCGATTCTTGCGCCATTGGACTTACGGCAGGTAGGGCTTCGATCTTCATGTTTTGAGCTCCCCCTCATTTCGAGTTTATCTTGGAGTTCCCCAAGCTTTCTTTTGACCCTTTTTCTTGGGCGGAGTTTTGGACAGCACTGTGGTATTTCGGCCATATCTTCGCGTACTGACATCGGATTGGGGCGTTTCAAGAGGCATTTTGCATCTACACATCACGAGGAATATCCCCAAATTTTCTTGGAATTTTCTGAATTTTTCCCCGAAGGTGAAAGTCCCTGTTTGCAGAACCTTGTGATTCAGATTTTGCGATTTCTTTATTTCGGGGTGGTTCCCTTGTCGAATTTGTATCTCAGAGTAGGAAACTCAGATTTGAACGTGCAGGTACTCGTTTCGACCGGTTCGTCGCGAGGATCGTGATAGTATTTTTCTTGGAATTTTCCGGGCACTTCTCATAGGTAAAAATAGGGAATCTTTGGACTATTAGCATTGGGACAGCATGTGTTGAGTTTAATTGTATGTTTTGGGGTAATTCTTGTACAGTGATCGCGGCGGTTTAGCTGTCTGGGCGGGAGCACTATTTGGACTTGGAATTAGCGATCGAGGTGGGTGGTTGCTATACTCCTCATTTTCTGACATACCCCTAGGAATATTGGAGAGATCCTCTCATTGGTTACATTGAATGATCAACTATGGACATGCATGCTTAAAGTAAAATAATCGTGAGCCTATCAAATGAAAATTACTATTGTGGAACTCTGATAGTGGTTGGGGGTTATACATGTTTGTATGGATATAGTTTTGGCACTTAACCTTGCATGTGGAATTTACTTTTATGTAGGGATAAAATGAAATGTCTTGTGGGAGGGTACCACTTGAGGATCTTTTGGGACATGCATAGGTGGATGATTTAGGTGAGGGAAAATTGTGGATTTTAAACATGTGTGGGTGGATAATGATTTAGCATGATGGTTATATCTATGCGGAGCTATTAATTGATACACATGTGGAGCCATTATTTGTCACACTATCTTTATCTTTCATGAGGACATATGCATGCTTGTTTGGACATCTAGGTAGGACATCTTTTATCGCTACACTTTCATGCTGAAACTTGACTTAGGAGAAACCTTGTTTGCTTCTTTTCTCCTTTCGTTAGTCAGGTGGTATTTGTTGCTCGGGTTTGAGCAGGGGTTTGGGATAGTGTAGCCGGGGCCTGGATTGTGGATTATGGGTTTTGGCGGCGACCGCGGATATTGGGCGGTTGACCGGATGTCGGTTATAGGACATCGATGTTAGGGCATGATTATGGACTAGAGGGATTTGTGGCAACCGCGGATTTTGGGCGGTTGACCAGATACATATTATTTTACCCGATTTGGATTAGGGAATTATAGCGGCTACCGCGGATAGTAGGCGGTTGACCGGATGTCGGATGTGGGACATGATTGTGATTGTGGGTTATTCCGGCGACCACGGATATTGGGCGGTTGACCCGAGGTCGGTTGCGAGACTTGGTTGTGGATTGTGAGGTATTGCGGCGATCGCGGATTTTGGGCGATTGACCGGATGATCACTTATGCATCAGATTGGGGATCAGTTTTCTTTTAGAGGAGGGGTGTGTTCCACTGGGGTTTTATATTGATCAAGTCCTGCTTTTGTTACTTATCACACCGGCGCGGTTATTGCCCGGTGATGCTTTCCTCGTGTGGGTCGCTCCCCTCGAGATCCCCTCCGGAGGCCGGGGCCAGACAGTTATTGACAGTTTTGCTATCACATCGGCGCGGCTTATTTGCCCGATGATGAGGGCGGCAGCAGGAGTTTTGCTATCACATCGGCGCGGCTTACTTGCCCGATGATGAGGGCGGTACAGATTGGGTTCATCTGGGACGGTTGGTTACTGTTGCATACGGTTGTTCCAGTCTAGGACTGCATTTTTAGAGGCATAGTAGTGGTAGTTTTTCCTTTGCAGTAGTCTTTTTACTTACCATTCTTCTTCCGCTTTTTGCCTCTGGTAGACCTAGTGGGTGTGTTCAAGGTGTGAGGCTTTACCCACTAGGGGAGGCTACTGGTTTACTAGTAGTTCTCACCCCCATTCTTCTTTTTCTTTTCTTCTCCTTTGTTTTGCAGAGCCTTCTGCGGGTGCTGCTGGACATACAGCGGCGGGTCGAGGAGAGAGGACGGCTGAGTAGCTAGACAGTGGTCCTGACAGTGAGTAGCTAGACTGGTACCTCTTATGTATCCTATCTCAGACGGTTGTACTTTTACTTTTGGGACCTGTTTTAGCCAGCTGGTTGTATATTTGTGGTGAGCTGGGAGAGAGACTTGTACTTTATTTTACAGTCATTTTATATTTTTACTTCCAGTTCAGTCTGAGATGTAGTATTTTCAGTTCAGTTCTGTTTTATTGCTCTATTATTGTATCTGTTTGATTTGAGCAGGTTACCGGCGCTTCGTGCATGCGGAAAATTCCGTGTGCACGGCGGATCTGTAGACGAGCCCGAGTTCTGGTTTACACTTGGGGCGTGACAGATTAGTTGGTATCAGAGCTTAGGGATAGGTCAGTTGGGACTTAGGAAACCCTAGGCTTTTGGTTAGCCCTAGGATGATCGGGCGTGAGGGACGTGACATTTTGCGAAAGTCGGTGATTTAGTTTTTTTTGACTCTTCCAGAGAGTGAAGAGGAATCGACATATCCTATTTCTGTGGGACAGTTATGTTGGCTGCAGACAACATAAAGTTACAGAAATAGGGGGATGTCCTTGACTTTCGCTAGATTGGGTCGTGTGTGGTTGTGTGGCTGACTTGTGGTTTCTTGTGGCAGATGCCTCCCCGACGTCGGATTCCTACCCGGGGTGCCCCTACACCCCCTGTTGAGGCAGGACAGGCTGGACCTTCTGAGATTGCTGAGTTGAGGGCCTTGGTGGCCCAATTGGCTGAGAGCAACCGCCGGCAGGAGCAGCGGATTGAGCAGCTACTGGCGCAGAGAGAGGCGCCGCCTCTGACAGTTTTTGAGGCCCCGGCACCACCTGTGGTACCACTTGTGCCGACGGCACCATCATCGAGTAGCGGGGCTCGGGGAGTGGCCCAGCCTTTGACCCCGGCCGAGGAGCAGGATATTGCTGACAAACTTGTTAAGTTTTGTCAGCACGGACCGCCTAGATTCTCGGGGTGGGACATGCAGCCGTGGGAGGTTGGAACATGGCTATCAGCGATGAAGAAGATTTTCAGGGATTTCTTCATCGACCCGAGGTACAGAGTTCATATGGCGGTACACTGCCTAGATGGAGATGCAGATATTTGGTGGCATCGAGTGGAGCCACGGGAGTTTCAGATTTCTCGACAGTTACCCTGGTCTGAGTTTCGGCAAATGGTATTGTATACCTATTTTCCGACGAGCGTGAAGAGAAAACTGGAGGATGACTTGAAGAACCTTCAGCAGGGCGATCGGCCGGTTCAGGATTACCATCAGGAGTTCATGCAGTTGCTTAACTGCATGCCCTTTGTCGCCCGTGATGGGCCACACCAGGTCGAGTTATTCGAGGCAGGCCTCCGCAGCGAGATTTATACCCTAGTGCATGCACAACGACTCCAGACTCTTAAGGAGGCCGTCGAGCATGCCGAATGGGTGGAGAGAGGCGACACAGTGGTGGCGAGGCGAGGCGGGATGGTCGCACAGAGTTCCGTTAGGAAACGACCAGTACCCGAGGACGAGGGACAGGCTAGCTTGTGGAGACCGTCGCGGCCTCAGTTACCTAGCCGTGGGCGTGAGGAGCAGCGAGAGCCTAGTGGATCTCAGAGGCCATCGCAGCAGCAGCCGGAATCTCAGCATCAGACACAGAGACAGCATCAGCCAGGACAGCCACGGCTTCGCGACAGAGACAGATGTGTATTCTGCGGGGGACCTCATTTGTCGCACACCTGTGATCAGAGGTGGGGTCGTTGTTACAAGTGTGGACAGCCAGGCCACATTCGGGCTTCGTGCCCCTTTTCGACTTCAGCGGCACCTTCATCAGCATCGGCTCCTTTTCCGCCTCAGCAGCAGTTGTCAGCTCAGCAACTTTATGCTCCAGCGAGCGGATCACCTTCTTTTTACCCGGCGGATCACCGGTCGCCGGCTCAAAGCGGTCGGGTCTACGCCGCTCAGGTGGAGGACTTTACAACAGCCGACCTTGTGGTGACAGGTATTATTTTTGTTATTTTATTTTATTTACCGGCATTGGTTTTGCATTGTATAGCACTTGAGCATCCTAGTCATTGGTTAGGAGTGCATATACTTCTTCGCATGGGTTAGGGGTAGGACGGTTACCTGGTGTTCGGGAGGTTCATATTCTCGATCCTCGGCACGTAGGGGAGTGTTGTTGGTCCTGCCCGGTGCAGTTGAGTCATTGATAGTACCGGTAGACCTGATGGTCTTAACCTAGTTATGGGACTTGGATTTGGTACTTAAGACGGTTTGGCTGGCTCGGTTTTCTTCTTTTCACGACGGTTGATTGTGCCGCGAGAACGGTCCTCTTAGGAGGGGATAGGCCAGGAGTAGATGGTGTGCTGGGGTTACTTGGGGGCTATCTTTGCCTCTTTGGTTTCGACTTTGCGTGCGGGGCGGGTGTCCCGCCGTGGGTGCGCGCAGCCTTTTTGGCTAGCGTGGTTGTGGGATACCCCGGGAGTGCGGGGGTACTCGCGTTGAGCTTTTATGCCTTTGGACTTGGTGGTTGGATTATCGGGGCCCTGGGAGGAGCGGATGCTTGCACCGATGCAGACTACTTGGTAGCTCGAGCGGTTAGCCCAGCTGTACTTGGACGAGGTGGTGCGATTTTCTGGAGTGCTCGCCTCTATTTTGTTCTAGTTAGAGACCCGAGGATTGCGTCGCGTCTCTGGAGGAGGTATTAGACAGCCTTGGGAGCTTGAGTGGTGGATGATTGGATATTTACCCCATCTACTTGGTTGATGTTCCGGGTTGAGGAATGACTTTAGTTTCGAGGATGAAACTTTCTTTTAGTGGGGGAGGATGTGATGACCTGGATCTCAGCAGAGCTTCTGCAGTGGGTTTGGCAGCTTCTGGGGGCCTGTACTGTGTGTTGGAGGTATTAGTGCACCAATTGGACACAAGTGGCGGACTTCGGGCTTAAATGGATCACGTGAGTGATCGGAGGACCCCGTTGAGTGTTTAGAAATGTTCTCGCGCGGACCAGATATCAAAATTGTACTCAGCACAAAATTTGGGGTAAAAACACTTGTCTGGATGCATTCGGCAAATTTTAGGAGCGGAATTTGGCAAAACGTACATCAAATTTGGATTCAGCGCGCGAAAACGATGAAATTGGGCTACTTACTTGATTTTTGCGCCACTGGTTACTGTTCACGCCGGAACAGTAACTCCGGCAGCCGGCGGGCAGCGGCGGAGCGCGGTGGACGGGCTCGGGCAGGCGACGGAGCGGCCGCGGGCAGCGCGCGGGCGCGGGCAGGCGCGCTGGCGCGCGGGCAGGCGCGCGGTGCACGGGAGCGCGTTGGACACGTGGCGGCTTGTGATAGGGTCGGTTCAGTGGGCGCGGTTCACGGAGTGGCGCGGGTGGTACATGGACCGGCGGGACACGTGGTGGATTCTGGTTGGCGGGCTCACGCAGGCAGGGACCACGGAGCGCGGGGATGCCTCGGAACAGTGCATGGCAGGCGGGCGCCAGGCGGCGCGCCAGGGTTGGTCGGGGGCGGTAGTGCGGGCCAGGTGGCGCTCTGCGATTCGCGGGCACCACCCACCCGCGTTGACCGGGAGTGGCCGCGCGGCGCCTCGCGTGCGGCGGGAATGGCTGTCGCCTGTTCGGGGCGACATGGCGCTCTCCGGGCGTTCCGGGCGCTCGTCGTGGGCCGGCCCGTGGGGCTTTCGGGCGCCCGAAAGTGGGCTTGCGCCCGAAAGTTGGGACAAATCCGGAATTTCTGGATTTGTCGTTTTGGGCCTATAAATAGAGCCCGAACTCCTCCCTAGAACTCTTTTCCTGCTCCTCATCTCTCAGTGCAACCTTCACGAGATCTCTTCCTCTCCCAGAGCCGGTTCCATCTGCAGATTCTAGGATTTTTCTGCAGCACACATCCCAAGGTTTCCATTTTTACGGCGCGGCGCGACGCTCGTTCGTTTGTGATCTTCTTCGTCGCGTTTTGGTGCGAGGACTCCCCCGGCTTACTCCAACCTCCGATTGAGGCGATTCTTGCGCCGTTGGACTCACGGTAGGTAGGGCTTCGATCTTTGTGTTTTGAGCTCCTACTCATTTCGAGTTTATCTTGGAGTTCCCCGAGCTTCCATTTGACCCTTTTTCTTGGGAAGAGTTTTGGACAGCATTGTGGTATTTCGGCCATATCTTCACGTACAGACATTGGATTGGGGCGTTTCAAGAGGCGTTTTGCATCTACACATCACGAGGAATATCCCCAAATTTTCATGGAATTTTATGAATTTTTCCACGAAGGTGAAAGTCCCTGTTTGCAGAACCTTGTGATTCAGATTTTGCGATTTCTTTATTTCGGGGTGGTTCCCTTGTCGAATTTGTATCACAACGTAGGAAACTCGGATTTGAACGTGCAGGTACTCGTTTCGACCGATTCGTCGCGAGGATCATGACAGTATTTTTCTTGGAATTTTCTGGGCACTTATCGCAGGTAAAAATAGGGCATCTTTAGACTATTAGCATTGGGACAGCATGTGTTGAGTTTCATTGTATGTTTTGGGGTAATTCTTGTACAGTGATCGCGGCGGTTTAGCTGTCTGGGCGGGAGCACTATTTGGACTTGGAATTAGCGATCAAGGTGGGTGGTTGCTATACTCCTCATTTTCTGACATATCGCTAGGAATATTGGAGAGATCCTCTCATTGGTTACATTGAATGATCAACTATGGACATGCATGCTTAAAGTAAAATAATTGTGAGCCTATCAAATGAAAATTACTATTGTGGAACTCTGATAGTGGTTAGGGGTTATACATGTTTGTATGGATATAGTTTTGGCACTTAACCTTGCATGTGGAATTTACTTTTATGTTGGGATAAAATGAAATGTCTTGTGGGATGGTACCACTTGAGGATCTTTTGGGACATGCATAGGTGGATGATTTAGGTGAGGGAAAATTGTGGATTTTAAACATGTGTGGTTGGATAATGATTTAGCATGATGGTTATATCTATGCGGAGCTATTAATTGATACACATGTGGAGCCATTATTTGTCACACTATCTTTATCTTTCATGAGGACATATGCATGCTTGTTTGGACATCTAGGTAGGCCATCTTTTATCGCTACACTTTCATGCTGGAACTTGACTTAGGAGAAACCTTATTTGTTTCTTTTCTCCTTTCGTTAGTCAGGTGGTATTTGTTGCTCGGGTTTGAGCAGGGGTTTGGGATAGTGTAGCCGGGGCCTGGATTGTGGATTATGGGTTTTGGCGGTGACTGCGGATATTGGGCGGTTGACCGGATGTCGGTTATAGGACATCGATGTTAGGGCATGATTATGGACTAGAGGGCTTTGTGGCAACCGCGGATTTTGGGCGGTTGACCAGATACATATTATTTTACTCGATTTGGATTGGGGAATTATAGCGGCTACCGCGGATAGTAGGCGGTTGACCGGATGTCGGATGTGGGACATGATTGCGATTGTGGGTTATTCCGGCGACCGCGAATATTGGGCGGTTGACCGGAGGTCGGTTGCGAGACTTGGTTGTGGATTGTGAGGTATTGCGGCGATCGCGGATTTTGGGCGATTGACCGGATGATCACTTATGCATCAGATTGGGGATCAGTTTTCTTTTAGTCGAGGGGTGTGTTCCACTGGGGTTTTATATTGATCCAATCCTGCTTTTGTTACTTATCACACCGGCGCGGTTATTGCCCGGTGATGATTTCCTCGTGTGGGTCGCTCCCCTCGAGATCCCCTCCGGAGGCCGGGGCCAGACAGTTATTGACAGTTTTGCTATCACATCGGCGCGGCTTATTTGCCCGATGATGAGGGCGGCAGCAGGAATTTCGCTATCACATCGGCGGGGCTTACTTGCCCGATGATGAGGGCGGTACAGATTGGGTTCATCTGGGACGGTTGGTTACTGTTGCATACGGTTGTTCCAGTCTAGGACTGCATTTTTAGAGGCATAGTAGTGGTAGTTTTTCCTTTGCAGTAGTCTTTTTACTTACCACTCTTCTTCCCCTTTTTGCCTCTGGTAGACCTAGTGGGTGTGTTCAGGGCGTGAGGCTTTACCCATTAGGGGAGGCTACTGGTTCACTAGTAGTTCTCACCCCCATTCTTCTTTTTCTTTTCTTCTCCTTTGTTTTGCAGAGCCTTATGCGGGTGCTGCTGGACATACAACGGCGGGTCGAGGAGAGAGGACGGCTGAGTAGCTAGACAGTGGACCTGACAGTGAGTAGCTAGACTGGTAGCTCTTATGTATCCTATCTCAGACGGTTGTTGTTAAGGATTTTGTTTTGGCGCATTTCGTGAAAGTATTGAGTCTTGAAGATTGAAGGTTAAGAAGTTTGGATTACATATCTCAATCTCAAGAAAGAAGAATTCAAAAGGATCAGGTATGTTTAACTAATTATTTTTGGTGATCCGAATACTTCTTATAGTGTAGAAACACTTGGATGAATTTTTAATTGCATAAAAATCAAAAACTGGACTTGGGACATGTTCAGGATCCGGATCAGACATTTCAATCCGGATCCCGAAGGGTGTTAGTTCATACGCAAATCCAATCCGGATCCAAGCCATTTCTGATCCGGATCCCGAACATTGGCTTTTCCTAAAATATATGAATGATCCGGATCAGGCATTTCAATCCGGATCCCGAACCTTTGTTTTCTGGGAATTGTCTGTTTCGTTACGACAATCCGGATCGCCGTAAATACGATCCGGATCGTCGTCCTGTAAAATTCCAGAAAAGGTTAGTTTTTGATTCTTATCCTCTTCCAACGATTTCTAACCTATAAATAGACCTTATGATTTATTTTCTAAAAAAAGCCGCATAAGCCTTAAAAGCCAATAAATCAAAAGACGGCCATATAAATCCACCTATAGAGAAGAAAGAAAATCAATAGATTTAATCCTATGTTTCTTCATCTATATTGATTGATTTGATTCTAGGTTTTCATACTCATATTTTGAGTAGAATCAAATCAATGAATACTTAGATGGTATTTCCGATCTATTTCTAATCTAAGTATTCGGCGGATCATCACCACCCAAAAACAACGATTTCCCCAAAATCGGCGCGTGGACTCGCGTGGCCTTGTGGATTCAAGGTGCAACCGTTTTCGTGGATTCGGAGCGAAGTACGTTCGTGGATTCGAGACGTGCTACTGGGTGAAGACCGTGGATTCGGTCGGACGTCGTGGATTCGACGTTGGACGCCGTGGACTCGGCGTTGGACGCTAATCGTGGATTCGAGCAGCGTTGCGGAGCGAGCGGAGAAGATCTACTAGGAGTGTATGGAAAAAGGTCGAGTCGTCTGTGAGTACGGTATATCACCTTTGTACGTGTTATAATTCTAGTGGATTTCACCGTGTTATCGGTCCCGTGGGTTTTTACTCCGGTGTTGGAGTTTTCCACGTAAAAATCTTGCGTGTTATTTTTTCATTTCCGCATTGGGTTTTATTACGCAACGATTTTTGAGTGTTTATTGTTTACACCTATTCACCCCCCTCTAGGTGTTTTTTCCCCTATTTAGATCATTATTTACATAACCCGACAAGTGGTATCAGAGCGGGAATAGGGTTGTAAATAATGGCTGAAGGTGGAAACATCAACAGACCTCCGTTTTTCGATGGAACAAATTATGCCTACTGGAAAGTACGGATGAAAGCATTTCTTATTTCCATCGACGAACGGGTGTGGCAATCAATTGAGGTAGGATGGTTTAATCCAACTGAAATTATTGTTGATGTTCTCACCATCAAACCTAGGTCGAAATGGACCAAGGAAGAGAAAGACTTATCTTCTTACAATGGCAAAGGAATCAATGCTTTATTTAATGCCTTGTCTCAAACTGAATTCTCTCGCGTCTCAGCATGTGAGACTGCAAAAGAAATCTGGGATGTTCTTCAAGTTACACATGAGGGAACTAACCTTGTGAAGATTCAAAAACTGCAAATGCTTACGAGCAGATTTGACTCTATTTTCATGGCAGAAAATGAATCATTCACAGACTACTATACACGATTGCAAGACATCGTAAACACATGTGCTAACTTCAGAGAGAAGATTCCAGAATTTAAAATTGTAAGAAAGATCTTAAGAACTCTTCCTGAAAGATTTCGTTCCAAGGTTACGGCCATTGAAACTATTAAACACCCGGACGAAATCCGTGTAGAAGAATTAGTTGGTTCATTACAAACATATGAAATGACATTTCCTACTAACTATTCTTCTGGAAAAGCATCTACTTCTGAGTCTTCAGGTTTTGCGTTGAAAACTACAAAAGAAGAAGACGCGGATTCATCCTCCTCAGGCGATGACGAGAACCTATCTATGGAGGACTTTGAGAAGCAGCTTGCTCTCTTGACAAGAAATTTTCGTCGAAACTTTCGAAGGGGTAATTCAAGTAAAACTTCATCCTCCGGAAAGTGGAAGAAAGGCAAAGGTTTTTCAAGCCAAAAGTCAAGAAAGCAAGAAAGTTTTTCAAAGGATAAGAAAAGCTCAGAAGGACAAGTCCAATGCTTCAAGTGCCGAGGATACGGCTATATCTCAACGGAATGTCCAAATAAGAATCCGACCAAGAAGAAGGCGATGCAAGCCGTCACTTGGGATGACACCTCAACGACAAATGAGTCATCTTCAAGTGATGAAGAGAACAACGCAACGGCATTCCACGCGTCCACATCTTCACCCTTCATATGCTTAATGGCAAGTACATCCAATTCATTGTCCAACTTCTCCCAGATTGAAAAAACTGCAACGGACGACAAATCGGGTAACTCTGAAGGTGAAGATTTTGCTCTTGCCTACCATAAGCTTTTGAGGGATTCAAAGAAACTGGCAAAGCAAAACAAGAGTTTGAGAGGGAGATTGCAGGATCTCGAAGAAGAAGCAAAAATGGCAACTTCTCTCTCAAACGCTCTTGAAGCGGAAAGGGATAATCTGATTAAAGTAAATGTTTCCCTTCAAGAGTCCAATGAGCATTTCGAGAAGAATTATGTAGATATGGTAAACAAAGCGAATTACTTCTTGAAGCTCTACGGCGAGGCTCGATAGGAAAAAATGGAAATGACGGAGACCATTTTCCAACTCAAGGATGATTTAAAGCAATTTTCTTCTGGAAGGAGTAAGTTGGAAAAGATGCTTGGTCTTGGTCAAACAAACAAATTCGGCCTCGGATACAATCGAACTGAAGACAAGTTTAGTTCGGTTGGGACAGTGTTTGTGCCTCAGTCGGTATCTCCTCCTCCGACACCGGAATTCACGACAAGCAACGACAACAAGCCTACTTCACCCTCTTCGGGATCGTCAAGCAATAAGGTATGTTTTCGTTGTGGTTATGCAGGGCACATAAGAAGAAATTGCAAGAATGGAGCGAAAAGATCAAATCAAGCAGATCTTGCAACTACTACCAATGAGTTCATTTCCCGCAAATCAAAGAAGGATCTTTCAAAAGGAAAGAACATTGGTAGTACATCAAACAAGACGACGACGTCAAGGAAAAGCGATGGATCAATCAAGACGCTTTCACCAAAGGTATCAACTTCACAATCATTTCCAACGTACTCCAAAACTCGAAAGGTTTGGGTACGCAAAGGTGAAATTTTCCCTTGTCTTGTTGTTCATACTTCTTTACACGCTTATGATAATTCGTCTTGGTACTTGGATAGTGGTTGTTCTCGTCACTTGACCGGTGACAAAAATAGTTTTCAAACTTTAGAGAAAATCTCCGGAGGACATGTTGTTTTCGGAGACGGTCGTTCTTTCAAAATTGTTGGTAAGGGAACAATCGCTATTCCTGAAGGCCCCGTTTTGAACAATGTTTTATTTGTTGAAGGCCTAAAGACTAACCTCATCAGTATAAGTCAACTTTGTGACAATGGGTTCTCAGTTAAATTTTCTTCTATAGAATGTGTTGTAACTGATAAGGACCAGGTATTCTTTTTAAAAGGGGTTGGATCGGAAAATAATTGCTATGTTGTTTCAAACAAAGTTTCTGAAAAATGTAACCTAGTTTTTTTGGATAATGAAACTGTTTGGCATGAAAGACTAGGTCACATGAATTTTAAAGAACTAGCAAGAATTTCAAATAAGAACGTGGTTAAAGGGGTTCCTAAACTTTTATTTAAAGAAAACATTGTGTGTGGTGGTTGTCAAAAGGGAAAACAATCAAGAGTTGCACACAAGAACTTGAACCACGTCGGTACCAAACGGCCCTTGGAATTACTGCATATGGATTTAATGGGGTCGGTTCGTCAACCATCTTTGGGAGGTAAATGGTATATTTTTCTTTTGGTTGATGATTTCTCTAGGTATTCTTGGGTAAATTTTTTAAAAGAGAAAGCGGATACTTTCGACTCTTTTCATGAGGTTTGTCATCGTATTATGAATGAAAGAAATGAAAAGATCGTTCGTGTTCGAAGTGATAGAGGTGGAGAATTCATTAATTCAAAATTTATTGATTTTTGCACTTCCAATGGGATAAAACATGAATTCTCAGCACCCTATACACCTCAGCAGAATGGTGTTGTTGAGCGCAAAAACAGGGTTGTTCAAGATATGGCGCGTGTGATGCTTCATAGCCGAAATTTATCGTTATATTTTTGGGCTGAAGCTGTGAACACCGCTGTCTATGTAATTAATCGAGTGTTTTTGCGCCCTGGAACTTTAAATACACCATATGAGCTGTGGTTTAGTAGAAAACCAAATGTCAAATATTTTCGTATCTTTGGGAGTCGATGTTTTATTCTGCGTGATCGCGAAAACCTTGGTAAGTTCGACTCGCGAAGCGACGAAGGGATTTTCATGGGTTATTCTACTAACAGTAGAGCATATCGGGTATTTAACTTGGAGTCTAAAACGATGATAGAATCTATAAATGTTAAAGTAGATGAAGCTTTCCACTTTGCATCTGATAAATCTACCCTTGATATGTCTCTAGATGATGATACTCCTGTAAATGCATCTTCTCGTAATAACTCTTTCAATAAAGTTGATGCATCTAATGGTTCTTCAAGTTTATCTAATGTGCAGGAATTATCACATGTACCTCCGACTACTCCGTTACCGCAAACGTTACGCATCTCCAAGGATCATCCGGAATCTAACATTATTGGAGACCCACAAGAAGGAGTTAGAACTCGGAGACAGTTGGTTTGTGGAGTCGCATGCTACGTCTCCATGATTGAACCAAAGAACATCGATGAAGCTCTTCAGGATGACTACTGGATCGAAGTTATG
The DNA here is from genome assembly GCA_029204045.2 of Tillandsia leiboldiana. Lineage (NCBI taxonomy): Eukaryota > Viridiplantae > Streptophyta > Magnoliopsida > Poales > Bromeliaceae > Tillandsia > Tillandsia leiboldiana. The sequence goes on from CM055066.1 coordinate 8,003,141, forward strand.
CAGGAAGAGCTCCATCAGTTCGAATGAAACAAAGTCTGGGAATTAACGAAGCCTCCGAAGCAACACAACGTGATTGGTACTAAATGGATTTTCAAGAATAAGAAGAACGAGGATGGTACCATCATCAGGAATAAAGCACGCTTAGTTGCTCAAGGCTACTCTCAAATAGAAGGTATAGACTTTGATGAAATGTTCGCCCCGGTAGCTAGACTCGAGTCAATTCGTATTTTATTTGCTATTGCTTGTTATTTTAAAATCAAACTCTTTCAAATGGACGTCAAGAGCGCATTTTTAAATGGGTTTTTAAATGAGGAAGTTTATGTGGCTCAACCGAAAGGTTTTGTAGACTGTAAACAACCTAACCATGTTTTTCGTTTGAAAAAGGCTCTTTACGGTCTAAAACAAGCACCGCGAGCGTGGTACGAAAGGCTAACAAAGCACCTATTGAAAAGGGCTATACTCGAGGGGGAGCTGACCAGACTCTCTTTGTGAAGCATTATCAGGATAATTTCATTGTGGCACAAATCTATGTCGTGACATTGTATTTAGTGCAACTAGAGACAATGATGCTTCTAAATTCGCTGAAACCATGGAAAGCGAATTTGAGATGTCAATGATGGGCGAACTGACATACTTTCTTGGATTGCAAGTGAAACAAATGAGATGGCATCCATTTGTGTCAATCCAAGTATGCAAGGGAGTTGGTGAAGAAATTCGATTTAGAAAACTCTAAAGATTTTCTGACTCCTATGGGAACTAGCAACAAGGGATTAGGAAGTGAATCTCTTAGTGAGAGTGTAGACGAGAAGCTTATCGCAGCATGATTGGAAGTCTACTTTACCTCACGGCTAGTCGCCCGGATATATCCTTTAGTGTTGGGATTTGCGCGAGATATCAATCAGCACCAAAGGAGGATCACCTGAAAGCGGTGAAAAGGATCATCCGGTACATCAAAGGTACACTGAATTTCGGAATTTGGTATCCTATGGGAACAAGTCTTGATATTATTGGATATTCAGATGCCGATTGGGCAGGATCTGTGGATGATCGGAACAGTACGAGGGTCAGGTTTTAGCTTGGCCATTTTGCCATTGTGCATGGCATAGTAAAAAAGCCAAACGGTGCATGCACATCTGCCCCGCACGAAGCAGAATATATTTCAGCAGGT
>CM055066.1:8004408-8174302 GCA_029204045.2 Tillandsia leiboldiana
CTGATAGGACCAGGTATTCTTTTTAAAAGGGGTTGGATCGGAAAATAATGCTATGTTGTTTCAAACAAGTTTCTGAAAAATGTAACCTAGTGTTTTTGGATAATGAAACTGTTTGGCATGAAAGACTAGGTCACATGAATTTTAAAGAACTAGCAAGAATTTCAAATAAGAACGTGGTTAAAGGGTGTCCTAAACTTTTATTTAAAGAAAACATTGTGTGTGGTGGTTGTCAAAAGGGAAAACAATTCAAGAGTTGCACACAAGAACTTGAACCACGTCGGTACCAAACGGCCCTTGGAATTACTGCATATGGATTTAATGGGGTCGGTTCGTCAACCATCTTTGGGAGGTAAATGGTATATTTTTCTTTTGGTTGATGATTTCTCTAGGTATTCTTGGGTAAATTTTTTAAAAGAGAAAGCGGATACTTTCGACTCTTTTCATGAGGTTTGTCATCGTATTATGAATGAAAGAAATGAAAAGATCGTTCGTGTTCGAAGTGATAGAGGTGGAGAATTCATTAATTCAAAATTTATTGATTTTTGCACTTCCAATGGGATAAAACATGAATTCTCAGCACCCTATACACCTCAGCAGAATGGTGTTGTTGAGCGCAAAAACAGGGTTGTTCAAGATATGGCGCGTGTGATGCTTCATAGCCGAAATTTATCGTTATATTTTTGGGCTGAAGCTGTGAACACCGCTGTCTATGTAATTAATCGAGTGTTTTTGCGCCCTGGAACTTTAAATACACCATATGAGCTGTGGTTTAGTAGAAAACCAAATGTCAAATATTTTCGTATCTTTGGGAGTCGATGTTTTATTCTGCGTGATCGCGAAAACCTTGGTAAGTTCGACTCGCGAAGCGACGAAGGGATTTTCATGGGTTATTCTACTAACAGTAGAGCATATCGGGTATTTAACTTGGAGTCTAAAACGATGATAGAATCTATAAATGTTAAAGTAGATGAAGCTTTCCACTTTGCATCTGATAAATCTACCCTTGATATGTCTCTAGATGATGATACTCCTGTAAATGCATCTTCTCGTAATAACTCTTTCAATAAAGTTGATGCATCTAATGGTTCTTCAAGTTTATCTAATGTGCAGGAATTATCACATGTACCTCCGACTACTCCGTTACCGCAAACGTTACGCATCTCCAAGGATCATCCGGAATCTAACATTATTGGAGACCCACAAGAAGGAGTTAGAACTCGGAGACAGTTGGTTTGTGGAGTCGCATGCTACGTCTCCATGATTGAACCAAAGAACATCGATGAAGCTCTTCAGGATGACTACTGGATCGAAGTTATGCAGGAAGAGCTCCATCAGTTCGAATGAAACAAAGTCTGGGAATTAACGAAGCCTCCGAAGCAACACAACGTGATTGGTACTAAATGGATTTTCAAGAATAAGAAGAACGAGGATGGTACCATCATCAGGAATAAAGCACGCTTAGTTGCTCAAGGCTACTCTCAAATAGAAGGTATAGACTTTGATGAAATGTTCGCCCCGGTAGCTAGACTCGAGTCAATTCGTATTTTATTTGCTATTGCTTGTTATTTTAAAATCAAACTCTTTCAAATGGACGTCAAGAGCGCATTTTTAAATGGGTTTTTAAATGAGGAAGTTTATGTGGCTCAACCGAAAGGTTTTGTAGACTGTAAACAACCTAACCATGTTTTTCGTTTGAAAAAGGCTCTTTACGGTCTAAAACAAGCACCGCGAGCGTGGTACGAAAGGCTAACAAAGCACCTATTGAAAAAGGGCTATACTCGAGGGGGAGCTGACCAGACTCTCTTTGTGAAGCATTATCAGGATAATTTCATTGTGGCACAAATCTATGTCGTGACATTGTATTTAGTGCAACTAGAGACAATGATGCTTCTAAATTCGCTGAAACCATGGAAAGCGAATTTGAGATGTCAATGATGGGCGAACTGACATACTTTCTTGGATTGCAAGTGAAACAAAATGATGATGGCATCCATTTGTGTCAATCCAAGTATGCAAGGGAGTTGGTGAAGAAATTCGATTTAGAAAACTCTAAAGATTTTCTGACTCCTATGGGAACTAGCAACAAGGGATTAGGAAGTGAATCTCTTAGTGAGAGTGTAGACGAGAAGCTTTATCGCAGCATGATTGGAAGTCTACTTTACCTCACGGCTAGTCGCCCGGATATATCCTTTAGTGTTGGGATTTGCGCGAGATATCAATCAGCACCAAAGGAGGATCACCTGAAAGCGGTGAAAAGGATCATCCGGTACATCAAAGGTACACTGAATTTCGGAATTTGGTATCCTATGGGAACAAGTCTTGATATTATTGGATATTCAGATGCCGATTGGGCAGGATCTGTGGATGATCGGAAAAGTACGAGTGGTGCATGTTTTTATCTTGGCCATTGCCTTGTTGCATGGCATAGTAAAAAGCAAAACTGCATTGCACTCTCGACCGCCGAAGCAGAATATATTTCAGCAGGTAGTTGTTCAACCCAACTCATTTGGATGAAAAGCGTGTTGAGCGACTTCCGAATTTCAGCAGCTTCGGTAACGATTCTTTGTGACAACACAAGTGCTATAAACATTTCCAAAAACCCTGTGTTGCACTCGAGAACAAAACACATTGAACTTAGATATCATTTTCTAAGAGAGCTAGTTGAGTCAAATATTCTTCAACTTTCCTACGTTTCAACTGAGGATCAATTAGCTGACATTTTAACAAAACCTTTGGATCAAAAATGATTTATTCATTTGCGTAAAGCAATTGGAATGCTTTTCTTGAAATAATCTCCTTTTGAAACCAATGCTTAGGTTAGGTTTTTATTTTTGTGTTTTTGTTCATTATCTATGCTTAGACATAGAACATTAATTGAGCATGTGTATTATTGACTTTAATAGCATCTTTTCGTCTATTTAGAAATTTATTATGCTTTGGATATCATAATAATTCATTTGATGCAATGATCATTTATGTCAATTAAATCATCTTTGTTTTGATCAAAGTCAATTTCTCTCTCAATGATCTCTTGGTATAGGTTTTATCTTATTTGACTATTTAGTCGAGTATGAAATCGAGATCAATTTTTGGTTGAATACTTTATATTTTAAATAATTGATAGCCAATTGAGGGGGAGTCAAAGAAAAAGTGTTATGCTCAAAAGATGTGGAAAGAGTTACATCCCAATGAGGAGTGTGAAAACTACCACCACGTGGAGGAAAGAGCTACCACCTCGGTCGTCCGAGTACTGTGTGCAGCTACCACATGTATACCAAGCATGGTTATTCGAGTTGATTAAATAAAATGCTTTTTGGAATACTTGACTCTGTCAAATTCCAAGGTTGGTATAAGGTGGGGATTTTATTGAAAGATGCTCAAAGAGCCACTCCTTACTAAAATTTGACTAGATAAATTATCTAACTTATCTGGGATTTCAAACATCTATTGATCTTGGTATTTCATTTTCTTTACCAAATTGATGATTTGATAAAGGCATTACTCATAAGATCATGTTAGATGTGATTGAAGTTGTTCAACTTTAAGGGATTTAATTTTTATAAATTTTCGTTTCATTTGTTGGATATTGTTGATAGATTTTGCATAATCTATTTCTTGTTGTATGAAACGATGATTTTCATTTAAAGTTGACATGCATAAGTTCTTACATACTTTTTCTGGATTTTGTGAAATTTTTCTGAATTATTCTGAAGAAAAAGTTGGAGCTGATCCGGATTGGACAAGCCGATCCGGATCCCGAACGCAGGTATTTCCTGCGGGTAGCCGATCCGGAATGGATTCATGAACTGATCCGGATTGCGGCTAGGGTTTTATATAGAACAAAAGGGTTTTGATTTCTTTTTACTTCAATCTTTTGTTCCTAAGTCTCCAGAGCTTCTCTCTCTAGAATTCATCCACTTTTGAGGCTTCCAAACTCAAGTTCTTCGATTCTAAGTAAGTTTTCTTGATCAAAATCTCGGTTTTTCACAGTTTTTCATATTTCTCCTCAAAACGTGATGAAATTTTTGTATCTTTTTCATTTTGAATTGGTTTTTGATCAAATTTCTTTTGAAATAAGAACTCTGGGTAGATTAGTTTTGATTATATGCTAGGTATTCTCCTGATTAACGGATTTTTAGGCTTTGATTTCTAAAATTTCGGTTTTAGGGCATATAATAGGAAATTTTGAAAATCATGGGTTTGATCTATTTTTAAAATTCTTTTGGCAAAACTAATTTGATACCTAGTCTCTCTACACGATAATGATTGTTTAAGTACATTTTTGAAAATTTTTGAAAACAAACAATTTTTCGTGTTCTTGAGTTTTTGCTCACAGGTTTCTAAATCACTAACGCACTAGTAGCAAAATGGCGTTTGCATGGATAATCTTCCTTTTGGTTGCAATGGTGCACACGAGAGCGACTAATAAATTGAAGAGAGCAAAGAAACCTTTTAAAAAGGGAGAATGTCTTCTTGTTGAAAATTCAGAGACGCAATCAGAAAAGGATGAACTGAATTGGGACGAGTTGGTGAATGAGGAAGCGACGCCTGCTAAGACGACACCCGTCTCATCAAAAAGAAAAACTGCCATGGATAAAGGAAAAGCACCAATGACCTCTTCACCCATCTCGATAAAGAGAAAAAGACTTGCTAGACGGCTTGGACGAGCGCGAGGTATTGAAATTAATGAACCAGTGACTCCTGATTCTCCACCTCGCTTGGAAGAAGTGTTCGTTAATACTGACCGTCTTAGGGCATTTGAACATCGAGAATGCATCGGCGAGAGACATGTCAATATTGGTGCTCTTCGTGATCACTCACCGGAATTCGGGACTTTAATAGAACAAGCCAATCTTATTCAAGTTTGCAGATTCCCTGAATTGCTTGGATATTGTCTGCACCGAGTGAGAACTTTTTACACAAATTCAAAACATCTTCAGGAAGATGATCACGGCTCTATGCAGTTCTATACAAACATCCAAGGGACAAGACTCAAGATAACTCCGTAGTTAATTGGGGAAGTCCTGGGGATGCAATCAAGCAGATCAGGGTTGAACTACTTAACTGGAAGAAGCTTAACGAATGCCTTGTGGCAAACAGTTATCAAAGGAATATGTTTGGAAGTCACTGAATCAACGGAGAAATCTGTTAAGTCCAAGCAACTTCGGCTTGAATACCGGTTTCTCAATTTCATCACATGTTATAACATTCTCCCAAACATGCAAACAAAGGTTGTGAGATGGGATCGAATGCTATTTTTGTACCTTCTAGGACACCCATCTGAAGCAATGGGATTGAACATGAATATCCCATACATTATCTGGAACAGGATGTCTAGATATGTTGAGCACCCTCATCCTACCGAAAGACTTCCTTTTTCCTTTGATCATTATGAGGATCTTGAAGAAGTTCCAGATTGACGTTAGCTCAACATCCTATCAACATTGCCTAGGCATGATAAATGAATCCACTGTTGTTAAGTCTCTTCATAAACTGCCACATGTCACTACGGCTCCCTCATCCGGAAAGAAACCTTGTGTCGGCACCTCTGCGTCTCCGTCCCGGCAAACACCCGCACCAGATGATGAAGCGTCGGTCACCTCAATTTATAAACAGCAACAACGCTTATCCTTTGAACAAGAAAAAATCACGAAAGAACAGAGGCGTATTTCAGAGGAACTTGAAATCATCACCGCATCCCAAATCACGTTGACCAAGACAGTCTCTTCGATGAAGAAGTTGATGAAGAAAATGTTGTCGAAAATAGGATGCAGCGCCTCAGATGAATCAGACTCAGATGATTGATTTCTGCTCTAACCTTCATTTTTCTTTTGCAGGCTTTTAGTATTTTTGTTTAGTTCTCAGGTTTTTCACATTTTTTTTGGAACTTTTTAACTCTTCCTTCTATTGTAATTTTGGCTAACTTTCGTGACAAAAAGGGGGAGAGAGAAACGAACAATGATCATCACTAATGGTTTTGAACTTTGAAGGTAAGTATATCAACTCAACTTTGGAACTTTGAACTTTGAAGGTAAGTATATCAACTCAACTTTGGTTTTGTATTTGCATGCATGTCTTGACTAACTATTCGACTAACTATTTGGGCATGTAATATTACTAACAAGTTGTTTGATTACTAACAAAGTTATGACATTTGGAATTTTATTGCTTAGAAGATATGTCGATGTTTGATTGTGATCTTATTACATATCTGAATTCATGAATGTCATGGTGAGTATAAACTCTATCTCTGTTAGGTTTTGAATGCTAAATATTCTTGAGGTATCTAACGATCTCTTTTGTCAAGAATGATTTCTTTTTGCAGAGAGTGCACATGTCTAAGTCTAGAGTCTGTTTTAGGAGTTTATCTCATGTATTTAATTTTGGATCTCCATTGTAAATTTTTGTTGTATGGTGATAGCAACAAAAATATCTTTTTGAATTTTCTCAAGTGGATTTGTGTTTTGTCACGAAACCGCCAAAGGGGGAGATTGTTAAGGATTTTGTTTTGGCGCATTTCGTGAAAGTATTGAGTCTTGAAGATTGAAGGTTAAGAAGTTTGGATTACATATCTCAATCTCAAGAAAGAAGAATTCAAAAGGATCAGGTATGTTTAACTAATTATTTTTGGTTATCCGAATACTTCTTATAGTGTAGAAACACTTGGATGAATTTTTAATTACATAAAAATCAAAAACTGGACTTGGGACATGTTCAGGATCCGGATCAGACATTTCAATCCGGATCCCGAAGGGTGTTAGTTCATACGCAAATCCAATCCGGATCCAAGCCATTTCTGATCCGGATCCCGAACATTGGTTTTTGCTGAAATATATGAACGATCCGGATCAGGCATTTCAATCCGGATCCCGAACCTTTGTTTTCTGGGAATTGTCTGTTTCGTTACGACAATCCGGATTGCCGTAAATACGATCCGGATCGTCGTCCTGTAAAATTCCAGAAAAGGTTAGTTTTTGATTCTTATCCTCTTCCAACGGTTTTTAACCTATAAATAGACCTTATGATTTATTTTCTAAAAAAAGCCGCATAAGCCTTAAAAGCTAATAAATCAAAAGACGGCCATATAAATCCACCTATAGAGAAGAAAGGAAATCAATAGATTTAATCCTATGTTTCTTCATCTATATTGATTGATTTGATTCTAGGTTTTCATACTCATATTTTGAGTAGAATCAAATCAATGAATACTTAGATGGTATTTCCGATCTATTTCTAATCTAAGTATTCGGCGGATCATCACCACCCAAAAACAACGATTTTTTCAAAATCGGCGCGTAGACTCGCGTGGCCTTGTGGATTCAAGGTGCAACCGCTTTCGTGGATTCGGAGCGAAGTACGTTCGTGGATTCGAGACGTGCTACTGGGTGAAGACCGTGGATTCGGTCGGACGTAGTGGATTCGACGTTGGACGCCGTGGACTCGGCGTTGGACACTAATCGTGGATTCGAGCAGCGTTGCGGAGCGAGCGGAGAAGATCTACTAGGAGCGTATGGAAAAAGGTCGAGTCGTCTGTGAGTACGGTATATCACCTTTGTACGTGTTATAATTCTAGTGGATTTCACCGTGTTATCGGTCCCGTGGTTTTTTACTCCGGTGTTGGAGTTTTCCACGTAAAAATCTTGCGTGTTATTTTTTCATTTCCGCATTGGGTTTTATTACGCAACGATTTTTGAGTGTTTATTGTTTACACCTATTCACCCCCCTCTAGGTGTTTTTTCCCCTATTTAGATCATTATTTACATAACCCGACAGTTGTACTTTTACTTTTGGGGTCTGGCTTTAGCCAGTTGGTTGTATATTTGTGGTGAGCTGGGAGAGAGACTTGTACTTTATTTTACAGTCATTTTGTATTTTTACTTCCAGTTCAGTCTGAGATGTAGTATTTTCAGTTCAGCTATGCTTTATTGCTCTATTATTGTATCTGTTTGATTTGAGCAGGTTACCGGCGCTTCTTGTAAACTAGGCCACCACACTTGCTTTCCGACCTCCTGGGGATGCTCCCTACAGAGCCCCGACCCCCAGGTGTGCCCGGTTGCCGGCGGGGGAGTTGCACCCGCCGGAACCCTAAAATGGGCCGCCTCTTTCGCGCGCTTCTCCGGATGGCTCGAGACCCAAAATAAGATGCTGGGCATCTCTGTCAGAACCTCTGTAGCTTCCTAATAAAGTTTCATGGGGGATGGTTGAGTGTAGAAGCTGTAGTTCGATGCCCCTAGTTTTGGGCTATTCTTGCACGACTGAGCTTGCTCCGCCGCCACCGCCGCCTCCTACCGCCTGCCATGCACCCAACAACCTTCACAAGGTCGAGAGGGACCTGCAGGTGCCCTTGCATGCGACCCATACGACCCAGATAAAAGTTCGCCATTAAAGGTCGAAGGTCGACCCATTAATGGCGGCCGGCCATCCGCCGCTCCTCGTCATCGGCCACCACACCCGCAAGCTCCCTTGCATCAAGGGGAAGCCACCAGGACTCTTGTATGGGCTGGAAAACCGCAGCTTGAAAATCTGCCATTGTTGCCTTCTAGGTTTGGCCTCAAGCTTGCTTCAACCAAACCATTGCAAACCCTCGACAGTGCTGGTGCTAGTTGCACTCCTAGCTCTTCCCTAGACCCCTAGTTGTTGATGCTTGCCTTTGTAGCCCACCAGAACTGTCACGCCCCAGCGTCGAAACTGCGACTCGGGCTCGCCAACAGATCCGCCGCCCATACGGTGAACCCCGTATAGACGAGGCGTCTAACCTGCAAAAGATAGATACTATACTATCCAGATATCAGAGCTGAAAAAAAACTGCTAGAAATAAAATAAATTAATACAAAGTCCTCACCAAAGTACAAGTCACTCAACTCTGAAAGAAAAGTACAACTCTGTACCTCACTACAAGGTCACTCAACAATAAGTAACTCTCATAATATAAAAAGGGTACATCTACTCTCTGGACGACGACTGGTAGGGATCTAGCTCGCGACTCCCTTACCTCGGTCTGAAGAAGCAGCAACTGGAGCAGCAGGAACAGGAGTAGAAGTCCCTGTGGGAAAAGACACCACGACGGGTGTGAGAACTACGTCCCAAGCAGTTCTCAGTGGGTGCCGCCAACAAGCCCAACGGTCTGCCTACTAAGTCTACTAGAGGCATAAAGTAACAAATGCATGGCTGTAAGGAAAAGCTGGTAAGTAAACTCTACAGCTACTATGCCTCTATCTAGATGCTCAAAAAGTGGAACAGAAAGAACATGATGCCACAACTAACTCTCATCTCTGATCACCCAATCTAACTGACTGCCACCTCGGGTCCAGTCAAACCTGCGCCAACCTACTGCCGTTACGTCCCGGAGGAGCGGGCTTACGTAGGACCTACTGCCGTTACGTCCCTGAGGAGCGGACTTACGTAGGGCGTCCATGACTGCCAAAACGGGCTCAGCCAGAGGGACGGTAAAACGTCGACAAGTCGCGATACCAAAGTGCAGACCCACCCCGGACGTGGCACTCGAGGGGAGCGACCCCAACGAGGACAAGGGTATCCGCGCACTCTGTCGAGCTGGCACTGCAGGCTATAGTCCAAAATCCTCGCTCACGCACAACGGTTAGAGCACTCTCGACGACTCAGCTGATCAGCTCTCTCGAATCTCAAGACACAAGCAACTCCACCAACTCAAAGTACAAGGTCACATCCACTGCGAACAACTGCCTCATCAGGCCAAACATCGCACCCACAGCGAACAACTACCTCAACAGGCCAAACAGGCCAAACATCGCATCAACTGCGAACAACTGCCTCAACAGGCCAACATATCTCAACATGCAGACTCATTGACAGGATAACTCCCCCACTGACACAATGAAGGGTCCGGGAACCCCGAAAAACTAGAACCTACAACCCAAATCAAACAAGAACAGGCTCTAGGCATAGCCTCTCATTGTTCTCGTCCCAAGAAGAAGGCAGACCGTAGAACCCAGACCACTCGAATCATCTCGGGTGGTTAATTTATAGGAAAAAGGTGACATTTCTTACTGAAGCCATTTGATCTGTAAGAAATCCATATTTAATGATTTTTAGTTCTTTTTAGGAAAACAGTTGAAACCAAGTTTTATATCTAAGCCTCGAAGGGCTAATGCCTTCGTCCAATCAAACAAGAACAGACTCAGGCGACCCTACGATGCTTGGAAGAAAATATTTGGTAGACAAAAATCATGTGTGTCCAAAAAGGTTCTGGGCTTAAGGTCCTGCTAACACTGATATACCGCTGCCACTAACACAGCGGCGACAGGTAAAACAAGAAAATAAAACATCTCGGGACCGCCGTCTACCCAAACGGCTCCCGCCACAGATGATCTATCAACTACATCTACCAGACTCCACTCTGCTTCCAAGCACGAGTGTAACATGCATCCCACACTAAAAGATAACTCCTGACCACTCAGCCCACTACCCGGGCGAGGAAGAACACTATGTCCAGGAAAGTAGAAGTGTGGATGTCTAAAGCAGAAATAACCCTAGCCCAAGTAAGGGTTTTCTACTAGTCTGGTTTACATATGCAAACATATGACAGGGTGCTAGGTCAAGTTCCAAGATAACTATAATTACAGATGGTAGAAATCACTAAAAAGATCACAAGATTCATCAACTGATACCAAGAGAAATAACATTTAGTTTCCACATGCCTTTTAGTCCAATCACTAACATGCATGATCCTACATACATAGAATTAGCACGCAGTCCATAGATTTTGAAAGCAAGGTCACCCACCTGAAGAGCTGACTGTCCAAGTCCCACAGCTGAAAATACCAGGAAAAAAAAATCTCCAATTCCAACGGGTCCAGCAATACTCGCAAACCCTCCTGGGAACAACACAGAGTTCACAGTTACACTTAAATTCCCAAAATTAACCACGCACATACACACTAAAAATCAGCCCCAAAGATGCTCTTATTTCACCTGCTGAAAATACTCTGAAAATTACAATAAAAATATCACAGCGATCGACTCGTCGAGACCTTCGAAACGGGTACCTGCACGTCCAAATCCGAGCCCCGTAGGCTGAGTTACAAATTCTACAGTACAGGTGCGCAAACACTCACAATCACACAACTGTAAACTCTTGCACAGATAAAAAGGGAATAGTATACCTCTGGTAAGGTCTCAAAAAAATCCTAAAAAAATATGATGATAATCCTCGCGATGAGTAGATCCAAAAAGTGTATAGGCTCGTCTCGATCCGATGCTCGAGTGCGGAGATAAAATTCTGGCAAGGGGCTGCTGTCCAAAAACTCCACCAGGAAACAGCAGCTTAGAAGTGTCTCGAAAACCGTGCCATAAACTCTGAATCCAGCAAGATTATCAACACAAAAGTCGAAGACGTACCTCTCGTGATTCTAACGCCATGAAAATCGTCCAAAAATACTGAAGGAGTAGCTCTGTGGAACTCTCAGATCGAACTGCGACGATAATGGGCCTCCGATGAAAGATCGCCACACTGCGCTCCGATGCCGAAGTCGTCGACGCCGCGGCTTCCAAAAATTCTGGGCCTCTTCCAGAAGATGCGCAACATGAAGATCTCCAACTTTCCTAAAGGGGCCCTGGGCAGGGGAGCTCGGGAAAGGGGGCAAAACTCCCTCACAAGATAGCTATTTATAGGCCCAGCCCGAAAATCCACCCATTTGGACTTTGGCCCAACAATTCGGGCGCCCGAAATGTTTCGGGCTGCTACAGTAACGGGCCGGGCGCGTTACTGTGTGCGCCCGAAACGCTCATGGGCCGCCACGTAGCCCAGCATCGCTCCCCGCGCCCGGCAGACCTGAGCCAGCGAACCACGCAACGCCACGTGTCCCAACACTGTGCTGTGCTCCGCTGCGCCCGACCAACCACGGGGCGCCACGTGGCGTCCCCACGTCACCCCGACAGCGCCCACGCCGCGCCCACGTGCGTGGCCGCGCCGCCGCCGGTGCCATGTCGGGCACGCATCCCGAGGCAACCGCCTCCACCGCGTGGACCGAGCGCACCAAGACCCTCCAACCACAGGCTGCCACGTGGCCACACCCGGCTCACCGTGCACCCGCGCCATTTCCATGGACCGCGCCTACCGCACCGGCCAATAGGGAGGCGCCACGTGGCCCGCGCCCGGTGCACGCCCTCCGCGGTGGACCGCGCGCCTCCGCCGCCGCCAACCGCCGCGCTCCGCCGCCCGCCGCCGCCGGCGGCGCTTCTCCGGCCGCCGGAACAGTACCCCACACCTCAAAATCCGTGCCGGGTCATCCGGGCTCCGAAAAATCCAAGTAAATAGCCTGTTTCGATCGTTTTCGCGCGCTGAATCCAAATCCGATGTCCGATTTGCCAAATTCCACTTCTAAAATTTCTCAAAAATTCCCGGAATAGCTAACTTGATCCGTTTTTCATGCCGGCTCCAAATCTTGGGTCCAAAATGTGCGCAAACACCTCTAACACTCAACCGGGGTCTCCAGAAGTCACAGATCCAACAGTAATCCAAACGTGGGAATTTCTGGGTCCTCACAAGAACCTAAGTTCTTCCATGGTTGCCCAAGCCCTAGCTCTAGAGCATGACTCCATGGCCAACCTTGCTTCAACCTTGCTTCTAGCCATCCAGCAATTGTCTAGCTGTGAGCTCTCAACTCCCCTCAGTTCCAGAAGCTTCTTACTCACCTTAAATTGGGAAATGACTGAGTGGATTGATAGTTCCCACTTGTCAAGCTCTAATGTAGTCTAGGTTGGTTTTTAAAATAAACTAGAAGCTTTGAGGCTGTACCAATGAGAGCCCTAGCATCCAGATCATCCCCTGAGCTTGATGGTCGCCTCTGTCCAAAGATGGACTGATGGGATTGAGTGATTTTGAATACCGAGCTCTACAATGGCCATTATGGACCCTTATGCTGTTCCAGCAGGTTGGCTGCACTCTCAGGGTAAGCCTATGAGTTTCTTCGATCTACTGAGCATGATGCTCACCCTAAATTTGGGTTTGGTCAAGTGTAAGTAAAAAAAGTAGCAACTTGAGCCTATTTTCATAGTATATGTTGACCCGAAGTTTTCCTCGGGTTTCGCGCTGCTCCCAAATAGTGAGCACGACGTTTAGTGCGTCGAGGCCCACTTACTGGTGGCCTCGGTTCAGTTCAAAAGCATTCAGAAATGAAATGCAAGCTTAAAAGGCCTCAAATAGCATGTATTTATGCAATTTTGTGAAACCCTAGGAGTCTAAATGCAATTGTGACTTGCTTGGCTGTTTTGGGCTGTGTGCCCATGATCTTCAAACCCTTCGTTGGAGATCCGACGGCTTTTGTTGAGCGGGAATTGGATTTTGAACCGTAAATTGGCAAAATCGTCGGTTTATCGGCGATTCAGCATTAATCACGCAATTAAAGAAATTGTGGTGATTAATTATAGTTTCCAGATGTCCTTGGCTATTCCTGACGCTGTCCTGGCTGGTCCAGTGATTTCAGTTTCGCGTTGGCAACTTCTGGGGCCGAACTAGGCTTATCCGGAGGTGCTTTCGGTATTTATAGCACTGTATGAGTACAGAGTCGCACCCAGTGGAGTTTGAGTGCCTGAACGTCTTCAGTGGAGCGTTCCGGAGCAGCACGTCAAGTTTCGTTAAATTCGGAGACCTATAGTTACGGATCGGATCATAGTGATCGATCAGCGAATTTTCGAAAATTCCGAAAGATCCCGACACTTTAGCGAAGTTCCCCGTTTAGCTTGTCTGCACTCAGTGAGTCAGTTGGTTGGGTATGAGTGAGTCTTTTTCCGACATGTGATTATGATTTAGATCCCAGTAGTCAGCCGCCAGCTCGTGAGCCATCCAGCGGTCACCGTGACCGTCTACCCTAAGGTGGGTTTATCTTCGGTCCGGGCTTTATCATTTCAGCCCTAAGGGTACCGTGGTAGGACGGCCCCCAGTTTTGTTGATAACCTAGATCCCACAGATGAGCCTTTCGTTATGCTTATTATTTCCAGCATTGATTGATATATCTGGACACTAGCTCAGTTATTGCCTTTTCTCTATTCTTCATTGCATGTTTAGAATAGGAATTCCAATTTCAGTACTTGGCATGATTTATAGTATCCAGTGAGGATTTCCTCAGCTTTTCGCCGTGTTTCTGGTCTTCCGACCGCGAGCTTGAGCATCCGCATTGAGATCGCTATGCACCAGCTGTACATTTCACGTACACTAGTGGGCTGATCCCCCACAATGGTGTTCTTTACCAGTATAGTGGTCTATTCGACCTGTGAGTCCGTTTTACATGGCTGCACCTACGGGACCGAGCGATATTGAGCCCCTTTTTGTTATCAGTCAGCTGGTGCGGGGTATATGTCAGACTTGGTTCGGCACTAGCCTGAGGTCCTCGTAACCAACAGTGGCATCTGATTGGGTATCCTTACTTATGATAATATTGACGCATATTTACAGCTTTGATATTTATGATTATCATATTTGCTCTGTTCTATAGCATGATCAATATTATTGTTCATTGATGGTACTCTAGATTATAATTTTGACAATTATGCATTTTCATACCTTCCTGATGTACAGTATGATACCGTGACATTGTCTTTATTGATCTGATGATTAGTTATAGCATTGTCACGCCCCCGGGGATTTTTGAGTCTATCAAAGCGGAAAGTTGCGTGTATTATTTTTTTTTCTTAACAAGGTAACTTAAACCTCATCCCCGGTGCGTGCCAGATCGCCACATACACAAATTCTCTCTGCCCACGGACAGAGTCTCCTTTGTATATGCACGGCGTCTTATTTACAACATCATACATCAACCATCAACCATACAATAGACATACATCGTCAAACAGAGTTCAGTGATTTAACTAATGTTTTAAAAGACCGGTGTCCACTCGACACCTTGTTATTAAAGCGGCATCAACGTTTGGAAAGGATAAAACCAGCGGTTGCAAAACCCGTGCCCACACGGCACTTCGTTTTGAGAAAATATTTTCGAAATCATTTGGTTTATCATGAAAACGTGCCGCATATGAAGACATCACTATAAGTATCCAAGTATAAAAGTACACCTCATCCACAGCGCTAACTCATACATGTCCATGACTAATATGATCCACAAGCAAATTAACTATTTAAAGTATAAGGAAAACGAGATAAAAACCCAAGTATCCTGACTACGGTCCTCGCGACGCAGTCTCACCGCCCTCCCGGCTAACGCACTTGGTAACACCTGTCACGGAGTGGGTAAAGTCAGTGACAAACAAAGTAGATATCTAAGTATCAAAAGAGAATAAGGAGCAAACCGATTACACCGGAACCTTTCGCTAAAACCCTGTACATAATTAAGCTGGGCACCAACCCCAGATTTATCAATTAAGTTGGGCACCAACCCCAGAGTACCTGTCGGAGAGACTAAAGTCTCCCCTCGTGCGCAAACACCTTTTTGATGCTTTTAACCTCTTCACGGTGCTGGTGTGCTATTTGCAGCAGGTGCGAAGAGGTCCTCACGGCTCCCACCCCTTTGTGAGGTACACGGGTCAAAAAGACCACTTCTCCGGAAAAGTACACCCATGCGGAGGCCAATCCGCCTGTGTACGTGCAGCATCCGAAAACGGATTTGCTGAGATCGGCGTGTAGTGAGCACCGCGACCGCAGCCGCTTCAATTGTTAGATAAAATACAATTATGCGAAAGGTTAAACTGTCCATCTACTTTGTTAGACAAATTAAGAGCATTTTAATGATGATAGATGCACTTACTGCACTTGTTGCACTTATAGCAACCGTACCCACCTAGTTGAAGAGAAATCGGAACACCTGAATCCTTCGCGCACCCCCGCTGCGCACCTGGACCAAAAGAAAGACCGCAAGGATAACTATAGTAAAAAACGTGTACTAACATCCCAAAACAAAAGACCCAATTTACTCTTTTCGACGGAAAAGTCCAACACCGTCCGGGTTGACGAAAATCGGAGTCCCGCGCCGCCGTCGCCGTCCGTCGGAGCCCCGTGCGGTTCGGAATCGCGCGGCGTGTCTCCGTGGGCGGTGCCCACGCGGCGCGGCGCCTCGCGCGGGTGCTGCCCGTGCGGCAGCCGCGCGACGCCCGCGCGGGTGCGGCCCCGCACGGCGCCCGCGCGCGGGGTTGCCCGCGCGGCGCCCGCGTGGGTGCCCCGCGCGGCGCCCGCGCGGTTGCGGGTCCGCGCGGGTGCCGTGTGGTTGCGGGTCCGCGTGGGTGCCGCCCGCGCGGTAGCCGCGAGGCGCCCGCGCGGTGCCTGCGCGGTGGCCGCGCGGTTGCGGGTCCGCGCGGGTGCCGCCCGCGCGGTGGCCGCGCGGCGCCCGCGCGGGTACGACCCGCACGAAGCCCGCGCGGTGCCCGCGCGGTCCCATCGTCGCTTGCGGCGGCGATCGGCCGTCCGCGATTCTCCTCCGCGCGATGCCCTAGCGGCACCGCGCGCCTCCGCCGTCCGTTCCGTGCCCTAGCATGACGACGATGACGGCGACGGTGACGGATACGACGGAGAACCCAAGAACTCAAACAAAAGGACGACGGAAAAATCCCAAATAATTTATAGCAATTATTTTACTAACCGAAGATCGACGGGAAGGTTGTCCGGTCGCGTTCTTGCCTTCGGTTCGATGTCCGGGAAGATCGGGCTCCTTCTCTTTCTCCTTTCCCATTCTTCCGGCTAGGGTTCCGTCTTTTCCTTTTTCTCTTTCTTTCTCTCCTCACCGGTTAGGGTTTTATTTTTCTTTTCTTTTCTTTCCGATAATCGGGATCCCTTATATAGCTCGTATTATATCTTTAATTAATTTCCTCTTTAATTCGTACGTAAGAAAATTCTATTTTCCGTCATCGGATAATTAATTAATTAATTAATTATCCCCTACGAGATAACCCACCTTATCTCCAACGGGTACAAGATATTTCGCACGGATTCCGATGCATGACTAATCACCGTATCACTAAGAATTCCGTTCCGGGAGATCCCGACATCGGATTTCAGATCCGATCGCACCGTCGGCCATCATTTTTCGCGCTCTATCGTAGAAAAGTACCAGCACCACACACTGGCCAACTTTTAACAATTAAATAATCTTATTCCTCTTAAGGGCTTAAATGGTTTAGATGTGAGTCAAAAATACCCCTAAGGGCCGGATCACTACACCGCTCACACTTTATAAAAAGTTTCGTCCCGAAACTTAAGTACAAACCCCACTAATCAATTCGGGAAAACATTCTCTCATCGTCGATTCCAGTTCCCAAGTCGCCTTGCGCTCTTCGTGGTTGCTCCACTGGACCTTTACATAGGGGATTGTTCGTTTGCGCAACTTCTTGTCCTCTCTCGCCAAAATCCGCACCGGCGTCTCCTCGACGCTTAAATCCTCTCGCAACTCGATGGTGGAGGCATCCAAGGAATGAGAGGGATCAGCTAGGTACTTCCGGAGCATTGAGACATGGAACACGTTATGGACTCGTTCGAGGTTCGGCGGCAGGGCTAATCGGTACGCCACCGGTCCTACGCGTTCTAGGATCTCGAACGGTCCTACGTACCTCGGGCTTAACTTTCCCTTTATGCCGAAGCGTCGGTTCCCCTTGGAGGGCAAAACTCGGAGTAACGCATGCTCACCCACCATGAACTCTAAGTCTCGGCGTCTGTTGTCCGCGTAGCTTTTCTGTCTTCTCTGGGCGGTCAGTAGCCTTTGTCTAATCAATCGCACCTTTGCTTCGGTCTCCTCCACCAAATCTGGGCCCAGAAACTTACGCTCACCCAAGTCGTCCCAGCATATTGGAGACCGACAGCGGCGCCCGTACAGGGCCTCGTATGGTGCCATATGAATGCTGGCCTGGTAACTGTTATTGTAGGCAAATTCCACTAGGGGCAAACACCGTGCCCACCCTTCGCCCAAGTCCAAAACGCATGCTCGAAGCATGTCCTCCACAATTTGTATCACCCGCTCTGATTGTCCATCGGTCTGCGGGTGAAAAGCCGTACTGAAGTGCAACTTGGTTCCCATTGCTCGCTGCAGGCTCTGCCAAAAGTTTGACACAAATCGCGTGTCCCTGTCCGACGTGATGGATGTCGGCACCCCATGCAACCTTACTATCTCGTTGATGTAGGTTTGTGCCAGTCGTTCCCGCGTCCACGTCGTGTGTATGGGCAGAAAGTGGGCCGATTTCGTCAGACGGTCCACAATCACCCATATTGCATCGTGTCCCTGTGACGATCTCGGGAACCCGGTCACAAAATCCATGGTAATCATGTCCCACTTCCACTCGGGCACCGGTAAGGGTTGCAATTTTTCTGCCGGACGCTGGTGCTCGGCCTTCACCCGTTGGCACACCAGGCAGTGTGCCACAAACCGAGTCACGTCTCCCTTCATTTTGGGCCACCAGAAGGTCTGTTTGACGTCCTTGTACATCTTCGTTCCCCAGGGGTGCGCTGCATATGGAGCAGTATGCGCCTCCCGCAGGATTTCCTCTTTGAGTTCCGGTAGATCCGGCACGCAGATTCGTCCCCGAAATCGTATCGTGCCGTCGGAGTTTACTGTGAAATCACCTTCTTGGTCGGCAGTTACTCTACTTCGCACCAGCTGGAGTTGGTCATCAGTCGACTGCCCCTCGAGAATTCTGTCAAGCAAGGTAGGTCTGACAACCAGTGTCAGAAGTTGTGCGACTGTACCCGCCGGTACTACTTCTAGTCTTAATCGCAAAAATTCCGCAATCAGACTATCTTGCTGGGTGATGGCACTTACCCCTGCCTCCTCGGCCTGCCCCTTGCGGCTCAGGGCGTCGGCCACCACGTTTGCCTTTCCCGGGTGGTAGTGGATCGTTAAATCGTAATCCTTCAGTAGCTCGAGCCACCGTCTTTGTCGCAAATTTAACTCCTTTTGGGTGAAAAGGTACTTAAGACTTTTATGATCTGAGTACACATTGGAGTGTGCCCCATACAGGTAGTGTCTCCAAAGCTTGAGGACGAACACAACCGCCGCGAGTTCCAAATCGTGCACGGGGTAGTTCCGCTCGTATTCCTTGAGCTGCCTTGACGCATAGGCTATAACCTTTCCCCGTTGCATGAGTACTCCACCCAGTCCGTTTCGCGACGCATCGCAATACACTTCATAATCCTCCCCTGGTTCTGGCAGGGCGAGAATCGGGGCTCGCGTCAATCTATCCTTGAGCTCCTCGAAGCTCCTCTGACATTTGTCCGTCCAGATGAACTTTTCCCCCTTTCTAGTCAAACGGTTTAAGGGGGTGGCTATCTTGGAGAAACCCTCCACGAAGCGCCGGTAGTACCCGGCTAATCCCAGGAAGCTTCGAATCTCCGTCACCGTCGTCGGTTGGGGCAAGTCCGTCACCGAATCTATCTTCTTCGGATCGACTGCGACTCCAGCCGCCGAGATTACGTGCCCCAAGAAGCCGACCTCACGGAGCCAAAACTCACACTTTTTGAGTTTGGCGTAGAATTTCTGTTTCCGTAGGGTCTGGAGGACTGTGCGTAGATGTTCTTCGTGTTCCTCGTCTGTACGGGAGTAGATGAGGATATCGTCGATGAAGACCACCACGAATAAGTCCAGGAAGGGTTTGAATACCCTGTTCATCATGTCCATGAACACCGCCGGGGCATTTGTGAGCCCGAACGGCATTACTGTAAATTCGTAATGGCCGTAGCGAGTCCGGAAAGCCGTTTTGGGGATGTCCTCCCCCTTGACCTGGACCTGATGATAGCCCGACTGCAGGTCAATCTTTGAAAACACCGTCGCCCCCTGTAGTTGGTCGAAGAGGTCGTCGATCCTTGGCAGGGGGTACTTGTTCTTAACGGTAACCTTATTTATCTCCCGGTAGTCGATGCACAACCGGAGACTTCCGTCCTTCTTCCTCACAAACAGGACGGGCGCGCCCCAGGGTGACGCGCTAGGTCTGATGAAACCCTTATCCAAAAGGTCCTCCAACTGTGCCTTGAGTTCCTTCAACTCCGCGAAGGCCATCCTGTACGGTGCCTTGGTGATGGGTTTGGTGCCGGAAAGTAGTTCAATAAGGAAGTCGACCTCTCGTTCCGGTGGCATTCCGGGGAGCTCTGCCGGAAATACATCCGAAAATTCCTTTACCACTGGAATTTCGGAAGGCGAGGGAATGGGTCGGGTGGTTAAATCTACCGAGGCTAGATAGGCCACGTACCCGCCCTCCATCAACTTCCTAGCCCGCGACGCGGAGATGATAGCCAAAAAGGAAGTGCTTTTACATGCCAAGTACACGTTTTCTGGGGATCCCGGCTTCTGTAGTTGTACCTGGCGCTTCTCGCAGTCGATGACCGCCTGATACTCGGTAAGCCAGTCCATTCCCAAAACCACGTCGTATTCTTTTAGCGGTATGACCACCAGATCCCAGGGGCACGACAACCTTGCCAGTCTTATTGAACACGAGGGTACTAGGCAAGTCGCCGCGATTGGCCCCCCAGGGGTCTGGACGGTCAGTAAGACATCAAGGGGACTACTTTCTAGCAGATGTGTTTGTGCAAAAGTGCGGGAAATAAAGGAGCGAGTCGCCCCGGTGTCAAACAAGGTTCGAGCTCGAAAATTAGAAACGGAGGTAATACCTGCGACCACCTCCTCTGGCAGTGTCACTCCATGCTGGCCCATGGAGTAGAGCCTCCCTCCTGGTTGTGGTCGCGATTCTCCTTCTGCTCTTGGTGCCGGAGGGTGTGGGGGCATCCCCGTTGATGCTCTACCCCGTCCTGGTGGCCGCGCCGTTGGGGTGGAAGCTGCGGAGGATGCCGCTCCAGTATTCAGGGGACAGTTGAATCGGAAATGCCCCGGTTTGCCGCAGCGGTAACAGTGATCCTGTCTCTTAGGGCATTCCGTCACTGGATGCGATGCTCCGCAAATAACACATGGCTTGTTCGCTGGTCGCGGCTTTCCGGTAGGCGCACTCTTGCTTCCTTGTTGCGTCTTGGGGTACTTTGGGGGTCGGCTCCCACCAGACGGGCCCCCTCCCGGTTAAGTCTGTGTCCGCTTCCTCTCCCGGTTATTTTCTGATCCCTCATGTCGAGCTCGGGTGATAGCGAATCCCCGCTCCACAATGGTGGCCCTGTCCACCACCTCCCTGAACGTGCGCAGGTCTGCTGCCTGAACCATCTCGAAGATGTCGCTCCGTAACCCGTCCACAAAAAGACGGGCCTTGTGGGGTTCATCCCGTATAACAAACGGGACGCAGTTAACCAATCTTACAAACTCCCTTTGATATTCCATGACTGAGCGGTTCCCTTGTCTAATGTTCTTCAGGTCGTCTTCCAATTGCCGCTTGACGCTATCGGAGAAGAAAGCGCCAAAAAGTTCCTCTCTAAAGGCCGACCATGTCGGTAGCGGGTCGTTCATAGACGGATCCGGGCGTACCGTCTTCCACCAGATGCGTGCATTCCCATCGAGAAAGTGGACGGCTAGTGGAACCCGCTCGTGCTCCTCCGTCAGTAGGTCCTCGAAGAGTTTTTCCATGGTATCCACCCATTTCTCGACGACCCATGGATCGGTCGTCTCTTCCTCGAAAGTGGGAGGGTCATGCTTCTTGAACTTAGTCAAATTCGTCCTGACCCTTTCTCGTGTCGCTCGTTGCTCCGTGATCCCTCCTGCAGCGGTGGACCCCCCAAGAGTAGGGGTCGTTCCTACCTCCCCCGCTGTCACTCCCAACACGGGCCCCGAGGTCGTCGGAGTAGGTACATCCCTTGGGGCTGGGGGTTGTTCCGTCGTCGTACCACCCGTCCCTTGCGGTTCCGTAGTGGGTGCGGTGGTTTCGGGCGGAGGGGTCGGATCGCGCTCGGCTGGCGCGGTTGCCTGTCGCTGCGTTAGTTGACGAACCTGCTCCGTCAGCGTCGCTACCTGCCCGGCCATTTCCCGCAGTTGTCGCCGGAGGAGCTGGTTCTCTGCGGTGGCCGGGGTCACTCTGTCCGCGTCCGCATTCTCGGTGGACGATCTAGTCCGGGCCATCGTCCGCTATAAACAGAGAAACCATGTTAACCCTAAGGTTATAACCCTAGCACCCTGTCTTACGATTACACCTATATTACGTCCCCTTTTTCCCCGTACTCTCACGTACTACCGCACCTACACCTTGGTTATCTCATGTCCAATTTGCTTGTGGCACCTTGCACTGTGGATGTGGATCACGTCTACTATGGTTATGGTTGTTTTTCTCTGATACCATTTAATCTGTCACGCCTCCGGGGGTTTTTGAGTCTATCAAAGCGGAAAGTTGCGTGTATTATTTTTTTTTCTTAACAAGGTAACTTAAACCTCATCCCCGGTGCGTGCCAGACCGCCACATACACAAATTCTCTCTGCCCACGGACAGAGTCTCCTTTGTATATGCACGGCGTCTCATTTACAACATCATACATCAACCATCAACCATACAATAGACATACATCGTCAAACAGAGTTCAGTAATTTAACTAATGTTTTAAAAGACCGGTGTCCACTCGACACCTTGTTATTAAAGCGGCATCAACGTTTGGAAAGGATAAAACCAGCGGTTGCAAAACCCGTGCCCACACGGCACTTCGTTTTGAGAAAACATTTTCGAAATCATTTGGTTTATCATGAAAACGTGCCGCGTATGAAGACATCACTATAAGTATCCAAGTATAAAAGTACACCTCATCCACAACGCTAACTCATACATGTCCATGACTAATATGATCCACAAGAAAATTAACTATTTAAAGTATAAGGAAAATGAGATAAAAACTCAAGTATCCTGACTACGGTCCTCGCGACGCAGTCTCACCGCCCTCCCGGCTAACGCACCTGGTAACACCTGTCACGGAGTGGGTAAAGTCAGTGACAAACAAAGTAGATGTCTAAGTATCAAAAGAGAATAAGGAGCAAACCGATTACACCGGAACCTTTCGCTAAAACCCTGTACATAATTAAGCTGGGCACCAACCCCAGATTTATCAATTAAGTTGGGCACCAATCCCAGAGTACCTGTCGGAGAGACTAAAGTCTCCCCTCGTGCGCAAACACCTTTTTGATGCTTTTAACCTCTTCACGGTGCTGGTGTGCTATTTGCAGTAGGCGCGAAGAGGTCCTCACGGCTCCCACCCCTTTGTGAGGTACACGGGTTGAAAAGACCACTTCTCCGGAAAAGTACACCCATGCGGAGGCCAATCCGCCTGTGTACGTGCAGCATCCGAAAACGGATTTGCCGAGATCGGCGTGTAGTGAGCACCGCGACCGCAGCCGCTTCAATTGTTAGATAAAATACAATTATGCGAAAGGTTAAACTGTCCATCTACTTTGTTGGACAAATTAAGAGCATTTTAATGATGATAGATGCACTTACTGCACTTGTTGCACTTATAGCAACCGTACCCACCTAGTTGAAGAGAAATCGGAACACCTGAATCCTTCGCGCACCCCCGCTGCGCACCTGGACCTAAAGAAAATCCGCAAGGATAACTATAGTCAAAAACGTGTACTAACATCCCAAAACAAAAGACCCAATTTACTCTTTTCGACGGAAAAGTCCAACACCGTCCGGGTTGACGAAAACCGAAATCCCGCGCCGCCGTCACCATCCGTCGGAGCCTCGCGCGGTTCGGAACCGCGCGGCGAGTCTCCGTGGGCGGCACCCACGCGGCGCGGCGCCCACGCGGCGCGGCGCCCACGCGGCGCGGCGCCTCGCGCGGGTGCTGCCCGTGCGGCGGCCGCGCGACGCCCGCGCGGGTGCGGCCCGTGTGGCGGCCGCGCGACGCCCGCGCGGGTGCGGCCCCGCACGGCGCCCGCGCGCGGGGTTGCCCGCGCGGCGCCCGCGTGCGTGCCCCGCGCGGCGCCCGCGCGTTTGCGGGTTCGCGCGGGTGCCGCCCGCGCGGCAGCTGCGGGGCGCCCGCGCGGTTGCGGGTCCGCGTGGGTGCCGCCCGCGCGGTAGCCGCGCGGCGCCCGCGCGGCGCCCGCGCGGTTGCGGGTCCGCGCGGGTGCCGCCCGCGCGGTGACCGCGCGGCGCCCGTGCGGGTACGACCCGCGCGGTCCCATCGCCGCTTGCGGCGGTGATCGGCCGTCCGCGATTCTCCTCCGCGCGATGCCCTAGCGGCACCGCGCGCCTCCGCCGTCCGTTCCGTGCCGTAGCATGACGACGATGACGGCGACGGTGACGGATACGACGGAGAACCCAAGAACTCAAACAAAAGGACGACGGAAAAATCCCAAATAATTTATAGCAATTATTTTACTAACCGAAGATCGACGGGAAGGTTGTCCGATCGCGTTCTTGCCTTCGATTCGATGTCCGGGAAGATCGGGCTCCTTCTCTTTCTCCTTTCCCTTTCTTCCGGCTAGGGTTCCGTCTTTTCCTTTTTCTCTTCTTTCCGATAATCGGGATCCCTTATATAGCTCGTATTATATCTTTAATTAATTTCCTTTTTAATTCGTACGTAATAAAATTCTATTTTCCGTCATCGGATAATTAATTAATTAATTAATTATCCCCTACGAGATAACCCACCTTATCTCCAGCGGGTGCAAGATATTTCGCACGGATTCCGATGCATGACTAATCACCGTATCACTAAGAATTCCGTTCCGGGAGATCCCGACATCGGATTTCAGATCCGATCGCACCGTCGACCATCATTTTCCGCACTCTATCGCAGAATAATACTAGCACCACACACTGGCCAACTTTTAACAATTTAATAATTTTATTCCTCTTAAGGGCTTAAATGGTTTAGATGTGAGTCAAAAATACCCCTAAGGGCCGGATCACTACACCACTCACACTTTATAAAAAGTTTCGTCCCGAAACATAAGTACAAACCCCACTAATCAATTCGGGAAAACATTCTCTCATCTTCGATTCCAGTTCCCAAGTCGCCTCGTGCTCTTCTTGGTTGCTCCACTGGACCTTTACATAGTGGATTGTTCGTTTACGCAACTTCTTGTCCTTTCTCGCCAAAATCCGCACCGGCGTCTCCTCGACGCTTAAATCCTCTCGCAACTCGATGGTGGAGGCATCCAAGGCATGAGAGGGATCAGCTAGGTACTTCCGGAGCATTGAGACATGGAACACGTTATGGACTCGTTCGAGGTTCGGCGGCAGGGCTAATCGGTACGCCACCGGTCCTACGCGTTCTAGGATCTCGAACGGTCCTACGTACCTCGGGCTTAACTTTCCCTTTATGCCGAAGCGTCGGTTCCCCTTGGAGGGCGAAACTCGGAGTAACGCATGCTCACCCACCATGAACTCTAAGTCTCGGCGTTTGTTGTCCGCGTAGCTTTTCTGTCTGCTCTGGGCGGTCAGTAGCCTTTGTCTAATCAATCGCACCTTTGCTTCGGTCTCCTCCACCAAATCTGGGCCCAGAAACTTACGCTCACCCAAGTCGTCCCAGCATATTGGAGACCGACAGCGGCGCCCGTACAGGGCCTCGTATGGTGCCATCTGAATGCTGGCCTGGTAACTGTTATTGTAGGCAAATTCCACTAGGGGCAAACACCGTGCCCACCCTTCGCCCAAGTCCAAAACGCATGCTCGAAGCATGTCCTCCACAATTTGTATCACCCGCTCTGATTGTCCATCGGTCTGCGGGTGAAAAGCCGTACTGAAGTGCAACTTGGTTCCCATTGCTCGCTGCAGGCTCTGCCAAAAGTTTAACACAAATCGCGTGTCCCTGTCCGACGTGATGGATGTCGGCACCCCATGCAACCTTACTATCTCGTTGATGTAGGTTTGTGCCAGTCGTTCCCGCGTCCACGTCGTGTGTATGGGCAGAAAGTGGGCCGATTTCGTCAGACGGTCCACAATCACCCATTTTGCATCGTGTCCCTGTGACGATCTCGGGAACCCGATCACAAAATCCATGGTAATCATGTCCCACTTCCACTCGGGCACCGGTAAGGGTTGCAATTTTTCTGCCGGACGCTGGTGCTCGGCCTTCACCCGTTGGCACACCAGGCAGTGTGCCACAAACTGAGTCACGTCTCCCTTCATTTTGGGCCAGCAGAAGGTCTGTTTGACGTCCTTGTACATCTTCGTTCCCCCGGGGTGCGCTGCATATGGAGCAGTATGCGCATCCCGCAGGATTTCCTCTTTGAGTTTCGGTAGATCCGTCACGCAGATTCGTCCCCGAAATCGTATCGTGCCGTCGGAGTTTACTGTGAAATCACCTTCTTGGTCGGCAGTTACTCTACTTCGCACCAACTGGAGTTGGTCATCAGTCGACTGCCCCTCGAGAATTCTGTCAAGTAAGGTAGGTCTGACCACCAGTGTCAGAAGTTGTGCGACTGTACCCGCCGGTACTACTTCTAGTCTTAATTGTGAAAATTCCGCAATCAGACTATCTTGCTGGGTGATGGCACTTACCCCTGCCTCCTCGGCCTGCCCCTTGCGGCTCAGGGCGTCGGCCACCACGTTTGCCTTTCCCGGGTGGTAGTGGATCGTTAAATCGTAATCCTTCAGTAGCTCGAGCCACCGTCTTTGTCGCAAATTTAACTCCTTTTGGGTGAAAAGGTACTTAAGACTTTTATGATCTGAGTACACATTGGAGTGTGCCCCATACAGGTAGTGTCTCCAAAGCTTGAGGACGAACACAACCGCTGCGAGTTCCAAATCGTGCACGGGGTAGTTCCGCTCGTATTCCTTGAGCTGCCTTGACGCATAGGCTATAACCTTTCCCCGTTGCATGAGTACTCCACCCAGTCCGTTTCGCGACGCATCGCAATACACTTCATAATCCTCCCCTGGTTCTGGCAGGGCGAGAATCGGGGCTCGCGTCAATCTATCCTTGAGCTCCTCGAAGCTCCTCTGACATTTGTCTGTCCAGATGAACTTTCCCGCCTTTCTAGTCAAACGGTTTAAGGGGGTGGCTATCTTGGAGAAACCCTCCACGAAGCGCCGGTAGTACCCGGCTAATCCCAGGAAGCTTCGAATCTCCGTCACCGTCGTCGGTTGGGGCCAGTCCGTCACCGAATCTATCTTCTTCGGATCGACTGCAACTCCAGCCGCCGAGATTACGTGCCCCAAGAAGCCGACCTCACGGAGCCAAAACTCACACTTTTTGAGTTTGGCGTAGAGTTTCTGTTCCCGTAGGGTCTGGAGGACTGTGCACAGATGTTCTTCGTGTTCCTCGTCTGTACGGGAGTAGATGAGGATATCGTCGATGAAGACCACCACGAATAAGTCCAGGAAGGGTTTGAATACCCTGTTCATCATGTCCATGAACACCGCCGGGGCATTTGTGAGCCCGAACGGCATTACTGTAAATTCGTAATGGCCGTAGCGAGTCCGGAAAGCCGTTTTGGGGATGTCCTCCCCCTTGACCTGGACCTGATGATAGCCCGACTGTAGGTCAATCTTTGAAAACACCGTCGCCCCCTGTAGTTGGTCGAAGAGGTCGTCGATCCTTGGCAGGGGGTACTTGTTCTTAACGGTGACCTTATTTATCTCCCGGTAGTCGATGCAGAACCGGAGACTTCCGTCCTTCTTCCTCACAAACAGGACGGGTGCGCCCCAGGGTGACGCGCTAGGTCTGATGAAACCCTTATCCAAAAGGTCCTCCAACTGTGCCTTGAGTTCCTTCAACTCCGCGAAGGCCATCCTGTACGGTGCCTTGGTGATGGGTTTGGTGCCGGGAAGTAGTTCAATAGGGAAGTCGACTTCTCGTTCTGGTGGCATTCCGGGGAGCTCCGCCGGAAACACGTCCGGAAATTCCCTTACCACGGGACCGCTGATCCTTATCTGGGGAGCGGCCCTGAACTACCTATCGGCCCATTGAGTTCTCGGCTGCAAGGCATAGGATGGAGCCTATTTATTCCTTGCATGGCCCTTAACGGGCCCCGAGTACACAAGGTTCTCCTATGCTTTGAAGCCCGCCCGCGTACATCGGCCGGGGAAGGCTTCACCTAATACTTAAGGATTTAGAGAGAGGGAGAGAGAGAGAGTCTAACAGGGGTAGCAGGCTAAGGTGTAACCGGTGCTCCTAATCTAAGAGGAAAAAGGGAAACCAAAAATTACCTGCCGTTACTAGGTCTGGGACGTCGCGTCCTCCACTGTAGTATCCCGGGGAGTCCGTCCACAGCCCTTGGGCCAGCGTCGTACGGCGTGCCGGGGAAGGGACTTGACGTCTGAGGAGTCTGCGGATTGCTGGTCGCCGGGCAAATCCTTTGGCTGAACGGGGGCCGCAGCACTCTCTGGTCCTTTCTGCTGTGGTGGCGCGGCGGCGGCGGCGGGGGTGGGCCTCTGAGGGCAGAAGGCACGGGAGTGGTCCGGTAAGCCGCACTGATTGCAGTAATGGTACCTCCATGTACATTCCGCCATCGGGTGATCACCCTCGCAGATTACGCACGGTCCCTGAGGTGGTTTCGCGCCCCTCGCTGGTGTCGGTTCGTCATTCCGTGCTTTCTCCGGATGTCCTCCTCCTCGGACGCATATTTACAGCTAGGATCTCGAAATCGGCCCACTGTTAAGGGTTGCAATTTATGATAATAAAAATCCGCACCGGCGTCTCCTCGACGCTTAAATCCTCTCGCAAATTGATGGTGGAGGCATCCAAGGCATGAGAGGGATCAGCTAGGTAATTCCGGAGCATTGAGACATGGAACACGTTATGGACTCGTTCGAGGTTCGGCGGCAGGGCTAATCGGTACGCCACCGGTCCTACGCGTTCTAGGATCTCGAACGGTCCTACGTACCTCGGGCTTAACTTTCCCTTTATGCCGAAGCGTTGGTTCCCCTTGGAGGGCGAAACTCGGAGTAACGCATGCTCACCCACCATGAACTCTAAGTCTCGGCGTCTGTTGTCCGCATAGCTTTTCTGTCTGCTCTGGGCGGTCAGTAGCCTTTGTCTAATCAATCGCACCTTTGCTTCGGTCTCCTCCACCAAATCAGGGCCCAGAAACTTACGCTCACCCAAGTCGTCCCAGCATATTGGAGACCGACAGCGGCGCCCGTACAGGGCCTCGTGTGGTGCCATCTGAATACTGGCCTGGTAACTGTTATTGTAGGCAAATTCCACTAGGGGCAAACACCGTGCCCACCCTTCGCCCAAGTCCAAAACGCATGCTCGAAGCATGTCCTCCACAATTTGTATCACCCGCTCTGATTGTCCATCGGTCTGCGGGTGAAAAGCCGTACTGAAGTGCAACTTGGTTCCCATTGCTCGCTGCAGGCTCTGCCAAAAGTTTGACACAAATCGCGTGTCCCTGTCCGACGTGATGGATGTCAGCACCCCATGCAACCTTACTATCTCGTTGATGTAGGTTTGTGCCAGTCGTTCCCGCATCCACGTCGTGTGTATGGGCAGAAAGTGGGCCGATTTCGTCAGACGGTCCACAATCACCCATATTGCATCGTGTCCCTGTGACGATCTCGGGAACCCGGTCACAAAATCCATGGTAATCATATCCCACTTCCACTCGGGCACCGGTAAGGGTTGCGATATTGAGCCCCTTTTTGTTATCAGTCAGCTGGTGCGGGGTATATGTCAGACTTGGTTCGGCACTAGCCTGAGGTCCTCGTAACCAACAGTGGCATCTGATTGGGTATCCTTACTTATGATAATATTGACGCATATTTACAGCTTTGATATTTATGATTATCATATTTGCTCTGTTCTATAGCATGATCAGTATTATTGTTCATTGAGATTGACCAGAATTATCTGTTTGCCAGTTATTACATGATCAGCTTCATATGAGAATACTCTGCTTTATTATTTAGCAAATGATTGATGGTACTCTAGATTATAATTTTGACAATTATGCATTTTCATACCTTCCTGATGTACAGTATGATACCGTGACATTGTCTTGATTTATCTGATGATTAGTTATAGCATGTTCAACTTCCTTCATGAGTACCTGGTTTTATTTCAGCATGATCAGTATCTATCTTTAAGATTATAGCTGTAGAGTCCCAAATCCCCTTGCAGCTTTTCTCGTGAATCCACGTTGTGAAACACGTGTTATTGGTGTGTCGGGCCCGTAACGCATCAAGTGGACGTGTTTGATGGACTCAGTAAGGTTCCTGGATCGAGACTGTCACTCGGCTGCTTTTGACGAATTTTAGAAGTTGTTTCAGGCTGATCGGAGGC
The DNA here is from genome assembly GCA_029204045.2 of Tillandsia leiboldiana. Taxonomy (NCBI): domain Eukaryota; kingdom Viridiplantae; phylum Streptophyta; class Magnoliopsida; order Poales; family Bromeliaceae; genus Tillandsia; species Tillandsia leiboldiana. Next base: position 8,034,461 of record CM055066.1, read on the forward strand.
GGGATTTGGATTTAGCGCGGAAAAACGCTTGAAAATGGCTATTTGTTTGTATTTTTCTGAATCCGGATGCCCAAAAAGGGCTCCCGGAAGTTTACAGTGGATTCGGGTGCATGGGGGAGGCCGTAGACCGGCCAGGTGCCACGTGGCGGCCTATTATTGGCCGGATCTTGATGCGCGGTCCACGAAGCGATGCGGGCTGGCGCATGGGCCCGGTGCGGGGACACGTGGCGCCCAAGGAGTGGTTGGCGCACGATGTGCGGTTCACGGAACCCCACGCGGGTGCATAGATCGGGTGCGGGGGACACGTGGCAGCCGTTGATTGGGGGGCTCACGCGGTGTCACGCCCCGAGTTCGAAAATAAAGTCTAATTTTTTTTTTTTTTCAATCAGAATTTAAAAGCAAGCCAGGGCACGACAGACCGCCACATATATAGAAAATTCCCAATCCCCTTGGATTGAGCCTTTTCTATACATGCACGGCTAAGCACTTACAGCCAATACCAGAGTAGTCTAAACTACGCACTAACTATAAAAGATTACAAAAGATTATTATTTAACATTTACAACAACTTATTCAATTACATGTTTACAACAGATAAAATTTCAGCGGCTGCCAAGGGTCAAAGCTATCTTGATAACCTCACTAACACGTCCCGACATCCCAGCACCCGACCGACCTGAAAAATGGCCACCCAGGGGGTGTGAGATACATCGACAGTGTATCCCAGTGGACACGACGAACCGAGAAATAGGAAATCGTACCTACTGGCATACAATAACTAGCGGATAGTAAGAGTCATTAGGTAAGGCAGATATATATAACATGGTTATGAAATAAAGGTACTGAACGAACTCAACAATTATACAATGGTAGCGATAATCAAGAACAAGCACTAAGCAATCATAAGTGTATGATGAAAACATGCTGATATAGATTATGAACAAAACTGAATAAGCACTGGGCAATCATAAGAGTATGATGTAAAGCAGATTAGACAATTTATGCATCAATGAAAGAACAAGCAAGTACCCAATCAAAGCCACCATATTGGTCAATAAGACCTCAGGGAAAACTCGCCGAACCTGGCACCAACCTGGCTGATATACTCCGGCACCCTCGGGCACTAACCTGGGAATCAACACTCCGGCACCCTTGGGCACTAACCTGGGAGTCACGGGTCATACACCAGACCACTTTACCCGTAAAGAACATACACACGGGGAGCGACCCCGCTTATGTTCGTGAAGTACAGCAGTGCGGGCGATCAATCATGCGAATGTTCAAGCTCACGGTCCACAGACCGGGTAATCGGCAACAAGCCAGGAAAATCCCAACAGGGATGCAATGCAGAATAGCCGACTGAATCTCAACTCATGGTAATCGGCAACAAGCCGAGAAAATCCCAATAGGGATGCAATAACAGAAAGCAACTGATCTCAACTCATGCAGTATAAATGTAGGAAACGACAACTGATCAATCACACATGGCAAATGGCAAGAATAATCAGGAAATACTGATAAGCGAGTAAATGTGTGATAACTAACTAATGACCAATCAGGCATGGCAAATGTCCAGGATAAGGATTATAATATCTGATAGCAAGCTAAAAATCAATCGAGCATGGCAACATATAGGCTGATAACTGATAGTGATCTATGAATCAAGCAGATATAGCAATATAAAAGTGATGCTGATCAATAAAAAGAGCAGGCTCAACAAGGAAATCTAGGCTATCACAAGAACAGGAGTTCGACCAATTACGATACCCCAGAGGGCCGAGATGATAAAGCCCGGACTGAAGGTAAACCCACATAAGCTTCTATTTACTATAACTTTACTTTCTGCTTGTGCCAGCCACAAAATAAGTTGAGCATCATGCTCAGGACATCACAGGGTTTAGTGCAGCCTAATTACTGCTGGATCAAAAGATCCAACACCCTTGCTCTCTAATGGCCATGAATGCTCCACATATAATTCCACTCAGTCAAAATTGCAACCGAAGTGAGCATCAAGCTCAGGGGATCATGTGGAGTTTATTGCTCACTTGCTGGATGGTCACAAATGGCCAAATCCAACTGGAGTTTCTTTCAGGCATTTCTTCAAACATATGGTGGGCATCTTCCATTAACATGAAACCAAACCTAACCCAAGCTACTACTCAATAAAGAGGGACCCTGGGAGCTTCCAACTTGGATGGAAAAAACTTCTTAGGTTGCAGGAGCATCCCCAGCAAGTCTGGGTCCAGCTTGCTTACCTGGTTGCCGAGAAACAAGAAGAGAAAAAGGAAGAAGATGAGCTCGGATGCCTATTAATGGTCATTTTTCATCAATGGGTTCTGGGCCTCTCCCAACTGCACCAAAAGGTGCCTCTCATCCACACAAAGCTACCTGAACTCGTTCCCGGCTACAGGGCACGGCGGCGGCGGCGGTGGAGCAAAGCTCGGCCCGAGCTTCCACCATTAATGGTGAAACTCCATCTAAGCTGCATGGGCTCCATGCAAAAACATGGATAGATTCATCTTGATCCCAGGAAGCTTCTAAGGCAAGTGGCCGGCGGTGGGGAGCGACGTCGGCACCGGAGCAAAGAGCTCGGCCGAAGCTTCAAAACCCGAAAACTAGGGCTCGCGTTTGCGACGCACAGGGCCAACCAAACTCCACCAAATTTGGTGGAGATGATCCTCTAGTCCTACAGTTTTTACCCATGATTTTAGTTTTTCGTTTGGACGAGCAGTTGTGACGCAAGGCCGAGGTGGAGCAAAGCTAGGTTTCCGGTAAGAACCTTCTCCCGCCGACAACCGGGGCCATCCCAAGGGCTAGGGCACGAAAGGGAGCATCATTACAACCTAAAGAGGCTACTTCCTAAGGTCCTAAGGGCTAAGAACCAGAGAGAAGAAGAGACTCACCTCGCCGGAGTTGGTGAAGAAAAGGGTTGTGGCCGGTTCACCTCCCCCGCGCTGCGCAGCCACCAGCAAGCTTGGCTCGATCACAGGACGCAGGAGATCACTCCAGAAGTCACCAGGAGCAAGTTGGGAAAACTTTGATCCAACTTCCCTCTTCCTCACTCTCTCTCTGGTTGGCTTCACTGGTGATGGCTCCTCAGCTATCCCCGCACCCAGGGGTTATGAGGAATAACTCATTGGAGTTAGGAAGCCCAAACAACCAGAGTTGGCCCCTCGTGTAACCACCCAAAGGAGACCAAAAGCCACATGCATTAATGCATGGAATTTTGCAAAAATTTGCAAATAACTCCCTACACAGCCAACCACAAGCCCATAGGTCCCTGCTGTATATTAAAATTACTACTAAGACCCTAACCTTACAGCCCTAAAACCTATGGTCCAAGAAAAGTATAGGTTTTAATAGAAAAGATTAGTTTTTCGACACTTTTCACGCATTTCGAGACAAACGGTTCGCCGAATTGCGAAACGGACTTCGTCACAACGTCCGACTCGTCGAGACCTATCAAATAGTCCCCTTGCTTGTTTGATTTGGTGCTCGAATAAAATCTCGGGCCATAATATACTATAGGCTATACTATAATGCACGCATTTCGATGCACCAGATTCACCAAATGCGAATTCTGTCGGTGCCATTGCGCTCAGAACGTCAAAAATAGCTAGAAACGACTACTCATACTCCTATGTTTGGATCATTGACAGTGAATCGGCCAACGACCGATCGAGAGAGGACCAAAATCAGGGGTTACTATTCACAACTTAAGTTGTGGGCCCCGCTTTTCTTCGCTGTTTTGCGGAAGATCCGACCGTCGGATCGAAAATATGTGAATATCAATCTTTCTTGTTTCGACGAGGCGGTCTCACTGGTGATCTCATATTTTCAAGATCAGACTTCGATCAAAAGTCGATATTTTTGGGTCACATTTACACTATTAATAATCCATTTTTGCTAATCAAATAATCTAGAAAATTATTTAAAATTAATTTCGGTTTCAAAAATCATGGTTACTACATCACCCACCACTTATAAGAAGTTTCGTCCCTGAAACTTTAACCAAAATACTAATAGGTCTTTAACAGGTTCACAATACTAACAGTGACAATCAGTCACAAGGTATCAAGAACTCCAAAAGCTACACAAATAGACCCAATCTGATATTCCACATTACAGGGCAGAGTATTCCCTCAGTTCTTTCGACAATACGTTGTCTGCAGCCAACGTGCTTACCAAAAGAAAAGCGAAATACCATAGATTTGTCGTCAATATCTAGTTGAGGACAACTCCCATCTGAAGGTATATCACATACCTCCCATCGCAGTCTCTGTGCTGATGACATAACTTCTATCAAGGGTCACTACCACTTCGTGGTCATGAAAGCCACCCTGGCTACTCATAGGAGAGTCTAAGTCGATCCACAAAATCTGTACAGGAGGTGGGGCCAAAATTTGAATCCAACCCAAATCAGGGTTACAATCGGGCTCATAAGCCACTGAATTATACGACACGGGGACAACTGAAGAATCAACAACTTTCTCAAGCTTCTGGGCAAACGGTGGGGCCGGTGCAATAATAGCAGTCATATGCTGCTATGCCATCTGCCAGACGATTACGGCAAAAGCGGTGTTTTGACTTTCAACCGCTATAACTGATCCGAGTCCTCTGGCTCCACTGGAACTTCAAGCCCACGGCCAACACCATGACCGCGGTTAACCCTGCACTAGCAACAACCCCAAGCCCAGAGCGCGTACGAACGCCGCTCACAACCACAACAATGAGACTCAACTGTGTGTGAACACACCTCAGCTCCAATCCACTATGCCAATACCCTGCGCTCTCTCGTGAACAAAAATCATCCTAGGGTTCGTTCCTAACCAAACCTAGGCATCGTCTTCCTATGCTCTGATACCATAAAATATGTCACGACCCGAGTTCGAAAATAGAGTCTAATTTTTTTTTTTTTTTTTCAATCAGAATTTAAAAGCAAGCCAAGGCACGACAGACCGCCACATATATAGAAAATTTCCAATCCCCTTGGATTGAGCCTTTTTTATACATGCACGGATAAGCACTTACAGCCAATACCAGAGTAGTCTAAACTACGCACTAACTATAAAAGATTACAAAAGATTATTATTTAACATTCACAACAACTTATTTAATTACATGTTTACAACTGGTAAAATTTTAGCGGCTGCCAAGGGTCAAAGCTATCTTGATAACCTCACCAACACGTCCCGACATCCCAGCACCCGACCGACCTGAAAAATGGTCACCCAGGGGGTGTGAGATACATCGACAGTGTATCCCAGTGGGCACGACGAGCCGAGAAATAGCAAATTGTACCTACTGGCATACAATAACTAGCGGATAGTAAGAGTCATTAGGTAAGGCAGATATATATGTCATTAGGTAAGGCATATATATATATATAACATGGTTCTGAAATAAAGGTACTGAACGAACTCAACAATTATACAATGGTAGCGATAATCAAGAACAAGCACTAAGCAATCATAAGTGTATGACGAAAAAATGCTGATATAGATTATGAACAAAACTGAATAAGCACTGGGCAATCATAAGAGTATGATGTAAAGCAGATTAGCCAATTTATGCATCAATGAAAGAACAAGAAAGTACCCAATCAAAGCCACCATATTGGTCAATAAGACCTCAGGGAAAACTCGCCGAGCCTGGCACCAACCTGGCTGGCATACTCCGGCACCCTCGGGCACTAACCTGGGAGTGAACACTCCGGCACCCTTCGACACTAACCTGGGAGTCACGGGTCATACACCAGACCACTTTACCAGTAAAGAACATACACACGGGGAGCGACCCCGCTTATGTTCGTGAAGTACAGTAGTGCGGGCGATCAATCATGCGAATGCTCAAGCTCACGGTCCACAGACCGGGTAATCGGCAACAAGCCAGGAAAATCCCAACAGGGATGCAATGCAGAATAGCCAATTGAATCTCAACTCATGGTAATCGGCAACAAGCCGGGAAAATCCCAACAGGGATGCAATAACAGAAACCCAACTGATCTCAACTCATGCAATATAAATGCAGGAAACGACAACTGATCAATCACACATGGCAAATGGCAAAAATAATCAGGAAATAGTGATAAGCGAGTAAATGTGTGATATCTAACTAATGACCAATCAGGCATGGCAAATTTTCAGGATAAGGATCATAATATCTGATAGCAAGCTAAAAATCAATCGAGCATGGCAACATATAGGCTGATAACTGATAATGATTAATGAATCAAGCAGATATTGTAATATAAAAATGACACTGATCAATAAAAAGGGCAGGCTCAACAAGAAAATCTAGGCTATCATAAGAACTGGAGTCCGACCAATTACGATACCCCAGAGGGCCGAGATGATAAAGCCCAGACCGAAGGTAAACCCACATAAGCTTCTATTTACTATAACTTTACTTCCTGCTTGTGCCAACTACAAAATAAGTTGAGCATCATGCTCAGGACATCACAGGGATTCTAGGGCTCACTTTAATGCAGCCTAATTGCTGCTGGATCAAAAGATCCAATACCCTTGCTCTCTAATGGCCATGAATGCTCTACATATAATTCCACTCAATCAAAATTGCAACCGAAGTGAGCATCAAGCTCGGGGGATCATGTGAAGTTTATTGCTCACTTGCTGGATGGTCACAAATGGCCAAATCCAACTGGAGTTTCTTTCAGGCATTTCTTCAAACATATGGTGGGCATCTTCCATTAACATGAAACCAAACCTAACCCAAGCTACAACTAAACAAAGAGGGACTCTAGGAGCTTCCAACTTGGATGGAAAAAACTTCTTAGGCTGCAGGAGCATCCCCAGCAAGTCTGGGTCCATCTTGCTTCCCTGGTTGCCGAGAAACAAGAAGAGAAAAAGGAAGAAGATGAGCTCGGATGCCCATTAATGGTGATTTTTCATCAATGGGTTCTGGGCCTCTCCCAACAGCACCAAAAGGTGCCTCTCATCCACACAAAGCTTCCTAAACTCGTGCCCGGCGACAGAGCACGGCGGCGGCGGCGGTGGAGCAAGGCTCGGCCCGAGCTTCCACCATTAATGGTGAAACTCCATCTAAGCTGCATGGGCTCCATGCAAAAACATGGATGGGTTCATCTTGATCCCAGGAAGCTTCTCGGGCAAGTGGCCGGCGGTGGGGAGCGACGGCGGCGCCGGAGCAAAGAGCTTGGCCGAAGCTTCAAAACCCGAAAACTAGGGCTCGCGTTTACGACGCACAGGGCCAACCAAACTCCACCAAATTTGGTGGAGATGATCCTCTAGTCCTACAGTTTTTACCCATGATTTTAGTTTTTCGTTTGGACGAGCGGTTGTGACGCAAGGCCTAGGCGGAGCAAAGCTAGGTTTCCGGCGAGAACCTTCTCCCACCGGCAACCGGGGTCATCCCAAGGGCTAGGGCTCGACAGGGAGCATCCTTACAACCTAAAGAGGCTACTTCCTAAGGTCCTAAGGGCTAAGAACCAGAGAGAAGAAGAGACTCACCTCGCCGGAGTTGGTGAAGAAAAGGGTTGTGGCCGGTTCACCTCCCCCGCGCTGCGCAGCCACCAGCAAGCTTGGCTCGATCACAGGACGCAGGAGATCACTCCAGAAGTCACCAGGAGCAAGTTGGGAAAACTTTGATCCAACTTCCCTCTTCCTCACTCTCTCTCGGGTTGGCTTCACTGGTGATGGCTCCTCAGCTATCCCCGCACCCAGGGGTTATGAGGAATAACTCATTGGAGTTAGGAAGCCCAAACAACCAGAGTTGGCCCCTCGTGTAACCACCCAAAGGAGACCAAAAGCCACATGCATTAATGCATGGAATTTTGCAAAAATTTGCAAATAACTCCCTACACAGCCAACCACAAGCCCATAGGTCCCTGTTGTATATTAAAATTACCACTAAGACCCTAACCTTAAAGCCCTAAAACCTATGGTCCAAGAAAAGTATAGGTTTTAATAGAAAAAATTAGTTTTTCGACACTTTTCACGCATTTCGAGACAAACGGTTCGTCGAATTGCGAAACGGACTTCGCCACAACGTCCGGCTCGTCGAGACCTATCAAATAGTTCCCTTGCTTGTTTGATTTGGTGCTCGAATAAAATCTCGGGCCATAATATACTGTAGGCTATACTGTAATGCACGCATTTCGATGCACCAGATTCACCAAACGCGAATTCTGTCGGTGCCATTGCGCTCAGAACGTCGAAAATAGCTAGAAATGAGTACTCATACTCCTATGTTTGGATCATAGATTGTGAATCGGCCAACGACCGATCGAGAGAGGACCAAAATCAGGGGTTACTATTCACAACTTAAGTTGTGGGCCCCGCTTTTCTTCGCTGTTTTGCGAAAGATCCGACCGTCGGATCGAAAATATGTGAATATCAATTTTTCTTGTTTCGATGAGACGGTCTCACTGGTGATCTCAGATTTTCAAGATCAGACTCCGATCAAAAGTCGATATTTTTCGGCCATATTTACACTATTAATAATCCATTTTTGCTAATCAAATAATCCAGAAAATTATTTAAAATTAATTTCGGTTTCAAAAATCATGGTTACTACACACGGACGGTCCACAGAGGCGTGTGCGGGTGCCTCGGGATTCGTGCGTGCATGGGGGGCAGCCGGCGCGGCCGGCGAGGCGCGCGTGGGCGCGACTGGCATGTCGCGCGGGCGGGACACGTGGCGCCCGACCATTGGCGGGTGCCACCTACCCGGTTGATCGTGCGCGGGACACGCGTTGCAGCCCTGGCGCGCTTGCATCGCTGTCGCGTGTTCGGTGGACACATGGCGGACGCAGGTGAATCCGGGCTCTCTTTAGCGGGCTATTGGGCGCGGATTTTGGTGCCCGAAAGATTCGAGCGCCCGAAAACCCGGATCCGAAAGCCCTTTCAGGCTGGGCCAATAAATAGGCCCCTTCACTTGCCTTTTCTGGTTTTTCTGGTCCTTTTTGCAGTGGGCTTCCTTCTGAGAAGTTGTTCACCCATTTGTTTTACACTTTGTGGAGAAGTTCTAGAATTTTTAGAGGACGCTACTTCGACGTCTACTGCGATTCGACGCACAGCGACGCTCTTTCCTTGATAGCCTTCTTCGTCGCGTTTCGGTCTGCGGACTCTCCTGGGCTACCCCGAAGGAGTTTTCGGGTGATTCTTGCGCCCACGTTTGTGGGTTATGAATTATATGGATCTGAATAGGGAAAAAACCACATAGAGGGGGGTGAATAGGTGAAAACAATAAACACATCAAATCGTTGTGTAAAAAAATAACCTAATGCGGAAAATAAATAAAGTACGCAAGATTTACGTGGAAAACTCCCTCACAGGAGTAAAAAACCACGGGACCGATAACACGGCGAAATCCACTAGAATTAAACATGTACAAGGTGATTTACCATAACCCTACGACTCAACTTTTTCCATACATGTCACGCCCCGAGTTCGAAAAACAACCTCTTAAATTTTTATTTTTTTTTATTTTTTCAGAGTTTGAAAACAGCCAGGGTGCGACAGACCGCCACATATATAGAAAATTCTCAATTCCCTCATTGGAATTGAGCCCTTTCTATACATGCACGGCTAAGCTTTTGCAACAACATCAGAGTAACTAATCTACGTATAACTAAACAATTAAATTACAACAGGTTATGATTACAACTCTTTTACATAATTTGCGGAATAATTAAAAGTAGCGGCTGCCATGGGTCGATTGCTAACACGGAACCTCACCAACACGTCCCGACATCCCGGCACCCGAACGACCTGAAAAATAGTCACCCAGGGGGTGTGAGATACACCGACAGTGTATCCCAGTGGGCACGACGAGCCGAGAAATAGCTAATCGTACCTACTGCATACAATAATCTGCAGATAGTAATTGATCAAAAGGTAACAGCTGATATATGAAACAAAACTGGCAGGAAGCATAATCATGATGCTGAACATAATTAGTACCATAATACAGGACTATAGCATACTGAAATACGATATAATGAACTATGCCTCGGTAATGGAACCAGATACCCAATCAGTAAATAAAGCAATGGTACTGATAGATGATGCTAATCAAGCTGTAACTACAAATTAAGCTATAAATGCCAAATCTGATAGTCCTGTAAATCTCAATCCACAAGAGATACTATTGAGGGCAAATATGATAATTCACAAGTATCGGTGCTATAAAAGAAAGGTACCACTAATCTGTGCCAGTCATACTAGATGAATGTATCATAATCATATTGCTGTGCATATACGGGTACAGAAATATCAGAATCAATCATGGTGATGATCAAATATAACTGAGCAGAAGTAGGTACTGAAATAAAGCATGCTAGTACATGGAAGTATATAAGCTATGCATCAATCAAAGAACAGCAAGTACCCAATCAATGCCACTTTTGGTCACGCAGGACCTCAGGCTCATGCCACTATCTGGCTGACATTACCCCGCACCTCCAAGTGCTGTCTGGGGGCTCACGGGTCTTTCCTCTAGACCACTTTACCGGTAAAGAACACTATGACGGTGGCCAAACCGTCAGTGTACGTGACGTACAGCGGTGCGTGGCGATCATAGTGCTATGCTCAAGCTCGCGGTCCAACGACCGGGTAGTCGGCAACAAGCCGAGGATCCAAACAGGGAAGCAGATGTCCGAATATCTCAATCACAAGTCTATCATGCATATCTGGAATATCAAAGCGTGTATAACTGGAAATAAATGCAGTGGAATATAAACAACTGGCATGATCAGACTGTAATAACAACTATACTGTGATATATGAACAGGGGATCAAGCATATAAGCGAATAGCAGATAACGAACATCTATGAAAATAAGACAGGTATGCATAATCAGGGCTAAGTCAAGAACAGGTGTCCGACTAGACTAAAGCAACCAGAGGGCCGAAATGATAAAGCCCGGACCGAAGATAACCCACCTGAATGTAGGCCGATCCCGAACTCCCGCTAGTCTACTGGGAGGCTGGTGCTGAACTGCTGGACCCTGAACAAAAACTATGATCAGAAACAGACTCATTCATACCCATCCCGACAACACTATAATGTCCCGTCGCTAACACGGGGTACTTAGCCGAAACTAGGCTTTTATCGGAATTTCCGGAAATCTACTGAACCTCCAATCATGACCCGCCAACGGTCTAACAATATCCAAATATCATCCAACTACACCTGCCGTCCCTAAACATCATAATTTTGATGTTCGGGCAGACAGGGACCAATCATAATTTCCTCTATCGAAATAGTGCTATAAATACACCTTTATAACCGTTGTTTTGACTCGTTTTTCCAAACCAGGAAGCTCTAGATAGCGCCAAAAGTTTTAGCGCGTACGTTTCGACGCGACAAAGCCCGTGCTCACTGGTTTGGGCTTACACGAGGCCCGAGGGCAAAGTTTTAGCTCGGGTTAGGCCGAAGCTTGATCAAGTTGGGTTCAAGCTTGGAGCAGAGGCAAGCAGCAGCAAGAGTACACTCACAGAGGTGGCTCGGTCGGGGTCAGACCCAACGCCGGCGGCCGGGGGCGGCGGCGACCGCTGGCGGTGGAGCTCGGGCTAGCTTCTTGGTGCAACTACAGAGGTAAGAAACCCCACGTTAAAACTCTCGTTCAACGGCATGGGAAGCTTCTAAACAACCCTAAGAACTCACCTGAGCCACCAGACGGTGACTGGGAGCTGCGGCGATCACCGGAGCTCGAGATCAACCCAAGCTCGGTGAAGAAGAAGGTCTCTAATGGCGGATTCCGGCCGGCGGCTCCTGGACCGGCGCAACTTGGACCAAGGTGTTCCCCTCGGCTCCACGGAGCTTGCTGAGGTGGTGGCCGGCGGTGCGGGTGAGCGGCGGCGCCGGACGGCGAAGATCGGTGGAGGACCACTTTTGCTCGAACCTAGGGTAGGCTCGATCGACTTGGATCTTTGCCCGATGATCCCCAAACTTCGGGAGTAGGTTGCAGTTGACGAGGAGATCAATCCCAACGTCTCTGATCTGAGTTTCAACGGTCGGAAAAAGCTCGGCCGCAGATCTGGCCGGAAATTGCACTTCCGGCAAGAAGATGCTCCCGTCGGCGATAGGGTGGACGGCGATGGATCAAATGTAGTACTCGGGATAATTGTGTTAGTGTAAAGAGTGTTTTTCAGGTGCGAATGTGTGCGAGGAAACAAAATTAACCTTAGTGGGGTGTACCGGTGTACGGTTGGCACAGTTGCCGAAGCACAAATTCTACATTTCCGATCCGAGTCTGATCTCAGAAATATGAGGTCACCAGTGCGACCGTCTCATCGAATCGAGTGAAAATGGTATAGACCGTTTGCTGATCCGACGGTCGGATCGTTCGAAAATCAGCGAAGAAGCGGGCGGGACCCACGACTTAAGTGAATAGTAAAATGAATAGTAACCCCTGTCTTCGGTCCCCTCTCGATCGGTCGTTGGCCATTTCACTGTCCAAAATCCAAACCTAGCAGTATGAGTAGACGATTCTAGCTATTTCTGACGTTCTGAGCGCAATGGCGTTGACGGAATTTTCGTTTGACGATCCTAGAGTCTCGAGAAGCGTGTCATACTGTTTAATTGTACAGTAGTTGTGGACCGAGGAATTATCCGGGCATTTTGTCGAAAAACAAAAATTGCTACCTGATAGGTTTCGCCGAGCCGGACGTCGTGGCGAAGTCCATTTTTCGACTTGACGACAAAAATGCCTCGAAGAGCATGAAATACAGTGGAAAATGCGGCATTTTGCACAACGTCTCCACATTTTATGCCTCGTTTTGCGTGTCACCCCCTTGGAGAGGGACCTAACTGCGAGGAAAGTTGGCTGTGAGGGACTGGGCTCAAGGACAATAGGGCTTTAAGGGGTTAACGGCATTTGTGCACCATACACTATATATGTATATATATCAGGGTTAGGTTTTTCATAAACCCTAAGCCGTAGCCTCTGCCCAAAGCCGCCAGCCCAACTGCACCCGCTCCATCTGCCGCACTCCCCGGAGGTAGCGCAACGGCCGCCGACGTCCCCTCGCCGGAGAAGAGAAAGAAGAGAAGTCTTTTCTCGGGTTCTTGGTGAGGGGAGGTGTTTGGAGGTGTTTGGAGGTATCCAAGTGGTCCAAACCTCTTCTGAGAGATCCCCTGAGTGACCGCAACCAAGCTTGGGTGAAGCCGCCGGCCGCCGCCACCACCTTTTCTTCTTCTTCCTTGCTCCGGCGAGAATAAGGTTGGAAACTTTTGAAATTCTCTGCGGCCTTGGACCCTTGCATGTGGTTCCTAACATCGAGGGGGTCCTCCCTGTGCAGCCTGAGCCCTTTCCGCCGTCCCTGTTGCCGGCGGAAGCATTGTGTCGCCGGAAACCATTATTCTCCGACGAACTCGGTCTCCGCTTTTTCCGACCGTTAAAACCTAGATCATAACCGTTGATCCTCTTCATCTCGTCGACTGCAACCTACTCCCAAAGTTTTGAGATCATCGGGCAAGTATCCAGGAAGAACGAGCTTGCCCTAATTCCGGGTGAAAAAGACCTTTGGCCGAGCTTCGCCGTCCGGCGCCGCCGTGCATCCCCGTCGCCGGCCACTACTGCAGAAAGCTTCCTGGCACCGAGGAGATCATTTTGGTCCATCTTGCGCCGGCCCAGGCCTCGCCGACCGGAATCCGCCATTAGAGCTCTCCATCTTCAACCGAGCTTGGATGGGTTTCGTCGCCGGCGATCGCCGACGCTCCGCGCCGCCGGAAAGTGACCCAGGTAGCTTAGTTTGGTCTTTTAGAAGCTTTGTATGCATTTGCATGTGAGTTTTGTCGTGGGGTTTTTGCCCACTGCTGTTGCACCATAGATGCAACCTGAGCTCGAGCACCAGCCGCCGCCGCTGCTCCTGGTCGCTGGCCAACCACTCAGGTGAGTCCTAATTACCCTTTAGATTGTTTCTATCTAGTTGGTTTGACCTGAGAACCCTTGGAAGCTAAGTTGTTCCAACCTCGTTGTAGGGTGTGTTGTTAGGCTTTTTCCCGGCCAGCCGCCGCCGCCGTGCCTGGTTTGGTCCGAACCTCTTCTGGGAACACCCTTGCACTGATGCTTGCCTCTGTTGGCCTTGTGTTTTAGGTTTGGTTCAACTTGTGCAAACCGAGCTTGGTGTATTTGAGTGGTGTAGCTCCGGCCAACTTCCCGGCCACTCTCCGGCAAGCCACAGGTGAGCATCACTGTGCTCTGTCCTCACTAAGTGCCATGCTTCAGTTATCTTCCAATTTGATCAAGTATATAAATAGTTGTAGCAAAGTGGTGTTTTGGTCCCTAAGTAATTATGGGCCAACTTTGTGAATGGGCCTTGTGCTGGCCCAAGCCCGTGAGCACGGGTTCCGTCTCGTCAAACCAGACGCGCTGAAACTTACGGCGCTGTCTTTGGATTCCTGGTTTGGAAGAACGGGTCAAAACAACGGTTAAAAAGGGTGTATTTATAGCAATAATTCAATAGAGGAAATTGTGTTTTGGTCCCAGTCTGCCCACACATCAAAATTATGATGTCTAGGGACAGCAGGTGTAGTTGGACGATATTCGGGTGTTTTTAGAACGTTGGCGGGTCATGATTGGAGGTTCAATGGATTTTCGGGAACTTCGGTTTAAGCCTAGTTTCGGCTAAGTTCCCCGTATTAGCGACATGTTAGTGTAGTGTTGTCGGGATGGATATGAGTGAGCCCTGACTACAGTTTCTACTCAGGGCCCAGCTGTTCAGCACCAGCCGCCCAGTAGTCTAGTGAGAACTCGGGATCAGCCTACATTCAGGTGGGTTTTATTTTGGTACTTAGCGCCGGTTTCCGGCGGTCGTTTTACTCTTGATTTTACATGATGTTGCTAACATGATAGCGGTTATAGCTTTACTTTTGATTATACATTATGTTGCTAACATGATAGCGGTTATAGCTCATTCTTGAGTATTGTTGGTATTGTTGGTTACTTTGCTCGGGGCTGCAGCACGCGCACCCGCGGTTTGGCCACCGCAAAGGGTGCGCTTTTCCGGAAAAGTGGTCGATGACCCGTGTATACCCACAGGACGGCGTGGGGCCTCTTTAGTTGTGGGGCTTGGATGCGCCAAGGTGTGAGCGGTGCGACCCGTCGGTTTAGTTGTCCGACGTGGGAGCGGTACGACCCATTCGGTTTAGTTGTCCGACTTGGGCGCGGTGCGATCCGTCGGTTTAGTTGTCCGACGGGATCGGGTATTGCAGGTTTACAGGTGTTTGATTTTACTTTTCCCTTGCGAGGGTGGTTGCTCCGGATAGACTACGGTTGGACGTTTTCTTTACCTGCTTTACTATTATCACTTTTGTTTAGTCGCTGACTTCCCACTTTGCGACAGGGTCCTGCAGGGGGGAGAGTTAGGCGACGGTGAGGCCGCGGCTAGAGGTTTTGGGTCCCAGGAGACCGGAACAGTACTTTACCTCTTACTTTCGCATTCCATTTATTATTTGTAGACTGTGGATGGTTCTCGATACCCTCGTGGGGTCGGTGTGGATGTCGGTATGGTGACAAATGAATTGTTTAGTTTTCTTTACATCTCTGTGGGCCGCTTTGGAAAATAAAATAGCAAATAAAAGAACAGATTGCGAAAACTACTATTTCAAAACTCGGGTGCCGTGTGGGCACCGTTTTCAAAACCTTGTGGATTTATGGTTTGCGAAAATGGATTTCAAAACCTAAGTGTCGTGTGGGCACTGCTTTCCAAACCCCTGAGTTTATGTTGCTTTCGAAAAAGGGTTTTCAAAATATGGGTGCCTGGTGGGCGTCGTTTCAACAACTGTGGATTTTATCCTTTCAAACTAATCGGCCGTGAGAGTATTCGTATATTGTGAATGGTTGTATGTTTGGATTGTTGTGATTGAATATTTACTCGTTATTGAGCATTGTACAAACCGCGACGCCGTGCATATACAGGGGAGACTCTGTCCGTTTGTAGAGTGATCCTGTATATGCGGCGGATCTGGGCACGCGCCGGGGAAGAAGGTTTTCAAAAAAAAAAAAATAAATAAATACATACCTTTTGTAATCCGTTTCCGCTAAATTAATCCCCCGGGGCGTGACATCAAACTTCACAGAGACGTTCCATTCGACGTCAGGAAGACACTACATGGGCTTTTGGTCCATTTAAAACGAAAAGATTTCAAAACCTACCTCGCCAGAAAAATCGAGGAAGGGAAAGATCCTCTCCGGCGGCGCACGGCGGAGCAGGATGCCGGGGACACCCCGGCTGGGTCTCACAGGCACAGGGAAGTCTCCAGACGTGGTTTGGAGAAAACCCAAACCCTGTGGCTGCAACCTTCTCCAACCAATCGAGAATCAAGCTTCTTCTTGATCCCTCTCTTTTTTTTTTCGGCGAAGGGCGGCAGCGGCCGGCGGTGTAACGCCAGGGGAGAGAGGCAGAAGGAGATGAAGAGGGTTGGTGCTGGCGGCTAGGGCTAGGGTTCTGGTTGGTAGGGTTTTCAAAGAGGTTCAATGCATTTTTATACAATGCATGTAACAAGATGCAAATAAGCCCCTCAACTTCTGCCATTTCAATCCAAGTCCCTCACAGCAACTATATTTCACACTTAGGTCCCTCTCCCTAAAGCCACACGCAAATCGGAGCATAAAATATAAGGGTGTTTGTGTAAATTTTGGTGTTTTTCACGCCTTTCGAGGTGTTTTAGTCGTCAATTCGAAAAACAGACTTCGCCACAACGTCCGACTCGACGAAACCTATCAGGTAGCTATTTTTGTTTTTCGACGAAATGCCCGGATAAATTTCTGGTCCATAAATACTGTACAATTATACAGTATGGCATGTTTCTCGAGACTCTAGGATTGTCAAACGAAAATTCCGTCAGCGCCATTGCGCTCAGAATGTCAAAAATAGCTAGAAACGACTACTCGTACTACTATATTTGGGGTCCAGATGGCGAAATGGCCGACATTGGTCGAGAGGGGAATTAAATAAGGGGTTACTATTCACAACTTAAGTTGTGGGCCCTGCTCGCTTCTTCGCTGATTTCTGGACGATCCGACCGTCAGATCGAGAACATATGAATATCAATCTTTCTTGTTTCGACGAGACGGTCACAATAGTGATCTCGAATTTTTGAGATCAGGCTCCGATCAAAAGTCGATATTTTCGGGCCACAATTGCACTACTAATAATCCATTTTTGCCATTTAAATAATCCAGAAAATTATTTAAACTTAGATTTTGGATTTCAAAAATCATGGTTACTACAATACGATCCTAGTTGATCTTCTCCGCTTGCTCCACAACGCGCCTTGAATCCACGATTTGCGTCCAACTTCGAATTCACGAAGTCCAACGTCGAATCCACGACGTCCAACCGAATCCACGGTCTTCACCAATGCGGCACGTCTCGATCACACGAACGCGCCTCGCTCCGAATCCACGAGAGCGGTAGCACCTTGAATCCACAAGGCCACGCGAATCCTCGCGCCGATTCTTGATAAATCGTTGTTTTTTTTTGTGATGATCCTCCGAATACTTAGATCAAAGATAGATAAGGAAATACCATCTAAGTATTCTTTAATTTGATTCTACAAGAAATAGGAGTTTGGAAACCCTAGAATCAAATTGAACAATATATAGATGAAGAAACATGAATTTAATCTTGTTTTCCTTTCTTCTCTATATTTGTGGATTTTTCTATAATCTTTCGTTTATCTCGATTGATCCTTTTTCGGATACCCTAAAAGATGAAATTAGGGTTTATTTATAGGTTAGAAATCTTTGGAAAGAGATAAGCATAAAAAACTGACTTAACAAAATTTTTCCCGCACGACGGTCCGGACTGGATTAAGTCTGATCCGGACTGTCGTCTTTTTCAAAAGATTTTCTAAAAAACGCAGTTCGGGGTCCGGACTGAAATAGGGGAGGTCCGGACTGTTCATGCAATTTTGAAGAAATTAAGGTTCGGGGTCCGGACTGAAACAGGGGTGGTTCGGACTGGAAAACCGCATGAACTAAACTATGTTCAGGGTCTTGACTGGAATAGTCTGATCGGATCCTGAACATCCAATATGTCCAGTTTTTTGATTTTTATACAATGAAAATTTATCCAAGTGTTTCTAAACTACACAGATGTATTCGGATAACCAAAATTATTTAGTTAAACGTACGTGATCATTCCGAATCCATTCTTCTTGAGATTGATGTAGTTGATCCACAATTCTTCATCTTCAATCTTCAAGACTTATACCACTTCACGAAATACGCCAAAACAAAATCCTTAACAATCTCCCCCTTTGGCGGTTTCGTGACAAAACAAAAATTCGCTTAAAAAATTCTAAAAGATATTTTTGTTGCTATCACCATACAACAAAAATTTACATGAAAAATCCAAATAAAAATGAATACAAGAGATAAACTCCTAAAATAGATTCTAAACTTAGACGTTTATACTCTCTGCAAAAGAAATAATTCTTGACAAAAGAAATCGTTAGATACCTCAAGAATTCAAATAAACAATTAGAGAGATAGAGTTTATACTCACCATGACATTAATTATCAGATATGCATGAAAAATTTAGCAACCAAAGATTCACATATCCCTAATCATTAAAAATCCAAATGTCATGCAAAACGATTAACAAGTTAATAAATGTGTCAGTTATCATGCAACTTGTTAGTAATATTACATGCCCAAATAGTTAGTCAAATAGTTAGTCGGGGCATGTACTCAAAGTACACAAAGTTTCCATACTTACCTTTTTTTTTTCGCCTTTCAAAAGTTCACAAAGTTCCAAAGTACTTACCAAAAGTTAGTTAGTACTCAGTTTCAAGTTCTCTCCCCCTGTTTGTCACAGAAAGTTAGCCAAAATTACAATAAAGGGAGGCAAAGTTCATAAAAGAAAAGAACTAAAAAGAAAAAATCTGCATGAAAAGATGAACATTAGAACAACAAAAGAAAATCAGTCGGAGTCGTTGTCGTCAGAGCTACTGCAACCCAGTTTGTTGAAGATCTTCTTCACCAATTTGGCAAGAGATTTGTATTTCCTTTTCAATTCACCTTGGGCGGCAGAAATATGATCCATTTCTGTAGAGATCTTAGTGATTTCGCTTGACATGCGCTCTTGTTCCGACGAAAGACGTTGTTGTTCACGGTAAATTGATGTTACAGAGGCGTCATCCTCTGAAGCTGAAGCTGCTGCTGGTGCTGTTGCTGCTGCTGTTGTTGTTGCTGCTTGTGCTGCTGCTGTTGTTGCTGTTGTAGGTCTCTTGCTCCTTGGCGGTGTTGGGGTCTCATCTGGTCGAGTAGAGAGTGACTTCACAATAGTTGAGTCATTGATGGTTCCCAAACTATGCATATACGCCAATGATCCAGTATCGACGTTAAATTTCCTGAGGATGCGCATAATAATCATTGGGAAAGGAAGCCTCTCAGTCGGATGAGCATTTTCAACATATCTTGCCATCCTTGGCCAGATAAGATAAGGAATGTTGAAGTTTGATCCCAACGAAGCAGTAGGATGTCCAAGGAGATAGAGAAATAACATTCTATCCCATCGAAGAACTTTAGTTTGCATATTTGGAAGAATGTTGTAGCAAGCTATAAAGTTCAGGAATCTATACTCCGGTCGAAGTTCTTTTGAAAGAACATAATTTCGCGCCGACCGAGTATCCGGCAAACAAATTCCATCTACAACTGTTCTCCAGGTTGTATTGGTCATCACATGACCCTTCAGATAATGAATCCCATCAACTCGGGCATTCATTCCTAACACCTCTCCAATCAATTGAGGCGTTATCTTGAGCTTGACATTCCGGACCATTGTATGAAATCCCTTGGGTCTGTCCTCATGATCCTGAAGATTGGTAGCACATTGGTAAAATGTCCTCACAAGATGAAGACAATATCCATAAGTCTCTGGGAAATTGCAGATGGGAGCAAGTCCTGCTTGATCAAAAAGTATTCCGAACACTTTTGAACGATCCATGAGAGCCACGACATTCACATGTCTCTTGCCTATGCATTCGCGTTTCTCAAAATCTTTTATTCTTTCCGTGCTAATGTGCACAAACTCCTGTGGAGGTGGCTCACTTTCAATTGGCTCTTCGATCTCAATTCCACGAGATCTATCTTTTCTCTTCGCAACAGTTTTTCGCTTCAATGACATGGGTGTCGGTTGCATGGGAGCTTTTCCTTTCTCTGCAGCAGTAGGCGGAGTCTTCGCCTTTGTAGAAGCAGGTGCTTTCCTCTTCTCTGCCGCTGCAGCCAATGCTGCGGTCTCCTCAAGAATTTTGTCCCAATCCTCCGATTCAGTGTCCGAATCATCAAGAGAAACATATTCTCCCTCCTCTTGAGTCTGTCTAGCTCTCTTGAGCTTGTTAGTTGCTCGTGTGCCAACCATTGCTACAACGAGAACTATGATCCAACCAAACACCATAGCTGCTGTAGTGTTTTTTTTTAAAAAAAATAAAAATCCTGCAAGCAAGAACTCAAGAACACGAAAAAAATTGTTTAATTTGAAAAATCATCCCCAAACAATCATTATCGTGTATAGAGACTAGGAATTAAGTTAGATTTCCAAAAAGAATTTTAAAAACAGATCAATTCCATGATTTTAGAAAATTCTCAAATTTTGCCTTAAAATCAAATTTTCAAAAATCGAACCCCAAAAATTCGTTAAACAAATGAGTTCAAGGCATATGAACAAATCTAAAATGTCCAAAGTTCTTATTTTAAAAGAAATTTGATTAAAACCCATGCAGAATTAAAAATTAATCATGAGATCCTTCACGTATTGATGAACAAGAACAAAAACTGTGAAGACCTGGGGTTTTGATCAAGGAAACTTACTTGATTTGTGAGAAAACGAGTTGGAAAGATCCAAGAGTTGTTGGATTCTAGAGAGAGAAACACCAGGAAGCAAGAAATAAAAGTTTGAAGAGAATGAGATTCGAAAAACCTTTCGTATCAATTAAAACCTAGCTGCGGTCCGGATCGGGTTTGAGTTCAGTCCGGATCGGCTATGCATAGGAAAATCCCTCGTTCGGGATCCGGATCGGATTCATCCAGTCCGGATCGGATTCAACTTTTTCTACAGAAAAACTTGTAAAAGTTTCAGAAAATCCAGAAAATGAATGTAAGCATTTTTGTATATCAACTTTAAACAAAAATTATCGTTTCATATCAAAAGAAATAGATTATACTAAATCTATCAATAATATCCAAATAATGAAACGAAACTTTATAAAAATTAAATCCTTTAAAGTTGAACAAGTTCAAAAACATCAATCACGATCTAATGAGTAATGCGTTTATCAAATCATCAATTTAGTAAAGAAAATGAAGCACAAAGATCGATAGATGTTTGAAATCCCAAATAAATTAGATAATACTATCTAGTCAATAAATTTTAAGGAAGTGGCTCTTTGAGCATCTTTCAATTTGAAATCCCACCTTATACCAACCTTGGAATTCGATAAAGTCAAGTATTCCAAAAAGTATTTTATCTAATACACAAGAAAACACCATGCTTGGTAAACATGTGGTAGCTGCACACAGTACTTGGACGACCGAGGTGGTAGCTCTTTCCTCCATGTGGTGGTAGTTTTCACACTCCACTAAGGATGTAACTCTTTCCACATCTTTTGAGTATGAAACTTTAAATAATAGACTCTCCTCAATTGGCTATCAATTATTTAAGATATGAAGTATTCAACCAAAAATTGATCTCGTGTTCATAATTAACATAATTATCAAATAAGAAAAAAAAATCTATACCAAGAGATCATTGAGAGAGAAATTGACTTTGATCAATTAAAGATGAACTAATTGATATAAATGATCATTGCATCAAATGAATTATAATGATATTCAAATCATAATAGATTTCTCAAAATAGGAAAAGATGCAAATAAAGTCAATTTTAACAAATGCTCAGTTAATGTTCTATATACACAAAACACAAAACAAAACCTAACCTAAGCAATGGTTCAAAAATTATTATTTCAATGAAAACATTCCTATTGCTTTTCGCAAATGAATAAAACGTTTTTGATCCAAAGGTTTTGTCAAAATATCGGCTAATTGATCTTCAGTTGAAACATAAGAAATTTGTAAAGTACTTGATTCAACTAGCTCTCTAAGAAAATGATATCTAAGTTCTATATGTTTTGTTCTTGAGTGCAACACAGGGTTTTTTGAAATGTTAATGGCACTAGTGTTGTCACAAAGAATTGTTACCGAAGTCGCAGGAATTGGGAAGTCACTCAATACGCTTTTCATCCAAATCAATTGAGTTGCACAACTTCCCGCTGAAATGTATTGCGCTTCGGCAGTCGAGAGAGCAATGCAGTTTTGCTTCTTACTATGCCATGCAACAAGACAATGGCCAAGGTAAAAGCATGGACCACTCGTGCTCTTCCGATCATCCACTGATCCAGCCCAATCGGCATCCGAATATCCTATTATGTCGAGAGATGTGCCCATAGGATACCAAATTCCGAAATTCAACGTACCTTTGATGTATCGGATGATCCGTTTCACCGCTTTCAGGTGAATTTCCTTCGGTGCTGATTGATATCTCGCACAAATCCCAACACTGAAGGCAATGTCCGGGCGACTAGCCGTAAGGTAAAGTAGACTTCCAATCATGCTTCGATAAAGTTTCTCGTCTACTTTTTCTCCGTGAGATTCACATCCAAGTCCGTTATTGCTAGTTCCCATAGGAGTCGGAAAGTCTTTAGAATCTTCTAATCCAAACTTCTTGACCAACTCCTTTGCATACTTGGATTGATATAAATGAATGCCCTCTTCAGTTTGCTTAACTTGCAATCCAAGAAAATATGTCAACTCACCCATCATGGACATCTCAAATTCGCTTTCCATTGTTTCGGCGAATTTTGAAGCATCATTATTCCTTGTAGCACCAAACACAATGTCGTCCACATAGATTTGTGCTAAAATGAAGTTATCCTGAGAATGCTTCACAAAGAGTGTCCTATCGGCTCCCCCTCGAGTATAGCCCTTTTCCAAAAGGTGCTTTGTCAGTCTTTCGTACCATGCTCGTGGTGCTTGTTTTAGACCGTAAAGAGTCTTTTTCAATCGAAAAACATGGTTTGGAAGTTTATGATCAATGAAACCTTTCGGTTGAGCAATATAAACTTCTTCATTTAGAAAACCATTTAAAAACGCTCTCTTAACGTCCATTTGAAAAAGTTTTATTTTGAAATGACAAACAATAGCAAATAAAATACGAATTGACTTGAGACGGGCTACCGGGGCAAAAGTTTCATCAAAGTCTACACCTTCAACTTGTGAATAGCCCTGAGCAACTAATCGTGGTTTGTTCCGAATAACGGTACCTTCTTCATTTTTCTTGTTCTTGAAAATTCATTTTGTACCGATGATGTTTTGTTGCTTCGGGGGCTTCGTTAATTCTCAGACTTTGTTCCTTTCAAATTGATTGAGCTCTTCTTGCATAGCTTCTATCCAGTAGTCGTCCTGAAGAGCTTCATCAATATTCCTTGGTTCTACTATGGAGACGTAGCATGCGACTCCACATTCCAATTGTCTCCGAGTTCTAACTCCTTGAGGATCTCCAATGATGTTTGATTCCGGATGGTCCTTGGAGATACGTAGCGTTTGAGGTAACGGAGTACTCGAGGGTAATTGCAATGATTCCCGCACATTAGATGAACTAGAAGACCCATGAGATGCATCAAAATTTTCAGAAGACTTATCATGCAAAGATGCAATATCATTAGCAGGAGATTCATCATCAAGAGACATATCAAGAGTAGATTTATCAGAAGACAAATGAGAAGCTTCATTTACTTTAACATTAATTGATTCTATCATCGTCTTCGATTCAAGATTGTATACTCGATATGCTCTACTGTTTGTAGAATAACCCATAAAAATTTCTTCATCACTTCGAGAGTCAAATTTTCCAAGATTTTCTCGATCGTGTAAAATGTAAGAACGACTCCCGAAGATACGAAAATACTTGATATTAGGTTTTCTATTAAACCATAGCTCATATGGGGTATTCAAAGTGCCCGAGCGCAAATAGATGCTATTGATCACGTAGACCGCGGTGTTAATTACTTCAGCCCAAAAATATATAGGAAGTTTCTGGCTATGAAGCGTAACACGCGCCATCTCTTGAACAACTCTATTTTTGCGCTCGACTACACCGTTTTGCTGCGGTGTATAAGATGCAGAGAATTCATGTTTTATGCCATTTGAAGAGCAAAAATCAATGAATTTTGAATTGATGAATTCTCCACCTCTATCACTGCGAACACGGACAATCTTTTCATTTTTCTCAATCATAATACGATGACTTATATCATGAAAAGAGTCAAAAGTATCCGCCTTTTCTTTTAAAAATTTTACCCAAGAATATCTAGAGAAATCATCAACCATAAGAAAAATATACCATTTTCCACCCAAACTAGGTTGACGAGTTGGCCCCATTAAATCCATATGCAATAATTCTAATGGGCGTTTAGTTCCTACATGGTTCAAATTCTTGTGAATGGATCTAGTTTGTTTTCCCTTTTGACAACCACCACACACAAGATTTTCTTTGAAGTTCAATTTAGGAACACCTCTAACTATGTCTTTGTTAGATATTCTAGATAGTTCCTTAAAGTTAATGTGACCTAGTCTTTCATGCCAAAAAGTCTCATTATCAAGTGACACTAGGTTACATTGTTGACTTGTTTTACCAGGAACTATATAGCAATTGTTCTATGACTAACCCCTTTCAAAATGAATGAATGGTTTTCATCAGTTACAAGACATTCAATCGCAGAAAAGTTAAAGACAAGGGAAGAGTTCACCTTTGCGCATCCAAACCTTACGAGTTTTGGAGTACGTCGGCAATGATTGTGAAGTTGATCTCCTTGGTGAACGCGTCTTGTTTGGTTGATCACTTTTCTTTGGAATCCATGATGACGTCGTCTTGTGGGGTGTACTACCAAAGTTCTTTACCTTTGAAAGATTCTTCTTCGATTTTCGGGGAATGAACTTGTTGGTAGTTATTGCAAGAGGCGCTTGATTTGATCGCTTCGCTCCATTCTTGCAATTTCGTCTTATGTGCCCTGCAAAACCACAACGAAAACATACCTTAGTGCATGTTGAACCCGAAGTAGATGAGGTAGGCTTGTTCACGTTGGATGCAGTGAATTTTGTCGGAGGAGGAGAAACCGACTGGGGCACAAAAACCGTTCCACTCGAACTTGGATCCTTGCTGGTTCGAACGTATCCAAGACCCAAACGGTTCGTTTGACCGAGACCAAGCAACTTGTCCAACTTGCTCCTTCCAGAAGAGATTGTTACGGAATTTGAGTTGGCGTATTTCGTGAAATCGGTTAAGTCTTGAAGATTGAAGTTTAGAAGCTTGGATCATATACCTCAATCTCAAGAAAGAAGAATTCAAATGGATCAGGTCCGTTTTACTAAAGAATTTTGGTGATCCGAATACTTCGTATAGTGTAGAAACACTTGGATGAAGTTTTGATTGCTTAAAAATAAAAAAACTGGGCATTTTACATGTTCAGAGTCCGGACCGTGGATCTCAGTCCGGACCCCGAACGTAGGTTTGTTCGTGCGCAATTCCAGTCCGGACCGTGGATCTCAGTCCGGACCCCGAACGTGGAATTTGCAAGAAAAGCATGAACAGTCCGGACCGTGGATTGCAGTCCGGACCCCGAATGCCGTCTTTTCTGGAAATAGTCTGTTTCGCTGAGACAGTCCGGACCGTCAATTCGAGTCCGGACTGTCGTCCTGCAAAATTCCAGAAATGGTTAGTTTTTGATGCTTATCTTCTTCCAATGGTTTCAAACCTATAAATAGACCCTATGATTCATCTTTTAGGGTAAGCGAAAAATACGACCGAAATAGAAAAATCCACATATAGAGAAGAAAGGAAATACATGATTTAATTCTATGTTTCTTCATCTATATTATTAATTTGATTCTAGGTTTTCCAAACTCAGATTTTGAGCAGAATCAAATTAATGAATACTTAGATGGTATTTCCAGTCTATTTCTAATCTAAGTATTCGGCGGATCATCACCACCCAAAAAACAACGATTTATCCCAAATCGGCGCGTGGACTCGCGTGGCCTTGTGGATTCAAGGTGCAACCGCTCTCGTGGATTCGGAGCGAGGTACGTTCGTGGATTCGAAGCGTGCTACTGGGTGAAGACCGTGGATTCGGTCGGACGTCGTGGATTCGACGTTGGACGCCGTGGATTCGGCGTTGGACGCTCATCGTGGATTCGAGCAGCGTTGCGGAGCGAGCGGAGAAGATCTACTAGGAGCGTATGGAAAAGGTTGAGTCGTAAGTGTGTACGGTAAATCACCTTGTACGTGTGTTAATTCTAGTGGATTTCACCGTGTTATCGGTCCCGTAGTTTTTTACTCCGGATTGGAGTTTTCCACGTAAAAATCTCTGCGTGTTATTTATTTTTCGGCATTGGGTTTTATATCGCAAATATTTTTGAGTGTTTATTGTTTACACCTATTCACCCCCCTCTAGGTGTTTTTCCCCCTATTTAGATCCAATTATATATAACCCAACAAGTGGTATTAGAGCGGGAATAGGGTTGTAAACAATGGTTGAAGGTGGAAACATCAACAGACCTCCGTTCTTCGATGGAACAAATTATGCGTACTGGAAAGTACGGATGAAAGCCTTTTTAATTTCCATCGACGAACGGGTGTGGCAATCAATTAAATTAGGATGGTCTAATCCAACTGAATTTATTGGTGATGTTCGCACCATCAAACCTAGGTCGAAATGGACCAAGGAAGAGGTAGATTTATCTTCTTACAATGGCAAAGGAATTAATGCTTTATTTAATGCCTTATCACAAACAGAGTTCTCTCGCGTCTCGGCATGTGAGACTGCGAAAGAAATCTGGGATGTTCTTCAAGTTACACATGAGGGAACTAACCTTGTGAAGATTCAAAAACTGCAAATGCTTACGAGCAAGTTTGACTCCATTTTCTTGGCAGAAAATGAATCTTTCACAGATTACTATACACGATTGCAAGACATCGTAAACACATGTACTAACTTGGGAGAGAAGATTCCAGAATTTAAAATTGTAAGAAAGATCTTAAGAACTCTTCCTGAAAGATTTCGTTCCAAGGTTACAGCCATTGAAACTATTAAACACCCGGACGAAATCCGTGTAAAGAATTAGTTGGTTCTTTACAAACATATGAAATGACATTTCCTACTAACTATTCTTCGGGAAAGGCATCCTCTTCTAAGTCTTCAAGTTATGCATTGAAAACAACAAAAGAAGAAGACGCGGATTCATCCTCCTAAGACGATGACGAGAACCTATCTATGGAGGACTTTGAGAAACAGCTTGCTCTCCTGACAAGAAATTTTTGCCGAAACTTCCGAAGGGGTAATTCAAGTAAAACCTCATCCTCCGGAAAGTGGAAGAAAGGCAAAGGTTTTTCAAGCCAAAAGCCAAGAAAGCAAGAAAGTTTTTCAAAGGATAAGAAAAGCTCAGAAGGACAAGTCCAATGCTTCAAGTGCCGAGGATGTCACGCCCCGGGGTCGAAACTGCGACCCGGGTTCGCCAACAGATCCGCCACCTATGCCAAACCCGCATAGGCGAAGCGTCCTACCTGCAAGAAAAGTGCTACAGCTAAACAGATATCAGAGCTAAAAGATAAAACTGCTGTAAAATTAAAACCAATATCTGTACAACTTGAACTAAAGGTACAAAGTCCATCTCCCATAATGATAATCATACAATAACCTCAAATACAAACTCTGGACTCAACAGGGAGGTAATCCTGAATAAATAAATGATACAACAGTGTACAGACTCTCAGTACAAGTCAGATCCTCACAAAACATCAGTCTCTCAAAGAGAAAATAAAATCACTAATCTACCGACTGTACTGGAGATCTCCTCTGGAAGGGGTACCGCTACTCTCCAAAGATAGGTAGGGATCTAGCTCGCGACTCCCTTGCCTCGAACAGCAACCGCAGAATCAGCAACACCCGCTAAGACTCTGCAAAACAAAGGAGAGAAGGGACAAAAAGGGGGGAAACCCCCAACGGGTGTGAG
Organism: Tillandsia leiboldiana; assembly: GCA_029204045.2. Classification (NCBI taxonomy): domain Eukaryota; kingdom Viridiplantae; phylum Streptophyta; class Magnoliopsida; order Poales; family Bromeliaceae; genus Tillandsia; species Tillandsia leiboldiana. Next base: position 8,062,521 of record CM055066.1, read on the forward strand.
AACTACACCAAAAAGGAGTTCTCAGTGGGTGTCGCCACCAGGTCCGACGATCTGCCCACCAAGTCCTCTAGAGGCAATAAAATAACTAATGCAGTAAAAACGGAACAAGAAAGCTGGAGACTCTCAACAGCTACCATGCCTCTATATAAATGCTCAAAAGGGGAAAACTCTGATAAAGATATGCAACACTCGCACACGAGGTGCTCAATCGACCCAATCGAGCTGACTGCCACACCGGGTCAAGTCAAACCTGCGCCCACCTACAACCACCTCCCACTGACGGGCAGGAATTACGTAGGGCGTCCAAACGGACTAACTCGCTATCGAGTAGTGGCTCATGCAGGCTATAGTCAAAATCCATGCCCTCTCTCTCAGAACGGATAGACTCAAGATGCTCAACCTCTCACACAATGGTCAAAGAACTCACAACGACCACGGGACCACCGTCAAACCCCGAACGGTTCCCAACAACACTAGTACTGGTCCAAACACAACTGCCAGCCTCCACTCGTCCCCCAGGCACAAGTGCAAAAGTAAAAGTATCCGTCTGAAAAGACCCAATCGATGGACCAGTAAAACTGGCACTGCCTGCTCCGCCTGCCGCAACGGGTATGCCAGCCTATGCATAACACCGAAGCAAAGGAGTCTCAAGGACTCAAAGTCTGTCTGACGCACACTCCGGAGTGGCACTCGAGGGGAGCGACCCACACGAGTAAAGTACCTTAGTAACCAGTAACATAAGTATCGTAAAAGAGCAGGACTGGATCAAGACTCTGATCAAAGCGGGAAAATCCACCCACTGAAGAAAACCCCGGTCCTCATACAGAGGCAATAGTACTCAAAAGTGGGAAACTCCGTCCACTAGAGAAACCGGATACCCAATCTGATGCATAAGTAAATACCTGGTCAACCGCCCAATATCCGCGGTTGCTGCAATACCCTGCCATCTATAATCAAGCCCTATAACCGACCTCCGGTCAACCGCCCAAAGTCCGCGGTCACCGCCAAAACCCTGCCAGCCGCAATCCAGCACAACCCATCCCTGACACCAATGTCCCTGCTACACTACCCCAGACCCCTGCTCGCACCCGAGCAACACAGACCGCCTGACTAACAAGAAGGAGAAAAGAATAGCATGGTTTCTCCTAAGTCAAGTTCCAATATGTAGTGTAGCAGTAAAAGATGGCCTAGCTATATGTCCATACAAGCATGCATTTGTCCTCAAAGAAGAATAAAGGAAAAATAAACCTCATGCCGACTTATCAATGACCATACCTGTCCATAATTCCCGATCCATAATCGCTCCTCAGAGTAGAACCTGCACATAACTACATAATCCTTTCCCATTGCATAAACCAGCCTCATAAAAGGTTATGTGCTAACATGGCATGATAATTAATCATATAGGGTAACCTTGTCTTAGGTAAGCTTCCACTAATCATCAACATAAACGTCTGATTAATACCATTGTCATAATATGAATAATTAACTTGCAATTCCCATAAATCAACATTGTTAAGCTTACCAATCAATCCCAGGTATTGTACCCTACACCTGCATGCAATTCTAACATATAGAATTAGAGAATCGTCCACCGGTTCTCGGAACAAAGCACCCACCTGAAACGCATTCCGCAGGCAAAGCCGAAGTCGGTGAAGTACGCAGCCACACGAAATCCAAAATCTGCCAGATCCGCTCCCTCGGTAAACAGTCGCACAAACCACTGTTCCAACAAACAACATCGAAGCCGAGAATCAATTACACCACAATCAAAACACTCAAAACAGAACACGCTGTTTTCCACCAACCAGCAGAGAGAAGAAGACTTTTCACCTGTATACAGACCTCCAAAAATTCCCAAAAAATCACGGTTGCGATCCCTGCGACGAGTAGCCCCAAATCGACTCTTTAAACGCCCCGTTCTGATACCTGTAGGCCAAGAAACAATTCGGACAACATTGGGAGCCATTCCCTCAAGAACACAGTTCTGCTGAAAGGATAGCAGTAAAGAAGCTTAATTCTCACCCTCGAAATGACCTCATAAAAATCCAATAAAAATACGGGTGCGTTCCTCTCGAAGAGTAGATATCAATAGAGTCTTTAAACATCTCGTTCCGATGCACGAGCGCAGAGATAAAAATCTGACAAGCCTCCGCTGTCCAAAAATCCACCAGCAAAATAGTGTCTCAGAGATGCCTCGGAAACTGTGCCAAAAACTCGAAATGTGGAGAAGCAATTAACACGAAAAATGAAGCCTTACCTCTCGTGAACGCGCTGCCACAAAAATTGTCGAAAACGATGGTCTGAGTAAGACAAGGGAGCCTGCGCACCGAAACGCGACGAAGGGGATCACCGGTGAAGGAAAGTCGCACTGCGCCGAAAAGCCGCAAACCTCGAAGTGCGTGCCACCAAAAATTCCCAAACCTCTCCACGAGATGCTCCACACGAAGATGAACAACTTTGCTTAAGGTTGCAAAGAGAGGGGAGGTATTTATAGTCCCAACTCAACAAATCCAAAAATACCCAATGTGTCCCAACTTCCGGGCGCCCGAAATGATTCGGGCGCGCACAGTGCGCCCGAATCTGGCCGTCCATCAGCGCCCGAATCCACCAGATACTGCCACGTCACCCCAAAACAGCAAACAGCAAACTCAGCTTCCCACGCTGCGCCACGTGGCCTGCGTCCACAGTGCGGGTGTTTGGCGCCAGCCAACCACGCGCCGACACGTGGCACTCCCACGCACGGGTCCCCCGCGTCAATGCCTCGGGAACCGTGCCCACCTGCTGCCCGCCTGCCCCGCGTGTACGGCCACCTGCCCCCGGTCACCTGCTCCGCTCCCTGTGTGGACCGCGCGCACAACACCGCTCCAATAACCAGCCGCCACGTGTCTCTCCCTTGGTGCACGCCTCGCCCGTGGACCGCGCACCTGCCCGCGCCCCTGCGGGCCTGCCCGCGGCCCTGGGTGCCTGCCCGCGGCAGCGCGCCGCCTGCCCGAGCCCGCGCCGCCGCTGCCCGCCGCCGCTGCCGGCCGCCGACGATCGCCGGGAACACTGTTCCGGCGGTGAACAGTAAAAATTACTGTAGCAAGCTCCGAAAAATACAAGTAAATAGCCCATCTTGACCGTTTTCGCGCCCTGAGTCCAAATCCGGCGTCCATTTTGCCAAATTCCAATCCTATAAATTGCCGGAGGCTCCCGAAAAGGTATTTTTAATCCGAATTTCGCGCTGAGCCTAAATTTGACATCCATTCTGCGCGTAAACTCCTCTAAACATCCGACGGGGTCCCCCGATTACCCACGTGATCCATTTTAAGCCCCGAGTCCATCACTTGTGTCCAAATTGGCGCACGAACACCGTCGACATGCCACGTAGGCTTCCAGAAGCTGCTGGTCACACTGTAGAAGCCCTGCGAAGATCCGGGTCACCACAGAGGGTACGGCCATATCTCAACGGAGTGTCCAAATAAGAATCCGTCCAAGAAGAAGGTGATGCAAGCCGTCACTTGGGATGACACCTTATCGTCGAATGAGTCATCTTCAAGTGATGAAGAAAAGAGCGCAATGGCATTCCACGCGTCCACCACATCTTCACCCTTCATGTGCTTAATGGCAAGTACTTCAGATTCATTGTCCAATTCCTCCCGGGTTGAAAAAACTGCAACGGATGATGAATCGAGTAACTCTGAAGGTGAAGATTTTGCTCTTGCCTACTATAAGCTTTTGAGGGTTTCAAAGAAATTGGCAAAGCAAAACAAGAGTTTGAGAGGGAAATTGCAGGATCTCGAAGAAGAAGCAAAAAGGGCAACTTCTCTCTCAAACGCTCTTGAAGTGGAAAGGGATAATCTGATTAAAGTAAATGTTTCCCTTCAAGAGTCCAATGAGCAATTCGAGAAGAATTATGTAGATATGGTGAACAAAGCGAATTACTTCTTGAAGCTCTACGGCGAGGCTCAACAGGAAAAATTGGAAATGACGGAGACAATTTTCTAACTCAAGGATGATTTAATGCAATTTTCTTATGGAAGGAGTAAGTTGGATAAGCTTCTTGGTCTTGGTCAAACAAATCGGTTCGGCCTCGGATACACTCAAACTGGAGACATTCCTAGTTCGAGTGGGACAGTCTTTGTGCCTCAGTCGGTTACTCCTCCTCCGACACCGGAATTCACGACAAGCAACGACAACAAGCCTACTTCACCCTCTTCGGGATCGTCAAGCATTAAGGTATGTTTTCATTGTGATATTGCAGGGCACATAAGGAGAAATTGCAAGATGGGAGCCAAACGCTCAACTCAAGCACTTCTTGCAACGACTACCAAAAAGGTGATTCCTCGAAAATCTAATGCAAATTATTCGAAGGAAAAGAGCCTCGGTAGTTCATCAAACAAGACGACGACGTCAAGGAAAAGTGATGGATCAAACAAGACGCTTTCACCAAAGGTATCAACTTCACAATCATTTCCGACGTACACCAAAACTCGAAAGGTTTGGGTACGCAAAGGTGAAATCTTCCCTTGTCTTGTTACTAATATTTCCTTGCATGAATATGATAATTCGTCTTGGTATCTGGATAGCGGTTGTTCCCGTCACATGACCGGTGAAAAAAAACCGCTTTCAAAATTTTGAGAAAATCTCCGGAGGACTTGTAGTTTTCGGAGACGGTCGGTCTTCCAAAATTGTTGGAAAAGGAACAGTAGCTATTCCAGATGGCCCGATTCTGAATAATGTGTTATTTGTTGAAGGCCTTAAGACTAACCTCATAAGTATCAGTCAACTGTGTGACAATGGTTTCTCAGTTAATTTTTCATCTGTTGAATGTGTTGTAACTGATAAGGACCATATTTTCTTTTTAAAGGTGGTTAGATCTGAAAACAATTGTTATGTTGTTCCCAATAAAATTTCTGAAAACTGTAACTTAGCCTCTTTGAATAATGAAACACTTTGAAAGGCTAGGTCACATAAATTTTAAGGAACTTGCTAGAATTTCAAACAAAGACGTGGTCAAGGGGGTTCCAAAACTTTCGCTTAAACAAAACATTGTGTGTGGTGGTTGTCAAAAGGGAAAACAATCCAGGACTGCACACAAGAACTTGAACCACGTTGGTACTAAACGGCCCTTAGAATTATTGCATATGGATCTTATGGGGCCGATTGCATATGGATCTTATGGGGCCGACGCGTCAACCATCTTTGGAAGGTAAATGGTATATTTTCTTATTGGTTGATGATTTCTCTAGATACTCATGGGTAGTATTTTTGAAAGAGAAAGCAGATACTTTTGATTCTTTTCATGAGATTTGCCATCGTATTATGATTGAAAAGAATGAAAAGATCATTCGTGTTAGAAGTGATAGAGGTGGAGAATTCATAAATTCTAGATTCATTGATTTTTGCACTTCCAACGGCATTAAACATGAATTCTCAGCACCCTATACACCTCAACAGAATGGTGTAGTCGAGCGCAAAAACAGGGTTGTACAAGAGATGGCATGTGTTATGCTTCATAGCCGGAATTTACCGTTATATTTTTGGGCTGAAGCCGTGAACACTGCAGTCTATGTTATTAATCGAGTTTATTTGCGCCCGGGAACTTTAAATACACCATATGAACTATGGTTTTGTAGAAAACCGAATATCAATTATTTTCGTATCTTTGGGAGTCGGTGTTACATTTTACGTGACCGCGAAAATCTTGGTAAATTTGACTCTCGAAGTGACGAAGGGATTTTCTTGGGTTATTCTACAAACAGTAGAGCATATCGGGTATTTAACTTGGAATCTAAAACTGTCACGCCCCCGGGGGTTTTTGAGTCAAGCAAAGCGGAAGATTGCGTGTATATTTTTTTTTTCTTAATATAGTAACATAAACCTCATCCCCGGTGCGTGCCAGACCGCCACATACACAACTTCTCTCTGTCCGCGGACAGAGTCTCCTTTGTATATGCACGGCGTCTCATTTACAACATCATCCATCATCCATCAACCATACAGTAGACATACATCACCAAGAGTATCTAAACGTAAAAGTACATCTCATCCACAGCGCTAACTGATACATGTCCACAACTAATATAAACCACAAGCAAATTAACTAATAAAAGCATAAAGGAAAATGAGATATATCCAAGAGTTCTGACTACGGTCCTCGCGACGCAGTCTCACCGCCATCTCGGCTAACGCACCTAGTATCACCTGTCACGGAGTGGGTAAAGTCAGTGACAAACAAAGTAGATGTCTAAGTATCAATAAGGAATAAGGAGCAAACCGATTACACCGGAACCTTTCGCTAAAACCCTGTATATAATTAAGCTGGGCACCAACCCCGGATTTATCAATTAAGTTGGGCACCAACCCCAGAGTACCTGTCGGAGAGACTAAAGTCTCCCCTCGTGCGCAAACACCTTTTTGATGCTTTTAACCTCTTCACGGTGCTGGTGTGCTATTTGCAGCAGGCGCGAAGAGGTCCTCACGGCTCCCACCCCTTTATGAGGTACACGGGTCAAAAAGACCACTTCTCCGGAAAAGTACACCCATGCGGAGGCCAATCCGCCTGTGTACGTTCAGCATCCGAAATGGATTTGCCGAAATCGGCGTGTAGTGAGCACCGCGACCGCAGCCGCTTCAATTGTTTGATAAAATACAATTATGCGAAAGGTTAAACTGTCCATATACTTTGTTAGACAAATTCAGAGCATTTTAATGATGATAGATGCACTTACTGCACTTGTTGCACTTATAGCAAACGTACCCACCTGGAATGAAGATATACGACCGCTCCCAAGACACTCTTAAGCAATCGGAACTTCACGCGGCCTAACGGAACAACCAAAGGCACAAATTAACACCTTACCCTAATCAGGTAACATCAGTGGTCCCAACCACTGTAACAATGAACCCACCAAAACCGAAATCACTGCACCTAGAGGATCGCAACGTCAATCAAAAACCCAACAAATCAAAACCGTAAAGTAACACCGCACACTTAGTTCAAACCGGTAACATCGAAGACTAACAACAACCGGACCGCGACTATTTCGTCGCGAACTCCGTCGGAACCCAAAACCGCTAACGGAAATCCAACAAAACTCAATCCTCAACCGGTAGCCCACTCGGGACGTCAATGGTTAAAACCAAGAAGGCCCCGACGGCGGAAATGATGAGAAAAGAGACCCGACGGCGCACCCCCGACGATTTCGTCGAGGCGCGGAGCGTCGGCGAAATTAGCACCTGACATAATAAAACAGTGACCAAAAAGATCCCAAGTGGCCATGCCAAGAAAACCGCAGAGATTGTGATCCCAACGGCGAAGATGGCGCTCAAAATGGTGGAAAAACGGACCCAAACGGAGCCACCGAACTTTGGGCTATCGGGTGGTGCACATGGGCAACCGTGGACCGGGTTTACGGCGACAGGCGACTGCGGCATGCACCGGGTGCACGCAGGAAGCGTGCGCCGTGCGTTTCGGGCCGGGCCGGTGCACAACCCGAGCGTGCACCGGGCTCACAGCTTCGGGTCGCGGCGCCAGCACCGGGCGCACGCCTGAACGTGGACCGCTCCTGCGGGCTGGGCCGGTGCACGGCGAAGCGTGCACCGGGTCCGCGGCTTCCGCGCCGCGAGGTGTGCGCCGGGTGCACGCCTCAGCCCGTGGACCGCGGCTGTACGGCAGGAACAGTAAACCCTAATTCCGCGTTTCTCCCTCCGTTTTCGCTCCCGTTTCGCGATTTCTTCCCCGTTTTCGCTGCCGTGGGACTCCGGCGAAGACCCCGCGATCATGGTAACGGTGGCGGCGGCCTCCCGTTTAAAAATGGCGGCGGCGGCCTCCCGTTAACCCACTATGATCTTACCAAACACCCTCAAAAATTCCCGAATAAATACGGGATAAATGTAACGACTAACCAACGATCGACGAACAACCAAAACATCGATCAGAAAGTCAATCAAAGGATCGATTAAAGACCACCGATTAAATCCGATAAAAATCATCGATCACACCCGATCAAGAACGAGAATAAAACATTGATCAAAACCCACAAAAATCCGTGATCGATGTACCGATTAAAACGACCTTACAAAAACACGGAAAACCACCGATTAATTTTACGAAAGGACTAACGACCACTAACCTCAATCTATCGGAATTAAAGAACCGATCTTGGTTCTCGCGGCGTTGGAGATCCGGATCCGCTCCCCGTAGATGATGGCGTCTCGTTCTCCGGTCTCCGGACGTCAATCGGGGCGATCGGGTTCCTCCGCTTTCTTTTTCTTTCCTTCTCCTCTCATCCGGTTAGGGTTCTCTTATCTTTGGTTTTCGGTACGCACGAGAGGGAAGGGTTTGAGGAGGCGGTAATTTAAATTAGGGTTTTCCTTCCGGTAAGGGATTTATTTATCCTCTTATTATTAATTTATTTTGTTTCCAACTCGTACGTAAGAAAATTCTATTTTTCGTCACCGGATAATTAATTATTTAATTAATTATTCCTATGAGATAAACTCCCACCTTTTAATCTTCGTCACCAATTAATTAATTCCTTAATTAATTATTCCTACGGGATAACCCCCTTGTAATCCCCGTAACCGAATAACTGATTCTCTAACTAATTAATCGCACGAGATAAACCCACCTTTTAATACCCGTAACCGAATAACTAATTCTCTAACTAATTAATCGCACGAGATAAACCCACTTTTCCTCGAAAAACATGCAGGATATTTTGCACGGATTTCGATGCATGACTAATCACCGCATCACTAAGAATTCCGTTCCGGGAGATCCCGATATCGGATTTCAGATCCGATCGCACCGTCGGTCATCATTTTCCGCGCTCTATCGCAGAAAAATACCAGCACCACACACCGGCCAACTAACCAAATGTAATATTCCCGGAGTACTAAAAGAGCATTATATTAGAAGGAGGGTTAATTATTACAAAAAAACCCATGTCATTACACCACTCGCACTTTATAAAAAGTTTCATCCTCGAAACTTAATTACAACCCTCGCTAAACAGCTCGGGGAAACACTCCTTCATTTTATTTTTGATTCCAGCTCCCACGCGCGTTCCTCGTGGTTGCTCCATTGGACCTTTACGTAGGGAATGGTCTGGTTCCGTAGTTTCTTATCTTCTCGTGCCAGGATCCGCACCGGTGTCTCCTCGACAGTCAGATCCTCTTGTAGCTTGACAGTGGATATGTCCAGGGCGTGAGAGGGGTCGGGGAGGTACTTTCGGAGCATCGAAACGTGAAACACGTTGTGTACTCGGTCTAGGTTTGGCGGCAAGGCCAACCGATAAGCCACCGGACCCACACGTTCTAGGATCTCAAACGGTCCCACGTACCTCGGACTTAACTTTCCTTTTAAGCCGAAACGTCGGTTCCCCTTGGAGGGCGAAACTCGGAGTAACACATGCTCACCTACCATGAACTCTAAGTCTCGTCGTCTATTGTCCGCGTAGCTTTTCTGTCTGCTCTGGGCGGTCAGCCGCCGCCTGATCAGGCGCACCTTTGCCTCGGTTTCCTCTACCAAATCTGGTCCCAACCAATTACGCTCTCCCAAGTCGTCCCAGCATATAGGTGACCGACAGCGGCGCCCATACAAGGCTTCGTATGGCGCCATCTGAATGCTGGCCTGGTAACTGCTATTGTAGGCAAATTCCACTAGGGGCAAACACCGTGCCCACCCTTCGCCCAAGTCCAAAACGCATGCTCGAAGCATGTCCTCCACAATCTGTATCACCCGCTCTGACTGTCCATCGGTCTGCGGTTGAAATGCCGTACTCAAGTGCAACTTGGTCCCCATTGCTCGTTGCAGGCTTTGCCAAAAGTTTGACACAAATCGCGTGTCCCAGTCCGTCGTGATAGATGTCAGTACCCCATGCAACCTCACTATCTCGTCGATGTATGTTTGTGCCAGTCGTTCCTGCGTCCACGTCGTGTGTATGGGCAGATAGTGGGCCGATTTCGTCAAACGGTCCACAATCACCCATATCGCATCGTGTCCCTGTGGCGACCTCGGGAATCCGGTCACAAAATCCATGGTAATCATGTCCCACTTCTACTCGGGCACCGGTAAAGGTTGCAATTTTCCCGCCGGGCGCTGATGCTCGGCCTTCACCTGTTGGCACACCAGGCAGTGTGCCACAAATCAAGTCACGTCTCCCTTCATTTTGGGCCACCAGAGGGTCTGTTTGACGTCCTTGTACATCTTCGTTCCCCCGGGGTGCGCTGCATATGGGGCAGTATGCGCCTCCCACAGGATTTTCTCCTTGAGTTCCGGTAGATCCGGCACGCAGATTCGTCCCCGAAATCGTATCGTGCCGTCGGAGTTTACTGTGAAATCACCTTCCTGGTCGGCGGTTATCCTTCTTCGCACCAGCTGGAGTTGGTCATCAGTCGATTGCCCTTCGAGAATTCTGTCCAGCAAAGTAGGTCTGACCACCAGTGTCAGAAGTTGTGTGACTGTACCTGCCGGTACTACTTCTAGTCTCAACCGCGAAAATTCTGCAATCAGACTATCTTGCTGGGTGATGGTACTTACACCTGCCTCCTCGGCCTGCCCCTTGCGACTCAGGGCGTCGGCCACCACGTTTGCCTTTCCCGGGTGATAGTGGATCGTTAAATCGTAATCCTTCAGTAGCTCGAGCCACCGTCTTTGTCGCAAATTTAACTCCTTTTGGGTGAAAAGGTACTTAAGACTCTATTGATCTGAGTACACATTGAAGTGTGTTCCTTATAAATAGTGCTTCCACAACTTGAGGACGAATACGACTGCTGCAAGCTCCAGGTCGTGCACGGGGTAGTTTCTCTCGTACTCCTTGAGTTGCCTCGACGCATAGGCTATGACTTTACCCCGTTGCATAAGCACGCCTCCGAGGCCGTTCCGTGACGCATCGCAGTACACCTCATAGTCCTCGCCGGGCTCCGGTAGAGCAAGCACCGGGGCTCGCGTCAACTTGTTCTTGAGTTCTTCAAAACTCTTCTGGCATTGATCTGTCCAGATGTGCTTTTCTCCTTTACGGATCAGGCGAGCCAGGGGCGTGGCTATCTTGGAGAAGACCTCCACAAGGCGTCTGTAATACCCTGCCAGACTCAGGAAGCTTCGAATCTCAGTCACCGTCGTCGGCCTGGGCCAGTCCGTTACCGAATCTATCTTCTTCGGGTCGATCGCAATCCCAGCAGCCGACACAATATGCCCCAGAAAGCCCACCTTGCGGAGCCAAAACTCACACTTTATAAGTTTTGGCATACCCTTCCTAGTCCCGGAGGGTCTGGGGAGTTACCCGCGGGTGTTCCCACAACCCTTGTCTATGCGAGAGTAGACCGGAACGTCAACTAGAGGACTATCACCGACTGGTCTAAGATGGGCTTGAGTATCCTATTCCTCATGCCCAAGAGCACCACTGGTGCATTAACGAGTCTAAACGGTATAACTGTAAACTCATCTTGACCATTCCGAGCTCGCAGGTCTGTTTTCAGTATGTCATTACTCCGGTCTCTAGGCTGGCGATAGCCGGACCGCAGATCAACCTTTGGGAATACCGTTTCTCCTTATAGTTGGTCACATAGGTTGTCTATCCGAGGTAGAGGAGTACGTGTCCTTCTCGTGTCAAGACCCATACAGTACTCGTGGACGCTACTCGACTGCCTTCTACCAAGCTCCTTGCCCGCAACAAGGAAAAGCGAGCAGAAGGCGTTCCTACAAGCTAAGTTTACAAGTTCCGGTAAGTTCGGTTCCCGGAGACTCGCTTGGAGCTTCAAGCAGTCAACTACCGCTTAAAGATTGCCACAACTGTCGGCCCCAAGCGCTACACCAATAACCTTCACGGAAACCTCATCAGTTCTTAGAGACTAAGAACCCGCCTCACCCTCGCTGGGCAGGCAGGAATACAGCCGCCTGCCTCGAGGGGTAGCCAGAGGTTCCGACCGAACTTATTCCTACGATGGGAATTTCTCCTAATAACTAAGGTAGGGCGAAAACATGAAGCGAGGTGGAAGGGTGGAATGCTGCTACGGATGATGTCCCCGTCTCCGAGGGCAGTCGAAACGATAGTGCCCCGGTTTGCCATATCGAAAACAGTGGTCTTGCTTCTGGGGACATCCGGTCACTTGGTGTATTCCATCTCAAATGATGCAAGACTTGTCCACCGGCCATTGTCCTCCCATCGGCGCATTCTTGGTTCCTTGTTGCCGTCTCAGGTATTTAGGAGGCCGGCTCCTCTTGGTATGCTTGTTTCCAAAATTTAGCCGAGTTCACTCTTTATCCCCGCAGTGATCTGAGCTCTCCCATCGGGCGCTCCACCGCAGTGGCTCCATCGACTACCTCTTGGAATTTGCCAAGTTCGCCGTCGCCCTATCCCATTCGGTTTGCTGGATAGGGGCTTTCCCCGCGGCATCGGTGGACATTCTAGGGGTAGGCGCCACCACGGTCTCTCTCAAGGGGTCTCCAACAGTGGCCCCTGGCAGAAGTCCCGCTGTTACTGGTGTTGGTGCTACTGAAGGTGTTGTTGCCTGAACCGACGGTGCCCCGGTTACCGTGGTCGGAGGAGGGGCGACCATAGTCTCGCTGTCCGCCACCGGCGGTCCCGGTCACTAGCGCGGCTGGTCCGGGCAGAGGAGCCTGGGTGACCTCCACTGGTGTAGTCGATAGTTGCGTCAACGGACGCACTTGTTCCATAAGGTTGCTAACTGCCCGGCCATCTCTCGTAGTTGTTGCCGGAGGAGCTGATACTCCGCCGCTGTTGGCACCGTACTTTCTGCCCCTGTGTTCTCCGTTGCTAACCTATTTCGGGCCGTTATGCTGCTGTATACAAAGAAACCGCATTAACCTAAGGTTCCTGGCCTAATACTTGACCTACAAAAACACTGAGGCTATGTGTCATGCCCCGGGGTCGAAACTGCGACACGGGCTCGCTAACAGATCCGCCATCTGTACGGAAACTGCCGTACAGACGAAGCGTCTAGCCTGCAAAAGACAAAACTACAGCTACACAGATATCAGAGCGGATAAAAAGCTGTACTATAAAATTTCACAACTACAAAGTTGCAACAACACATAGCCTATCTCCCAAAATCAGATGATACAAATAGAAGTCCACCTATACAACATCTACAAATCCAAATGGGAGATAGCTAACAGGAAACATAACCAACTCCCACAATCCGGGATGGTACATCTACCTCTCTCTAAAGTAACAATGCTGGTAGGGAACTATCACGCGACTCCCTGTCCTCGGTCCGTCCAGTCAAGCCCAGCAGGAACGGAAGAAAGCCTCAGCAACCTGTCACCGACAGAGGGTGTGAGAACTACATCCTACAGTAGTTCTCAGTGGGTACCGTCTCCAAGAACCACGGTCTGCCCACTAAGTCTACTAGAGGCATAAGATAACAGAAAAGACTGTGATAATGTAAATAAGCTGGAAAAGAATCTACAGCTATCATGCCTCTATCTACTATGCTCAAAAGGAAGAGACTATGGATGATGGTATGCAGCCACTCACTGCTGGCAATATGTCACAAGTACTACTCAAGACACTCTACAATGACACATGCTACGCCATCACTCTCTCAGTGTATCCCAAATCTCAGCGACTGCCCCACAGGGTCCAGTCGAGTCAAGCCTGCGCCCCCCGGTGTATCAACCAGGGTGTCCAAACGGACAAACTCGATCTCTCACAAGGTGACCCCATGGTAGCTCGGCCAGGGGTATCAAGCGACCTCTAGTATCTGAACTAGGCGCATCATCGCAGCCTCGTCAGGCGCGGTATCATCATCGCAGCCTCATCAGGCTCGGCATCATCGACGCACCTGGGGCGTAGCTCGAGGGGTGCGACCCCACCGAACTCAAGTATCTCATCAGTATCACAGTCTCACAAGTGGCTCCTGCAGGCTATAGTCCTCGATCAAACAGATCGGTATCTCGATGCTCAAAGCACAACTCAGTCGGAGAACCCTCCACGACTCAATCTCACAACACTGACCCACTCAACGAAAGTACCACACAGCTGGGACCACCGTCTCTCCCAACGGCTCCCACAACAACACCCCACTGAAAACAACACACAACTCACGGCCGGAGATGCTCCACAGCCAGATCTGCGAAGGGTCCGAAACCCCGGGAGACTAACACCTACGTCCCCAAGAAAGAAAACAGCCCTTAGAACCCAGATCACTCGAATCCGCTCGGATGGATAAGTTTATAAGAAACCATGTCATTTATTTCAGAAAACCATTCGATCTGAGAGAAAACCATCTTTTTAATGATTTTTAGTCTCTTTAGGAAAACCCTTTGAAATCAAGTTTTATGCCCAAGCCTCGAAGAGCTGATGCCCTCGTCCTATCAAACAAGAACAGACTCAGGCGACCTTGCGAGGCTTGGAAGAAACATTGGCTGACTAAAATCATGTATTCGTCCAAAAAGGTTCTGGGTTCAAGGTCCTGCTAACACAAGTGCACCACGATCACAACATGGTGGTGACGAGAAGAACAGCGGAAAGTAAAACCCCGGGACCACCGTTTATCTGAAACGGTTCCCCACACACTAACACTGGCCTAACCCAGCCACCAGACCCAACTCGGCCCCCCCCGGCCCGAGTGCAACACCCGTCCCGCAACACTCTGACCACTCAGCCCACTACCCGGGCGAGGAATCTCTAAGTCCAGAAGAGTATGCAACGTGTGGGATGTCTAAAGCATAAAGGAACCTAGCCCAGATTAAGGTTCTCAATTGGTCTGGTCAAACACATGCACATATGACGGGGGTGCTAGTTAAGTTCCAAGAAAACACCTAAACTAGCATGCAATCCTATCACAATAGAATTAGAAGGAAGTCCGTAGACTTGGAGAGAAAAACCAACCCACCTCAGAATGCCACCAATTGCTTGTCGACACTTGCAATTGGGCTCAGCGGGATTACCTGGCCTCCAAGGGGTCCGCACGCCACACGAAGCCCGATGCCAGAATCCGCACGCGAACCGGAGCACGCAGCGACCAACCACCAACCGCGCGCTCCGCGGATGTCCCGAACAAGCCCGCGGGTCCACGCGACGGAAAAACCCACAACCGCCCCCGGCAGAAGCTAAAAACCGCACCGCAAGCTGCCAGAAGCGAAGAAATCGCAAAATCAATCAAAACGGTCAAAACCGAGCATCCGACGGCGAAAAACAGCCTCCGTCGGCGAAAACAGCCACCGTCAGCGAAAACCAGCGCCCGACGGCGAAAAACAGACTCCGACGGCGAAAACAGCACGCGGCGGCGAAAACCAGCCTCCGTCGGCGAAAAACAGCACGCGGCGGCGAAAAACTGCGCCCGACAGCGAAAAACAGCACGCGGCGGCGAAAAACTGCTCCGTCGGCGAAAAACTGCGCCCGACGGCGAAAAACAGCACGCGGCGGCGAAAAACTGCTCCGTCGGCGAAAAACCGCGCCCGACGGCGAAAAACAGCACGCGGCGGCGAAAACTGCTCCGTCGGCGAAAAACTGCGCGAAAACCGCTCGCGAGACTGCTCGCAAAAACAGCGGGAAACGGCTTGCGAAAAACAGCGAAAACCTGCGCGAAAGCCCGCGCGAAAACTGCTCGCAACCTGCTCACGAAAACTGCTCAAAATCTGCTTAACGGCGAAAAAGCAGCAGCCGACGGCGAACACCGCGGCCGACGGCGAAAACAGCGACCGACGGCGACCAACGGGCTCCGACGGCGAAAACACGGCGCCGGCACGCAAACCTAGGAGTCGCCCGCCGTCCGGGAGCACGCCGAGCGGCGAAAACCCAGCCGCGCGACGAGGGAGGCCCGCCGCACGGCGCCAAACCAAGCAGCGCCGCGCAGCGCCCAGCGGCGCTGCGCGCGGGCCCGCGCGCAGCCCGCTGCGCTGTGCACGGCCGCGCGCCCGCGCAGGCCCGCGCGCGGCCCGCGCGCTCCTGCGCGCGGCCAGGCAGGCCCTGCCGCGCGCGCTTGCGCGCGGCCTGGCAGCGCCGCGTGCAGCACTTTGCTGCACGCGGCGTCGCGCCCAGCGGCACGTCGCCGCAGGGTGCTGCCAACAGCAGCACCCTGGCGCCGCGCGTGCGCCGTTGCGCGCGCGCGCGGCCGCCGCGACGGGTAAATTAAATAAATAAAATAAATTAAATAAAAACCCAACAAAAATCCCAAGCTCTCCAAAAGCCGAGAAAACCTCAAAAATCTGAAATTGCTTACCTCTTCGTCGACGCTCGCCGCACGCCCACGACGCTCTCACGCGGCCTCCAACGGCGAGTCCCAAAAACCAAGAATGCCTCAAAACCCCTTTCCTTCCTCTTCTTCTTCTTCCTTTTCCTCTCTTTTCTTTTCCTTTCTTTCTTTCTTCCTTTTCTTTCTTTCTCTGCTGCAGAGGGAGGGGTTGGAGCCCTTTTATAAAGAAAAAGCTTTAATTAAGTTAATTAATTAATTAACTAATTCCAAAAATTCAACTCCAACTCACTTTTTGCCTTCGGGCTCTCCGCCGCTGCCCGGAACCTCCCAAACTCCGCTGTAAATCAAAAGTACACGCGCTCACAGCTTTTTCTCTTCAAAAAGCTCATCCGTTGAGTCGGGGTGCTCAAATCAAATACCGGCTCCAAAATTGCCAGTTCCGACTCACTTTTTGCCTCCGGATCCTCCGTGTCAGTCCGGAACCTCCCGAACCTCGCTGTAAATCGAAAGTACACGTGTCCACAGCTTTTTCTCTTCAAAAAGCTCATCCGTTGAGTCGGGGTGCTCAAATCAAATACCGGCTCCAAAATTGCCAGTTCCGACTCACTTTTTGCCTCCGGATCCTCCGCGTTAGTCCGAAACCTCCCGAACCTCTCTGTAAATCGAAAGTACACGTGTCCACAGCTTTTTCTCTTCAAAAAGCTCATCCGTTGAGTCGGGGTGCTCAAATCAAATACCGGCTCCAAAATTGCCAGTTCCGACTCACTTTTTGCCTCCGGATCCTCCGCGTCAGTCCGGAACCTCCCGAACCTCGCTGTAAATCGAAAGTACACCTGTTCCAAGTGTTCCTGAATTTCCGACACTCCACGGTGAAGTCGGAAATTTCCAATCTCATCCTCAATCGGCCTACAAAGCCCGAAAAAACCCCGAATCGAGCTGGAGCTTCCGCGTTGATCCGAATCAACCCGGCATCAACTGTAAACTCAGATGCAACATGCCCAAGGCAACTCTCTGCTCCAAGCCATCTGTGTGGTCGGTGCGCTATCCAAAGACCCGGTACTCTACACTATGACCCTTGTTCCCCGTACTCTCACGTACTACCGCACCTACACCTTGGTTATCTCATGTCCAATTTGCTTGTGGCATCATACACTGTGGATGTGGGTCACCGACTACTGTGGTTATGGTTGTTTTTCTTTGATACCATTTTATCTGTCACTCCCCTGGGGGTTTTTGAGTCAAGCAAAGCGGAAGATTGCGTGTATATTTTTTTTTTTCTTAATATAGTAACATAAACCTCATCCCCGGTGCGTGCCAGACCGCCACATACACAACTTCTCTCTGTCCGCGGACAGAGTCTCCTTTGTATATGCACGGCATCTCGTTTACAACATCATCCATCATCCATCAACCATACAGTAGACATACATCACCAAGAGTATCTAAACGTAAAAGTACATCTCATCCACAGCGCTAACTGATACATGTCCACAACTAATATAAACCACAAGCAAATTAACTAATAAAAGCATAAAGGAAAATGAGATATATCCAAGAGTTCTGACTACGGTCCTCGCGACGCAGTCTCACCACCATCCCGGCTAACGCACCTAGTATCACCTGTCACGGAGTGGGTAAAGTCAGTGACAAACAAAGTAGATGTCTAAGTATCAATAAGGAATAAGGAGCAAACCGATTACACTGGAACCTTTCGCTAAAATCCTGTACATAATTAAGCTGGGCACCAACCCCAGATTTATCAATTAAGTTGGGCACCAACCCCAGAGTACCTGTCGGAGAGACTAAAGTCTCCCCTCGTGCGCAAACACCTTTTTGATGCTTTTAACCTCTTCACGGTGCTGGTGTGCTATTTGCAGCAGGCGCGAAGAGGTCCTCACGGCTCCCACCCCTTTGTGAGGTACACGGGTCAAAAAGACCACTTCTCCGGAAAAGTACACCCATGCGGAGGCCAATCCGCCTGTGTACGTGCAGCATCCGAAACGGATTTGCCGAAATCGGCGTGTAGTGAGCACCGCGACCGCAGCCGCTTCAATTGTTAGATAAAATACAATTATGCGAAAGGTTAAACTGTCCATCTACTTTGTTAGACAAATTCAGAGCATTTTAATGATGATAGATACACTTACTGCACTTGTTGCACTTATAGCAATCGTACCCACCTGGAATGAAGATATACGACCGCTCCCAAGACCCTCTTAAGCAATCGGAACTTCACGCGGCCTAACGGAACAACCAAAGGCACAAATTAACACCTTACCCTAATCAGGTAACATCAGTGGTCCCAACCACTGTAACAATGAACCCACCAAAACCGAAATCACTGCACCTAGAGGATCGCGACGTCAATCAAAAACCCAACAAATCAAAACCGTCAAGTAACACCGCACACTTAGTTCAAACCGGTAACATCGAAGACTAACAACAACCGGACCGCGACTATTTCGTCGCGAACTCCGTCGGAACCCAAAACCGCTAACGGAAATCCAACAAAACTCAATCCTCAACCGGTAGCCCACTCGGGACGTCAATGGTTAAAACCAAGAAGGCCTCGACGGCGGAAATGATGAGAAAAGAGACCCGACGGAGCGCCCCCGACGATTTCGTCGCGGCGCGGAGCGTCGGCGAAATTAGCACCCGACATAATAAAGCAGTGACCAAAAAGATCCCAAGTGGCCATGCCAAGAAAACCGCAAAGATTGTGATCCCAACGGCGAAGACGGCGCTCAAAACGGTGGAAAAACGGACCCAAACGGAGCCACCGAACTTTGGGCTGTCGGGTGGTGCACATGGGCAACCGTGGACCGGGTTTACGGCGACAGGCGACTGCGGCATGCACCGGGTGCACGCAGGAAGCGTGCGCCTTGCGTTTCGGGCCGGACCGGTGCACAACCCGAGCGTGCACCGGGCTCACAGCTTCGGGTCGCGGCGCCAGCACCGGGCGCACGCCTGAATGTGGACCGCTCCTGCTGGCTGGGCCGGTGCACGGCGAAGCGTGCACCGGGTCGGCGGCTTCCGCGCCGCGAGGTGTGCGCCGGGTGCACGCCTCAGCCCGTGGACCGCGGTTGTACGGCAGGAACAGTAAACCCTAATTCCGCGTTTCTCCCTCCGTTTTCGCTCCCGTTTCGCGATTTCTTCCCCGTTTTCGCTCCCGTGGGACTCCGGCTAAGACCCCGCGATCATGGTAACGGTGGCGGCGGCCTCCCGTTTATAAACGGCGGCGGCGACCTCCCGTTAACCCACTATGATCTTACCAAACACCCCCAAAAATTCCCGAATAAATATGGGATAAATGTAACGACTAACCAACGATCGACGAATTAATAGCCAAAACATCGATCAGAAAGTCAATCAAAGGATCGATTAAAGACCACCGATTAAATCCGATAAAAATCATCGATCACACCCGATCAAGAACGAGAATAAAACATTGATCAAAACCCACAAAAATCCATGATCGATGTACCGATTAAAACGACCTTACAAAAACACGGAAAACCCCCGATTAATTTTACGAAAGGATTAACGACCACTAACCTCAATCTATCGGAAATAAAGAACCGATCTTGGTTCTCGCGGCGTTGGAGATCCGGATCCGCTCCCCGTAGATGATGGCGTCTCGTTCTCCGGTCTCCGGACGTCAATCGGGGCGATGGGGTTCCTCCGCTTTCATTTTCTTTCCTTCTCCTCTCCTCCGGTTAGGGTTCTCTTATCTTTGGTTTTCGGTACGCATGAGAGGGAAGGGTTTGAGGAGGCGGTAATTTAAATTAGGGTTTTCCTTCCGGTAAGGGGTTTATTTATCCTCTTATTATTAATTTATTTAGTTTCCAACTCGTACGTAAGAAAATTTTATTTTCCTTCACCGGATAATTAATTATTTAATTAATTATTTCTACGAGATAAACTCCCACCTTTTAATCTTCGTCACCAATTAATTAATTCCTTAATTAATTATTCCTACGGGATAACCCACCTTGTAATCCCCGTAACCGAATAACTAATTCTCTAACTAATTAATCGCACGAGATAAACCCACCTTTTAATACCCGTAATCGAATAACTAATTCTCTAACTAATTAATCGCACGAGATGAACCCACCTTTTCCTCGAAAAACATGCAGGATATTTTGCACGGATTTCGATGCATGACTAATCACCGCATCACTAAGAATTCCGTTCCGGGAGATCCCGATATCGGATTTCAGATCCGATCGCACCGTCGGTCATCATTTTCCGCGCTCTATCGCAGAAAAATACCAGCACCACACACCGGCCAACTAACCAAATGTAACATTCCCGGAGTACTAAAAGATCATTATATTAGAAGGAGGGTTAATTATTACAAAAAAACCCGTGTCATTACAAAAACGTTAGTAGAATCTATAAATGTTAAAGTAGATGAAGCTTTCCACTTTGCATCTGATAAATCTACCCTGATATCTCTTTTGATGATGATACTCCTGCTAATGCATCTTCTCATAACAATTATTCCGATAATAATGATGCATCTATTGGTTCTTCAAGTTTATCTGATGTGCAGGAATCATCTCATGTACCTCCGAGTACTCCGTTACCTCAAACGTTACGCATCTCCAAGGATCATCCGGAATCTAATATTATTGGAGACCCACAAGAAGGAGTCAGGACTCGGAGACAGTTGGTTTGTGGATTCGCTTGTTACGTTTCCTTTATCGAACCAAAGAATTTTGATGAAGCTCTTCAGGATGACTACTGGATTGAAGCAATGCAGGAAGAGCTCCATCAGTTTGAACGGAACAAAGTCTGGGAATTAACGATGCCTCCGAAGCAACACAATGTGATTGGTACTAAATGGATTTTCAAGAACAAGAAAAATGAGGATGGTACCATCATCAGGAATAAAGCACGTTTAGTTGCTCAAGGCTACTCTCAAATAGAAGGTATAGACTTTGATGAAACTTTCGCCCCTGTAGCTAGACTCGAGTCCATTCGTATCTTATTTGCTATTGCTTGTCACTTTAAAATAAAACTCTTTCAAATGGACGTTAAGAGCGCGTTTTTAAATGGGTTTTTAAATGAGGAAGTTTATGTGGCTCAACCGAAAGGTTTTGTAGACTATAAACTACCTAACCATGTTTTTCGTTTGAAAAGGGCTCTTTACGGTTTAAAACAAGCACCGCGAGCGTGGTACGAAAGGTTGACAAAGCACCTTTTGGAGAAGGGCTATACTCGAGGGGGAGCAGACAGGACTCTCTTTGTGAAGCATTATCAAAATAACTTCATTGTAGCACAAATCTATGTCGATGACATTGTATTTGGTGCAACAAGAGATAATGATGCTTCTAAATTCGCTGAAACTATGGAAAGCGAATTTGAGATGTCAATGATGGGCGAACTGACATATTTTCTTGGATTGCAAGTGAAACAAAATGATGAAGGCATCCATCTGTGTCAATCCAAGTATGCAAAGGAGTTGGTAAAGAAATTCGGATTAGAAGATTCTAAAGATTTTCTGACTCCTATGGGAACTAGCAGTAAGGGATTAGGAAGTGAATCTCTTAGTGAGAATGTAGACGAGAAACTTTATCGCAGCATGATTGGAAGTCTACTTTACCTCACAGCTAGTCGCCCGGACATATCCTTTAGTGTTGGGATTTGCGCGAGATATCAATCAGCACCAAATGAGATTCACCTGAAAGCGGTGAAACGGATCATCCGGTACATCAAAGGAACTATTAATTTCGGAATTTGGTATCCTATGGGAACAAGTCTAGATATTGTTGGATATTCAGATGCCGATTGGGCAGGATCTGTGGATGATCGGAAAAGTACGAGTGGTGCATGTTTTTATCTTGGCCATTGCCTTGTTGCGTGGCATAGTAAAAAACAGAACTGTATTGCACTCTCGACTGCCGAAGCGGAATATATCTCAGCGGGTAGTTGTTCAACCCAACTCATTTGGATGAAAAGCGTGTTGAGCGACTTCCGAATTTCAGCAACTTCGGTAACAATTTTATGTGACAACACTAGTGCTATAAACATTTCCAAAAACCCTGTATTGCACTCAAGAACAAAACACATTGAACTTAGATATCATTTTCTTTGAGAGCTAGTTGAATCAAATATTCTTCAACTTTCATATATTTCAACTGAAGATCAATTAGCTGACATTTTAACAAAACCTTTGGATCAAAAACGTTTTATTCATTTGCGTAAGGTAATTGGAATGCTTTCCTTGAAATAATTTCTTTTTGAAACCAATCCTTAGGTTAGGTTTTGTTTTTGTGTTTTTGTTCTTTATCTATGCTTGTACATAGAACATTAATTGAGCATTAGTTATATTGACTTTAACTGCATCCTTTTATATGTTTAGAAATTTATTATGCTTTGGATATCATAATATTTCATTTGATGCAATGATCATTTATGTCAATTAAATCATCTTTGTTTTGATCAAAGTCAATTTCTCTCTCAATGATCTCTTGGTATAGTTATTATCTTATTTGACTATTTAGTCGAGTATGAAATCGAGATCAATTTTTGGTTGAATACTTTATATTTTAAATAATTGATAGCCAATTGAGGGGGAGTCAAAGAAAAAGTGTTATGCTCAAAAGATGTGGAAAGAGTTACATCCCAATGAGGAGTGTGAAAACTACCACCACATGGAGGAAAGAGCTACCACCTCGGTCGTCCGAGTACTGTGTGCAGCTACCACATGTATACCAAGCAAGGTTTCTCAAGTTTGATTAAATAAAATGCATATTGAAATACTTGACTTTGTCAAATTTCACGGTTGGTATAAGGTGGGATTTTAATGAAAGATGCTCAAAGAGCCACTCTCTTCAAAAGATTGCCTAGATACATTATCTAATATATTTGGGATTTCAAACATCTATTGATCTTGTATTTCATTTTCTTTACCAAATTGATGATTTGATAAAGGCATTACTCATAAGATCATGTTAGATGTGATTGAAGTTGTTCAACTTTAAGGGATTTAATTTTTATAAATTTTCGTTTCATTTGTTGAATATTTTTGATAGATTTGGCATAATCTATTTCTTGTTGTATGAAACGATGATTTTTATTTAAAGTTGATACACAACAATGCTTACAATCTTTTTCTGGAATTTCTGGAATTTTTCTGAATTTTTCTGTAGAAAAAGTTTGGAGCCGGTCCGGACTGGACAAGCCGATCCGGACCCCGAACGCAGGAAAATCCTGCGGGTAGCCGATCCGGACTGCATTCTTCGGGCAGTCCGGACCGCGGCTAGGGTTTTATTAAGAACAAAAGGGATTTGATTTCTTTTACTACAATCTTTTGTTCAAAAGTCTCTAGAGCTTCTCTCTCTAGAATTCAAGTACTTTGGAGCCTTCCCAACTCACTTTCTCCAAATCCAAGTGAGTTTTCTTGATCAAAATCTCGGTTTTTCACAGGTTTTCTATATTTTTCTCAAAACGTGATGCAAATCTCATATCTTTCTCGTTTGTGATTTGTTTTTGATCAAACTTCTTTTGAAATAACAACTCTGGGTAGATTAGTTTTGATTATATGTAAGGTTTTCTCTTGATTAATAGATTTTTAGGCTTCGATTTCTAAAAATTCGGTTTCAGGGCATATAATAGGAATTTTCGAAAATCATGGAATTGATCTATTTTTAAAATTCTTTTTGCAAAACTAATTTGATTCCTAGTCTCTCTACATGATAATGATTGTTTAGGTACAATTGTTCAAATTTTTGAAAATAAACAATTTTTGTCGTGTTCTTGAGTTGGTCTTCACAGGATATTTCCTTCTTCAAGCACAAAGAGCAATGGAGTTTTCATGGATCATCTTTCTGCTAGTCACAATGGTGCACACTCGAGCAACAAACAAACTGAAAAGAGCTAAGAAAACTCAATGGAAAGGTGAGTTTCTTCTTGTCAGCGATTCAGAGGCTGAAGCAAGTAATGAAGAAGTAGATTGGGACGAATTGATGGACGATGAAACAATGCCTAACAAATCGATGCGAAAGACCCCCGATTCACTAAAAGGAAAGACTGCTATGGATAAAGGTAAAGCACCAATGACATCATCTATCTCAATGAAAAGAAAAAGACTGGCTCGACGGTTTGGACGAGCACAAGGTCTTGAAATTAATGAACCAATAGCTCCGGATTCTCCACCCCGTGAGGAACAAGTGTTTGTTAATGCGGATCGCCTAAGAGCGTTTGAACATCGAGAATGCATTGGCGAGAGGCATGTTAATATTGGGGCTCTACGGGACCACTCCCCGGAGTTTGGTATTTTGATTGAACAAGCAAACCTTCTTCAAGTATGCCGATTCTCAGAAATGCTTGGATATTGTCTACATCACGTAAGGACCTTCTATACAAATGCACGGCACCTTCGAGAAAATGAAAACGGTCCGATGGAGTTTTACACGAATATCCAAGGCACGAGGTTTAAGATTACTCCACAATTGATTGGCGAAGTTTTGGGAATGCAAGCCAGCAAGACAGGAGTCAACTACTTGAAAGGAAAGAGTTTGACAAACACGATGTGGCAAATGGTTATAAAGGGAATTTATTTGGAAGGAACTCAATCAACGGAGAAATCTGTCAAGTCCAAAGAACTTCGTCTTGAGTACCGGTTCCTGAACTTCATTACATGTTACAATATCCTTCCAAATATGCAGACGAAAGTCTTGAGATGGGATCGAATGCTGTTTTTGTATCTCTTAGCACATCCGTCAGAGGCAATGGGATTAAATATCAACATTCCATACATAATTTGGAATAGAATGACAAGATATGTTAAGCATCCTCATCCCATGGAAAGAATTCCATTTCCATTGATTATAATGAGGATTTTAAAGAAATTTCAGGTTGATATTAGTTCAGCAACTTATCATCACTGTTTGGGCATGATCGATGAATCCACGATTGTTAAGTCCCTTCACAAATTGCCTCATGTTACTCCGACTCCTTCCTCTGGAAAGAAACCGTGTGTCGGCACCTCTGCTTCTCCATCACGACAAACACCCGGACCAGATGAAGAAGCATCGGTAACCTCAATTTACAAGCAGCAACAACGCCTATCTTTTGAACAAGAGCAGCTCACAAAAGAACAAAGGCGAATCTCAGACGAACTTGAAATTATCACAGCATCCCAAATAACATTGACTAAGAAAGTCTCCTCCATGAAGAAGTTGATGAAGAGAATGTTTTCAAAAATGGAATGTAGTGCCTCTGATGACTCATACTCAGATCACTAACTTGTGCACTTTTTTTCTTCGTTTGACCGAGACCAAGCAACTTGTCCAACTTGCTCCTTCCAGAAGAGAATCGCTTCAAATATTCCTTAAGTTGGAGTATGGTCTTCGTCATCTCCAATTTTTCTTGTTGAGCCTCGGAGTAGAGCTTCAAGAAGTAGTTAGCTTTATCCACCAATTTGATGTGCTCCTTCTCGAAATGCTCGTTCTTCTCTCGAAGGGAAACATTTATCTTGACCAAGTTATCATTTTCCTCTTCAAGAGCGTTTGAGAGAGAAGTTGCCTCTTTAGATTGTTCTTCAAGATCCGACAATCTTCTTCTCAAACTTTTGTTTTGCTTTGCCAATTTCTTTGAATCCTTCAATAATTTATAGTAGGCAAAAGCAAAGTCTTCACCCTCGGAATCGCTCGGTTCATCATCCGTTGTATTCTTTTCATTTAAGGAGGAGTTGGATAATGAACCAGAGGTCGTCGCTGAAAAGCACATGTAAGGTGAAGTTGTGGACGCGTGGAATGCTGTGGCGTTGTTATCCTCATCACTGGAAGATGACTCATTGGAAGTGGAAGTGTCATCCCATGTGACGGCTTGCATAGCATTCTTCTTTGACGGATTCTTGTTGGGACACTCCGTTGAGATATGGCCATAACCTCGGCATTTGAAACACTAGATTTGTCCCTCAGAGTTTTTCTTGTCCTCTGAAGAACCCTCTTGCTTTCTTGACTTAAAGCTTGAAGATCCCTTGCCTTTCTTAGACTTAACGAAGGATGAGGATTTACTTGAATTTCCCCTTCGAAAGCTTCGGCGAAATTTTCTCGTCAAGAGCGCAAGTTGTTTCTCGAA
This sequence comes from Tillandsia leiboldiana, assembly GCA_029204045.2. Lineage (NCBI taxonomy): Eukaryota > Viridiplantae > Streptophyta > Magnoliopsida > Poales > Bromeliaceae > Tillandsia > Tillandsia leiboldiana. The sequence goes on from CM055066.1 coordinate 8,088,768, forward strand.
ATCCTCCATAGATAGATTATCATCAGCGTTTGAGGAGGACGAATCCGCGTCTTCTTCCTTTGTTGATTTCAATGCAAAACCTGAAGACTTAGAAGAAGAGGAAGGCTTTCCAGAAGAATAGTTAGTAGGAAAAGTCATTTCATACGTTTGAAGTGCACCAACTAATTCTTCTACCTTGATTTCGTCCGGGTGTTTTACTGTTTCAATGGCTGCGACCTTAGGGCGAAATCTTTCAGGAAGAGTTCTCAAAATCTTTCTTACAACTTTTGATTCTGGAATTTTCTCTCCCAAGTTAGCACATGTATTAATGATATCTTGCAATCGTGTATAATAATCTGTGAACGATTCATTTTCTGCCATATGAATTGAATCAAATTTGCTCGTAAGCATTTGTAGTTTTTGAATCTTCACTAAACTTGTTCCTTCATGTGTAACTTGTAGAGTATCCCAAATTTCTTTCGCAGTCTCACATGCTGAGACGCGAGAGAATTCAGTTTGCGACAAAGCATTAAATAAGGCGTTAATTTTTTTGCCGTTGTAAGAAGAAGAATCAATTTCTTCCTTAGTCCATTTCGACCTAGGTTTGATGGTGACAACATCGACAATAATCTCAGTAGGATTTGTCCATCCAAACTCAATTGATTGCCAAACCCGTTCATCAATGGAAATTAAAAACGCTCTCATGCGTACTTTCCAATATGCATAATTTGTTCCATCAAAGAACGGTGGTCTATTGATGTTTCCACCTTCAACCATTGTTTACAACCCTATTCCCTCTCTGATACCACTTGTGGGTTATGAATTATATGGATCTGAATAGGAAAAAAACCACCTAGAGGGGGGGGGGGGGTGAATAGGTGAAAACAATAAACACACCAAATCGTTGCGTAAAAAAATAACCCAATGCGGAAAATAAATAAAGTACGCAAGATTTACGTGAAAAACTCCGTCACAGGAGTAAAAAACCACGGGACCGATAACACGGCAAAATCCACTAAGATTAAACACGTACAAGGTGATTTACCGTAACCCTACGACTCAACCTTTTCCATACGCTCCTAGTTGATCTTCTCCACTCACTCCACAACGCGCCTCGAATCCACGATTTGCGTCCAACTTCAAATCCACGAAGTCCAACGTCAAATCCACGACGTCCAACCTAATCCACGGTCTTCACCAATGCGGCACGTCTCGATCACACGAACGCGCCTCGCTTCGAATCCACGAGAGCGGTAGCACCTTGAATCCACAAGGCCACGCGAATCCTCGCGCCGATTCTTGATAAATCGTTGTTTGTTTGGTGATGATCCTCCGAATACTTAGATCAAAGATATATAAGGAAATACCATCTAAGTATTTTTCAATTTGATTCTACAAGAAATAGGAGTTTGGAAACCCTAGAATCAAATTGAACAATATAGATGAAGAAACATGAATTTAATCGTGTTTTCCTTTCTTCTCTATATTTGTGAATTTTTCTATAATCTTTCGATTATCTCGATTGATCCTTTTTTGGATACCCTAAAAGATGAAATTATGGTTTATTTATAGATTAGAAACCTTTGGAAAGATATAAGTATCAAAAACTGACTTAACAGAATTTTTCCCGCACGACGGTCCGGACTGTCATCTTTTTTAGAAGATTTTTTGAAAAATGCAGTTCGGGGTCCGGACTGAAACAGGGGAGGTCCGGATTGTTCATGCAATTTTGCAGAAATTAAGGTTCGGGGTCCGGACTGGAAAACCGCATGAACTAAACTATGTTCGGGGTCCGGACTGGAATAGTCTGATCCGGATCCTGAACATCCAATATGTCCAGTTTTTTGATTTTTATACAATGAAAATTTATCCAAAAGTTTCTAAACTACACAGATGTATTCGGATCACCAAAATTATTTAGTTAAACGTACCTGATCATTCCGAATCCATTCTTCTTGAGATTGATGTAGTTGATCCACAATTCTTCATCTTCAATCTTCAAGACTTATACCATTTCACAAAATACGCCAAAACAAAATCCTTAACAACGTTTTCTCGACAGGTAGGGCTACGACTTTTGTATTCAGCTTCTCCGCATTCCGAGGTTTTCTTGGGCTTTTCGGACCATTTTTGTGACCCCTTTTCTGTGATGGAATTTTGGACAGCACCGGAGTTTTTGTGGGTTTTCTCTGCACTTGAGAGTCGGAACGAGGAGTGCAAGTACTCGATTTACATCTACGCGTCGCAGGGAACATCGTCGTAATTTTTCTGGATTTTTCTGAGGTTGTCTCGAAGGTGAAAATTATACTTTTTCTGGACGGATTACTGCAGACTTTTGATCATTGGAAGTTTTGCATTTACCGCGGTGATTAATTTGTATCTTGGCCTACAGGTGTCGGATCGGGACGAGTAAGTACTCGTTTTTCATCTACTCGTCGTGAGGATCGCAACGACGATTTTTCCGGATTTTTCTGAGGACCGTACTAAGGTGGAATTTCCTCGTTTTCCATGCTGTTTTGCAAAACAATAATTTCTATTTAAAGATGCTTATTTACGCCGTGCGCGATCTATCTTGCAGTAGTTCTCGCATTTTGGAGGTTTGTGGGGATAGAAGATCTTGGACAGCGAGGAGTCTCGTACAGTTGTGGTTTGCGCATTTCGAGGTAGGTGATTGTTTTGAACCTCACATTTTGACTTACTCACTAGGAATATTAGAGTGATCCCCATTGTTGAATGCCAATTAGTACATTGTGGATAACATGCATACAGGTATAGATTGGACATGTACTATGTTAGTACTTAGTGTTCTTATGAGATTTATTATTATCCTGGAATAACATGCTTTAATCAATGTGAGAACAATGATATTTGTTTTTCTTTTATCATCATGAGGACACTTGCATGCTTGTATGGACATCTAGATAGGCCATCTTCTACTGCTACACTATCATTGGGATTTGACTTAGGAGAAACCATGTTAGCACATTTTCTCCTTTTATCGAGGCACATGTGGTATATTGCTCAGGGTTTGAGCAGGGTTGTAGGATAGTGTAGCCGGGCTTATTGAGTCGGGATTTGTCCCACCAGATTGTGGATTGTGGGATATTGCGGCGACCACGAACATTGGGCGGTTGACCGGATGTCTATTATTGCATCAGATTGGGGGATCGGGTTTTCTTTAGTAGATGGGTTTCCCACTTCGATCATAGTCGTGATCCAGTCCTGCTATATCATGATACTTGTGACAGATGTACTTTACTCGTGTGGGTCGCTCCCCTCGAGTGCCACTCCGGAGGTAGGCCTATGACCGAGTCATGTGTGCCGATTTGATACTTATATTGGGATGCGAGCCATGTGTGCCGATCCCGCGGATTCGAGCCATGTGTGCAGATTCTGCTACTGAGTTCTTGAGTTCGACAGCAGAGCAGGCAGTGCCAGTTTTTACTGGTGGTTAGATTGGGTTTATTAGGTAGGCACATTTACTGATGCATTCATATAGTTACTCTTTCAGGCACTATATATAGAGGCATAGTAGCGGTAGTTTCTTTTATCAGCAGTTATGTTCATAACTTACCGCCTTTCTTTCCCTTTCGTCTCTGGTAGACCTAGTGGGCACGTCAGAGTTTGAGGCTTTACCCACTAGGGGGAGGCTACTGGTTATTTATAGTAGTTCTTACCCCCATTCTTGTTGTCTTTTCTTTCCCCTTATTTTGCAGAGCCGTCTGCGGGAGCTGCTGGGCCATCAGCGGCGGATCGAGGTAAGAGGATAGCGGACTAGATAGACCGTCCGCCCGATAGTATGCTAGCTGGACTTTTGTTGTACCCTATCTTCTCAGACATTGTATTTGTACCTTTATTTTTGGGTCTGGCTTTAGCCAGCTGTTTATATATTTATGGTGAGCTGGGAGAGACACTTGTATTTAATTACAGTTGTACTTTATTTTATTTCCAGCTTCAGTCTGAGATGTAGTAGTTTTAGTTCAGCTCTGCTTTTATGCTTTTTTATTTTATCTCTTATATCTGAGCAGGTTACTGGCGTTTCGTGTACGCGGGAAATACCGTGTGCACGGTGGATCTATAGACGGGCCTGGGTTCTGGTTTACACCCGGGGCGTGACAATAGCCTATTTTGCTATCCGCTTATTACAGTATCCAGTAGGTACGACTTGCTATTTCTTGGCCCGTCGTGCTCACTGGGATACATTTATGTTGTATCTCACACCCTTTGGGTGACCACCAATCAGGTCATCAGGTGCTGGGATAGTGGGACGATTTGGAGAGCTTGCACGTTAGAGTTGTCCCCTGGCAGACTTGTGGATGATCATGATTCAGTATTTTGGATTATGTTGCTTTACTTACTTTGATCATGAGTAGATGTTTATGTTTATGTTTATATTTATGTTTATGCTTAGTTAAGTGATTATTGCTCTCTAATTGCACTGTTGTATTTACCTAGCCGAGCATGTATAGGGGAGACTCTGTCCGTGTGGATAGAGGATTTTCTATGCATGCGGCGGTCTGTCCACGTCTTGAATTTCAAGGTTTTGAACTCTGATTTAAACTCACACTAAAAAAATAAAATAAAATTACCGTTTTTTGAAACTCGGGGAGTGACAACCCGATGTCGTTCGATTTTTGTCATGGTCTTCGCAGCAGCTTTGCCTACCGACTGAGTCACCATCCGTCGCTCTGTTGAGCAATGCGCCACCCTCTTGATCGTCCGAAGCTCGCACGATCCCCGATCTGACGATAGTTACATTTGATGATGCGAGTGCCATTCGACCCTCGCGTTCAGGACTGCGGTGCATTGTTTTGCGACTCGGATACTCCTTCGGCCACTGATTCTCTGACAGTTGGGTACGGTACACCCCAAAATTTCCTCTTGTGGGCCATAATTTATGTTGCATGCATTAAATTACATTGGTGTTTAGTGATAATTTTTTAGCGAACTATTTTTGCATAAATTGATATTTAGTGTAAATAATTACATCGACGGATTACCAAAAATTCCGGCGGATCCCGTGACTTCAGTGAAGTTCCCAATTAAGTCTTTTGTACACCTTGAGTCTGTGGGGTGGGTATGAGAGGGTTGTTTTGACAGTTGGTTGTGATTTAGGCCCGAGCACCCTGGAGCCTTCTCGCCTATTGAGCAGCGGATTCCAGGACCTCCTAAGTTGAGGTGGGTACTTTGATCCGGGCATTGGCATAGTGTAATCTTTTGGGTACCGTGGTTGATTGGACCCTTTGGTTATCTTGCTAGCCCTTATTCAGTTTCCTCCTCTATGATCTATCTTGCTTATTGTGACATATCATGATGTTCAATGTAGTCGACACTTTTAGTATCCTTAAGATTTATACATGTTTTGCATATATATGCCACAATTAGTGTTATTAGACACTCCTATTCGTTCTTACTAGATACCTTCTACTGCTAAATTCGGTCACCTGTCGTATGTTTGGATTTCTATACATGTAGAGTAGGAGGATATCATTGCCATTATGGCATTGCTTGGCACCGAGAATATAGATGATCTAGTTTGGTAGTCTACGATTTTATGAATCTTGACTCGTTTCTGTTTCATGAGTTGGTTATGACTCACTAGTCTCTTAGTGATATATCTCCTACTTCTACATTTGTATTGTCATTATCCTTGGATTACCATGCATGATAGAGTAGGAGGACATTATTATCACTGTGGTATTCGTTGACACTGTGATTTATCTCTACTATACATCAATATGCCATGATTTTCTTAGTGTAGTTGACACACCCAGTCTTTATGTGATTGATATCTCCTACTGCTACCTTTTCGTCATTACTTTTTGTTCTGATTTATTATTGCTTGATAGAGTAGAAGGATATTGTTAAGGATTTTATTTTGGCGAATTTCGTGAAGTAGTATAAGCCTTGAAGATTGAAGATAAAGAATTGTTGATCAATTACATCAATCTCAAGAAAAATGGATTCGGAATGATCAGGTACGTTTAATTAAATAATTTTGGTGATCCGAATACATTTGTGTAGTTTAGAAACACTTGGAATATGTTTTGAAGCATAAAAATCAAAAACTGGACTTTTGGAAGTTCAGGATCCGGACCAGCCACATCTAGTCCGGATTCCGAACATGGTTTGGTTAATGCAATTTTTCCAGTCCGGACCACCCCTGTTTCAGTCCGGACCCCGAACCTTAAATTCTGCAAAAATTGCATGAACATTCCGGACCTCCTCTGTTTCAGTCCGGACCCTGAACTGTGTTTTTCAGAAAATCTTATGAAAAAAGACGACAGTCCGGATCAGACTTAATCCAGTACGGACCGCCGTGCGGAAAAAATTCTATTTTAAAATTTTTTTATGCTTATCTCTTTCCAAGAGTCTGTAATCTATAAATAGACTTTTTATTCATCGTAAAAAGTGATTTTTGATTTCTTGGAAAAGATTTTCTTTTAAGAAAAAGAAAAATCAGCAAATATAGAGAAGAAAGGAAAACACGATTAAATTCATGTTTCTTCATCTATATTGTTCAATTTGATTATAGGGTTTCAAAACTCCTATTTCTTGTAGAATCAAATTGAAGAATACTTAGATGGTATTTCTTGTCTATCATTGATCTAAGTATTCGGAGAATCACCACCAAGAATCAAAACAATGATTTTCCCAAAAATCGGCGCGAGGATTCGCGTGGCCTTGTGGATTCAAGGTGCTACCACTCTCGTGGATTTGGAGTGAGGCGCGTTCGTGTGATCGAGACGTGCCACATTGGTGAAGACCGTGGATTCGGTTGGACGTCGTGGATTCGACGTTGAACATCGTGGATTCGGCGTTGGGACGCAAATCGTGGATTCGAGGAGCGTTCGGAGCGAGCGGAGAAGATCAACTAGGAGCGTATGAAAAAGGTTAAGTTGTAGGGTTACGGTAAATCACCTTGTACGTGTTTAATCTTAGTAGATTTCGCCGTGTTATCGGTCCCGTGGATTTTTACTCCTGTGACGGAGTTTTCCACGTAAATCTTGCTTACTTTATTTATTTTCCGCATTGGGTTATTTTTTTACGCAACGATTTGGTGTGTTTATTATTTTCACCTATTTACCCTCCCTCTAGATTGTTTTTTCCCTATTCAGATCCATATTATTCATAAGCCACAAGTGGTATCAGAGAGGGAATAGGGTTGTAAACAATGGTTGAAGGTGGAAACATCAATAGACCACCGTTCTTCGATGGAACAAATTATGCTTATTGAAAAGTATGCATGAGAGCGTTTTTAATTTCCATCGATGAACGGGTTTGACAATCAATTGAGTTTGGATGGTCAAATCCTACTGAGATTATTGCTGATGTTCGCACTATTAAACCTAGGTCGAAATGGACTAAGGAAGAAATTGATGCATCTTCTTACAACGGCAAAGGAATTAATGCCTTATTTAATATTTTGTTGCAAACCGAGTTTTCTCGCGTCTCGGCATGTGAGACCACGAAAGAAATCTGGGATACTCTACAAGTTACACAAGAGGAAACAAGTTTAGTGAAGATTCAAAAACTGCAAATGCTTACGAGCAAATTTGACTCTATTTTTATGGCAGAAAATGAATCTTTTACAGAATATTATATACGATTGCAAGATATCGTTAATAAATGTGCTAACTTGGGAGAGAAAATTCCAGAATCTAAAGTTGTAAGAAAGATTTTGGGAACTCTTCCGGAAAGATTTCGCCCTAAGGTTGCAGCCATTGAAACAGTAAAACACCCGGACGAAATCAAAGTAGAAGAATTAGTTGGTGCACTTCAAACTTATGAAATGACTTTTCCTACTAACTATTCTTCTGGAAAGCCTTCCTCTTATTCTAAGTCTTCAGGTTTTGCATTGAAATCAACAAAAGAAGAAGGCGCGGATTCATCATCCTCAGACGCTGATGATAATCTATCCATGGAGGATTTCGAGAAACAACTTGCACTCTTGACGAGGAAATTTCGCCGAAGCTTTCGATGGGGAAATTCAAGTAAATCCTCATCCTTCGTTAAGTCCAAGAAAGACAAGGGATCTTCAAGCTTTAAGTCAAGAAAGCAAGAGGGTTCTTCAAAGGACAAGAAGAACTCTGAGGGACAAATGCAGTGCTTCAAATGCCGAGGTTATGGCCATATCTCAACGGAGTATCACAATGAGAATCCGTGAAAGAAGAAGGCTATGCCAGCCATCACATGGGATGACACTTCCACTTCTGATGAGTCATCTTCCAGTGATGAGGATAACAACGCCACAGCATTCCACGCGTCCACAACTTCACCTTACATGTGCTTTTCAGCGATTTCCTCTGGTTCATTATCCAACTCCTCCTTAAATGAAAAGAATGCAACGGATGATGAACCAAGCGATTCTGAAGGTGAAGACTTTGCTTTTTCCTACCATAAATTATTAAAGGATTCAAAGAAATTGACAAAGCAAAACAAAAGTTTGAGAAGAAGATTGTGGGATCTTGAAGAACAATCTAAAAAAGCAACTTTTATCTCAAACTCTCTTGAAGAGGAAAGGGATAACTTGGTCAAAATAAATATTTCCCTTCGAGAGAAGAACGAGCATTTCGAGAAGGAGCACATCAAATTGGTGGATAAATCTAATTACTTCTTGAAGCTCTACTCCGAGGCTCAACAAGAAAAATTGGAGATGACGAAGACCATACTCCAACTTAAGGAAGATTTGAAGCGATTCTCTTCTGGAAGGAGCAAGTTGGACAAGTTGCTTGGTCTCGGTCAAACGAACCGTTTGGGTCTTGGATACGTTCGAACTGGTGAGGATACAAGTTCGAGCGGTACAAAGTTTGTGCTCCAGTCGGTTTCTCCTCCTCCCACGAAAATCACTGCATCCAACGTTAACAAGCCTACCTCATCTACTTCGGGTTCAACTTGCACAAAGGTATGTTTTCGTTGTAGTTTTGCAGGGCACATAAGACGGAATTGCAAGAATGGAGCCAAGCAATCAAATCAAGCGCTTCTTGCAACAACTACCATCAAGAACAAAGACCGAAATTCAAGAAGAAATCAACCAAAGGTCAAGAACAATGGTAGTACACCCCACAAGACGACGTCATTATGGATTCCAAAGAAAAGTGATCAACCTAAAAAGATGCGTTCACCAAGGAGATCAATGTCACGATCATTGCCGATGTATTCCAAAACTCGTAAGGTTTGGGTGCGCAAAGGTGAATTCTTCCCTTGTCTTGTCATTCACGCATCACTATATGCGTATGACAATTCGTCTTGGTATCTGGATAGTGGTTGCTCACGCCACATGACCGGAGATAAAAACGTTTTTCAAACCCTTGAGAAAACCTCCGGAGGACATGTAGTTTTTGGAGATGGACGATCTTCAAAAATAGTTGGCAAAGGAACAATTACTATTCCAGATGGCCCGGCTTTGAACAATATTTTTTTTGTTGAAGGCCTTAAGACTAACCTCATAAGCATTAGCCAATTGTGTGATGATGGTTTTTCAATTAATTTTTCTTCTGTAGAATGTTTCATAACTGATGAAAACCATTCATTCATTTTGAAAGGGGTTAGGTCACAGAACAATTGGTTTGTAGTTCCTGGTAAAACAAGTCAACAATGTAACCTAGTGTCACTTGATAATGAGACTCTTTGGCATGAAAGACTTGGTCACATGAACTTTAAGGAACTATCTAGAATATCTAACAAAGATATAGTTAGAGGTGTCACGCCCTGGAACCCGGGCTCGCCAACAGATCCGCCGTGCACACGGAATTTTCCATGTACACGAAGCGTCGGTAACCTGCTCAGATATAAATGTACAATAAAAGAGCATAATACAGAGCTGAACTAAAAGAACTACATAATATCTCAGACTGGAAAAGAAATAAAAACTATAAGAATACAATAAACTCCCAGCTCACCAAAATAATACACCCAGCAGGCCAAAGCCAGACCTCAAAATAAAAGTGAACTACTACAGTCTGAGTAAAACAGGTACAATATCTGTCTATTAGCAGCTCCCAGCCTCACAGGAGATCTATCTACTCAGCGATCCCCTTACCTCGATCAGCTGCCGATGGCCCAGCAGCCCCCGCAGAAGACTCTGCAAAACAAGGGAAAGAAAGAGAGAAAAGCAACAATGGGGGTGAGAACCACTAGTAAACTAGTAGCCTCCCCCTGTGGGTAAAGCCTCAAACTCCGACGTACCCACTAAGTCTACCAGAGGCAAAGGAAAAAGGTAAAGTGGTAAGGTAAATAAGCTGCTGAAATAGGAAAACTACCACTAGTATGCCTCTAAAATACAGTGCCAAAATAAATGACTGTAAGTATGCATTAGTAACCGCATCGGTCCAAATAAACCCAATCTAGCCACCAGTAAAAATTGGTACCGCCTGCTGCCGCTATCATCATCGTGCAAGCTGATCCGCGCCAAAGTGATAGCAATGAGTCAATGTCGTCCGGTACCCATTTGGTACCCCGCACGCTTCGAAGTGGCACTCGAGGGGAGCTACCCACACGAGGAAAGTAACAATGTCATAAGTATCATAAAAGCAGGACTGGATCATGACTATGCTCAAGTGGAACAAATCCCTCCACTAATGAAACCCCCCCGATCCCGCAATCTGATGCAAAGATAAACATCCGGTCGCCCGCCTAATGTCCGCGGTCGCCGCGATACCCCATAAGTCCAAATCTGATAAAATAACCAACCTCTGGTCAACCGCCTAATATCCACGGTCACCACAAAGCCCCACAATCCACCATCTGGTAAAATAATCAATATCCGGTCAACCGCCTACTGTCCGCGGTTGCCGCAATCCCCCCACCAATCCACAATCAAGTACCACCTGTCCCAGACTCCAAAGTCCCGACTACACTATCCCAATCCCCTGCTCGAACCCGAGCAACATGAATCAAAAGTGTAAATGAAAAGGAGAAAGGAAACAATCATGGTTTCTCCTAAGTCAATTTCCAATATGATAGTATAGCAATAAATAGTGGCCTATCTAGATGTCCATGCAAGCATGCAAATGTCCTCATGAAAGATAAAGAAAGTGTATCAAATAGTAGCTCCACATGTGTGTCAGATAATCACTCCGCATAGATATAACCATCATGCCAAAATCCCTAACCAATTACACATGTCTATGATCCCTGATCCATAATAAAACACCAAAGTAGTACCCGCATATAGATATGTCATCATGTCTCAACCATTAACTCATTTAACCAACTTCCACACAAATCTATGTGCTAACATGGCATGCTAACATATCACCATCATAGTATATCAATCCCACAAAATAGGCCAATGATTAATCAGGATCATTTAGTTAAGCATGATTCCTAATGGGGTGCCAAATAAATTAGGGGTCTCTCTAATAGTCCTAGTGAGTAAATCGTAGTAAGAGATAAGCAACAACCACCCACCTGGCACGCAAATCCACACCCAAAAAGCCTCCTCGCTGTCCACAACCCTCTAACTCCGCAACCCGCCGAAAACAGTGCACAACTGTACAGAACATCGCACCCGGTGTAAACACAAATTCCAAATACAGTATTTGCTGTTTTTCCCAACAGCACGAAAAAAAGAGGGAATTTCACCTCTGTACAGTGCTCTGAAAAATCTAGAAAAATTACGGTTACGTTTCTTGCGACGAGTAGATCGAAATCGACTACTTATATGCCTTGATCCGATATCCGTAGCCCAAGATAGAAAATCAACAAGACCATGCTGTCCAGGAATTCCATCACAGAAAATAGGGTCAAATGATGCCTCGGAAATCATGCCAAAAATCCAAAATGGAACAAAAAAATTAACACGAAAATCGAAGCCTTACCTCTTAGGAACACACTGTTGAAGAAATCGCTGAAAAATTCTATATGGTTTGCTCACAGCAATTTTCTGACTGAACTGCGACGGAGAATGGGCTAAAACTAAAAATCGTCGCAGCGCGCCGCGTCGCAGCGCGCCGCGTCGCAGATAACTCGCAGTTAGCAACTCCAAAAATTCTGAAACTTCTCGGGGAGAGAGAGGACAGAGGGGGGAATAATTTTCATACAGAGCACATGCTCTGTTTCTCTCTCTACAACTCGGAAATCGAGGTGAGAAAGGGAGAGAGGGGGATTCCTTTTATATTGGGCCAGGGAATCTTCCACACGAGATCGGCCCAAATAGGAAACACCGAAACGAACCAACCACGACACGCCACGTGTCCACAAAATAGCAAACATCCATGCAAGGGCCACTCAGAATCCGCCACGTGTCCACATGGTGCACATGCCCGGTCCCCGCGCCGGGTCTTCCAGAAAATGTCGGCCAATGGGGTGATGCCACGTGTCACAGACAACGCCGCCTTCTAGAAGTCGTCCAACCAATCAGAAGACGCCACGTGGCAAATGGAATCTTCGGTGCTCCCGGTGCACGTGCCTGTCCGTAGACCCCGCCGCCTGCGCGCCTGCCCGCGCTGCCCTCGCCGTGCTCCGCCGCTCCCCGCCGCCGCCGGTTGCCGGAACAGTGATTCCGGCCGCCGGAATTACTGTTCCGGTGAACAGTACTTTTGCGCCGAAAAATAAAGTAAATATACCATTTTGATCGTTTTCGCGTGCTGAGTCCAAATCCGCCATCTGTTTCGCCAAATTCTCATCCAAAATTTTGCCGAAATCCCCCGGAAAAGCCCACTTGCTCCGTTTTTCATGCCGGATCCATTTTAAAAATCCGTTTTCGACACTACTAGCTCCGTTACACTGTGTAAGCTTCCTGTAGTCACTGTAATCACTGCAATAGTCTCTATAGAAGTCCGGATCATCACATCCTCCCCCACTAAAAAGAGTTTCGTCCTCAAAACGAGACTAAATTAAACAACAATCCTCAGTCTGATGTCTCAAATAAGTAGGGGTGGGTATCCCTCATCTCCGACTCCAGCCCCCAAGGCTGTCTACAAGCTCCTTCAGAAACGTGAAGCAAACCTCTAGCTCGAGCTGCCATATCTCTTCTAGCATCCCTGGTACACGAACACTTCCTGGTCTAGCTCTCGAAAAGTCACTATCCTCGCGGCACAATCGATCGTTGTGAAGTACCGAGCCGGCCCATCCATCCCGAGCATCCTATTCATGTCCCGCAGTCACCTCAAAGCCATTTGGTCTGTTGGCATAATCTAGGACTCAATCTACACCGGGTAGGACCAATGACACTCCTCCATGTGCAAGATGTGGTCGGGAATCTGAACCTCCCGTGCACGTGGTAACCATCCTACCCCTAACCTAGGCAATGATGCAAATATACTCCTAACAAATGACTAGGATGCTCAAATGCAATACAATGTGAAATCTAATGCCAGAAGGTAAAATAATACCTGCCTCCACATGATCGGCTGCTGTAAAGTCCTCCACCTGAGCGGCATACACTCGACCGCTCTGAGCCGGTGGCTGGTGATCAGAAGAGTGGAAGGAAGGTGACCTGCTCACTGGAGCAAAAGACTGCTGGGCCGACGTCCTCTGTTGAAATGCACTAGGAGCCGAGGCTGAAGATGGTGCCGTGGAAGTCGATAGGGGGCATGAAGCTCGAACGTGGCCTGACTGTCCACACTTATAACAGCGACCCCACCTCAGATCACAGGTGTGAGGCAGATGAGGTTCTCCACAGAAAATACATCTGTCACGACGTCGTGGCTGTTGCTGCGGCTGCTGCTGCTGCTGCTGCCTCTGGGGTCCACCAGACTCTCGTTGCTCAGAACGCCCCTGGCCATGAGACTGAGGCCGCGACGGTCGTGGTGGTCTCCAAGAACTAGCCTGTCCTCCATCATCAGGTGCTGGTCGCTTCCTCTCAGAACTCTGTGCGACCAACCCGCTCCTCCTGGCAATCATCGTGTCGCCCTGCTCCACCCACAGTGCCTGCTCAACGGCTTCACCAAGGGTCTGTAGCCTCCGAGCGTGCACCAGGGTATAGATCTTAGGTCGAAGATCGGACTCGAACAACTCGACCTCACGCGGTCCATTACGGGCGACGAAAGGCACGCAGTTAAGCAACTGCATAAACTCCTGATAGTACTCCTGCACCGGTTTGTCTCCCTGCTGAATATTCTTCAAGTCGTCCTCCAGCTTCCGTTTCTCGCTCCCAGAAAAGTACGTTCCAAGTAGCATGCGCCGGAACTCGGACCAGGGCAGCTGTCGGGTGATCTGGAACTCCGCTGGCTCCACCCGACGCCACCATGTGTCAGCATCCCCCTCGAGACAATGCACTGCCATGTGCACTCTGTACTTCGGGTCGATGAAGAAATCCCTAAACAGCTTCTCCATCGAAGATAACCAAGCCTCCACATCCCACGGTTGCGCGTTCTGCCCCGAGAATCTAGGCGGTCCATACTGGCAGAACTTGGTGAGCTTCTCCGCGATATACTCCTCCTGAGCAGGGGTCAAAGGCTGGGCCGCTCCTCGAGCCCCACTACTCGATGATGGCGCCGTCGGCACACGAAGTGGTACAGGTAGTACGGGGGCCTCCAAAACAGTCGGGGACGGCGCCTCTCTCTGGGCTATTAGCTGGTCAATCCTCTGCTCCTGCCGATGGGTATGCTCCGCCAATTGGGCCACTATGGCCCTCAGCTCGCTCAACTCCGAAGATCCGGTCTGCTCCGGCTCCTCAGGGGGTGTAGGGGTACCCCGAGTAGTAATCCGACGTCGGGGAGGCATCCTGCCACCAGAAAACACAAGTCAGAACGCAACCACGCACGACCCAATCTAGCGAAAGTCAAAGACATCCCCTTATTTCTGTAGCTTTATGTTGTCTGCAGCCAACATAACTGTCCACAGAAACAAGATATGTCGATCCCTCTTCACTTACTGGAAGAGTCCAATAACACAATCACCGACTTTCGCCAAAATATCACGTCTCTCACGCCCTATCATCCTAGGGTCCAACATAAGCCTAGGGTTTCCTAAGTCCCAACTGACCTATCCCTAAGCTCTGATACCAACTTAATCTGTCACGCCCCGGAACCCGGGCTCGCCAACAGATCCGCCGTGCACACGGAATTTTCCATGTACACGAAGCGTCGGTAACCTGCTCAGATATAAATGTACAATAAAAGAGCATAATACAGAGCTGAACTAAAAGAACTACATAATATCTCAGACTGGAAAAGAAATAAAAACTGTAAGAATACAATAAACTCCCAGCTCACCAAAATAATACACCCAGCTGGACAAAGCCAGACCTCAAAATAAAAGTGAACTACTACAGTCTGAGTAAAACAGGTACAATATCTGTCTATTAGCAGCTCACAGCCTCATAGGAGATCTATCTACTCAGCGATCCCCTTACCTCGATCAGCTGCCGATGGCCCAGCAGCCCCCGCAGAAGACTCTGCAAAACAAGGGAAAGAAAGAGAGAAAAACAACAATGGGGGTGAGAACCACTAGTAAACCAGTAGCCTCCCCCTGTGGGTAAAGCCTCAAACTCCGACGTACCCACTAAGTCTACCAGAGGCAAAGGAAAAAGGTAAAGGGGTAAGGTAAATAAGCTGCTGAAATAGGAAAACTACCACTAGTATGCCTCTAAAATACAGTGCCAAAATGAATGACTGTAAGTATGCATCAGTAACCGCATCGGTCCAAATAAACCCAATCTAGCCACCAGTAAAAATTGGTACCGCCTGCTGCCGCTATCATCATCGTGCAAGCTGATCCGCGCCAAAGTGATAGCAATGAGTCAATGTCGTCCGGTACCCATTTGGTACCCCGCACGCTTCGAAGTGGCACTCGAGGGGAGCTACCCACACGAGGAAAGTAACAATGTCATAAGTATCATAAAAGCAAGACTGGATCATGACTATGCTCAAGTGGAACAAATCCCTCCACTAATGAAACCCCGATCCCCCAATCTGATGCAAAGATAAACATCCGGTCGCCCGCCCAATGTCCGCGTTCGCCGCGATACCCCATAAGTCCAGATCTGATAAAATAACCAACCTCTGGTCAACCGCCTAATATCCACGGTCACCACAAAGCCCCACAATCCACCATCTGGTAAAATAATCAATATCCGGTCAACCGCCTACTGTCCACGGTTGCCGCAATCCCCCCACCAATCCACAATCAAGTACCACCTGTCCTAGACTCCAAAGTCCCGACTACACTATCCCAATCCCCTGCTCGAACCCGAGCAACATGAATCAAAAGTCTAAATGAAAAGGAGAAAGGAAACAATCATGGTTTCTCCTAAGTCAATTTCCAATATGATAGTGTAGCAATAAATAGTGGCCTATCTAGATGTCCATGCAAGCATGCAAATGTCCTCATGAAAGATAAAGAAAGTGTATCAAATAGTAGCTCCACATGTGTGTCAGATAATCACTCCGCATAGATATAACCATCATGCCAAAATCACTAACCAATTACACATGTCTATGATCCCTGATCCATAATAAAACACCAAAGTAGTACCCGCATATAGATATGTCATCATGTCTCAACCATTAACTCATTTAACCAACTTCCACATAAATCTATGTGCTAACTTGGCATGCTAACATATCACCATCATAGTATATCAATCCCACAAAATAGGCCAATGATTAATCAGGATCATTTAGTTAAGCATGATTCCTAATGGGGTGCCAAATAAATTAGCGGTCTCTCTAATAGTCCTAGTGAGTAAATCGCAGTAAGAGGTAAGCAACAACCACCCACCTGGCACGCAAATCCACAGCTAAAAAGCCTCTTCGCTGTCCACAGCCCTCTAACTCCGCAACCCGCCGAAAACAGTGCACAACTGTACAGAACATCGCACCCGGTGTAAACACAAATTCCAAATATAGTATTTCCTATTTTTCCCAACAGCACGAAAAAAAGAGGGAATTTCACCTCTGTACATTTCTCTGAAAAATCTAGAAAAATTACGGTTGCGTTCCTTGCGACGAGTAGATCGAAATCGACTACTTATATGCCTTGATCCGATATCCGTAGCCCAAGATAGAAAATCAACAAGACCATGCTGTCCAGGAATTCCATCACATAAAATAGGGTCAAATGATGCCTCAGAAACCGTGCCAAAAATCCAAAATGGAACAAAACAATCAACACGAAAATCAAAGCCTTACCTCTTAGGAACACACTGTCAAAAAAATTGCTGAAAAATTCGACATGGTTTGCTCACAGCAATTTTCCGACTGAACTGCGACGGAGAATGGGCTAAAACTAAAAATCGTCGCAGCGTGCCGCGTCGCAGATAACTCGCAGTTGGCAACTCCAAAAATTCTGAAACTTCTCGGGGAGAGAGAGGACAGAGAGGGGAATAATTTTCATACAGAGCACATGCTCTGTTTCTCTCTCTACAACTCGGAAATCGAGGTGAGAAAGGGAGAGAGGGGGATTCCTTTTATAATGGGCCAGGGAATCTTCCACACGAGATCGGCCCAAACAGGAAACACCAAAACGAACCAACCACGACACGCCACATGTCCACAAAACAGCAAACATCCATGCAAGGGCCACTCAGAATCCGCCACGTGTCCACATGGTGCACATGCCCGGTCCCCGCGCCGGGTCTTCCAGAAAATGTCGGCCAATGGGGTGATGCCACGTGTCACAGACAACGCCGCCTTCTAGAAGCCGTCCAACCAATCAGAAGACGCCACGTGGCAAATGGAATCTTCGGTGCTCCCGGTGCACACGCCTGTCCGTACACCCCGCCGCCTGCGCGCCTGCCCGCGCTGCCCGCGTCGCGCTCCGCCGCGCTCTACCACGCTCCGCCGTGCTCCGCCGCTCCCCGCCGCCGCCGGTTGCCGGAACAGTGATTCCGGCCGCCGGAATTACTGTTCCGGTGAATAGTACTTTTGCGCCGAAAAATAAAGTAAATATACCATTTTGATCGTTTTCGCGCGCTGAGTCCAAATCCGCCATCCGTTTCGCCAAATTCTCATCCGAAATTTTGCCGAAATCCCCCGAAAAGCACTTGCTCCGTTTTTCGTGCTGGATCCATTTTAAAAATCCGTTTTCGACACTACTAGCTCCGTTACACTGTGTGAGCTTCCTATAGTCACTGTAATCACTGCAACAGTCTCTATAGAAGTCCGGATCATCACAAGAGGTGTTCCTAAATTGAACTTCAAAGAAAACCTTGTGTGTGGTGGTTGTCAAAAGGGAAAACAAACTAAATCCATTCACAAGAATTTGAACCATGTAGGAACTAAACGCCCAATAGAATTATTGCATATGGATTTAATGGGGCCAACTCGTCAACCTAGTTTGGGTGGAAAATGATATATTTTTCTTATGGTTGATGATTTATCTAGATATTCTTGGGTAGCATTTTTAAAAGAGAAAGCGGATACTTTTGACTCTTTTCATGATATTTGTCATCGTATTATGATTGAGAAAAATGAAAAGATTGTCCGTGTTCGTAGTGATAGAGGTGGAGAATTCATCAATTCAAAATTTATTGATTTTTGTACTTCAAATGGCATAAAACATGAATTCTCTGCACCTTATACACCGCAGCAAAACGGTGTAGTCAAGCGCAAAAATAGGATTGTTCAAGAGATGGCGCGTGTTATGCTTCATAGCCGGAAACTCCCTTTATATTTTTGGGCTGAAGCAATTAACACCGCGGCCTATGTGATCAATCGCATCTATTTGCGCATAGGTACTTTGAATACCCCATATGAACTATGGTTTAGTAGAAAACCTAATATCAAGTATTTTCGTATCTTCGGGAGTTGCTGTTATATTTTACGCGACCGAGAAAATTTTGAAAAATCGACTCTCGAAGTGATGAAGGAATTTTCATGGGTTATTCTACAAACAGTAGAGCATATCGAGTATACAATCTTGAATCGAAGACGATGATAGAATCAATTAATGTTAAAGTAGATGAACCCTAGGCTTATGGTTGGACCCTAGGATGACTTCGTGAGAGTCGTGATTTTGCGAGAGTCCTGATTGAGTTTTATGCCTCTCCCGAGTGATGGGATGGGTGATTGGCATGTTTATTCTCCTAAGCAATTATGTTGGCTGCAGACAACATAATGCGGCGGAACGGTTGACATGCTCTAGACTCTCGCCGGATTGGGTCGAGTTTTGTTTTGTGCTGTGGTGCAGTTGGTCGTGGTGAGCGGTGTCTCCCCGACGCGTTGTGTGGATTGGTGTGCACTCGTCGCAGCGGTGGAGCTTGAGCAGATTGTTTTGGGGCCGGATATCCGGATTGAGGTTAGAGAGCTTCAGGCCCCGATGGCAGGATTGTCTGAGGTATATCACCGGCAGAGTGAGCCGCTGGTATGGGTGACACAGTTGTCGGAGCAGTGGGCAGCCCGACAGTGTTTTTCCCCTGAGACCACCTGGTTACAGTATCCTTAGCGGCAGTGATTTCTGAGGCGTCGATGGAGCGAGTGGCCCCTCCGTGCTAATGTTTTGTGTTGCAGCACCGAGGCGGGGTGGATTGCTGATAGTGGATGAGTTGTGGGACATCATTGATGGATGGAGCCGGTTTTGGCAGATGAACCACCCCGATTTATGGATTTGAGTGGAGCCTTTGGAGGCAGAATCGTGGTTGGTGGTGATGGAGTGATCCATTGAGAGTCTCCCTGTGCTAGAGAGTTTATGCAGTTGTTGAACTGCGCGCTCCAAGTTTTGAGGGACGAAGCGCATAGGATGTGTGTGACTGGGAGTGGATTGCGCCAGAATACCCTTTTAGTTTATCTGATCCCTCTGTTTTGGATTTTGGATTCTGGATGCCTCGATGGAATAGGCAGTGTGTTTGGAGCGTACTGTTGCAGTTCCTTTGGATAGGAATCTGCCGCCAGAAACGAGTTCTGGATAGAGGCGCCTGGCGCTAAGTGTTGGGGGACAGATCGGTTGGCTGTGGCACTTTCGTTTTTCCTTTCCTGGATGGTGGATATCCTTGTGGACGGATTATGTAAGCTTACCCATGGGAATGCTACCCTTTGTAATGGATAACCTGCACGTTTGGGGTACAATATATGTGATTGAGGGGTGAGCTTAGTAAGGATAATGGTATGAGGAATTGCATGAATCAACTGTGTTTTGCCTTATGACGGTTGCATTAATGGATTTTCTGAGATGTCAGAGGTCAGGTGGACCCGGTGGCAGCATCAGCATCGTTATCAGAGTGGCGCAGCGGTAGCGTGGATTTATTGTCTGCGGCGGACCGTATTCATCGCCTCAGTGTGAGCAAAAGCGGAGGATTGTGCTCCTTTTGTGGATAGCCTTGATTTTCAGACGACTACCTACTTTGAGCAGTTGAGACTATGCTGCCTAGGTGGAGGGCACCAAGGCAGTGGATTGGGTCGTCGCAGGTGTGATTTCATCACCGCAGTCGGAGTTAGAGCATGTTGCTTTCCTGCATGAACCAGGGGCAGATTTGTTACCACATGCACTAGAGGTACGGGTGCCTGTTGGTGTGGTGCTTGTGGAGGAGGCTTGTGGATCATGTCCAGTGCAGTAGAGGCCGTGTGTTAGGCTAGTAGACTTATTGGTAGTTGTACCTGGTCAGTGTTTGACCCAGTGCGTGGGATTGGTTGGCACAGTGCCACATGGTGTTTGACTGCGGAGAGAGAAGGTTATGATCTTCTGCAAGCAGACATTAGAGACTTGTTCATTGAGATAGTCAAAGCACACAGGTTGCAGCGACTATGCGCGAGGTGCTCACGGCGGCACCGGGACGCGAGGATATCCCTGTTATCGTGAGATCCCGGGTGTGATTCCCCCGGAGCTGATGATAATACCGCCGGTTAGGGAGATTGAGATTGCGATTGACGTGGTTTAGGGAACCACGCCAACCCCGATAGCACCTCATTGGATATCACCTGTAGAGCTGACAGAGCTGATGGCGCAGTCGCAGGATCTGATGGATCGAGGGTCTGTTCGATCTAGTGCCACGTCGTTGGCACACGACAGTGAGGGTCCTTGTGTGGGGCGACCGCAGACAGGTCTGGATATTATTTAGGACCTTTTGATGGAATTATACCCCGACATTGGTCTGCTTAGGATGCAGGTATCTTTTGGGATCATACAGTTGAGTATCTCGCCAAGATGGTGTTCTGGACCCGGTAGGGGCATTATGTATGCTGTGAGGCTAGATGGGAGGACTAAGGCCCTGTCGTCTTAGGATTTGAGGAATTGTGTATTCTTGCTGCACTTGGAAGAATTATTGGAGGTATTCTTCTGGATATTTTGATTTTACCCCATCTCTGTATGGTTTAGAGCTGGTGGAATACTTGTAGATTGTGTAATAAGGTCTGTGAGGAAGAAGTTGTATGCCAAGCTGTTGTGATACAAGTTTTAACTTTGGGAGCATATCTTCCTGGATTACTTGTTCTAGCCGTAAGGGGCAGCGGTGGTAATCTGACCTTATGGACGCTATGCGAGAATGGCCGAGACCGGCAGTTATTTGTTGAGGTAAGGAGCTTCTTGGACTGGGCAGTGTCAGGAGAGCTTGGCAATCGGATGATGAGATTGATACCAGCCCTGATTTCAGCATCGCCAGTGTTGGGAGATGGATTTGTGAGATACAGTGATGCCCCCCATAGTAGCTATGAAGTTATATTTGGATGTGTGGCAAGCATTCAGAATCACCCCGTTAGGGCCACTGTAGTGGCAGATACCTGGAGCAGGAAAGCTGTCAGAGGTCGAGTTTGTTGATGCCACAGCTGGCGCTGAGTGGACTGTCGAGGCGAATGTGGCATATGGTGGTGTCACTGAGGACTCTTTGGATGATAGACCGCGGCTGAATGGTTCGCTCGGATGGTCAAGATTCGGGAGCGACCGGGCGAGGACCCCCTCCTGGTCAGGGCTCTTTTCCTTTCGGAGTTGCTCTGCATGTTACTGGTTTGGGAGTTGAGGACACAACTCCCGGAATTTGATGAAGTGATCGTCTGGAGCAGGTACCCTTTTTTGAGCCTGGAGGATTGGATTTACCAGCTGCAAGGGTACGGGATCTTCTCGAAGATTGATTTGCGATCTGGTTCCCTCGACTGCTTATTGTTGTGTGCTGATGCCGGAGAGTTGGGGAGGTGTTTCTCCACCCTGATGGTTTTGGGTTAGAAATCAGAGTTTACGTGATCAGTTGGAGGACTTATCGAATGCCTCGGGAATATAGAGTTTTTCGGGTCGAGCTTGTGTACCGATGCAGATTACTTGGTAGCTCGAGCTGTTAGCCAGCCGTACTTGGTTGATTTGGTACGATTTTTCTGGAGTGCCCGTCTTTATTTTTGTTCCAGTCAGAGACCCGAGGACCGCATCGCGTTGCTGGAAGAGGTATTTGTCAGCCTTGGGAGCTTGAGTGGTGGATGATTGGTTATTTACCCCCCTTTATTTGGTTGAGATTTCGTGTTGAGGAACGACTTTAGTTTCGAGGACGAAACTTTCTTTTAGTGGGGGAGGATGTGATGACCCGGATCTCCGCAGAGCTACTGCGGTGCGTTGGGTTGGCTATTGGAGGCCTACATGGTACATTGGAGGTGTTTGGGGCACAATTGGGCACAAGTGTTGGACTTCGGGCTTATTTGGATCTTGTGGGTGACCGGAGGACCCCGGGGAGGGTTTAGAAGTGGTTTCGCACGAATCAGATATTAAAATTGGGCTCCGCGCGAAATTCGGGCTAAGAATACACTTCCGGGAGCCTCCGGCAAATTTTAGAGTTGGAATTTGGCAAATTGGACGTCAAATTGGATTCAGCGCGCGAAAACGGTCAAAATGGACTACCCACTTGTCATTTTTGAGCTCGGGTTACTGTTCACCGCCGGAACAGTGATTCCGGCGATCGCCGGCGGCGGCGGCGGAGAACGGCGGCGCGGCCTCGGGCAGGCGGCAGCGCGGCGGCGGGCAGGAGCGGGCAGCGCGCAGCGCGCGGGTAGGGGCGCGGGCAGGGCGCGCGGTCCACGCGCCGTCGTGCACCAGAGCGGGGTGCCACGTGGCATGACTGGATTGGGTGGTTTACTGGTCCCGGTCTACGGAGCTGTGTGGTGTTTGGTGGATTGGGCGGGAAGACACGTGGCAGCCTGGCATTGGTTCGGTGTTTAACGTTTCGTGCACCGGGTGCAGCGAGTGGGGGGCCGTGACACGTGGCGCGCGAAGATTGGGTGTGCTACTGTGCGCGTGCGACGGGGCAGGTGGCGTGGCAGGCGGCGGTGGCAGGCGCGGCAGGCGGCGGCCGGCTGGCGTGGCGGGCACGGCGGCAAGGTGGCGCACGCGGGCGCCACGTGGCAGCCCGTCATTGGCGGGCGCCAACTGCCCCGTTGACCTGGGTGCGCCACGCGGCTCGAGGTGAGCGGCCGGATCCGCTGTTTCGTGTTCGGGGACACGTGTCGGTGCGTGGAGCGGGTCGGACGGGTGCGCGGTCCGACCGGATCGGGTGTGCGGGCGTGGGCTGTGTGGGCCGAGTTACTGTGCGCGCCCGAAACCGGGGCCCGAAAGATTCGGGCGCCCGGAAGTTGGGACCAAATGGGAATTTTCCCAATTGTTTCCCTCAGCCTATAAATACCAACCCGAGCCCCTTCTTTTCGAGTTTTTCTCCCATTTTCGAGCCTCTTCTGCCCGAGCCACCTTAAGGAAATTTGTTCACCTCTTGATCCTTGATCTTCCTGCCAAGTCCTAGGATTTTTGGAGCACGCATCCCGAGGTTCTCCATTTTACGGCGCGGCGCGACGTTGCATTTCCTGTTTCCTTCTTCGGCGCAGCAGTGATGTTTTAGCTCCCTTGGGCTACCCCGAGGTCCTTTTTCGATGATTCTTGTGCCGGCTGACTCCTTACAAGTAGGGCTTCAACTTTTATTTTGATTGCACTTTTCCATTTCGAGGTTTTGGCACGGATCCCGAGGCAAACAATGACCCCTTTTTGCTGTGTGGATTTCCTTGACAGCAGCAGAGTATTTCGGCCATATCTTCGCACACGAGCGTCAGACGGAGACGAGCTTATACAACATTTTCATCTAAGGATCGCAAGGAATGCGCTCGTATTTTTCTTGGATTTTTCAGAGATTTATTTCGAGGTGATAATCACTGTTTTCTCAGTGTACTGTGTACAGTTTTTCTTCACAGTTTGTTGATTGGATTACCACCTTGACGAATTTATAACTTGGCTTACCGAACTCTGATTTGGGCGTGCAAGGTACCGTTGCGAAGCTATCGACGCGAGGATCGCCGTGATATTTTTCTGGGAATTTTCTGGGCACTTTCTGCAGGTGATAATTTAACAGTTCTGGGACTGTTGTTGTATGTATTTGTAAGCGCATTATTTGGGAGCCTAAGTGTTTTTAGTGGACTGGGTGTTGTGCCAGGAGTGTTGTGGGTGTGCTGACCTTGTTGGAGCAAGGGATTGGAGTTTTGTGTATTTTCAGCTGTACGGACCCGGACAGTTAGTGCTTCAGGTGGGTGGTTGTTGCTTGCCTCTACATCTGACTTACTCACTAAGTTTATTAGAAAACCTCCAAGGTTGAGCATATTGATTGAGTATCCTGCATGTTTGACTGTTATAGATGTGAGCCTATCATCTGAGATTTCTTTGGGGATATTACTGGGGCAATACTGCTGTAGGAACATGATCATTGGAGTAATTTATTATTGATAATTGACATGCTACTTTAGCACCCAGATTTTATGAAAATGGATTAAATAGATTAATTGGTGGGACATAATGATTTATCATTGTGCGGGTTTCACTCTGGGGATTTATTATGGATCAGGGATCATATACATGTGTAGTTGACTGATGATTTTGGCATGACTGTTTTATCTGTGTGGATATTATTAATCGATACACATGTAAAACTGTTACTTGACTTTCTTTCTCTCCCACATTGTATGAGGACTTTTGCATGCTTATTTGGACATCTAGATAGGCCACTATTTTATTGCTACACTATCATATTGGGGTTTGACTTAGGAGAAACCATGACTGCTTTCTTTCTCCTTCTTATTTAGACTTTTGAGTCATGTAGCTCGGGTTCGAGCAGAGGTTTGGGATAGTGTAGCCGGGACCTGAGGGTCAGAGATAGGGAGTGCTTGATGTTGGATTGTGGGTTATTGCGGCAACCGCGGATAGTAGGCGGTTGACCGGATCTGGATTATTTTGCCCATTTGCGGGTTGTGGGTTATTGCGGTGACCGCGGACTTTGGGCGGTTGACCGGATGTTTACCATTGCGTCAGATTGGGTATCTGTTTTCTCTAGTGGATGGTGTTTCCCACTTTTGAGTACTATTGCATTTGATTGGGGATTGAGGTTTCATTAGTGGACGGAGTTTCCCACTTTGATCATAGTCATTATCCAGTCCTGCTATTATGAGACAGTGGTCACAGAGATACTTGATACAGTGATACTTTACTCGTGTGGGTCGCTCCCCTCGAGTGCCACTCCGGAGTAGGCTTTAGACCGTGTTGGGTTCCGGTCATTTGGACAGTGGAGATACTGAGTTCTTGAGTTCGACAGCAGAGCAGGCAGTACCAGTTTTACTGGTGGCACTAGATTGGGTCTATTTGGTCATATACTGTTTTCTGATGCATTCATACCGTTATTTCCTTCGGTATTGCATTTAGAGGCATACTTGTTGTGGTTTCCCCTTTTATTCAGTAGTTCTGTTTACAGTTTTACCACTTGCCCTTTTCTTGCCTCTAGTAGACTTAGTGGGTACGCCAGAGCTTGAGGCTTTACCCACAGGGGGAGGCTACTGGTTTACTAGTGGTTCTCACCCCCATTGTTGTTGTTTCCCCTTTTTCTCCCCCTGTTTTGCAGTGTCCTCTTCGGGAGTTGCTGATCTTCGATCGTTGTTCGAGGCGAGGGAGTCACGAGCTAGATCCTTACCACCCGAGGAGTGTAGCTGTATCCCCTGGTTGGAGATTCCTGGTAGCTGTTGGCTGGTTTTACTGTTTTATTTGGAGGGAGATCTTTTGTATTTGGAGAGACTGATGTTGAGACTGGTGTACTATAGTTTTAGTTTATCTCCTTTTATAGTTGAGAGATGCTGTACTGAGGACATTGTATGATGATTATCTGTATTTGAGGAGATGGATATTGTACTTTATTTCATACTGTTCAGTGATTGGATTTTATTTTACAGCATTTTATTTCAGCTCTGATATTTGTGTAGCTATAGTACTATCTTTTGCAGGTTAGACGCTTCGCCTATGCGGGTTTTAGCATAGGTGGCGGATCTGTTGGCGAGCTGGGTCGCAGTTTCGACCCCGGGGCGTGACATGATAAGTCTTCTGAAAATTTTGATGCATCTCATGGGTCTTCTAGTTCATCTAATGTGCAGGAATCATTGCAATTACCCCCGAGTACTCCGTTACCTCAAACGCTTCGAATTTCCAAGGACCATCCTGGATCGAATATCATTAGAGATCCTCAAGGAGTAAGAACTCGGAGACAATTGGAATGTGGAGTCGAATGCTACGTCTCCATGGTAGAACCAAGGAATATTGATGAAGTTCTTCAGGATGACTACTGGAGAGAAGCTATGCAAGAAGAGCTTAATCAATTTGAAAGAAACAAAGTCTGTGAATTAACGATGCCCCCGAAGCAACAAAATATCATCGGTACTAAATGAATTTTCAAGAACAAGAAAGATGAAGAAGGTACCGTTATTTGGAACAAAGCACAGTTAGTTGCTCAGGGCTATTCACAAGTTGAAGGTATAGACTTTGATGAGACTTTTGCCCCGGTAGCCCGTCACGAGTCCATTCGTATCTTATTTGCTATAGCTTGTCATTTTAAAATTAATTTTTTTCATATGGATGTAAAGAGCGCCTTTTTAAATGGTTTTCTAAATGAAGAAGTTTATGTGGCTCAATTGAAAGGTTTCATTGATCATAAACTTCCAAACCATGTTTATCGATTGAAAAAGGCTCTTTGTGAGCATGGTACGAAAGACTGACAAAGCACCTTTTGGAAAAGGGCTATACTCGAGGGGGAGCAGATCAGACACTCTTTGTGAAGCACTTTCAAGACAACTTCATTGTAGCACAAATCTATGTGGACGACATTGTGTTTGGTGTTACAAGGAATAATGATGCTTCAAAATTCGCCGAAACAATGGAAAGCGAATTTGAGATGTCCATGATGGGCGAGTTGACATATTTTCTTGGATTGCAAGTTAAGCAAATTGAAGAGGGCATTCATTTGTGTCAATCCAAGTATGCGAAGGAGTTGGTCAAGAAATTTGGATTAGAAGATTTTAAAAACTTTCTGACTCCCATGGGAACTAGCAATAAGGGACTTGGATGTGAATCTCACGGAGAAAAAGTAGACGAGAAACTTTACCGAAGCATGATTGGAAGTTTACTTTACCTTACGGCTAGTCGCCCGGACATTGCCTTCAGTGTTGGGATTTGTGCGAGATATCAATCAGCACTGAAGGAAATTCACCTGAAAGCGGTGAAAAGGATCATCCGGTACATCAAAGGTTTATTGAATTTCAGAATTTGGTATCCTATGGGCATATCTCTTGATATAATAGGATATTCGGATGCCGATTGGGCTGGATCAGTGGATAATCGAAAGAGCACGAGTGGTGCATGCTTTTACCTTGGCCATTGTCTTGTTGCATGGCATAGTAAGAAGCAAAACTGCATTGCTCTCTCTACTGCCGAAGCGGAATACATTTCAGTGGGAAGTTGTGCAACTCAATTGATTTGGATGAAGAGTGTATTGAGTGACTTCCGCATCCCGACGACCTCGGTAACAATACTTTGTGACAACACTAGTGCCATTAACATTTCAAAAAACCTTGTGTTGTACTCAAGGACAAACACATAGAACTTAGATATCATTTTCTTAGAGAGCTAGTTGAATCAAGTACTTTACAAATCTCTTATGTTTCAACTGAAAATCAATTAGCCGATATTTTGATAAAATCTTTGGATCAAAAATGTTTTATTCATTTGCAAAAAGCAATTGGAATGCTTTCTTTGAAATAACAAATTTTCAACCATTGCTTAGGTTAGGTTTTGTTTTGTGTTTTGTGTTTGTATATAGAACATTAACTGAGCATTTGTTAAATTGACTTTAATTGCATCTTTTCATGCTTTGAGAAATCTATTATGATTTGAATATCATTATAATACATTTGATGCAATGATCATTTATATCAATTATTTCATCTTTAATTGATTAAAGTCAATTCCTCTTTCAATGATCTCTTGGTATAGTTTTTATCTTATTTGATAATTGAGTTAAGTATGAACATGAGATCAATGGTTGGTTGAATACTTAATATTTTACATAATTGATAGCCAATTAAGGGGGAGTATTATTTAAAGTTTCATGCTCAAAAGATGTGGAAAGAGTTACATCCCTAGTGGAGTGTGAAAACTGCCACCACATGGAGGAAAGAGCTACCACCTCGGTCGTCCGAGTACTGTGTGCAGCTACCACATGTTTACCAAGCATGGTGTTTCTTGTTTATTAGATAAAATGCTTTTTGGAATACTTGACTTTGTCGAATTCCAAGGTTGGTATAAGACGGGATTTCAAATTGAAAGATGTTCAAAGAGCCACTTCCCTAGATATATTGACTAGATACATTATCTAATTTATTTGGGATATCAAACATCTATCGATCTTTGTGCCTTCATTTTCTTTATTCAATTGATGATTTGATAAACACGTTACTCATTAGATCGTGATTGATGTTTTGAACTTGCTCAACTTTAGAGGATATAACTTTTATAAATTTTTGTTTCATAATTTGAGTATTAATGATAGATTTAGCATAATCTATTTCTTTTTATGTGAAACGATATTTTTTATTTAAAGTTGATATGCAAGAATGGTTACATATTTACAAATTTTTCTGGAGAAAAAGTTGCAGGCAGTCCGGACTGGATGGACTCAGTCCGGTTCCCGAACGTTGGGATTTCTCTGCGGGTAACCGATCCGGACTGGATTCCAACCTGATCCGGACCGCGGCTAGATTTTAATGGAAACGAAAGGTTTTTTTATTTCTATTTTTTCTAAACTTTTGTTTCTAGCTTCCTTGAGTTTCTCTCACTAGAATTAAGAGGGTTTTGGATCTTTTGCAATTCGATTTCTTTCGATCTAAGTTCTTTTGATCAAAACCTCTGTTTTTCACTATTTTGCTATTGTTCTTCAAAACGTGAGTGGATTTCATGCTATGAATTCATTTTTAAACGATTTTTGGTCAAATTTCTTTTGAAATAAGAACTCTAGATACATTAGTTTTGTTTCTATGCCTTGTATTCATTTGATTAACGAATTTTTGGGCTTCGATTTCTAAAAATTTGGTTTTAGGGCAAAATTTGGGAATTTTCGAAAACCATGTTATCGATCTATTTTTAAAATTCTTTTTACAAAACTAACTTGATTCCTAGTACCTATACATAATAAGGATTGTTTGGGTATGATTTTTCAAAATTTTGAAAATTAAATAATTTTTTCATGTTCCTTGACTTCTTGCTCACAGGTGACTGTTTCTAACAATCTTGCAAGATGATCTTTTGCTGGATTCTTGTGCTCATCGCGGCAATGGTTGGCACTCAGGCATCGAACAAGCTGAAGAGGACAAGAAAAACTCAAGCTGAAGGGGAGTATGTTTCTCTTGACGAGTCTGATACGGAATCAGAGGACTGGGATAAAGTCCTTGAGGAAACAGCAGCATTGGCTGCAACAGCAGAAAAGGGGAAAGCCCCTGCTTCTTCGAAGGCGAAGACTCCGCCTACAGCTGCTGTCACGCCCCGGGAGTTTTTACGCGCGGAAGGGTAGCCACCGATGCTCCCAAAATTTTTCATATATATATATTTTTTGTAACCAATCTCCCCCAGTGCGTGCCCAGACCCGCCGCATATACAAATTCACTATGCAAACGGGCAGAGTCTCCTTTATATATGCACGGCGTCCTGATTACAAAGTTCACATAAACATGCCTTTAACCACACTAGACCGATTGCCAATTACATACAACCATTCTCAACCACATACAATCAATTTCCACAAGTAATAAAGAGGCCGACCATTTTCGAAAGGATAAAACCACAGGATTTTGAAAACGATGCCCACTCGACATCAGGTTTTAATAAAACTATTTTCGAAACCACATAAATCCACAAAATTTGAAAGCGGTGCCCACACGGCACCCATATTTTTAAAACAGTTTTCACAACAGTTTCCTTGTTCCTCCTTTGTAGTTTGAAAGCGGCCAAGCCAAGAAATAAGGGCAAAACACCCATCCAAAAGAGTTATCGAATAGCCCAACATCCACATCGATCCCACGGGGGTATCGCGATCCACAACTAGCTACAATGCGTAATGAAATGAACAAAGGAGGTAAAGAAAACAGTATCTGTAGCCTCTAAGGGCCAGAAGATCGCTCACGCGGCCTCACCAACGCCCTAGCACTCGCCCCTGGACGAACCTGTCACGGAGTGGGAAGTCAGTAACCAGAAATAATAATAATAAAAGCAATAAGGGCTAAAGTAAGGCAGACCACGGTAAAAACCAAAGCAACCACCCTCCTCAACGTGCAACCAACAGTGAAGAACCCTGTGCAAACCAAACTGGGCACCTCCCCCGGCAACCACACCGAGCACCTGCCTCGGAAACCCCTGCCGAGCACCTGCCTCGGCCGCCAAGCACCCGCCTCGGCATCACCGCTCACACCCCCCACCCACGGGGGCCCCCATTACGTCACCATCATGTGGGGTACACGGGTCAACGTACCACTTTTCCGGAAAAGCATACCCTCGCGGTGGCCAAACCGCCGGTGTGCGTGTAGCAATCTCGAGCCTCGACCGAGCACCAACCTCGGCCAACCAGACCGAGCACCAACCTCGGTAAACCAGACCGAGCACCTGCCTCGGCCATCTCCCAGAACATGATGTATCGTCGAGCACAGCAACCCTTAGTCGCCATAAACGTAGTGATAATAAAAACATAAGCATAAACGGGGGTTAGCAACATTTCAACGTGTCAAACCTTTGCTCTTACCAATTGCCCTCGTTTCCCGACTCAAGAACTGTCGGGAGAGGAACCCACCTTTCGACGTCCGACTGGTCACACCGATCACCGTCCTCATCGCTATCATGCTCCAAACAACCCTACTATTGTTCGGAGAGGCGAACTGCCCGTCCAGTCTCCCACCGCGACGTTCATTAAACCGGAGGTCCACGTCTGTAGAATACCGGGATTTCGGTTAGCGCACCGACCTCACAGGATGGCATGACGCGGAGAAACGCCTCGAGCATGTCCCATTTGGGACTTCATATGAGTTCGGGTTGGTTCGGATCAACGCAGAAGATCCGAGGGAGAAAAGTGAGTTGGAACTGGCAGTTTTGAAGCCGGTTTTTGGATTGAGCACCCCGACTCAACGGTTGAGCTTTTTGAGGAGAAAAAGCTGTGGACATGTGTATTTTCAAATTACAGCGGGGTTCGGGAGGTTCCGGACTGGTGCGGAGGCCCCGAAGGCAAAAAGTGACTTGGAGTTGGCCTATTTTGGAATTAGTTAATTAATTTAATTAAATGTTGAGTTAAGTCTGTGTGGTAGCAAGTAAGAAGAAAGAGAATGGGAATTGAATTAATTGGTTTAAGAGAGTGGATATTAGAATGCATTAATTAGAGGAATGAGATTTTCTTGTGCATTTATTGCTTGCCAACTACCCCTCACCCACCTCCCTTAATAAAGAAGCCCTCCACGTCATCGTCTTCTCCTTATTAGCAAAGCAGAGGAAAAATTTAGAAACAGAGGAAAGAAAGAAGGAAAGAAAGAGGAAGAAGGAAGAAGAGAGAGAGGGGGAAAATGAAGGTAATGAGAGATGAGAGGGTGAGGATTAACTACTTGGAGCCGTGAGGGGCCGAGCGGAGAGCGCGGCGAGCGGCGCGCGCGATGGTTTTTGGTCGAGGTGGGTGTTTCTTTGCTGTTTTCTTTGGAGAGCTTGGATTTTGGTTTTGGGTTTTGGAGGTAGGTGGTGGTGTGGTGCTGTCGGCGTGGTCGGGGCAGCGTGGTCTGCGCGGGCGCGCTTGAGCGCCCCGCGCAGCAGAGCGCTGCGCGGAGCGCGCGCCTGGGCGCCGCGCAGGGCGCCAGGCCGCTGCGGAGCGCTCCTGGGCGCTGCGCAGCGTGCGCCTAGGCGCCGCGCAGGGCACCAGGCCGCTGCGCAGCGCGCTCCAGGGCGTTGCGCAGCGCGCGCCTGGGCGCCAGGGCGCTGCGCAGCGCGCGCCTGGGCGCCGCGCAGCGCAGCTGGGCGCTGCGCGGCAGGCCCAAGCGCCGCGCGGCCGGCGCGGGTGCCGCGTTGGCGGTGGCGTCTTCGTCGGCCGGGTCTAGTTTTTGCCCAAAGAGCTTGCGGTCGGCGGTGTGGCCGAGCTTGGTGGTTCTTTTTCTTATGTGCTCTTTCCTTGTTTCCTGTTTTGCAGTTCTGTGTGCTGATCGGCCAATTTTTGTCGCTTCCGCCGCGCGGAGCCGGGGGGCTTGGTGGCTCAGGTTTGTGTTGAGATCGTGTGGGAGGTTTGCATTGCGCGGCAGTGATGTGGTTCGCAGTTGGCCGAAGCTTTGGAGCTTGGAAAGAGAGTGAGAACCGGTTATAGTGCACTGTGAGATTCATGTTGATGTTGTGAGGTGTGTGTGTGTGCTGAGGAGTATTGGAATGTACTGTGGATATGAGGAGCTTAAGAGTTTATGTGTTTTATTTGTTGTAGCCTTTTGAATTGAGGTATAACAAGAGGACTTTGCACACCTAGTAACTGCTGATGGTTTTATGAGTGTATGGTGGGTTACCTTTAAGTTGATAGTCTTGGAATATATTTTGTGAATCTAGTATTTTTTTAAGTGTGTTGTCGATTTCTTTTGGTGAATGAATTAGTGAGAGTTTTAATTTGTGCTGTACTGGGAGCCTTCTTGGATTTTCGTTGGTGTGGTGGGTTATAGTGTGTGCTGTTGGTTTTAAGTGGATGGTTGGAGTTTTTAAGGGGGTTGTTGGTTGCTTTGAAAGCAGATGGTGCTGGAGCCTTGGCTTGTATGAGAGTTAGCCGTGGAGTGAGTCACAGTATGCACGGATTTTTGTATGGACTCGAGAATTTAGTCGAACTTCCGGGGATTTTTCCGGGTGCACGGCAGTGCGCGCGTGCGCGACGCGTTTTTCTAGGTTTCGACAGCTTGAGGATCCGGCGCTCCACCGACTTCAGCGATTGCCTGCGGAAAGCATTCCAGGTGGGTTGGAATTTCTCCAAAATTTATGGAACGCCTTCTTAAGCTATTGTATGATCATGTTTAGCTTACTTTTTATAGCTGGTAAATCTGATAATTGCCTAGAAAACTATAGGAGGGCATTTATGAGCCCCAGGCATTTTTAGCATGATCTAGGGATGATCTGACACTAGACCGCATGGTTAGTTGACATTAGTTTGGCATCTGAACCGTATTAAAATCGGCGGACCGATTTTAATGAAATTGAGGCTTTAAAAATAGTTTGGGTTTTTTGTGAGCTTCCGGGGGGTCTGAGTAGGTTCAGGATGCATGTATCCTCGTGCCAGGAG
Organism: Tillandsia leiboldiana; assembly: GCA_029204045.2. Classification (NCBI taxonomy): domain Eukaryota; kingdom Viridiplantae; phylum Streptophyta; class Magnoliopsida; order Poales; family Bromeliaceae; genus Tillandsia; species Tillandsia leiboldiana. The sequence goes on from CM055066.1 coordinate 8,122,216, forward strand.
GCCGAGTGGATTCTTAGAGCATTGTGAGATGACTTTCTAGTGTCATGTGAGAGTTTTAGCATTTTCCAGTTCGGGGGCGGAAGCTATGGGCGGCTATGCCTACAGCCTGTTCTTGTTTGATAGGGTGGTAGGTGGCAGCCGTTCAGAATTTCCAGGCCTCCCGTGTGAGAGACTGAGAACTTGTTCCCTGATTGATTTACTCTAGATCATGGATCGTGTTCTGATTTAGTGGTGAAGATGGTTCTCCGACTTGATTTCGAGAGATTGGACTCTGGCATATTGGGTCGTGGAGGGTCCCCGACTTAGCCAGGGATGTGCATTATCAGATTGGGACGTTGAGGGTTCTCCGGCATAGCTATGAGAGGGTTTGGCATTTCCTGAATCCAGTCGAGGAGGGTTCCCGACTGTGATGCGATATCTGGTATTGAGTGTTCGATCTGGTTGATCGTGGATCACAGCCTGCATGTGCCATTTATGAGATAGTTGAGACTGACTGGATAGTAGAGCTCGGTGGGGTCGCCCCACTCGAGTACGCACCGGATGTGTGATGATGATTGAGATGGACCGACTAGGACGCCCCACATGCAGTGGGCAGGTGCGTTCGTAGTAGTCGGCGGGACGCCTCACGTGGAGCGGGCAGGTGCGTCCATAGCATGTAGTCAGCAGGACGCCCCACACGCAGTGGGCAGGTGCGTTCGTAGTAGTCAGCGGGACGCCCCACGTAGAGTGGGCAGGTGCGTCCATAGTAGTCAGTAGGACGCCCCACGTAGAGTGGGCAGGTGCGTTCTTAGACGACTGGCGCGGGCTTGACTGGGCCAGTCTTGGACAGTCGTTGAGATTTGGGTTTTGAGAGCACCTTGCGTGCGAGTGGTGTATAGCTGCTCTTAGATGAGTTTTCCTTGGAGCATGATACTTGAGGCATTTAGTGGTGAGAGTGTATGCGTAGTATGTTTATGATAGAGTTTCCTTTTGAGCACTATGTTTGGGACATGTTTTAGCTGTAGCTTTCTTTCAGCTTACCCGTTATCTATCTATCTATCTATCTATCTATCTATCTGCATATCTATCTTTTGTGCCTCCAGTGGACTTAGTGGGCATACCGTGGATATTGGGACGGTACCCACTGAGATCTGCCTTTTGCAGTAGATCTCACACCCGCTGCGGTCACAGGTTAAGGTAGCTGTTCCGGCTGGGTTCGCGCGGAGACAGCAGATCGAGGTGAGGACGTGGCCGATCAGTTCCTTACCAGCTTTGAGAGTCAGAGGTAGATGTACCCATTTTTATTTTATGACTCCACTTTTGTACTGGACATTCTGAGAGACTTGTGAGGATTGTTTTATGTTTTTCATAGTTTGTCAGACTATGTATTGGGGACTTTTATTTATTCAGATGTTCAGTTGATTCTGTAGCTATTAGTTCTTTTTCAGCTCTGATACATGTTAGCTATAGGTCTTTTGCAGGTTAGACGCTTCGTCTGTGCGGCAGTTTCCGCACAGACGGTGGATCTGTTGGCGAGCCCTGGTCGCAGTTTCGACCCCGGGGCGTGACAGATTAGGTTGTATCAGAGCCTAGGTATATAGGTCATTGAGGACTTAGAGACTCTAGGCTATTGGTTGGATAGTAGGATGATTGTCGAGAGAGACGTGACTTTAGCGAGAGTCCCGATTGAGTGTGTACCTCCCCCCCCCCCCCCCCCCCCCCCCCCCAGAGGATTGGGGCGAGTAATCTTACATGTTATTTCTCTAAAGTTGATTATGTTGGCTGCGGACAACATAATACTTTAGAAGGGTTAACATGTTTTAGACTTTCGCTTGATTTGGTCGAGAGAGTTTTGGTCCTAATGTTTGTTCTGTTGCAGTGGTTTTCAATGCTTCCGAGACGCCGTGCAGCGGCGAGGGCATGTTTGACCTTGGATGAGGAGCTCGAGCAGCGGAAGGCTGAGTGGACAGAGCAGAGTGAGATCTGAGAGCTACGGGCCCAGGTAGCTTAGACGTTGAGGCGATGCGGCGCCAGGAAGAGAACATGGAGCGCGTGATGCGCATTTATGAACTGAGAGCATCTCCCGGGGTATCACCTGTGGTACTACCGGCTGCGGCATCGTCGTTTTCAACCCTGATCGCACCACGGATGGTGCAGAAGTAGCGCGAGGTTGCTGACCGGTTATTTACCTCATCCAGTTCTATTCTATGCGGATTTCGGGGCTGAGTTGGAGCCTTGGGAGGCCGAGAACTGGATTGCTGCTTTTGGAAAAGTTGGTTGAGGACTTGTTCATCCAGGAGAAGCATCAGGTGCACTTGGTTGCGCACCCTTGGATTTGGACGCCGCGAGTTGGTGGCGTCGAGTTCGTCCCATTGGACCACCGGGAGCGCAGTTGATAACCCGGAGCGAGTTTCTGTGACGGTTGAGCCGAGTACCCCATGTTGCCCAAGATGAGACCCAGGTGGGCACTTTTCCCTGGCCGAGTTACCAGGAGGAATACTTTCCACTGGCCGAGCTACCAGATGGATATATTGCCCCTGGCCGAGTTACCAGGTGGGCACTTTTCCCTGGCCGAGTTACCAGGAGGAATACTTTCCACTGGCCGAGCTACCAGTTGGATATTTTGCCCTGGCCGAGTTACCAGGCGGGCACTTTTCCCTGGCCGAGTTACCAGGAGGATACTTTCCACTGGCCGAGCTACCAGATGGATACATTGCCCCTGGCCGAGTTACCAGGTGGGCACTTTTCCCTGGCCGAGTTACCAGGAGGATACTTTCCGCTGGCCGAGCTACCAGTTGGATATTTGCCCTGGCCGAGTTACCAGGCGGGCACTTTTCCCTGGCCGAGTTACCAGGAGGATACTTTCCACTGGCCGAGCTACCAGATGGATACATTGCCCCTGGCCGAGTTTCCAGGCGGGCACATACCCTGGCCGAGTTAACAGGAGGATACTTTCCACTGGCCGAGCTACCAGGTGATTACTTGCCCCTGGCCGAGTTACCAGGTGGTTGATGCCCCTGGCCGAGTTACCAGGTGGTTACTTGATTGAGTTTGAGATCGAGATGGTGATTGACGTGGTTTTGGAAACCGTGCCAACTTCGGCAAAACCTCGTGGAGTATCCCCCGTAAGACAGAGTCAGATAGAGAGCTGATAGCGCAATTGTGGGATCTGATGGATCAAGCGGGTCTGGATGATCCAGAGCCACGTCATAGGTATATGACCGTGAGGATCCTAGAGTTTGATACTGGAGTATGATGCCACGCCCTTGGTACACGGCAGTGATGCCCCGTTGTGAGTACACAACGGTGAGGGTTCTATGATGGTTCGAGCACAGACAGGTTTGGGGTTGTTTTCGGCAAATGCCTCTTTGTGAGATAGATAGCTTTCTGGAACCTTGCAGCCGAGGGCTGTGCCCTGATGGTGTTCAGGAATCGGCAGGTGCATCATTAGTTCACAGTGAGGTCGATGGGATTAACCAATGCCCTGCCGCCCTTAAGCTTGGATAAATTGTGTATACGCCAGCTATGTGTGGGTGGGTTGGTGGTCGTAACCGTGGTGGATGTTTGGATTATTTCCGAGGTGATCTAGTGCGTGAGGGAACTTGAGAATAACGCTGCAACTTCTAAGAGAGAAGAAGTTGTTGGCCAAGTTGAGAGAGTATGCTTTCTGACTTCGGAAGGTTTTGTTCTTAGCCTATGTTAGCGACAGAGGTCAAAGCTCTTGGACTATGCAAGGCCAGTGTAGCTTGGAAGAGATAAAGCTGAGGAGGGTACCAGCTTTGATGTAGATGTTGCCAGCGATAGAGAGAGATACTCGAACCGGAAGTACTTGGATACTCAGAAAGTTTGGTTTAAGGTAACGCCGATGGATAGAATTTCAGGGATGCGTGATTGCATAATCCCGGCAAAGATATTATGTTCAGTTACGCCTTGTCTAGGCGAGCAGTGTAACCTTGGAGTTAGAGAGTCGGAAATTTGGGAAAAATGTTCCCAAGGTTGAACTTCTCTCCCTGTGGAGGATTGTGAGAGTGTATTCGTGGAGTTTGGATTTGAAGACCGTGATTTTTGGAAGCCACTAGCCTCAGGGATTTACATAGATTTGAGTTTACGCGGGAAGTGGTCCACGAGTAAATATCTGGCTGGAAGAACTGTATTGGATCCCTTGCGTGTTTTGGTTCTCACTTCCTTGGAGTTGGACAAGGACTTGAGCTGTCGGAAGCAACCGATGCAATTCTTGCTCGTGGAACTAAGGAATTTTGCAGTCGAGTTATACCTTGGGTAGGTTCAGTGGAGCCTTCGTGATGAGTGAGAACGTCCACTTGAGAGCCTGAGGTTGAGTTGAGTGTTTCCTATCCCTATTTGATTGAGACACCCTCCTAAGTTATGGATTTATGCTGGTTTCGAGGACGAAACCCTTTTTAAGGAGGGGAGAGTGTAGAATACCGGGATTTCGGTTAGCGCACCGACCTCGCAGGATGGCGTGATGCGGAGAAATGCCTCGAGCATGTCCCATTTGTGACTTCATATGAGTTCGGGTTGGTTTGGATCAACGCAGAAGATCCGAGGGCGAAAAGTGAGTTGGAACTGGCAGTTTTGGAGCCGGTTTTTAGATTGAGCACCCCGACTCAACGGTTGAGCTTTTTGAGGAGAAAAAGCTGTGGACATGTGTATTTTCAAATTACAGCAGGGTTCGGGAGGTTCCGGACTGGTGCGGAGGCCCCGAAGGCAAAAAGTGACTTGGAGTTGGCCTATTTTGGAATAGTTAATTAATTTAAATAAATGTTGAGTTAAGTCTGTGTGGTAGCAAGTAAGAAGAAAGAGAATGGGAATTGAATTAATTGGTTTAAGAGAGTGGATATTAGAATGCATTAATTAGAGGAATGAGATTTTCTTGTGCATTTATTGCTTGCCAACTACCCCTCACCCACCTCCCTTAATTAAGAAGCCCTCCACGTCATCGTCTTCTCCTTATTAGCAAAGCAGAGGAAAAATTTAGAAACAGAGGAAAGAAAGAAAGAAAGAAAGAGGAAGAAGGAAGGAGAGAGAGAGGGGGAAAATGAAGGTAATGAGAGCTGAGAGGGTGAGGATTAACTACTTGGAGCCGTGAGGGGCCGAGCGGAGAGCGCGGCGAGCGGCGCGCGCGATGGGTTTTGGTCGAGGTGGGTGTTTCTTTGCTGTTTTCTTTGGAGAGCTTGGATTTTGGTTTTGGGTTTTGGAGGTAGGTGGTGGTGTGGTGCCGTCGGCGTGGTCGGGGCAGCGTGGTCTGCGCGGGCGCGCTTGAGCGCCCCGCGCAGCAGAGCGCTGCACGGAGCGCGCGACTGGGCGCCGCGCAGGGCGCCAGGCTGCTGCGGAGCGCTCCTGGGCGCCGCGCAGCGCGCCAGGCCGCTGCGCAGCGCGCTCCTGGGCGCCGCGCAGCGCTGCGCGGCAGGCCCAAGCGCCGCGCGGCCGGCGCGGGTGCAGCGTTGGCGGCGGCGTCTTCGTCGGCCGGGGCTAGTTTTTGCCCAAAGAGCTTGCTGTCGGCGGTGTGGCCGAGCTTGGTGGTTCTTTTTCTTATGTGCTCTTTCCTTGTTTCTTGTTGTGCAGTTCTGTGTGCTGATCGACCAATTTTTGTCGCTTCCGCCGCGCGGAGCCGGGGGGCTTGGTGGCTCAGGTTTGTGTTGAGATCGTGTGGGAGGTTTGCACTGCGCGGCAGTGATGTGGTTCGCAGTTGGCCGAAGCTTTGGAGCTTGGAAAGAGAGTGAGAACCGGTTATAGTGCACTGTGAGATTCATGTTGATGTTGTGAGGTGTGTGTGTGTGTGCTGAGGAGTATTGGAATGTACTGTGGATATGAGCAGCTTAAGAGTTTATGTGTTTTATTTGTTGTAGCCTTTTGAATTGAGGTATAATAAGAGGACTTTGCAAACCTAGTAACTGCTGATGGTTTTATGAGTGTATGGTGGGTTACCTTTAAGTTGATAGTCTTGGACTATATTTTGTGAATCTAGTATTTTTTTAAGTGTGTTGTGGATTTCTTTTGGTGAATGAATTAGTGAGAGTTTTAATTTGTGCTGTACTGGGAGCCTTCTTGGATTTTCGTTGGTGTGGTGGGTTATAGTGTGTGTTGTTGGTTTTAAGTGGATGGTTGGAGTTTTTAAGGGGGTTGTTGGTTGCTTTGAAAGCAGATGGTGATGGAGCCTTGGCTTGTATGAGAGTTAGCCGTGGAGTGAGTCACAGTATGCACGGATTTTTGTATGGACTCGAGAATTTAGTCGAACTTCCGGGGATGTTTCCGGGTGCACGGCAGTGCGCGCGCGCGCGACGCGTTTTTCGAGGTTTCGACAGCTTGAGTATCCGGCGCTCCACCGACTTCAGCGATTGCTTGCGGAAAGCATTCCAGGTGGGTTGGAATTTTTCCAAAATTTATGGAACGCCTTCTTAAGCTATTGTATGCATGTTGATCATGTTTAGCTTACTTTTTATAGCTGGTAAATCTGATAATTGCCTAGAAAACTATAGGAGGGCATTTATGAGCCCCAGGCATTTTTAGCATGATCTAGGGATGATCTGACACTAGACCGCATGGTTAGTTGACATTAGTTTGGCATCTGAACCGTATTAAAATCGGCGGACCGATTTTAATGAAATTGAGGCTTTAAAAATAGTTTGGGTTTTTTGTGAGCTTCCGGGGGGTCTGAGTAGGTTCAGGATGCATGTATCCTCGTGCCAGGAGGCCGAGTGGATTCTTAGAGCATTGTGAGATGACTTTCTAGTGTCATGTGAGAGTTTTAGCATTTTCCAGTTCGGGGGCGGAAGCTATGGGCGGCTATGCCTACAGCCTGTTCTTGTTTGATAGGGTGGTAGGTGGCAGCCGTTCAGAATTTCCAGGCCTCCCGTGTGAGAGACTGAGAACTTGTTCCCTGATTGATTTACTCTAGATCATGGATCGTGTTCTGATTTAGTGGTGAAGATGGTTCTCCGACTTGATTTCGAGAGATTGGACTCTGGCATATTGGGTCGTGGAGGGTCCCCGACTTAGCCAGGGATGTGCATTATCAGATTGGGACGTTGAGGGTTCTCCGGCATAGCTATGAGAGGGTTTGGCATTTCCTGAATCCAGTCGAGGAGGGTTCCCGACTGTGATGCGATATCTGGTATTGAGTGTTCGATCTGGTTGATCGTGGATCACAGCCTGCATGTGCCATTTATGAGATAGTTGAGACTGACTGGATAGTAGAGCTCGGTGGGGTCGCCCCACTCGAGTACGCACCGGATGTGTGATGATGATTGAGATGGACCGACTAGGACGCCCCACATGCAGTGGGCAGGTGCGTTCGTAGTAGTCGGCGGGACGCCTCACGTGGAGCGGGCAGGTGCGTCCATAGCATGTAGTCAGCAGGACGCCCCACACGCAGTGGGCAGGTGCGTTCGTAGTAGTCAGCGGGACGCCCCACGTAGAGTGGGCAGGTGCGTCCATAGTAGTCAGTAGGACGCCCCACGTAGAGTGGGCAGGTGCGTTCCTAGACGACAGGTGCGGGCTTGACTGGGCCAGTCTTGGACAGTCGTTGAGATTTGGGTTTTGAGAGCACCTTGCGTGCGAGTGGTGTATAGCTGCTCTTAGATGAGTTTTCCTTGGAGCATGATACTTGAGGCATTTAGTGGTGGGAGTGTATGCATAGTATGTTTATGATAGAGTTTCCTTTTGAGCACTATGTTTGGGACATGTTTTAGCTGTAGCTTTCTTTCAGCTTACCCGTTATCTATCTATCTATCTATCTATCTATTTGCATATCTATCTTTTGTGCCTCCAGTGGACTTAGTGGGCATACCGTGGATATTTGGACGGTACCCACTGAGATCTGCCTTTTGCAGTAGATCTCACACCCGCTGCGGTGACAGGTTGAGGTAGCTGTTCCGGCTGGGTTCGCGCGGAGACAGCAGATCGAGGTGAGGACGTGGCCGATTAGTTCCTTACCAGCTTTGAGAGTCAGAGGTAAATGTGCCCGTTTTTATTTTATGACTCCACTTTTGTACTGGACATTCTGAGAGACTTGTGAGGATTGTTTTATGTTTTTCATAGTTTGTCAGACTATGTATTGGGGACTTTTATTTATTCAGATGTTCAGTTGATTCTGTAGCTATTAGTTCTTTTTCAGCTCTGATACATGTTAGCTATAGGTCTTTTGCAGGTTAGACGCTTCGTCTGTGCGGCAGTTTCCGCACAGACGGCGGATCTGTTGGCGAGCCCGGGTCGCAGTTTTGACCCCGGGGCGTGACAACGTCACCCCTTACAAGATTTAAATAACACTAACGGAAACATGCACAAAGAGGTTCTAAGGGGTACCCACCTGAAACGCGAAGGAGAAGGTGTGCGGAACTCCCGCTAAAAACACTCCCACCCTGTGCCCAAAAAAGCTTGATTCGTTGGAGAAGGAGTAAGAAAAATAATCGTCCCCTCCTCGCCTCCTTGCTCGATCAAAACCGCGGAAGGGAGCCGTTCTCCTTCCCTCTCCGTGTCTCTCCGCCTGGATCCCTACGCCGCCTTCTTGGAAAGAGCGAAAAATGTTAAATAGGGTTTTGGGGTTTTATTCCCCGCACCCCCCGGTCGGCTTAAACGATACGAAGAGAAATTAAAATTAAACCCAGTCAACAAACCTAGCCATTTGAAAATTGAACGAGGGGTCCAGATCACCTCGGAAAATGTGCCGATTGCCGGCACGCATTCCGATGCACCCAAGCTGATAGAAAACTTTAAAAATTATTTCTGGGAGATCCCGGTGTCGGAATTCAAATCCGATCGCGCCACCGTTCACCGTTTTGCGAGCTCTACTATCTAAAAATATCCACAAACCCCGACGTGCAGCCCAGAAATTCTCGAACTTCAACCCCCCCCGTTACAACTGAAAGGATTCAATTAGGACCCAAAACGGAAAACCGAAAGGTCGAGGTGCTACGAAAAAAATAAAATAACCCACTGACATAAATAAGATAAAAAGTCCGATCGCAGAAGGTTCCCGTCCGATCGCCTCGAAAAGCGTGCCGACCACTTAGCACGGATTCTGGTGCACCACTCAAAGGCAAACGCTTTGACCCCATTCCGGGAGATCCGTAATTCGGAATTCGAATCCGTTCGCTTTGCCGTTCTCCGTTTTCTGAGCTCAAACGCAGAAAAATACCCGCGGTCCAGGCCGGTCCATTGCAGAAAACACAGTGAAAAGCTTCCCTAACAACTTCGTCACAAAAAGAGGGTATTCAAAAGCATTGGAACGGCAGGACTCTACAGCTGCTGAAAAAGGAAAAGCTCCAATGCAACAAACACCTATGTCCATGAAGAGAAAGAGTGTTGCAAAGAGGAGAGGGAGAGCTCGTGGAATAGAGATTGATGAGTCACTGGCAAGTGAGCCGCCTCCACGAGATTTTGTTCGTATTAACACTAACACAATGAAGGACTTTGAGAAGCACGAATGTATCGGTGAGAGACATGTAAATGTCGCAGCTTTCAAAGAACGCTCAAAAGTGTTTGGAACACTGTTTGATCGAGCTGGACTTGCACAAATCTGCAAATTTTCAGAAACTTCAGGATATTGTCTTTAATCTTGTGAGGACTTTTTACTTGTGTGCTACGCAGTTTCAAGATCATGAGGATGGACCCAAAGAATTTGTTACAATAGTTCGGAATGTCAACCTCAAGATCACGCCTCAATTGATTAGAGAAGTGCTAGGAATGAATGCCCAAGTCAAAGGGATTCATTATTTGAAGGGACATGCCATGTCCAATACAACTTGGAGGACGGTTGTTGATGGAATCTGCTTGCCTGATACCCGGTCAACGGGAAATTCGGTTCTTTCAAAAGAACTTCGACCGGAGTATAGATTTTTGAACTTTATTGTTTGCTACAACATCTTACCAAATATGCAAACTAAGGTTCTCCGTTGGGATAGAATGCTATTTCTATATCTCCTTGGACATCCCGAAGCTTCGTTGGGATCAAATTTCAATATTCCTTATCTCATTTGGTCGCGGATGGCTAGATATGTGGAGAATGCACATCTGACTGAGCGACTTCCATTTCCACTGATTATTATGCGGATTTTCAGAAAGTTTGATGTCGATATTCGTTCATCAACTTACATGCATAGTCTGGGAACGATCAATGACACTACCATTGTGAAGTCACTCTCAAGTAAACCAGATGAGAGCCCAACCCCTCCAAGGAGCAAGAGAACCTCAGCACAGCAAGCAACAACAGCAACAGCAAGAGCAGCAGTACCGGCTTCTACTTCAGAGGATGAAGCTTCTGTGACGTCAATCTATAAAGAACAGCAACGACTATCATCTGAACAAGAACGCATGTCAAATGAAATATCTAAGATCTCTACAGACATGGTTCAGATTTCTGCCGACCAAGCTGACTTGAAGAAGAAACACAAATCTCTTGCCAAATTGGTTAAGAAGAATTTTCACAAACTTGGATGCAGCAGTTCGGATGAAAATGACACTGATTGATGTTTTTTTCTTAAGTTTTCATTTTGTTTTGTTCTAATGTCTTCTCTTGCAGGTTTTAGTTTCTTTTCTTAATCTTTGTGAGCTTTGCTTTACCCTCCTTTTGATTTTGGCTTTTTCTATGACAAAAAGGGGGAGAGACACTATACTTGAATGTTTGGATTGGAGAGAACTTGAGAACTTAAACTTTGAAAACTTTGAACGTGAAGGTAAGTAAGTTCTAAGTTGAACTTGATCATGCCCCGACTAACTATTTGACTAACTATTTGGGCATGTATTTTTACTAACAAGTTGCTTGATAACTGACATAATTTTTAACTTGTTAATTATTTTGACATGACATTTGGATTTTAATGATTAGGGATATGTGAATCTTTGTTTGCTAAATTTTCATACATATCTGATAATTAATGTCATGGTGAGTATAAACTCTATCTCTCTGATTGATTATTGAATGTTTAAATTCTTGAGGTATCTAACGATTTGTTTTGTCAAGAATTATTTCTTTTGCAGAGAGTACAAACATCTAAGTTTAGAGTTTGTTTTATGAGTTTATCTCCTGTATTCATTTTTATTTGGATCATATATGTAAATTTTTGTTGTATGGTGATATCAACAAAAATATCTTTTTGAATTTTTAAGTGGATTTTTGTTTTGTCACAAAACTGCCAAAGGGGGAGATTGCTAAAGATTTTGTTTCGGCGTATTTCGTGAAGTGGTATAAATCTTGAAGATTGAAGATGAAGAATTGTGGATCAATTACATCAATCTCAAGAAAAAAAGATTCGGAATGATCAGGTGCGTTTAACTAAATAATTTTTGTGATCCGAATACATTTGTGTAGTTTAGAAACACTTGGAATATGTTTTGATGCATAAAAATCAAAAACTAGACTTTTAGGAAGTTCAGGATCCGGACTAGCCACGTCCAGTCCACCCCGAACATGGTTTTGTTAATGCAATTTTTCCAGTCCGGACCACCGCTGTTTCAGTTTGGACCCTGAACCTTAAATTCTGAAAAAATTGCATGAACAGTCCGGACCTCCCCTATTTCAGTCCGGACCCCGAACTGCGTTTTTCAAAAAATCTTCTGAAAAAAGACGATAGTCCGGATCAGACTTAATCCAGTCCGGACCGCCGTGCGGAAAAAATTCTGTTTTGAAAGTTTTTTATGCTTATCTCTTTCCAAAGGTCTCTAATCTATAAATAGACTTTTTATTCATCATAAAAAGTGATTTTTGATTTCTTGAAAAAGATTTTCTTTTAAGAAAAAGAAAAATCCGCAAATATAGAGAAGAAAGGAAAACACGATTAAATTCATGTTTCTTCATCTATATTGTTCAATTTGATTCCAGGGTTTCAAAACTCCTATTTATTGTAGAATCAAATTGAAGAATACTTAGATGGTATTTCTTGTCTATCATTGATCTAAGTATTCGGAGAATCACTACCAAGAATCAAAACAACGATTTTCCCAAAAATCGACGCGAGGATTCGCGTGGCCTTGTGGATTCAAGGTGCTACTACTCTCGTGGATTCGGAGCGAGGCGCATTCGTGTGATCGAGACGTGCCACATTGGTGAAGACCGTGGATTCGGTTGGACATCGTGGATTCGACGTTGAACATCATGGATTCGGCGTTGGGACGCAAATCGTGGATTCGAGGAGCGTTCGGAGCGAGCGGAGAAGATCAATTAGGAGCGTATGAAAAAGGTTAAGTCGTAGGGTTACGGCAAATCATCTTGTACGTGTTTAATCTTAGTGGATTTCGCCGTATTATCGGTCCCATGGTTTTTTACTCCTGTGACGGAGTTTTCCACGTAAATCTTGTGTACTTTATTTATTTTTCGCATTGGGTTATTTTTTTACGCAACGATTTGGTGTGTTTATTATTTTCACCTGTTCACCCCCCCCTCTAGGTGGTTTTTTTCCTATTCAGATCCATATTATTCATAAGCCACAAGTGGTACTCCCGTGACGGAGTTTTCCACGTAAATCTTGCGTACTTTATTTATTTTCCACATTGGGTTATTTTTTTACGCAACGATTTGGTGTGTTTATTGTTTTCACCTATTCACCCCCCCTCTAGGTGGTTTTTCCCCTATTCAGATCCATATTATTCATAACCCACAGATATGTCATTATCATGGCATTTACTTGCACTATATTTGACTCTGGATCCCGTTCGGGAGTTCTCGGCTATTCGCCGTGTTTCCGGTCTTCTAACTGCGAGCTTGAGCATCCGCATTGAAATCGCTATGCACCAGCTATACATTTCGCATACACCAGTGGGTTGATCCCCCACATGGTGTCCTTTACCGGTAGAGTGGTCTATTCGACCCGTGAGCCCATTTTACATGGCTGCACTTGTGGGACTGGGCTATACTGAGCCCCCTTTTTATTATCAGTCAGCAAGTGTGGGGTATATGTCAGACTTGGTTTGGCACTAGCCTGAGATCCTCGTGACCAACAGTGGCATACGATTGGGTATCTTTGCTGATCAGTTATGTTGATGCATGTTTACCTTTACTGCTTCCATACTTGTTTTATTGTTATTGATCCATACTTGATTCACAGTTATCGCTATATACATGCCTTACAGTTATTGCTTCTGCATTAGCTTTTCATACTGATTATTACCACCTTTTGATTATTGTATACTAGTAGGTACGACTTGCTCGTCTTCGGCTCGTTGTACCCACCGGGATACATTCAGTTGTATCTCACACCGTCTAGTGACACCATTTTCAGGTTCGTCGGGTGGTGGGATGTCGGGATTGTAATGAACGAGAATTGGGTATATAAACAAATGTAAATAAAAATGGTACGAAATACTATTTTTATTGAGTTCACAAAAGTAGAAGGTGACCTGGAAATGAATTGGGCCCAAAACGAGATTAAAATAAGATATCTAGAGTCTTATGTGAGAAAGTGGGCCCAGATTGTAAGTGGAAAATTCACAGTTTCAGAAAATTCTGAGAAAATTACGGGAGCTCCGTAAATATGTTTTAGGGCCACAGTAAAAGTTTCGCATTGATCGGACACCCGGATAGTGAGAACGGGCTCCGCCAGCGAATTCGAATATAGTGAGACTTTTGGTGACCCTGAGGTGGTCCAAACTGAAAAATTAAAGTACCATGAGGTAAATTAAGTTAAACTGTGGTTGCCTGTCAAATTTGAGCGAAAACGGGCAAAAACGGACGAAAACGGGTGAAACTGGGCTTGGGCCCAAGTTTCGGGCATCCGAAAGTGGGTTTCGGACGCCCGGAAAGTACTGTAGCAAACCGGCTTTTATGGGCTGTAGCAAACCGGGCTGCACTATAGCGAACCCTGTTCACTGTAGCAGCCCGGTCCGGTTGGTGGTGCGCCCGAATGTTACTGTAGCACGCCCGGAAGTTACTGTGGGCACGGATCCCGAGGCATAGGCACGGATCCCGAGGCAGTTGGCAGGGATCCTGAGGCGGCGGGCGCGAATCCCGAGGCACGGGCGCGAATCCCGAGGAAAGGCTTGCGCGCGTGGCGCGCTCGGGCACGCGGGGTAGGTGGGGGACGCCACATGGCGTCTCCCTATTGGACGTGGCGACCGAGGGCGCGGGGCGCGCGTCGGGAACACGCGCGGCCCTGGCGCGGTGTCAGCGGGGGACGCCACGTGTCGGCCTCCCACTGGTCGATCAGCGCGATGCGACGAGCTGACGCGACGCGTCGCTGCGGCCGGTGTCAGGGCAGGCGTGGGTGCGGTCCACGTGGCGGCCCCTGATTGGCCGCCGCTGTTCAGTGGTCGCGGTGGACGGGTCCAGGGACACGTGTCGTCCCCTGGTTGGCCGAGCGATGCTGACGTGGCGCCTCGCTGGCGCGGCATGGGTGAGTGGACCACGGCGGGGTGATAACTGTAGCCGCCCGAAAAGTTTCCGGGCGCCCGAAAGGGGCGCCCGAAAGTTCTTTTTGGGCCTATAAGGGCCCGAAAGGCCCCATTTTTCCTCCTTTTCCCCTTTTTGGCTTCACCCGAGCATACCAGGAGGGAAGTAGGCGATTTCCGCAGGGGGTTTTCGAGGGCGCATGAGCACGCCGTGGACCCCGTGGAGCGCGCAAGATGTTCCAAAGAGGCTAGTGGACGCGATGGACGGTACGGCGTTGTCGAGGTAGGCCGCGCTTGTCGTTTTTGTGCTATTTTTGGCACAGTTTTCAGGTTTCCTTTTGGATTTTGTATATGACTCCATGCCCACGTGCGTGTTAGGGACCGAGTTTTACTGTGCCGTTTTGCTGCTCGGAGGAGACATGCACCGTTTTGCGTGCGGATTCGGCGAATGTGCGCAGTTTTGGACGCAAACTCAGAAAACGTGCACTGTTTTGCATGCAACGTTGAGAAAGGAACGTGCACCGTTTTGCGTGCCAATATAAGGTACATGCTCCCTTTTGTGTGCAGGTTGGACTAACGGGCACCGTTTTGCGTGCAGACTCTGATGTTGCATCTCGTTTTTCGTGCAGGGCTAGAAAAATGTGCACTGTTTTGCGTGCAACCCTACAGTAAAGTTGCACCATTTTGCGTGCAGAATTGAGGTACGTGCACCGTTTCGCGTGCAGGTTGTGTTGTTGCGCACCGTTTTGCGTGCAGACTTTAATGTTATGCATCGTTTTGCGTGCAGGGCAAAAAGAACGCGCACCGTTATGCGTGCGACCTTAAGAGAAGCATGCTCCATTTTGCGTGTAAACCTGAGGTACGTCCACCGCTTTGCGTGCAGGTTGTGTTGTCGCGCACCATTTTGCGTGCAGGTTGAAATGGCGCGCACCGTTTTGCGTGCGGATTTTTAATGACGTGCACCGCTTTGCGTGCAGGTTTGGTGGACGTGCACCGTTTTGCGTGCGGACTCGAGGGATGTGCACCGTTTTGCGAGCAAGCTCGAGGAAATAAGTGGAATCGCGCGGAGACCAATTGCAAGTGTCTACAATCAATTGGGGACACTACAAGGTGGGGGATTCTGCCGAAATTGGGTGACCTCTCCCCTTGCTCCTTTGCTTTTTGATTTCGAAGCATGATAGTAGCCTGTTAGAGGCGTTAGGTAATCATGATTAATATCGCCTGTGTAGATGGATACAGATGAAAAAGTGCAACTGTTGGTTGCTCGAGAAAAAGGAATAAATATGCATGTGTAGATGGACACAGAGGAAAAGTGCAACTGTTGGTTGCCAAAGATATATGATGAATATGCATGCGTAGAAGTAATTACTATTTTATGAATGGGATGAAAATAATTGCATGCATGAAAAAGATTAGCTATTTATGATTGTGATCATGTTAGGGTACAACCCTAGGAATCATGTGACATCAGGAAAAGAACCTGTTGGTAGTAAGACTAGGAGAAAACCTAGATTCAGGGTTAATGAGTGACATCAAACTTAGGAGTTATCCTAGGATTGGACGAGTGGCATGGTCTTAGGAGATAACCTAAGGACACTGGATAGAGTGATCAACATAGAGTCAGGGAACTCTAAGATGAGTATGACATGGAACTTAGGTAAAGGGAACCTAAGGTGAACCAGTGATCAACATAGAGTCAAGGAACTCTAGGATGAGAGTGATATGGAACTTAGGTAAAGCAAACCTAAGGTGAACTAGAGGAGTTTAAACTCACAGACAGGAAGTTAGAGTCAGTGTAACTCTAAGTTCAGAATGGAACAGGAAAAAGAGTTAATTTAACTCTAGGATTCAGGGAGGAATCAGGAAAAAGGGGATTAGATCCCAAAGTTAAAGAATTAAATGAACATAACCCCAGAAAGTCATAGGGCGTCTGGGTAAATGGATAAATTAGTTTAACTTCAAGTAGAGTTAAATAAAGGAAAGTGGGAAAGGATCAAGTGTGGAGAATGAAAGGAAAAGAAAATGGAAATAGGGTTAATAAACTCTAAGTTTGATAAAATTGAAAGCGACTAGTGTCCTTGTGACATAGTGCAACCTTAAGGGTAATGGAAACATAAGGCTGTGAATTGAGAACAAGATGTTCCAACCTAAATTGGTGTTAGAGACACCCAAATTATCCTAGAGTAAAGAACTTAGGATAGAAGAGATAAAACTTAAGAGAAAGCTAAAAGTGGCTTAGTAAGCAAGACAAGCAAATTGCTCAAGATAGAGCAAAAAGTGGTTAATAAGCAAGACAAGCAAATTACTCAAGATAGAGCTAAAAGTGATTAATAAGCAAGACAAGCAAATTGCTTAAGACAAAGAGAACAAAAAGAGAAATGATAAGAGTCCAAGTGACTCTTAGTTATCCTTATGGCGAGACCTAGGATAAGAGGTAAATTGTTGTAAAAAGGCAATGTTTAAAAGCAAGCTAAAAGTGGCTAAAAAGCATAAAGAGAATGTAAATGGCGCCTTCGAATTTGTGACTCGTCATTTGTGGAGCAGGACTCCCTGGGCAGTGACCCGTCGGACGAGGTACTTTCGAAAGGCTAAAAGTGAAAGCAAAGAGCTAAATGCTCAAGGAAAGAGAATAAGATTTGCCAGTGGCAAAAAGGGAGCTATAAGCTCGAATAAGAAAGAAAAGCAAGTGTTTAAAAGCAAAGAGGCTAAGAACTAAGTAAATAGAGAAAGAGAAAAGAAAAGAAAAGAAATAAAATATAAAGATAAAACAGGCGGACCTACGGAGTGAAACGCGGCCCATGCTGGAGTTGCAGGCAGTGCCCCTCTCCCGGGTAGAGACCCGTTCAGGACGTTTCTTCCGTAGGACGGGGTAACACTTGCTGGTGTTATCGGCAACCTTAGAAATCTTATCTTATGGTAGCAGGACTACCGGGCTGGGGCCCGTTGGATAAGAATTTCTGAGGGTTAACTTGAACTAAAGCACTAGAATTTAAAGAATAAAGAGAAAATAGAGTGGCCAAGATGGCCGGGTTAGTTTGACCCTGTATACAGCGGCATAGTGGCCGAGTTGGTGCTTAGCAGCATAGTGTGGCTAGACAGAGTAGTGCCGGGTCGATGAGTATACACAGATAGTATAGTGACCCGTTATTTGCATAGCAGCATATTATTATTGAGGATTTTAGTTTCCTAGCACTATATTATTATTGCTTCCATTGGACCAAGTGGTGTAGGACACTTTTTCTCGGTTGTTGAACCCACTGGGAACTCGGTCGTAGTTCTCACACCCCTTGGGTGACCTCCCCACAGGTTCAGGTATGGATACCGCGGTCGAGACGGTTTAGATGCAGACGGCGAGGCATACGACAGGGGCAAGGGCCCAGCAGCATAGAGACCTAGAGGGTCTAGCATAGGTATCCCTTTTTATATATTTCTTGAGTGAACCTTGTATGGTGAGGAAATTTATGTAAAAGAATTGTAATAATTTTATTTGCAAGTTCAGAAATGTAAAGTGTAATAAATTTAATTCATGGTTGTATGCTTCCGTTTTAACTGTTTGTTATTAAATGAAAGTTTTAAATTAGTAGTGATTTTTAGTACTCTGATATTGATTTTCCGCATACACTTGTTGTGTTATTATGGATGTTATCGTTCCTTTCGGGTAGTGAAAGGTCATACCCGATTCGCGGGTCTGTTGGCATGCCCGAACCGTACAAATTGGCGGACTCGGGGCGTGACAGATTAGAGTGGTATCAGAGCCTAGGAATAGTCCTAGGTGGTTAGCAAACCTTAGGGAGACCCTAGGGATTAGCACGAGAGAGTGTGTGGATTATTGGGCGAAAGTATTCGATTGGTTACTGTTGTTCCCAAAAAGGATGTTGGGACTGATCGAGGGCGACGAGTTTTCATTCTTCGGATATTACGTTGGCGGCCGACAACGTAATGTTGGAGATGAAAAGGAGTGCCCTCTTATACTTTCGCATGATTGCATCGACGAGCCTTTTTGTCGGTATATAGGTTGCGCATTGCTCAAATGGCTAAGATTTGGACTGATTATTTCGTGTGGTTTGCATATCAGTGATGATACTGTAAGAAAATATACGGATATGCGCAGCGGAAGAAAGAAACGTAATTAAAAATTTTCTTAAACCAAAGATCACCTCATGTTTTGTTTTAGATCGTTAAAAAGTAATCTAATTGATCATATCAATTAGGATTTAATTTTTACCTTGCGCGGGTCGAGATCACCGCGAAACCGACGATCGTTGGTAAAAATTGTTCGTCCTTGCTAGCTGCGCACGCGCCCGGCCTCTACTCGCGTCCACACGGAATCACGCCCTTGATCGAAATAGTCGATCGCCTTGATTCGCGATCCGATCACGAATTACCTTTTGCGTCGATGTAAGGAGGATGAATCAATCTTCTAATTGTGCTAGCAATCTTCCGAAGATCGAGAACGATGAATTAATTATGGAGGACTTGAGGAAGAGGGAGAGGATAGGCGGCTAGGGTTTTCTTATTCCTTTTTTTTTTTCTCCTCTTTAAAATATGTCACATATGACATATATTTATAATGAGAAAACCCTATTCCTAATTCTAATCCTAATCGAATCCTAATCCGATTGGATTATCCATTATCCTTAAGTTAGTTTCAATATGAATCGAATCCGAATCCTAATTCAATTCGTGTGTAACATTTACACATAAGTCCTCAAAATATTTACTAACGATTAGCAAACACACCATGCAATTTTTGCACTTAAATACCTTTAATTTACAATAATTACAAATTAGTCCTTTTATTAATAAATTAGTAAACTTTAGTATTGTGATTATAATTAATCCATTCTATAAACTTCTTTATCATCTCCATAATATCGATCATGCGCGATTTCTTATGTGTGTGACCTTATAGGTTCAATTCTGTCTGGTAGTGAGATATGATGCGATCCCCATCGGCATCATCATCGAAACTCTTTTTGATGGATCAAACACTTTTGATTCTTCCATCGTATAATAATTATTTGCCTATAATTATTCTTATTGGTTTCCACAATCCACCAGTGACGCCTAGCAGTATATAGTGGCAATCCAGTCAGAAGTGAATATTGGACTGAACCTCTAGGTGCAGTTACCGTACAATACAATCCTTCTATCGCATAGTCCCAACTGAGTGGAGGTAATGGAATACTCGTCAAACCCCATCACCCGTTATATGACAAATTTGATAGGACAGAAGCTCATATGGTTACTCCTGGAAACAACTTTCCATGAACCATATTACCCCGGCCGAGGATTTCTGAGCTTTGCCTTACAAATAGCATAGGACTAATTATCTCTCTACCGAGAGCGATAGATCCCCTGTAAACAAACACCCATTCCTAATATGAACCGACTGCAGCCAACATATACTACTAAGACTCGTGACTAGGATCAGAGTTTATTGCATAGTCAAACTACAGTAGCCTCATATTGAATGGCCGTGGTGTCGCAGGTCTAAGGATCAGTTGTACCACTGCAACATCGAATCAGTTACTGACGAATGAGTGGACATCCATGTAACTATTCGTAATTGGTCACGCTCAGTGCCCTTGTTCTCTAACAACCACCTGCACGTTCGCTCGAGTGTCCCCACACTGATGACTTGAGACTCGTCATCCTAAAAGAGAGCGGCACATACATCAATCTTACCGGATCAATCATCGTCCCCATGATGATCCTTCGATTGAGAGCATTTATGACTTAATCACCAATAATATGTATCTCAAATTCTTAACTCTTAAGAATATACATTATCATCTCATTAATTCAAAGGACGATTCATGGACACATTAAACATGAATGGCATAAAATGCCCAAATAATAATAAAGGTCAAGTACAAATATGTCCCATAGAAAAAAAATGTGTCAGCCTGATAGGCTTTTGGGGCATACAACTAACAGATACCACGTAGGGGCACGCACCTGTTTTGACTCGAGTCACGAGAGGGCTCTGGGTCAAACAAGGTACACGAGCTGCAATAACAGGTGGCAGTGCTTATTGGTGTGGTCCAGTGGCATATGGAATTTTCTTGCCGATAGGCGGAAATTATCCGCCGGCAGGGAGGCAGATTCCGACGCCTAAGAGTGGCGTCAAGGCGACAGTCGGAGCAGATCGATAGGCTCCAGTGGCTGATAGCGCAGCAAGCTGAGGCTGCATAAGTGACGCATGAGTATACGGTGTCGCCGCATGTAGAGGCGACAGTAGAGAGAGTGGCAGTGGCCGCCGAGCTTTTGTTGGCGCACCCTGCACCCTCAGTATGGGGTGTCATAATGTTGGGTCAGCTAGTTGCTGGCAAAGTGTGGATAAAGAGGTCCAGTGAGAGACCGACTCACAGAACGCTGGTGATCGCTATGTGCAAGAACCAAGTTAATGTGCCCTGAGGGTTAGGGCAAGAAATATTTACAGGCCTGGCAGGGGAATTCGCCCCTGATGACGGTAGTAACCGTGTGGCGGGACGATTGTGGCTGAGTTGCCGTATAGTGGAGTTAGTGAGGCCCAGAGTAGGCTTCAAGATGAGAGGATCTCTCGATAGAGCGGGAGTTTGTGGCGCCGGTCTGAGGAATAGGTAACATGGCAAAGGTTGCCACCGCAGGGTTCGCGTGTAAGTCACCAGAGATGGTGAACAGTTATTGTGGTGCCTCGACCCAGTTGGGAGAGTTGCACAAGAGCCGTAGGGGTGCTTAAGCAAATTGCTTAACACTAGATTTTCGCGAGTTAGCGTGGGGGCGTAGGACGCCCAACTGTTTGGGTGCTCATGGAGCACAGGTACCGTTTAGCTAGAGAGAACTGGTTTGGTAGCACTTTAGCTTTTGCCTAGTGTGGCCAAAGTTCATAGATTGTTTAGGTCGTGGATTGACGACTAGTTGGTTGGTTTTGCTCAGTGAGCATAGTGGTCGCGTGGCGACGATTAGCAGGTTCGCTTGGGGACGATCCGTGCCTGGACCATGTTTGTGGACTGTGGGCCTGTAGCCCAGTGGGCAGGCGCAGTCGGCTGTGAGAGATAGCGGCCCGAGACCTGAGGGCGGGGCATGATAGAGATTTGGTCGGGGCGGTAGTCCGAGCGATGACCCTGGGACGTGGAATGCCACGTATGAGCCTTGAGGCTATTGGTACACTGAGAGTGTGATATGACCAGGCCGTAGAGCTAGTGATGATCGAGGTACTGTAGCTCCTAGTGGGAGTGTTGGTGTAGTAATCCTATGTGTGGATCTACCCGTATGACGATTGGGTCTGCGTGCTAGCGAGAGCCGTTGCACCGTGTTAGACTAGTTTTGGGCTATAGGCCCATGTTGGACCGTGGTCTGTGGACCTATTAGTAGTCCGAGATATCAGGTTAGCTGGTAACCAGTGGACTTAGAGCACTAGCAGCGTGTGTGATAGCTGAGGACTTGTGGATTGGCCTTGCCCTCCACATTAGGCAGCGGAGCGACCGGAAAAATGCGGTAAATATAATTGGTTGGAGATGCAACCTCGTTGTGAAAAAATGATGGCGGAATTAAAGTGAAGATTTCGCAAGAAAAGACTGGGTCATTCGTGGCAATTAAGAGAGCAAGTGCTCAACGGTGTCTTTCACCTACTTGGTGAAAGTGGCCAGACACCAGGTCTGAGTTTGTCCCTGGATTGAGATAGGGATTCATGAATGAGTTGCTCGTGTAGTCTCGGCGAGCAGGCAATATGATGCCGGTCACGAGATACAGTAAGCCCAGTAGTGAGGGCAAGTTTCCTCCCTCTCGATCAAGTAGGAGTCGAGATGTGATTCAAGTTTCGAGGACGAAACTTATTTTAAGGGGGGTAGAATGTAATGAACCAGAATTGGGTATATAAACAAATGTAAATAAAAATGGTACGAAATACTATTTTTATTGAGTTCACAAAAGTAGAAGGTGACCTGGAAATGAATTGGGCCCAAAACGAGATTAAAATAAGATATCTAGAGTCTTATGTGAGAAAATGGGCCCAGATTGTAAGTGGAAAATTCACAGTTTCGGAAAATTCCGAGAAAATTACGGGAGCTCCGTGAATATGTTATAGGGCCACAGTAAAAGTTTCGCGTTGATCGGACACCCGGATAGTGAGAACGGGCTCCGCCAGCGAATTCGAATACAGTGGGACTTTTGGTGACCCAGAGGTGGTCCAAACTAAAAAATTAAAGTACCATGAGGTAAATTAAGTTAAACTGTGGCTTCCCGTCAAATTTGAGTGAAAACGGGCGAGAAACGGGCAAAAACGGACGAAAACGGGCGAAACTGGGCTTGGGCCCAAGTTTCGGGCGCCCGAAAGTAGGTTCCGGGCGCCCGGAAAGTACTGTAGCAAACCGGTTTTATGGGCTGCAGCGAACCAGGCTGCACTGTAGCGAACCCGATTCACTGTAGCAACCCGGTCTGGTTGGTGGTGCGCCCGAATGTTACTGTAGCGCGCCCGGAAGTTACTGTGGGCACGGATCCCGAGGCATAGGCATGGATCCCGAGGCAGTTGGCACGGATCCCGAGGCATGGGCACGGATCCCAAGGCAGCGGGTGTGAATCCCGAGGCACGGGCGCGAATCCTGAGGCAGGGCATGCGTGCGCGGCGCGCTAGGGCGCGCGGCTCGAGGCGCGCGGGGCAGGTGGGGGGACGCCACGTGGCATCTCCCCATTGGACGTGGCGACCGAGGGTGCGGGGCGCGGGTCGGGAACACGCGCGGCCCTGGTGCGGTGTCAGCGGGAGAGGCCACGTGTCGGCCTCCGACTGGTCGGTCAGCGTGACGCGACGCGCTGACGCGATGCGTCGCTGCGGCCGGCGTCAGAGCAGGCGTGGGTGCGGTCCACGTGGCGGCCCCTGATTGGCCGCCGCTGTTCAGTGGTCGCGGTGCACGGGTCCAGGGACACGTGTCGTCCCCTGGTTGGCCAAGCGATGCTGACGTGGCGCCTTGCTGGCGCGGCATGGGCGCGTGGACCACGGCGGGGTGATTACTGTAGCCGCCCGAAAAGTTTTCGGGCGCCCGAAAGGGGCGCCCGAAAGTGCTTTTTCGGCCTATAAGGGCCCGAAAGGCCCCATTTATCCTCCTTTTCCCCTTTTTGGCTTCACCCGAGCGTACCAGGAGGGAAGCAGGCGATTTTTGCGAGGGGTTTTCGAGGGAGCACGAGCGCGCCGTGGACCCTGTGGAGCGCGCAAGATGTTCCAAAGAGGCTAGTGGACGCGATGGATGGCACGACGTTGTCGAGGTAGGCCCGCGTGTCGTTTTTATGGTATTTTTGGCACAGTTTTGAGGTTTCCTTTTGGATTTTGGATTTGACCCCATGCCCACGTGCATGTTAGGGACTGAGTTTTACTGTGTCGTTTTGCTGCTCGGAGTGTCGCCGGGCATTTGGCGCGCCTCGTTTTGCGTGCAAGCTCGTGGGAGACATGCACCGTTTTGCGTGCGGATTCGGCGAATGTGCGCAGTTTTGGACGCAAACTCGGAAAACATGCATCGTTTTGCATGCAACATTGAGAAAGGAATGTGCACCATTTTGCGTGCCAATATGAGGTACGTGCTCCGTTTTGCGTGCAGGTTGGACTAACGGGCACTGTTTTGCGTGCAGACTCTGATATTGCGTCTCGTTTTTCGTGCAGGGCTAGAAAAATGTGCACTATTTTGCGTGCAACCCTAAAGTCAAGTGTGCACCGTTTTGCATGCAGATTTGAGGTACGTGCACCGTCTCGCGTGCAGGTTGTGTTGTTGCGCACCGTTTTGCGTGCAGACTCTAATGTTATGCATCGTTTTGCGTGCAGGGCAAGAAGAACGCGCACCATTTTGCGTGCGACCTTAAGAGAAGCATGCTTCATTTTGCGTGCAAACCTGATGTACGTGCACCATTTTGCGTGCAGGTTGTGTTGTCGCGCACCATTTTGCGTGCAGGTTGAAATGGCGTGCGCCGTTTTGCGTGCGGGATTTTAATAACGTGCACCGCTTTGCGTGCAGGTTTGGTGGACATGCACCGTTTTGTGTGCGGACTCGAGGGATGTGCACCATTTTGCGTGCAAGCTCGAGGAAATAAGTGAAATCGCGCGGAGACTAATTGCAAGTGTCTACAGGCAATTGGGGACACTACAAGGTGGGGGATTCTGCCGAAATTGGGTGACCTCTCCCCTTGCTCCTTTGCTTTTTAATTTCGAAGCATGATAGTAGCCTGTTAGAGGCATTAGGTAATCATGATTAAGATCGCCTGTGTAGATGGATACAGATGAAAAGGTGCAACTGTTGGTTGCCAGAGATAGAGGAATAAATGTGCATGTGTAGATGGACACAGAGGAAAAGTGCAGCTGTTGGTTGCCAAAGATATATGATGAATATGCATGCGTAGAAGTAATTACTATTTTATGAATGGGATGAAAATAATTGCATGCATGAAAAAGATTAGCTATTTATGATTGTGATCATGTTAGGGTATAACCCTAGGAATCATGTGACATCAGGAAAAGAACCTGTTGGTAGTAAGACTAGGAGAAAATCTAGATTCAGGGTTAATGAGTGACATCAAACTTAGGAGTTATCCTAGGATTGGACGAGTGGCATGGTCTTAGGAGATAACCTAAGGACACTGGATAGAGTGATCAACATAGAGTCAGGGAACTCTAAGATGAGTATGACATTGAACTTAGGTAAAGGGAACCTAAAGTGAACCAGTGATCAACATAGAGTTAAGGAACTCTAGGATGAGTGTGATATGGAACTTAGGTTTAGGGAACCTAAGGTGAACTAGAGGAGTTTAAACTCACAGACAGGAAGTTAGAGTCAGTGTAACTCTAAGTTCAGAATGGAATAGGAAAATAGAGTTAATTTAACTCTAGAATTCAGGGAGGAATCAGGAAAAAGGGAATTAGATCTCAAAGTTAAAGAATTAAATGAACATTACCCCAGAAAGTCATAGGGCGTCTGGGTAAATAGATAAATTAGTTTAACTTCATGCAGAGTTAAATAAAGGAAAGTGGGAAAGGATCAAGTGTGGAGACATGAAAGGAAAAGAAAATGGAAATAGGGTTAATAAACTCTAAGTTTGATAAAATTGAAAGCGACTAGTGTCCTTGTGACATAGTGCAACCTTAAGGGTAATGGAAACATAGGGCTGTGAATTGAGAACAAGATGTTCCAACCTAAATTGGTGTTAGAGACACCCAAATTATCCTAGAGTAAAGAACTTAGGATAAAAGAGATAAAGCTTAAGAGAAAGCTAAAAGTGGCTTAGTAAGCAAGACAAGTAAATTGCTCAAGATAGAGCAGAAAGTGGTTAATAAGCAAGACAAGCAAATTGCTCAAGATAGAGCTAAAAGTGATTAATAAGCAAGACAAGCAAATTGCTTAAGACAAAGAGAACAGAAAGAGAAATGATAAAAGTCCAAGTGGCTCTTAGTTATCCTTATGGCGAGACCTAGGATAAGAGGTAAGTTGTTGTAAAAAGGTAAAGTTTAAAAGCAAGCTAAAAGTGGCTAAAAAGTATAAAGAGAATGTAAATGGCGCCTTCGAATTTGAGACTCGTCATTTGTGGAGCAGGACTCCCTGGGCAGTGACCTGTCGGACGAGGTACTTTCGAAAGGCTAAAAGTGAAAGCAAAGAGCTAAATGCTCAAGGAAAGTGAATAAGATTTGCCAGTGGCAAAAATGGATCAATAAACTCGAATAAGAAAGAAAAGTAAGTGTTTAAAAGCAAAGAGGCTAAGAACTAAAGTAAATAGAGAAAGAGAAAAGAAAAGAAAAGTAAGAAAATATAAAGATAAAACGGGCGGACCTACGGAGTGAAACGCGACCCATGTTGGAGTTGCAGGCAGTGCCCCTCTCCCGGGTAGAGACCCGTTCGGGACGTTTCTTCCGTAGGACGGGGTAACACTTGCGGGTGTTATCGGCAATCTTAGAAATCTTATCTTATGGTAGCAGGACTACCGGGTTGGGGCCCGTTGGATAAGAATTTCTGAGGGTTAACTTGAACTAAAGCACCAGAATTTAAAGAATAAAGAGAAAATAGAGTGGCCAAGATGGCCGGGTTAGTTTGACCCTGTATACAGCGGCATAGTGGCCGAGTTGGTGCTTAGCAGCCTAGTGTGGCTAGACAGAGTAGTGCTGGGTCGATGAGTATACACAGATAGTATAGTGACCCTTTATTTGCATAGCAGCATATTATTATTGAGGATTTTAGTTTCCTAGCACTATATTATTATTGCTTCCATTGGACCAAGTGGTGTAGGACACTTTTTCTCGGTGGTTGAACCCACTGGGAACTCGGTCGTAGTTCTCACACCCCTTAGGTGACCTCCCCATCGGTTCAGGTATGGATACCGCGGTCGAGACAGTTCAGATGCAGACGGCGAGGCATACGACAGGGGCAAGGGCCCAGCAGCATAGAGACCTAGAGGGTCTAGCATAGGTATCCCTTTTTATATATTTCTTGAGTGAACCTTGTATGGTGAGGAAATTTATATAAAAGAATTGTAATAATTTTATTTGCAAGTTCAGAAATGTAAAGTGTAATAAATTTAATTCATGGTTCACTCTTGTATGCTTTCATTTCCGCTTTAACTGTTTGTTATTGAATGAAAGTTTTAAATTAGTAGTGATTTTTAGTACTCTGATATTGAGCTTCCGCATACACTTGTTGTGTTATTATGGATGTTACCGTTCCTTTCGGGTAGTGAAAGGTCATACCCGATTGGCGGGTCTGTTGGCGTGCCCGAACCATACAAATTGGCGGACTCGGGGCGTGACAGGGATGTTGATGTGAGAATTCCGTGATAGAGCTGTCCCTTGATGCTAGCTAGATAGCTGGTCAGTCCCATTTATTATCAGTGTTCTTTTACTATGTTCAAGATTTAGTAGCTCTCGATTATTGTTAGTTGTGGATTCGATTGTCATGTTTTTGTTATCAGATTATTATGTAAGTTGTTTAAATTGTTTAAGATGTTAAGTGGTCCGCTCTGATTGCAATTGAATGTTCATTGTATCTGTCTAGCCGTGCGTGTATAGCGAAGACTTTGTCTGAGTGGATAGAGAATTTTCTATGAATGTGGCGATCTGTTCACGTCTTGGGATTCCTGTTTGAAACTCAGATTTTAAAAAATAAAATAAAAGTAGACTGTTTTTCAAAACTCGGGGCATGACAGATTGTATGGTATCAGAGAATAGGTATACGGTACCTAGGATTTGGTTTGGATCTGGTTATGATTGAGCCCTAGGATGACTTGTGATGTACGTGAGAGCGCGGGGTATCTGTTTAGAGGTTAGAAACTCAAGTGTTTATTCACTATTGAATTGTTTCCTAACTTGATTGTTATAGCTACAAGCGGTGTTCACACGTGCTTTGGACTTAGTGGTGAAAGTGGGTGCAGTGTTAGTCGCGGCTGTGGTACGGGTCGTGGGCTTGTTGTTGTTAGTGGAGCCTAAGGGCGGATATTTTGCAGCGGTTAAAGGATCAGCTCACCGCTTTAGCTGGGTTAGACTAGCAGATGGCTCAGCAGCAGAAGGCTGCTAGTATTGCACCGGCCCCACTACTAGTCCTGGTTCTTGGAAGAGTTATTGATCCTCTAACTGTTCTCGTGCCACATGTGATGATGACTACTGTCGCACCCATGAGTACCGGAGGTGTTTTCCCCCATCATAGCTATCAGGATGGCTATGAGGTCAGTGATTCTGTTGCTATAGATGAAGTGATTCCGACGTCACTTAATCAATGCAAGCCCCCGATCAGGTGTGTCTTGACCCTGATCTTTGAGATACAACCTTTGAGTCGCGAATTGTTCCGGTGAAAGTGGTGGTAACAGTGAGTGCACTTGAGTGGGCATGATGGTTGTACCGACGGGTTTTGGTGGCCTATGGGCCAAATAGTAACCCTATTTGGGTTGATTTCGTATTCTAGCCCCACCTCTTACACGGACTTCGTGGACCACTACAGATTCTCCTATGGTTATACAGCAATAGTAGCTGTTGATTTCGTATACTGGTTCGTTGTATCGTGCTTCGGTAAACGAGTTCCTACGGTGCTGTTAGACGTGAGAGTTTGATGTGTCGAGTGATTTGGCAGTTAAAAGATCTGATAGTGTTCCTTCCTAGTATCGAATAGCGTTGATCCACACGTTGCGTAAGCACTGTTATAGAGGTTACGAACGTCCTTGTTGACGTTTCGAGTTGCGACTGACGTCGCTTGAGCTGTATTAGCGAATAGAGTTAAATTCGAAGTGTTCGTGAACACTGAAAGGTTGCCCTAGTTTCTTATGAGGAGTCATGATGGCACTCATGGTCTTGA
This sequence comes from Tillandsia leiboldiana, assembly GCA_029204045.2. NCBI lineage: Eukaryota > Viridiplantae > Streptophyta > Magnoliopsida > Poales > Bromeliaceae > Tillandsia > Tillandsia leiboldiana. Next base: position 8,150,823 of record CM055066.1, read on the forward strand.
TGTTAGTGACATATCGGTCGATGGTATCGGTGAATAGAGACTGCGTTGAGGGGTACGTGATAGTGCCCTTCGGTCAGATTTTCCCTTGTGTCTAGGTCCCCAACTAGTTGTTGGCGACAGATCGACGGGTATTTTACCATTCTTTTGATAAGTATGTTGGCTGCAGACAACGTACTGTCAAAAGGGCGGGAGAAATACTCTACCCTGTAATGGGGGATATTATGATTGGGTCTATTTATGTACCTTTTTGTGTGTTAGCCTTCGAGATTGCCTTTCTGAGCATACTGTTGTTATCTCAGTGTTGTTTCAGGTTTGTGTTGGACCTTGGGTAGATCCTAGGTTGATTGTGCACTCTGTGGACTGTTAGCCACTGCGGTTGTTGTGGACATCTGTCCTAGCTTGGTGGCCCGCGTGCCACGTTGATATTGCCAGCGTAATCGAATGGTTCGATAAAGTGAATGCCTTGGTTTGACTGTAGAATTGGACAGATTTTATGGCCGAAACCTGATTTGTTAAGTTCGTGGATGGCGAATTTGGACCCAAGTGTTATTGCATATAGTTTATACCCCCAGGAATTTACAACGAACTGGCAAAGGTTGGTTCGAGAGTTCGCCCCTAGTAGAACCATGTTAGAGAGTAGCCATCTGTCGAACTTAGTAAGGACCTGCTGAACTAGAGATGAAACAACTTAAGACTCTGAATTTGGGAGCATTATGGCTCGAGTAATTAGCAGATGTGGTTCTGGTTCTCCATGTATTTCAGGATGCTATATGGGTTTTTGTGGATCGACTCACCAAGTTGGCCCACTTTTTGCCAATTCATACTACGTGGTCCCGAGATCGACTCGCGCAGCTCTATATCGACGAGATTGTCAGGCTTCATGGAGTGCCGGTGTCGATTGTCTCGAATCGGGACATTAGATTTGTGTCACAGTTCTGGAGTAATTTGTAGTAATCCTTGGGCACTAACCTTAATTTCAGCACTGCTTTCCATCCTCAGAGTGATAGGCAGTCTGAGCGTGTTATTCAGACGCTCGAGGAAATGTTACGCGCATGTGTTATGGATTTCGGAGACAGTTGGAACATATATTTGCCTTTTGTGGAGTCTACCTGTAACAATAGTTATCAAGCGGGCATCGTGATGGCACCTTATGAGGCATTTTATGGGCATCGATGTCGGTCCCCTATCTGCTGGGACGACGTCGGTGAACGCCGGATCATCGGGCTAGACTTGGTTGAAGATGCTGAAGCCAAGATTCGTATTGCGAGGCTGTGGTTACACACTGCACAGAGCAGGCAGAAGAGCTACGTGGACCGGCGCCGTCGTGACCTTGAGTTCCAAGTTGGTGACCATGTTCTGCTAAAGGTGTCACCGGCTAGAGGAATCATACAGTTCGGACTGCGAAACAAGCTTAGTCCACAGTTTGTGGGACCATTCGAGATACTTGAGCGCATCGGTCGAGTGGCTTATCGGCTGGCTCTTCCTCCTAGTCTCGCCAGAGTGAACTACGTTTTCCACGTCTCCATACTCCGGAAGTATATTTCAAACCCTTCCCACGTGATTAGCCTTACGACGATACAACTTTGAGAGGATCTGAGCTACGATGAAGCCCCCTTGCGAATTCTGACACGTGATGAGAAGAAACTGCGAAATAGGATGATCCCCTACGTGAAAGTATAATGGGAGGACAATAAGGAATGCGAAGCAGCGTGAATCGGATATGCAGGAGTGTTTTCCGCATTTATTTAGTTCTTGAGTGTATTTAAGTTTCGAGGACGAAACTTCTTATACGGGGTGAGTGATGATTAAACTCGAGAATTTAAAATCCGAAAATTTAATTAAGTTAATTTTTCTTAAGTATTATTTTAATTTGAGCCTGGGAAAACTAATTTTGGATCTGAGCCTCATCTCGACGAAATAAAATCGTCACTGCGACGGGGTCGTCAAGCTGAAAATGGTAGTGCGATCGGATTATAAATTCGATATCCAGATCTTTCGGAATCGCAAATTTTGCGAAAAGTCGGACTGAATAATCAGTTAAGATGATTTCGGGTAAATCAGATCAGTTTCCACATAAAAATCATTATAATCGGCTATTTTGGAAAAAGTTAGGTCTGTGGCACGTTTTTCGAAATTTTAGTTGGGATTCGAAATTTCACTACGGTTAGTTAAACCAATCTTGACTTAAGGGCATATTGGTTATTTGACCAATTGTGAAAAGGGGATTAGGATTAGGGCTTATTGAGGAATTAGCCCAAATCCATCGTCTTCCCCTTCTTCACAGCCACCATGGAACCCCGCATCCGTACACCTCGGAGAGTGAGGACGTCGTCGCCGGAGAAGAATCGGGTGAGCGCTCTATTCTCCTCTCTTTCTTTATTTTCTTCCATCCTCTCCTCTTTTCTTATTTTTTTCTTGGGTTCGGATGCCCTAGCCGCAGTCGTTGCTACTTGCAAACCGGCGCCGCCGCTGCCACATGCGCCTTGCGCGCGTGCAGCACACGCTTGCTGCTGCACAGATTGCTGCCTCCACTGCAACGCGCGCCCCTGCGCTACTGCCGTGCGCCCAGCGCGTGCCGCCCCTGCCTCCGCGCTGCTGCCGCGCCCCCAGTGCGGGCCGCCCCTACCTCCGCGCTGCTGCCGTGCGCCCAGCGCGCGCAGCCCTGCCTCTACGCTGTTGACCGCGTGACCAGCGCACGCCGCCACTGCCTCCGCGTTGCTGCCACGCGCCCAGCGCGTGCCTCCCTGCTTGTGCTGTTGCCGCGTGCCCAGCGCGCGCCGCCCCTGTGCAGCGCCGCCCTTGCCGCCGCGTCTGCGTGCCGCCTTGCCTCTGTTGTAGTGGCCCCGATCCCCATGTAGTTTTTCCCCATGATCCTTGTTGTGGAAACCCTATTATTGGTGTGTCGGACCCGCAATGCGTCAAATGGACATGTTGGACGGACTCAGTGAGGTTCCTGGATCAAGCCTGTCTTTCGGCTACTTTTGCCGAATTTTAGAAAGGGTTTCAGGCTAATCCGAGATTGGATTTGGATTCTGCACGGAAAAACACCGAAAATCAGCTATTTACTTCTATTTTTCGGAGTCCGGATGCCTAAAAAGGACCCCCGTAAGTTTTTTGCGCATTTTGGGTGCACGGGGGAGCCGTGGACCGGCTGGGGTGCCACGTGGCAGCTTCTGGTTGGCCGACGGACACGGCGCGGTCCACGGAAGTCGTAGGGTTTTGTGGACCGGGCGCGGGGACACATGGCAGCTCCTGGTTGGCGGGCTCACGCGGCGCGGTCCACGGGCGGGCGCGGCGGGTGTAGTGGACCGGGGCGGGCCACGTGGCGGCGCCGGATTGGCGGGCACACGAACGCGCGGTCCACGCGGCACGGGGGCGGGTGTACAGCGGAGCAGGCGGGCAGGTGGCCGACGTGCGGGGCAGGTGGCCGCCGTACGCGGGGGCGCCACGTGGCGCCCTGCGATTGGCGGGTGCCACCCGCCCCCGCTGACCGGTCGAGCCACGCGTCAGCGCCCGCGCCGCCTTTTACACACTGTTCCCTTTACGAGACACGTGTCAAGCACTGGGTGATTCGGGCACTGATGGCGGGCCGGGCCGTGGCGCATTTTCGGCGCCCGAAACATTCGGGCGCCCAAATGTTGGGCCCAAAAGCCCAATAACTTGGAATTTTGGTTTTTTTTTTGGGAGGGCATATAAATAGGCCACTTCCTTGGGCCTTTGGACTCTTTTCCCGAGCCCATCTCCTGTCGAGCCCTCAAGGTAAGTTGATCTTCATCTTGTCCTGCATCTCTTTAAGGAGTTTCGGATTTTTTGGAGGCCGCAGCATCGACGTCTTTGGCGAGTCGGCGCAGTGCGACGTTCTTTCTTCGGCGGCCCATTTCGTTGCGTTTCGGTCCACGAGGTCCCCAAAGCTACCCCAAAGGAATTTTTGGACGATTTTCACGGCATCGGTTTCACGAGAGGTAGATCTCCATTTTTCGTGTTTTCCGCTCCCCTCAGTTTTGGGTTTATTGGGGTTTCTGGAACATCTTTGAAGCCCCTTTCTTGCTGGTGATTTTCGTGGACAGCGAAGCTTGTCTGATTTTTATCTCCGTGCTCGGTTATTGGATTTCGAGCTGTGAGGACTTGATCGACATCTACGTTTCGTGAGGATCGCAGCCATATTTTTATTGGAAGTTTTAGAGATCATCTCACAGGTGATATTTTGGCTTCTTTCGGACTGATCTTACCGCAGTTTTGTGATCGTGAGGGAGTTTGGCTTACCGCGATGTTTTGTTTGTATCTCGGCCTATAGGTGTCGAAACGAGGAGTATAAATACTCGATTTGTATCTACTCGTCGCGAGGATCGCAGACGTGATTTTTTTGGATTTTTCGGAGGACCGCACGCAGGTGAAAAATTCCCTTTCCTGTGCTGGCTAGCAAAACAGCAAATGCTGTTTGGGGTATTGATTGTGTTGTTGGCCGTGATGTTGGTTTGAGCAGAGGCTTGCGTGACCGAGTACCGAGGGTGTGGTTTCGGCGGATTTTGGTAGCGAATGGCTGCGCACTTCACCGACTTCGGCTTTGCCTGCGGAAAGCGATTCAGGTTGGTTGCTTCGTCTCCAAAACCGGTGGACGGTTCATTAATTCTATTGTATAGAAAATATGCATGATTGTGAGATATGTTAGAATGCAAGTTAGAGAGAGAGAGAGATGTTGTCTTTCTTGCGTCATTATTGAAATCATGTTGGTTACTGTTCTTTGATCTTGCTTTAGTTAAACTAAATGCTATTATTGGAACGTGACCTAGTACCCTGTCATTTGTTGCATGTGTAACCAGACTAGTAGAAAACTCTCACTTGGGCTAGGTTTATTTATGCTTTAGACATCCACACTTTACATTCTATCCTTGGACATAGTGTTTTCCTCGCCCGGGTGTGGACCGAGTGGTCGGGATTTCTCTTAGTGTAGGATGCATGTTACACTCGTGTTTGGGGGCTGAGTGGAGTCTGGTAGATGTAGCTAGTCTTGTACTAGTGGCGGGAGCCGTTTCGGTAAACGGTGGTCCCGGGTTGTCGAGTTCTCCGTTTTATTTGTTGCCACGACGTTCGTGGTGGTGGTGTACCAGTGATAGCATGACCTTGAATCCAAAATTTTTTTGGACACACATGATTTAGTAAACCAATATTTTCCTTCCAAATGTCGAAGGGTCACCGGAATCTGTTCTCGTCTGATTGGGCGAAGGTATTAGCCCTTCGGGGTTTGGGAATAAAATTTGTTTTCTAACCGATTTTCATAATAACTAAAATTCGTTAAAATGGGTTTCCTTAAATCAAGATGGTTTTATAAAAAGGAAACTACTTTTAGTCACCCCGCGTGGGTTCGAGTGAAAATGGTTTTCGGTAATAAATGTCGCATTTTCTGTAAACTTCCTCACCCGAGAGAGTTCGAGTGATCTGGATTCTAGGGCTGCCTTTTTCTTTGGGTCGAGAACAACGAGAGGCTATGCCTAGAACATGTTTTTGTTTGATTTGGGTTGTAGGTTCTAGTCTTTCGGGGTTTTCGGACCCTTTTTTGTTGTCGGCTGTGGAGTATCTCCAGACTAGTGGGTTTGTATGTTGAGTTAATGTTCTATTTAGGGAACCGTTGGGTTGACTGCGGTCCTGACTGTTCGAGTATTTCCAGCTAGTGAGTTAGAGATGTGATTTGGGCACTGTTGATCTTGTTGATCAATGATTTGGATTATAGCCTGCATGAGCCATATTGAGCTCGACAGAGATGCGCGGATACTTTCCTCGGTGGGGTTGCGCCCCTCGAGTGCCGCTTCGGAGCTGGGCCTATTACTTTCCTATCGCGACTTTTCGACACAGTCCTTCTGGCTTGGCCAGTTTTGGCGGTCACGGACGCCCTACGTAAGTCCAGTCCTCCGTCGATGTAATGGCAGTAGGTGGGCGCAGGTTTGACTGGACCCTATGTGGCAGTCACTGTGATTCGGTTGATTGAGTATTATGGGTTAGTGTCGATGCATCATTTTCATCTGTATCACCCATTGTGCATTGTAGATAGAGGCATGATAGCTGTAGATTTCTTTCCAGCTTATCTTTACATTATTATAGTTTTTCCGTTATCTTATGCCTCTAGTAGACTTAGTGGGCAGACCGTCGGGCTTGGTGGCGGTACCCACTGAGAACTACGTGTTGGTGTAGTTCTCACACCCGCAGGGGGTTCTTTCCCCCCTTCCTCTTTCCTCTCCTTTGTTTTGCAGAGTCTTTTGCAGGAGTTGCTGATCCTTCTGTTGCTGATCGAGGTGAGGGAGTGGCGAGCTAGTTCCCTACCCGTCCTTGGAGTATAGTGGTACCGTTTTTGGAGTTTTTAGTACAGTCTGCTGGATTTTAGTAGTCAGTTACTTTTGAGAGTTTTTATTTTTGAGAGACTTATGTATTGTGAGGTTCAGACTTGTACTATTTGGAGATGTATTTTCTTATTTCAGTAGTTTATTTTTCAGCTCAGATATCTGTATAGCTGTAGTATTATCTTTTGCAGGTTAGACGGTTCGTCTATACAGGGCTTTGCGTATGGGCGGCGGATCTGTTGGCGGGCTCGGGTCGCAGTTTCGACCCCGGGGAGTGACATCTGTCGCGCGCTCCTTGCGCGCATCGCTCGGCCTACTGCAGCACGCCATCCTTGTCGCGCGTCGCCCCTGCTGTAGTGCGCCGCCCCTGCTGCAGCGCACTGCTCTTGCTGCCGCGCTGCCCCTATTGCAGTGCGCCATCATTGCTGCCGTACGCATGTTGCTGCCGAGCGCGCCGCGTGCGCACCTGCACATCGCCAATTTTGCATACCCCGCGCGCAACGCCGCCACTCAACCCGCAGCGCACCGCTATGCTACCCGCGCCGTGCGTCGCCAAGGCCACACCACTACACTCTTGCAGCGCCCCTTCCAATGCAATTTTTAATTATTTAATTGCATTATCGTTACAGTGTGGTGGACCCAAAGCCGTTCAATTTTCATCATGGTCTTTGCAACAGCTTTGCCTACCGACCGAGTCATCATCCGTCGCTCCATTGAGCAGTGTGCCACCCATTTGATCGTCCGAAGCTCGCACGATCCCCGATCCAACGATAGTTACATTCGATGACACGAGTGCCATTCGACTCTTGCGTTCGGGACTGCGGTGGATCATTTTGCGACTCGAATACTACTTCAACCACTGATTCTCTGATAGTTGGTTACGGTACACCCCAAAATTTCCTCTTGTGGCCCATAATTTATGTTGCATGCATTAAATTACATTGGTGTTTAGTGATAAATTTTTAGCGAACTATTTTTTGCATAAATTGATATTTAGTGTAAATAATTACATCTACGGATTACCGAAAATTCCAGCGGATCCCGTGACTTCAGTGAAGTTCCCAATTCAGTCTTTTGTACACCTTGAGTCTGTGGGGTGGGTATGAGAGAGTTGTTTTGACAGTTGGTTGTGATTCAGGCCCGAGCACCCTAGAGCCTTCTCGCCTATTGAGCAGCGGATTCCAGGACCGCCTAAATTAAGGTGGGTACTTTGATCTGGGCATTGGCATAGTGTAATCTTTTGGTTACCGTGGTTGATTGGACCCTTTGGTTATCTTGCTAGCCCTTATTCAATTTCCTCCTCTATGATCTATCTTGCTTGTTGTGACATATCATGATGTTCAAAGTTGTCATGCCCCGGGTGTAAACCAGAACCCGCGTCCGTCCACAGATCCGCCGTGCACATAGAATTTTCCGTGTACACGAAGCGCTGGTAACCTGCTCAGATATAAGAGATAATATAAAGGAGCATAAAGAAATAGAGCTGAACTAAAACTAATACATCTTAGACTGAAACTGAAAATGAGGTACAACATCTCTCACAAAATAATACAAGTGTCTCTCCCAGCTCACCAAAATATACAACTAGCTGGCCGAAGCCAGACCCAAAAGAAAGAGAAAAAAACAACTGTATAACTGTCTGAGTGTAGGGTACCAGGACTTCGTTTGGCGCGCCGACCTCGCAATGATGGCGTGGTGCGGGGAAATCGCCTGGGGCGTGTTCTATTTGTGTTTACAGATAAGTTCGAGTTGATTCAGATCGACGCGGAAGCCCAGCTTGTGTTTGCATTTTCAGGGCATTGTGTACCTGTAGAGTATTGAATTGGATAGAGTACCGACTCCGCCGTGGTGCACAGAAAAATTGGAAAATGTTTAGAACATGTGTATTTTCATATTACAGCGGAGTTCGGGAGATTTCGGATTGATGCGGAGGCCCCGAAGGCAAAAAGTGAGTTGGAGTTGGCATTCAAAGGATTAATTAAGTAATTTAATTAATTAGTGGCTTTTGGTCTGTGAAGTAAAGGATTAGGAGAGAAAGAAAATTAGTAAAGGGAAAAGAAAGAGAAGAGGATTTAAATGAGATTTTATTGTGTGTTGGGGGGCTCTTGGGTTTTTGGCTTAATTAGCTGCCATGCACTACTCTAACTAATGAGCCACTTTAATTAGCCGCCACCTCATCGCCTCCTTCAACCTGCAAACAAAGGAAATCAAAGAAAACAGAGGAAGAGAAGAGAGAGAGAAAAGAAGGAAGAAGTGGAAGAAGAGAAGGAAGGAAAAGAGAGGAAGTGAAAGAGAGAAGTGAGGGAGTGTACTTGTGGGGTTGTCCCTTGCTAGAGGCCGTGTGGAGCGAGCGGAGTGCGCGCGCGTCGAGCTACAGCAAGGTATGTGCAGTTTTTTTTTTTGAGAGAGAGAGAGAGCTTGGTTGTTTGAAGTTTGAGTTTGAGTTTTGGGTTTTTGGATGGTTTTGATGTTGGAGTGGACGTCCACTGGTTGGTGAGGCTGCAGCAGGAGGGGTGCTCGGTTGGAGTGCCGCAGCAGGGTGCCGCGCCCGGCGCAGGGTTGCTGCGCGGGCGCGCATGGGCGCCGCGCGCAGCAAGTGCAGGGCAGCTGCGCGGGCGCAGCAGGGGCGCCGCGCGCAGTTGCTGCGGGTGCCGCGCAGCAGTGGCGGGCGCTGCGCAGCAGTGGCGGGCGCCGCGCGTGAGGGGCGCCACGCAGCGCATTTGGCCGCTGTGCAGCTGGGGCGCTGCGCAGCGGGGCACTGTGCAGCGGGCGCCAGGGCACCGCGCAGCGCGTTTGGCCGATGCGCAGCTTGGGTGCTGCGCAGCTTGGGCGCCGCGCAGCGCAGCTGTGACGCCCCACTTCCCAGGGGGTCACCCATCCTAGAACTACTCTAGCTCTAGCACGCTTAACTCTCACAACCTCTTGGATCTTGCAACCATCCAAGATGCTATAGCCGGGTTAAGAGATTTAGTCCTATTATATTATTTATATATAGGACTAATCCAAATTCCGGGGGTATCACATTGTCACGCCCCGAGGTCGAAACTGCGACCCAGGCTCGCCAACAGATCCGCCACCTATGCCAAACCCGCATAGGCGAAGCGTCCAACCTGCAAGAAAAGTGCTACAGCTAAACAGATAACATAGCTAAAAGATAAAACTGCTATAAAATTAAAACCAATGATCTGTACAACTGGAACTAAAGGTACAAGGTCCATCTCCTATAATGATAATCATACAATAACCTCAAATACAAACTCTGGACTCAACAGGGAGGTAATCCTGAATAAATAAATGATACAACAGTGTACAGACTCTCAGTACAAGTCAGGTCCTCACAAAACATCAGTCTCTCAAAGAGAAAGTAAAAACACTAATCTACCGACTGTATTGGAGATCTCCTCTGGAAGGGGTACCGCTACTCTCCAAAGATAGGTAGGGATCTAGCTCGCGACTCCCTCGCCTCGAACAGCAACCGCAGAATTAGCAACACCCGCTAAGACTCTGCAAAACAAAGGAGAGAAGGGACAAAAAAGTGGGGGGAAACCCCCAACGGGTGTGAGAACTACACCAAAAAGGAGTTCTCAGTGGGTGTCGCCACTAGGTCCGACGATCTGCCCACCAAGTCCTCTAGAGGCAATAAAATTACTAATGCAGTAAAAACGAAACAAGAAAGCTGGAGACTCTCAACAGCTACCATGCCTCTATATAAATGCTCAAAAGGGGAAAACTCTGATAAAGATATGCAACACTCGCACACGAGGTGCTCAATCGACCCAATCGAGCTGACTGCCACACCGGGTCCAGTCAAACCTGCGCCCACCTACAACCACCTCCCGCTGACGGGCAGGAATTACATAGGGCGTCCAAAGGGACTAACTCGCTATCGAGTAGTGGCTCATGCAGGCTATAGTCGGAATCCACGCTCTCTCTCTCAGAACGAATAGCCTCAAGATCACCAAACCTCTCGTACAACGGTCGACTAACCCGCAACAACCTCGGGACCACCGTCAATCCCCAAACGGTTCCCAACAACACTAGCACTGGTCTAAACACAGCTACTAGACTCCACTCGGTCCCCCAGGCACGAGTGTAACAAAAAGTATCTCCTGAATAAACCCAATCGATGGACCAGTAAAAACTGGCACTGCCTGCTCAAACTGTCTCAAGTATCTGCTAACAAATCGGTACTCACTGACCGATACTCAAGGTCTGGCTCTCACTGACCATAGACAATGTCTGGCACTCACTGGCCATATATAAATCGCCTACTCCGGAGTGGCACTCGAGGGGAGCGACCCACACGAGTAAAGTAACTCTGTCATCAGTATCACAAGTATCTCTGTATCGAGTATCACTGTATAGCAGGACTGGATCATGACTCAGATCAAAGTGGAAAAACTCATCCACTAAAGGGAAACCCGATCCCCAAACCGATACAACAGTAAACGATAAGTGGAAACTCCATCCACTAGAGGAAAGTCTAATACCCAATCTGATACATCAATAAATATCCGGTCAACCGCCCAATATCCGCGGTTGCCGCAATACCCTGCCGTCCATAACCAAGTACTATAACCGACCTCCGGTCAACCGCCCAAAGTCCGCGGTCACCGCCAAAACCCTGCCAGCCGCAATCCAGCACAACCCATCCCTGTCACCAATGTCCCTGCTACACTACCCCAGACCCCTGCTCGCACCCGAGCAACACAGACCGCCTGACTAACAAGAAGGAGAAAGGAATAACCTGGTTTCTCCTAAGTCAAGTTCTAATATGTAGTGCAGCAGTAAAAGATGGCCTAACTATATGTCCATACAAGCATGCATTTGTCCTCAAAGAAGAATAAAGAAAATAAACCTCATGCCAAAATTATCAATGACTATACCTGTCCATAATCCTCGGTCCATAATCGCTCCTCAGAGTAGAACCTGCACATAACTACAAAGTCCTATCCCATTGCATAAACCAGCCTCGTAAAAGGTTATGTGCTAACATTGCATGATAATTAATCATATAGGGTAACCTTTCCTTAGGTAAGCTTCCACTAAACATCAACATAAATGTTTGATTAATACCATTGTCATAATATGAATAATTAACTTGCAATTCCCATAAATCAACATTGTTAAGCTTACCAATCAATCCCAGGTATTGTACCCTACACCTGCATGCAATTCTAAGATATAGAGTTAGAGAGCCGTCCACCGGTTCTCGGAACAAAGCACCCACCTGAAACGCATTCCGCAGGCAAAGCCGAAGTCGGTGAAGTACGCAGCCACACGAAATCCAAAATCTGCCGGATCCGCTCCCTTGGTAAACAGCCGCCCCAACCTCTGTTCCAATCTACAACATCACCAACAATTAATAACCAAATACCACATATTCACAAAAACAACACACGTTGCTTTTACCAACCAGCAGAGAGGAGGGGGATTTCCACCTGCATACAGTCCTCTAAAAATCCCAGAAAAATGACGGTTGCGATCCTCGCGACGAGTAGCCCCAAATCGACTCTTTAAACGCCCCGTTCTAATACCTGTAGGCCAAGAAACAATTCGGACAACATTGGGAGCCATTCCCTCAAGAACACAGTTCTGCTGAAAAGATAGCAGTAAAGAAGCTTAATTCTCACCCTCGAAATGACCTCAAAAAAATCCAATAAAAATACGGGCGCGTTCCTCTCGAAGAGTAGATATCAATCGAGTCTTTAAACGTCTCGTTCCGATGCATGAGCACCGAGATAAAAATCCGACAAGCCTCCGCTTTCCAAAAATCCACCAGCAAAACAGTGGCTCAAAGATGCCTCGGGTACTGTGCCAAAAACTCGAAATGCAGAGAAGCAATCAACACGAAAAATGAACCCTTACCTCTCGTGAATCCAACGCCGCAGAAATCGTCTAAAAATACCTTCGGAGTAGCTCTGTAAACCTCTCAGACTGAAGTGCGACGGAAACGGGCCTCCAACGAAAAATCGTCGCACTGCGCTCCGATGCCGAAGTCGTCGACGCCACGGCTTCCAAAAAATCCGGGCCTCTGCCAGAAGATGAGCAACACAAAGATCTCCAACCTTGCTGAAGGGCCCAAGGGCAGGGGAGCTCGGGAAAAGGGACAAAAAGCCCAAGCAAAGGGGCTATTTATAGGCCCAGCCCGAAAAAATAGAAATTGGACTTTTGGGCCCAATTTCCGGGCACCCGCAGCTTTCGGGCGGCTACAGTGTTGGGCCCGGCCCAACACTGTGTGCGACCGAATTAACGGGAATGCGCCACGTGGCCCGCTGCGCAGCCCACCTGCTACCGCTGCGCCCGGTGCACGTGCGCCCGCCAATGGGGGCGCGCCACGTGCCACCGGCAGCCCGACATCGCGCACGACGCGCGCCTGCCCCCGCGCGTACGGCCACCTGCCCCGCCGTACCGCCACCTGCTGTAGTGATCCGGCCCTTAGGGGTATTTTTGACTCACATGTAATTATTTAAGCCTTTAAGTGAAATAAAATTATTCAATTCTTAAGAGTTGGCCAGTGTGTGGTGCTGGTATTGTTCTGCGATAGAGCGCGGAAAATGATGGCCGACGGTGCGATCGGATCTGAAATCCGATGTCGGGATCTCCCGGAACGGAATTCTTAGTGATGCGGTGATTAGTCATGCATCGGAATCCGTGCAAAATATCTTGCACCCGTTGGAGATAAGGTGGGTTATCTCGTAGGGGATAATTAATTAATTAATTAATTATCCGATGACGGAAAATAGAATTTTCTTACGTACGAATTAAAGAGGAAATTAATTAAAGATACAATACGAGCTATATAAGGGATCCCGATTATTGGAAAGAAAAGAAAAGAAAAATAAAACCCTAACCGGTGAGGAGAGAAAGAAAGAGAAAAAGGAAAAGACGGAACCCTAGCCGGAAGAAAGGGAAAGGAGAAAGAGAAGGAGCCCGATCTTCCCGGACATCGAACCGAAGGCAAGAACGCGACCGGACAACCTTCCCGTCGATCTTCGGTTAGTAAAATAATTGTTATAAATTATTTTGGATTTTTCCGTCGTCCCTTTTGTTTAAGTTCTTGGGTTTCTCCGTCGTATCCGTCACCGTCGCCGTCATAGTCGTCATGCTAGGGCACGGAACGGACGGCGGAGGCGCGCGGTGCCGCTAGGGCATCGCGCGGAGGAGAATCGCGGACGGCCGATCGCCGCCGCAAGCGGCGATGGGACCGCGCGGGCACCGCGCGGGTCGTACAAGCGCGGGCGCCGCGCGGGCGGCACCCGCGCGGACCCGCAACCGCGCGGGCGGCGCCCACGTGGACCCGCAACCGCGCGGGCACCGCGCGGGCGCCGCGCGGCTGCCGCGCGGGCGGCACCCGCGCGGACCCGCAACCGCGCGGACCCGCAACCGCGCGGGCGCCGTGCTGGGCCCCTACGCGGGCGCCGCGCGGGCTACCCCGCGCGCGGGCGCCGTGCGGGGCCGCACCCGCGCGGGCGCTGCGCGGCCGCCGCACGGGCAGCACCCGCGTGAGGCACCGCGCCGCGTGGGCGCCGCCCGCGGAGACACGCCGCGCGGTTCCGAACCGCGCGGGGCTCCGGCGGACGGCGATGGCGGCGCGGGATTCCGGTTTTCGTCAACCCGGACGGTGTTGGACTTTTCCGTCGAAAAGAGTAAATTGGGTCTTTTGTTTTGGGATGTTAGTACACGTTTTTTACTATAGTTATCCTTGCGGACTTTCTTTAGGTCCAGGTGCGCGGCGGGGGTGCGCGAAGGATTCAGGTGTTCCGATTTCTCTTCAACTAGGTGGGTACGGTTGCTATAAGTGCAACAAGTGCAGTAAGTGCATCTATCATCATTAAAATGCTCTGAATTTGTCTAACAAAGTAGATGGACAGTTTAACCTTTCGCATAATTGTATTTTATCTAACAAATGAAGCGGCTGCGGTCGCGGTGCTCACTACACGCCGATCTCGGCAAATCCATTTTCGGATGCTGCACGTACACAGGAGGATTGGCCTCCGCATGGGTGTACTTTTCCGGAGAAGTGGTCTTTTTGACCCGTGTACCTCACAAAGGCGTGGGAGCCGTGAGGATCTCTTCGCGCCTGCTGAAAATAGCACACCAGCACCGTGAAGAGGTTAAAAGCATCAAAAAGGTGTTTGCGCACGAGGGGAGACTTTAGTCTCTCCGACAGGTACTCTGGGGTTGGTGCCCAACTTAATTGATAAATCTGGGGTTGGTGGCCAGCTTAATTATGTACAGAGTTTTAGCGAAAGGTTCCGGTGTAATCAGTTTGCTCCTTATTCTTTATTGATATTTAGACATCTACTTTGTTTGTCACTGACTTTACCTACTCCGTGACAGGTATTACTAGGTGCGTTAGCCGGGATGGCGGTGAGACAGCTCGCGAGGATCGTAGTCAGGATACTTGGTTTTTTATCTCGTTTTCCTTATACTTTAAATTGTTAATTTGCTTGTGGATCATATTAGTCATGGACATGTATTAGTTAGCGCTGTGGATGAGGTGTACTTTTATACTTTGATACTTTTAGTGATGTTTTCATACGCGGCACGTTTTCATGATAAACCAAATGATTTCGAAAATATTTTCTCAAAACGGAGTGCCGTGTGGGCACGGGTTTTGCAACCGCTGGTTTTATCCTTTCTAAACGTTGATGTCGCCTTAATAACTCGCTTGAAAAAAAAATAACAAGGTGTCGAGTGGACACCGGTCTTTTAAAACATTAGTTAAATTACTGTACTCTGTTTGACGATGTATGTCTATTGTATGGTTGATGGTTGATGTATGATGTTGTAAATGAAACGCATGTTGTAAATGAGACGCCGTGCATATATAAAGGAGACTCTGTCCGTGGGCAGAGAGAATTTGTGTATGTGGCGGTCTGGCACGCACCGGGGATGAGGTTTAAGTTACTTTGTTAAGAAAAAAAAAAAATACACGCAATTTTCCGCTTTGATAGACTCAAAAACCCCCGGGGGCGTGACAGATTAAATGGTATCAGTTTAAAACAACCATAACTATAGTAGACGTGATCCGCTTCCACAGTGCAAGGTGCCACAAGCAAATTGGACATGAGATAACCAAGGTGTAGGTGCGGTAGTACGTGAGAGTACGGAGAAAAAGGGAACGTAATATAGGTGTAATCGTAAGACAGGGTGCTAGGGTTATAACCTTAGGGTTAACGTAGTTTCTTTGTATCACAGCAGACAACGGCCAGGATCCGGCCACCGAGCGCTAACCATTCTCAATGGACAGGATGGATCCCGGAGCCGCAGCCAACCGCTTACTCCGCAACCAGCTACGCGACATAGCGGGGCAAATGCTAACTCTCACTGAGCGCCTAGGCCTACTGACTCAAGATTTCGAGGGTGTCGACCGCACCCAGCGAGATGCCAGGGACGACGCCTATCGGGGAATGCCACCGGCAGGGTTCCCCACTTTTAACGAAGCGGTTATGTTGGCCCGGCGGGCAGAGCAAGAACTTGCCGAGACACGCGCTCGGCAGAGTTATCCCTATCCCAGTCCGGCGGAGGACCCCTTCCAGCAGGGCCCGGCACTCAAACGCCCGAGGACAGAGGGGAACTTTGGAAAGGCGATGAGAGGAGAACCCAAACCGCAGAGGAAGCCGTGTCCCATATGCAGTGGGGCGCATCAGGTGACTGATTGTCCATGGAGACACGGCTACTGCTACCGATGCGGCAGACCAGGGCACGCACGCTATGAGTGCCCACGGAAACCGGGCACCACCAGGCCTCCGGCACCGCGACCGGAGGGGACAGAGAAGACTGCTACACCCGTTCCGCAAGGGGGCCCCGCCCCGGAGGGCCGAGGAGGAGGACGTCCGGAGAAAGCGCGGAAGGACGAACCGACACCAGCGAGGGGCGCGAAACCACCTCAGGGACCATGCGTAATCTGCGAGGGTGCTCACTCGGTGGTGGAATGTACGTGGAGGTACCATTACTGCAATCAGTGCGGCTTACCGGACCACTCCCGTGCCTTCTGCCCTCAGAGGCCCACCCCCGCCGCCGCCGCCGCGCCACCACAGCAGAAAGGACCAGAGAGTGCTGCGGCCCCCGTTCAGCCAAAGGATTTGCCCGGCGACCAGCAATCCGCAGACTCCTCAGACGTCAAGTCCCTTCCCCAGCACGCCGTACGACGCTGGCCCAAGGGCTGTGGACGGACTCCCCGGGATACTACAGTGGAGGACGCGACGTCCCAGACCTAGTAACGGCATGTAATTTTTGGTTTCTCTTTTCCCTCTTAGATTAGGAGCACCGGTTACACCTTAGCCTGCTACCCCTGTTAGACTCTCTCTCTCTCCCTCTCTCTAAAATCCTTAAGTATTAGGCGAAGCCTTCCCCGGCCGATGTATGCGGGCGAGCTTCGAAGCATAGGAGAACCTTGTGTACTCGGGGCCCGTTAAGGGCCATGCAAGGAATAAATAGGCTCCACCCTATGCCTTGCAGCCGAGAACCCAATGGGCCGATAGGTAGTTCAGGGCCGCTCCCCAGATAAGGATCAGCGGTCCCGTGGGTAAGGGAATTTCCGGACGTGTTTCCGGCGGAGCTCCCGGAATGCCACCGGAACGAGAGGTCGACTTCCCTATTGAACTACTTCCCGGCACCAAACCCATCACCAAGGCACCGTACAGGATGGCCTTCGCGGAGTTGAAGGAACTCAAGGCACAGTCGGAGGACCTTTTGGATAAGGGTTTCATCAGACCTAGCGCGTCACCCTGGGGCGCGCCCGTCCTGTTTGTGAGGAAGAAGGACGAAAGTCTCCGGTTGTGCATCGACTACCGGGAGATAAATAAGGTCACCGTTAAGAACAAGTACCCCCTGCGAAGGATCGACGACCTCTTCGACCAACTACAGGGGGCGACGGTGTTTTCAAAGATTGACCTGCAGTCGGGCTATCATCAGGTCCAGGTCAAGGGGGAGGACATCCCCAAAACGGCTTTCCGGACTCGCTACGACCATTACGAATTTACAGTAATGCCATTCGGGCTCACAAATGCCCGGCGGTGTTCATGGACATGATGAACAGGGTATTCAAACCCTTCCTGGACTTATTCGTGGTGGTCTTCATCGACGATATCCTCATCTACTCCCGTACAGACGAGGAACACGAAGAACATCTGCGCACAGTCCTCCAGACCCTACGAGAACGGAAACTCTACGCCAAACTCAAAAAGTGTGAGTTTTGGCTCCGTGAGGTCGGCTTCTTGGGGCACGTAATCTCGGCGGCTGGAGTCGCAGTCGATCCGAAGAAGATAGATTCGGTGACGGACTGGCCCCAACCGACGACGGTGACGGAGATTCGAAGCTTCCTGGGATTAGCCGGGTACTACCGGCGCTTCGTGGAGGGTTTCTCCAAGATAGCCCACCCCCTTAAACCGTTTGACTAGAAAGGGGGAAAAGTTCATCTGGACGGACAAGTGTCAGAGGAGCTTCGAGGAGCTCAAGGATAGATTGACGCGAGCCCCGATTCTCGCCCTGCCAGAACCAGGGGAGGATTATGAAGTGTATTGCGATGCGTCGCGAAACGGACTGGGTGGAGTACTCATGTAACGGGGAAAGGTTATAGCCTATGCGTCAAGGCAGCTCAAGGAATACGAGCGGAACTACCCCGTGCACGATTTGGAACTCGCAGCGGTTGTGTTCGTCCTCAAGCTTTGGAGACAACTACCTGTATGGGGCACACTCCAATGTGTACTCAGATCATAAAAGTCTTAAGTACCTTTTCACCCAAAAGGAGTTAAATTTGCGACAAAGACGGTGGCTCGAGCTACTGAAGGATTACGATTTAACGATCCACTACCACCCGGGAAAGGCAAACGTGGTGGCCGACGCCCTGAGCCGCAAGGAGCAGGCCGAGGAGGCAGGGTAAGTGCCATCACCCAGCAAGATAGTCTGATTGCAGAATTTTCACGATTAAGACTAGAAAGTAGTACCGGCGGGTACAGTCGCACAAACTTCTGACACTGGTGGTCAGACCTACCATGCTTGACAGAATTCTCGAGGGGCAGTCGACTGATGACCAACTCCAGCTGGTGCGAAGTAGAGTAACTACCGACCAAGAAGGTGATTTCACAGTAAACTCCGACGGCACGATACGATTTCGGGGACGAATCTGCGTGCCGGATCTACCGGAACTCAAAGAGGAAATCCTGCGGGAGGCGCATACTGCTCCATATGCAGCGCACACCGGGGGAACGAAGATGTACAAGGACGTCAAACAGACCTTCTGGTGGCCCAAAATGAAGGGAGACGTGACTCGGTTTGTGGCACACTGCCTGGTGTGCCAACGGGTGAAGGCAGAGCACCAGCGTCCGGCAGGAAAATTGCAACCCTTACCGGTGAGCGAGAGTGGAAGTGGGACATGATTACCATGGATTTTGTGACCGGGTTCCGAGATCGTCACAGGGACACGATGCAATATGGGTGATTGTGGACCATCTGACGAAATCGGCCTACTTTCTGCCCATACACACGACGTGGACGCGGGGAACGACTGGCACAAACCTACATCAACGAGATAGTAAGGTTGCATGGGGTGCGGACATCCATCATGTCGGACAGGGACACGCGATTTGTGTCAAACTTTTGGCAGAGCCTGCAGCGAGCAATGGGAACCAAGTTGCACTTCAGTACGACTTTTCACCCGCAGACCGATGGACAATCAGAGCGGGTGATACAAATTGTTGAGGACATGCTTCGAGCATGCGTTTTGGACTTGGGCGAAGGGTGGGCACGGTGTTTGCCCTAGTGGAATTTGCCTACAATAACAGTTACCTGGCCAGCATTCAGATGGCACCATACGAGGCCCTGTACGGGCGCCGCTGTCGGTCTCCAATATGCTGGGACGACTTGGTGTGAGCGTAAGTTTCTAGGCCCAGATTTGGTGGAGGAGACCGAAAGCAAAGGTATGCGATTGATTAGACAAAGGCTACTGACCGCCCAGAGCAGACAGAAAAGCTACGCGGACAACAGACGCCGAGACTTAGAGTTCATGGGGGTGAGCATGCGTTACTCGAGTTTCGCCCTCCAAGGGGGAACCGATGCTTCGGCATAAAGGGAAGTTAAGCCCGAGGTACGTAGGACCGTTCGAGATCCTAGAACGCGTAGGACCGGTGGCGTACCGATTAGCCCTGCCGCCGAACTCGAACGAGTCATAACGTGTGTCCATGTTCAATGCTCCGGAAAGTACCTAGCTGATCCCTCTCATGCCTTGGATGCCTCCACCATCGAGTTGCGAGAGGATTTAAGCGTCGAGGAGACGCCGGTGCGGATTTTGGCGAGAGAGGACAAGAAGTTGCGCAAACGAACAATCCCTATGTAAAGGTCCAGTGGAGCAACACGAAGAGCGCGAGGCGACTTGGGAACTGAATCGAAGATGAGAGAATGTTTTCCCGAATTGATTAGTGGGGTTTGTACTTAAGTTTCGGGACGAAACTTTTTATAAAGTGTGAGTGGTGTAGTGATCCGGCCCTTAGGGGTATTTTTGACTCACATGTAAATTTAAGCCTTTAAGTGAAATAAAATTATTCAATTCTTAAGAGTGGCCAGTGTGTGGTGCTGGTATTGTTCTGCGATAGAGCGCGAAAAATGATGGCCGACGGTGCGATCGGATCTGAAATCCGATGTCGGGATCTCCCGGAACGGAATTCTTAGTGATGCGGTGATTAGTCATGCATCGGAATCCGTGCAAAATATCTTGCACCGTTGGAGATAAGGTGGGTTATCTCGTAGGGGATAATAATTAATTAATTAATTATCGATGACGGAAAATAGAATTTCTTACGTACGAATTAAAGAGGAAATTAATTAAAGATATAATACGAGCTATATAAGGGATCCCGATTATCGAAAAGAAAAGAAAAGAAAAAAAAACCCTAACGGTGGTGAGGAGAGAAAGAAAGAGAAAAGGAAAAGACGGAACCCTAGCGGAGAGAAAGAAAGAAAGGAAAGAGAAGAGAAGGCCCGATCTTCCCGGACATCGAACGAAGGCAAGAACGCGACGGACAACCTTCCGTCGATCTTCGGTTAGTAAAATAATTGTTATAAATTATTTGGGATTTTTCCGTCGTCCTTTTGTTTGAGTCTTGGGTTTCTCCGTCGTATCCGTCACCGTCGCCGTCATCGTCGTCATGCTAGGGCACGGAACGGACGGCGGAGGCGCGCGGTGCCGCTAGGGCATCGCGCGGAGGAGAATCGCGGACGGCGATCGCCGCCGCAAGCGGCGATGGGACCGCGGGCACCGCGCGGGTCGTACCCGGGGGAGGGGGCGCTGCGCGGACCACCGCGCGGGGGCACCAGCGCGGACCCGCAACCGCGCGGGCACACACGGGGCCCGCGCGGACCCGCCGCGCGCGGGCGACGCGCGGCTCGTGCCGCGCGGGACACCCACGCGGACGCGCAAACCAGGGGCAACGCCGGGCGCCGCGCGGCTGCCGCGCGGGCGGCCCCGCGCGGACCCGCAACCGCGCGGGCGCCGCGCGGGCAACCCCGTGCGGGGCCGCCGCGGGGGCAACCCGCGCGCAGGCGCGTGCGTGCGGGGCGCACCGCGCGGGCGCCGCGCGGCCGCCGCACGGGCAGCACACCCGCGCGAGGCGCGCCGCCCGTGGGCGCCGCCGCGGAGACATGCGCGCGCGCGGTTTCCGAAACGCGCGGGGCTCCGGCGGACGGCGACGGCGGCGCGGGATTCCGGTTTTCGTCAACCCGGACGTGTTTGGACTTTCCGTCGAAAAGAGTAAATTGGGTCTTTTGTTTTGGGATGTTAGTACACGTTTTGACTATAGTATCCTTGCGGACTTTCTTTAGGTCCAGGTGCGCAGCGGGGCGGGGTGCGCGAAGGATTCAGGTGTTCCGATTTCTCTTCAACTAGGTGGGTACGGTTGCTATAAGTGCAACAAGTGCAGTAAGTGCATCTATCATCATTAAAATGCTCTTAATTTGTCTAACAAAGTAGATGGACAGTTTAACCTTTCGCATAATTGTATTTTATCTAACAATTGAAGCGGCTGCGGTCGCGGTGCTCACTACACCGCCGATCTCGGCAAATCCATTTTCGGATGCTGCACGTACACAGGCGGATTGGCCTCCGCATGGGTGTACTTTTCGGAGAAGTGGTCTTTTTGACCGTGTACCTCACAAAGGGGTGGGAGCCGTGAGGACCTCTTCGCGCTACTGAAAATAGCACACCAGCACCGTGAAGAGGTTAAAAGCATCAAAAGGTGTTTGCGCACGAGGGAGACTTTAGTCTCTCCGACAGGTACTCTGGGGTGGTGCCCAACTTAATTGATAAATCTGGGGTTGGTGCCCAGCTTAATTATGTTAGGGTTTTAGCGAAAGGTTCGGTGTAATCGGTTTGCTCCTTATTCCTTATTGATATTTAGACATCTACTTTGTTTGTCACTGACTTTACCCACTCCGTGACAGTTATACTAGGGCGTTAGCCGGGATGGCGGTGAGACAGCTCGCGAGGACCGTAGTCAGGATACTTGGTTTTTATCTCGTTTTCCTTATCTTTAAATAGTTAATTTGCTTGTGGATCATATTAGTCGTGGAATGTATTAGTTAGCGCTGTGGATGAGGTGAGGGTACTTTTATACTTTGATACTTTTAGTGATGTTTTCATACGCGGCACGTTTTCATGATAAACAATGATTTCGAAAATGTTTTCTCAAAACGAAGTGCCGTGTGGGCACGGGTTTTGCAACCGCTGGTTTATCCTTTCTAAACGTTGATGCCGCTTTAATAACTCGCTTGAAAAAAAAAACAAAATGTCTGGGTCGAGTGGACACCGGTCTTTTAAAATATTAGTTAAATTACTGTACTCTGTTTGACGATGTATGTCTATTGTGGTTGATGGTTGATGTATGATGTTGTAAATGAAACGCATGTGTAAGATGGACAGTGCATATACAAAGGAGACTTGTCCGTGGGCAGAGAGAATTTGTGTATGTGGCGGTCTGGCACGCACCGGGGATGAGGTTTAAGTTACTTTGTTAAGAAAAAAAAAAAAATACACGCAATTTTCCACTTTGATAGATCAAAAACCCCCGGGGGCGTGACACCTGCCCCGGTCACTGCTCCGCTCCCTGCGTGGACCGCGCGCACAACACCGCTCCAATAACAAGCCGCCACATGTCCTCCCTCGGTGCACGGCGGGGCGTGGACCGCGTGGACCGCACACATGCCCGCGGCCTGTGCCGCCTGCTCGAGGCCCTATGCCGCTGCCGAGGCCGTGCCGCGCTCTCCGAGCTGCCCGCCCCGCTGCCGACGCCGGCGATCGCGCCGGGGACCACTGTTCAGGCATTGTCCGTGAAAGTAAAAAGACGTAGCAAGCTCCGAAAAAATACATGTAAAATAGACCATTTGACCGTTTTCGCGCGCTGAGTCCAAATCCGGTGTCCGTTTTGCCAAATTCCGCTTCTAAAATTTGCCGAATGCATCGGAAAGGTGTTCTTTGTCCAAAATCGCGCTGAGCTCAGTTTAATATCGCTTCACGCGAATTACTTCCTAAACATCCAGCGGGGTCCTACGATCATTATATGATCCATTTAACACACGAAGTCCAACACTTGTGTCCAAATTAGCAGAAACACCGCCGACACGCCACATAGGCCTCCAGAAGCTGCTGGTCACACTGTAGAAGCCCTGCAGAGATCCGGATCACCCACATTACCCCCACTAGAAGAAAGTTTCGTCCTCGAAACTAAACAACTCAAAAGGCGGTCTCCAAAACCAGGGTAGGTACCCAGCAAACTCATCTCCAGCTCTCAGGTCACCACTCACTCCCGTGACTACTCCTCAGCAACAACAACAAACAGTCGCGGGACATGACCCAATTGCGTAATTCTCTCAATCTCACGAGCCAGAATTCGCAACGGGCGTACCCTTGTATACAGATACCTGCAGATCTCAAAGGAGAACAAGTCCGTCACGGGCGAGAAATCCACAAGCCTATCACTTTGAGCTGAGACGTGGAAGAACAATCAAGAGCTCCAACAAAAGGCTGGGGGAAACGAAAGAACAACAAAGTAGCACGATACAATACGCTCCTGGTGCCAGCTCAACCAAGCGATCCGAAACAACCCATACCGGTCATCCCAAGAAATGAAGCCTACTCGGCTAGGGTCCTCG
>CM055066.1:8174402-8190499 GCA_029204045.2 Tillandsia leiboldiana
GCCGTGCTGGGCCCCTACGCGGGCGCGCGCGGGCTACCCGCGCGCGGGCGCAGTGGGGGCCGCACCGCCGCGGGCGCGCGCGGCCGCCGCACGGGCAGCACCGGTGAGGCACCGCGCCGTGGGCGCGCCCGCGGAGACACGCCGCGCGGTTCGAACGCGCGGGGCTCCGGCGGCGGAGATGGCGGCGCGGGATTGCCCGGGTTTTCGTCAACCCGGGACGGTGTTGGACTTTTCCGTCGAAAAGAAGTAAAGTTGGTCCTTTGTTTTGGGATGTTTAGTACACGTTTTTTACTATAGTTATCCTTGCTGGACTTTCTTTAGTCCAGTCGCTGCGCGGCGGGGGTGCGCGAAGGATTCAGGTGTTCCGATTTCTCTTCACTAGGTGGGTACGGTTGCTATAAGTGCAACAAGTGCAGTAAGTGCATCTATCATCATTAAAATGCTCTGAATTGTCTAACAAAGTAGATGGACAGTTAACCTTTCGCATAATGTATTTTATCTAACAAATGAAGCGGCTTGCGGTCGCGTTTGTATACACGCGATTCTCGGCAATCCATTTTCGGATGCTGCACGTACACAGGAGGTTGGCCCTCCGCATGGGTGTACTTTTCCGGAGAAGTGGTCTTTTTGACCCGTGTACCTCACAAAGGCGTGGGAGCCGTGAGGATCTCTTCGCGCCTGCTGAAAATAGCACACCAGCACCGTGAAGAGGTTAAAAGCATCAAAAAGGTGTTTGCGCACGAGGGGAGACTTTAGTCTCTCCGACAGGTACTCTGGGGTTGGTGCCCAACTTAATTGATAAATCTGGGGTTGGTGGCCAGCTTAATTATGTACAGAGTTTAGCGAAAGGTTCCGGTGTAATCAGTTTGCTCCTTATTCTTTATTGATATTTAGACATCTACTTTGGTTTGTCACTGACTTACCTACTCCGTGACAGGTATTACTAGGTGCGTTAGCCGGATGGCGGTGAGACAGCTCGCGAGGATCGTAGTCAGATACTTGGTTTTTTATCTCGTTTTCCTTATACTTTAAATTGTTAATTTGCTTGTGGATCATATTAGTCATGGACATGTATTAGTTAGCGCTGTGGATGAGGTGTACTTTTATACTTTGATACTTTTAGTGATGTTTTCATACGCCGGCACGTTTTCATGATAAACCAAATGATTTCGAAAATATTTTCTCAAAACGGAGTGCCGTGTGGGCACCGGGTTTTGCAACCGCTGGTTTTATCCTTTCTAAACGTTGATGTCGCCTTAATAACTCGCTTGAAAAAAAAATACAAGGTGTCGATTGGACACCGGTCTTTTAAACATTAGTTAAATTACTGTACTCTGTTGGACTGATGTATGTCTATTGTATGGTTGATGGTTATGTATGATGTTGTAAATGAAACGCATGTTGTAAATGAGCCGCCGTGCATATATAAAGGAGACTCTGTCCGTGGGCAGAGAGAATTTGTGTAGGTGGCGGTCTGGCACGCACCGGGGATGAGGTTTAAGTTACTTGTTAAGAAAAAAAAAAAATACACGCAATTTTCCGCTTTGATAGACTCAAAACCCCCGGGGGCGTGACAGATTAATGGTATCAGTTTAAAACAACCATAACTATAGTAGACGTGATCCGTTCCACAGTGCAAGGTGCCACAAGCAAATTGGACATGAGATAACCAAGGTGTAGGTGCGGTAGTACGTGAGAGTACGGAGAAAAAGGGAACGTAATATAGGTGTAATCGTAAGACAGGGTGCTAGGGTTATAACCTTAGGGTTAACGTAGTTTCTTTGTATCACAGCAGACAACGGCCAGGATCCGGCCACCGAGCGCTAACCATTTCTCAATGGACAGGATGGATCCCGGAGCCGCAGCCAACCGCTTACTCCGCAACCAGCTAGCGACATAGCGGGGCAAATGCTAACTCTCACTGAGCGCCTAGGCCTACTGACTCAAGATTTCGAGGGTTGTCGACCGCCACCCAGCGAGATGCAGGGACGACGCCTATCGGGGAATGCCACCGGCAGGGTTCCCCACTTTTAACGAAGCGGTTATGTTGGCCCGGCGGGCAGAGCAAGAACTTGCCGAGACACGCGCTCGGCAGAGTTATCCCTATCCCAGTCCGGCGGAGGACCCCTTCCCAGCAGGGCCCCGGCACTCAAACGCCCGAGGACAGAGGGGAACTTTGGAAAGGCGATGAGAGGAGAACCCAAACCGCAGAGGAAGCCGTGTCCCATATGCAGTGGGGCGCATCAGGTGACTGATTGTCCATGGAGACACGGCTACTGCTTACCGATGCGGCAGACCATGGCACGCACGCTATGAGTGGCCCACCGGAAACCGGGCACCACCAGGCCTCCGGCACCGCGACCGGAGGGGACAGAGAAGACTGCTACACCCGTTCCGCAAGGGGGCCCCGCCCGGAGGGCCCGAGGAGGAGGACGTCCGGAGAAAGCGCGGAAGGACGAACCGACACCAGCGAGGGGCGCGAAACCACCTCAGGGACCATGCGTAATCTGCGAGGGTGCTCACTCGGTGGTGGAATGTACGTGGATGGTACCATTACTGCAATCAGTGCGGCTTACCGGACCACTCCCGTGCCTTCTGCCCTCAGAGGCCCACCCCCGCCGCCGCCGCCGCGCCACCACAGCAGAAAGGACCAGAGAGTGCTGCGGCCCCCCGTTCAGCCAAAGGATTTGCCCGGCGACCAGCAATCCGCAGACTCCTCAGACGTCAAGTCCCTTCCCCAGCACGCCGTACGACGCTGGCCCAAGGGCTGTGGACGGACTCCCCGGGATACTACAGTGGAGGACGCGACGTCCCAGACCTAGTAACGGCATGTAATTTTGGTTTCTCTTTTCCCTCTTAGATTAGGAGCACCGGTTACACCTTAGCCTGCTACCCCTGTTAGACTCTCTCTCTCTCCCTCTCTCTAAAATCCTTAAGTATTAGGCGAAGCCTTCCCCGGCCGATGTATGCGGGCGAGCTTCGAAGCATAGGAGAACCTTGTGTACTCGGGGCCCGTTAAGGGCCATGCAAGGAATAAATAGGCTCCACCCTATGCCTTGCAGCCGAGAACCCAATGGGCCGATAGGTAGTTCAGGGCCGCTCCCCAGATAAGGATCAGCGGTCCCGTGGTAAGGGAATTTCCGGACGTGTTTCCGGCGGAGCTCCCCGGAATGCCACCGGAACGAGAGGTCGACTTCCCTATTGAACTACTTCCCGGCACCAAACCCATCACCAAGGCACCGTACAGGATGGCCTTCGCGGAGTTGAAGGAACTCAAGGCACAGTCGGAGGACCTTTTGGATAAGGGTTTCATCAGACCTAGCGCGTCACCCTGGGGCGCGCCCGTCCTGTTTGTGAGGAAGAAGGACGAAAGTCTCCGGTTGTGCATCGACTACCGGGAGATAAATAAGGTCACCGTTAAGAACAAGTACCCCCTGCGAAGGATCGACGACCTCTTCGACCAACTACAGGGGGCGACGGTGTTTTCAAAGATTGACCTGCAGTCGGGCTATCATCAGGTCCAGGTCAAGGGGGAGGACATCCCCAAAACGGCTTTCCGGACTCGCTACGACCATTACGAATTTACAGTAATGCCATTCGGGCTCACAAATGCCCCGGCGGTGTTCATGGACATGATGAACAGGGTATTCAAACCCTTCCTGGACTTATTCGTGGTGGTCTTCATCGACGATATCCTCATCTACTCCCGTACAGACGAGGAACACGAAGAACATCTGCGCACAGTCCTCCAGACCCTACGAGAACGGAAACTCTACGCCAAACTCAAAAAGTGTGAGTTTTGGCTCCGTGAGGTCGGCTTCTTGGGGCACGTAATCTCGGCGGCTGGAGTCGCAGTCGATCCGAAGAAGATAGATTCGGTGACGGACTGGCCCCAACCGACGACGGTGACGGAGATTCGAAGCTTCCTGGGATTAGCCGGGTACTACCGGCGCTTCGTGGAGGGTTTCTCCAAGATAGCCACCCCCTTAAACCGTTTGACTAGAAAGGGGGAAAAGTTCATCTGGACGGACAAGTGTCAGAGGAGCTTCGAGGAGCTCAAGGATAGATTGACGCGAGCCCCGATTCTCGCCCTGCCAGAACCAGGGGAGGATTATGAAGTGTATTGCGATGCGTCGCGAAACGGACTGGGTGGAGTACTCATGTAACGGGGAAAGGTTATAGCCTATGCGTCAAGGCAGCTCAAGGAATACGAGCGGAACTACCCCGTGCACGATTTGGAACTCGCAGCGGTTGTGTTCGTCCTCAAGCTTTGGAGACACTACCTGTATGGGGCACACTCCAATGTGTACTCAGATCATAAAAGTCTTAAGTACCTTTTCACCCAAAAGGAGTTAAATTTGCGACAAAGACGGTGGCTCGAGCTACTGAAGGATTACGATTTAACGATCCACTACCACCCGGGAAAGGCAAACGTGGTGGCCGACGCCCTGAGCCGCAAGGAGCAGGCCGAGGAGGCAGGGTAAGTGCCATCACCCAGCAAGATAGTCTGATTGCAGAATTTTCACGATTAAGACTAGAAGTAGTACCGGCGGGTACAGTCGCACAACTTCTGACACTGGTGGTCAGACCTACCATGCTTGACAGAATTCTCGAGGGGCAGTCGACTGATGACCAACTCCAGCTGGTGCGAAGTAGAGTAACTACCGACCAAGAAGGTGATTTCACAGTAAACTCCGACGGCACGATACGATTTCGGGGACGAATCTGCGTGCCGGATCTACCGGAACTCAAAGAGGAAATCCTGCGGGAGGCGCATACTGCTCCATATGCAGCGCACCCCGGGGGAACGAAGATGTACAAGGACGTCAAACAGACCTTCTGGTGGCCCAAAATGAAGGGAGACGTGACTCGGTTTGTGGCACACTGCCTGGTGTGCCAACGGGTGAAGGCAGAGCACCAGCGTCCGGCAGGAAAATTGCAACCCTTACCGGTGAGCGAGAGTGGAAGTGGGACATGATTACCATGGATTTTGTGACCGGGTTCCCGAGATCGTCACAGGGACACGATGCAATATGGGTGATTGTGGACCATCTGACGAAATCGGCCTACTTTCTGCCCATACACACGACGTGGACGCGGGAACGACTGGCACAAACCTACATCAACGAGATAGTAAGGTTGCATGGGGTGCGGACATCCATCATGTCGGACAGGGACACGCGATTTGTGTCAAACTTTTGGCAGAGCCTGCAGCGAGCAATGGGAACCAAGTTGCACTTCAGTACGACTTTTCACCCGCAGACCGATGGACAATCAGAGCGGGTGATACAAATTGTTGAGGACATGCTTCGAGCATGCGTTTTGGACTTGGGCGAAGGGTGGGCACGGTGTTTGCCCCTAGTGGAATTTGCCTACAATAACAGTTACCTGGCCAGCATTCAGATGGCACCATACGAGGCCCTGTACGGGCGCCGCTGTCGGTCTCCAATATGCTGGGACGACTTGGGTGAGCGTAAGTTTCTAGGCCCAGATTTGGTGGAGGAGACCGAAGCAAAGGTGCGATTGATTAGACAAAGGCTACTGACCGCCCAGAGCAGACAGAAAAGCTACGCGGACAACAGACGCCGAGACTTAGAGTTCATGGTGGGTGAGCATGCGTTACTCCGAGTTTCGCCCTCCAAGGGGAACCGATGCTTCGGCATAAAGGGAAAGTTAAGCCCGAGGTACGTAGGACCGTTCGAGATCCTAGAACGCGTAGGACCGGTGGCGTACCGATTAGCCCTGCCGCCGAACCTCGAACGAGTCCATAACGTGTTCCATGTCTCAATGCTCCGGAAGTACCTAGCTGATCCCTCTCATGCCTTGGATGCCTCCACCATCGAGTTGCGAGAGGATTTAAGCGTGAAGGAGACGCCGGTGCGGATTTTGGCGAGAGAGGACAAGAAGTTGCGCAAACGAACAATCCCCTATGTAAAGGTCCAGTGGAGCAACCAATAAGAGCGCAAGGCGACTTGGGAACTGGAATCGAAGATAAGAGAATGTTTTCCCGAATTGATTAGTGGGGTTTGTACTTAAGTTTCGGGACGAAACTTTTTATAAAGTGTGAGTGGTGTAGTGATCCGGCCCTTAGGGGAATTTTTGACTCACATGTAATTATTTAAGCCTTTAAGTGAAATAAAATTATTCGATTCTTAAGAGTTGGCCAGTGTGTGGTGCTGGTATTGTTCTGCGATAGAGCGCGAAAAATGATGGCCGACGGTGCGATCGGATCTGAAATCCGATGTCGGGATCTCCCGGAACGGAATTCTTAGTGATGCGGTGATTAGTCATGCATCGGAATCCGTGCAAAATATCTTGCACCCGTTGGAGATAAGGTGAGTTATCTCGTAGGGGATAATCAATTAATTAATTAATTATCCGATGACGGAAAATAGAATTTTCTTACGTACGAATTAAAGAGGAAATTAATTAAAGATATAATACGAGCTATATAAGGGATCCCGATTATCGAAAAGAAAAGAAAAGAAAAATAAAACCCTAACCGGTGAGGAGAGAAAGAAAGAGAAAAAGGAAAAGACGGAACCCTAGCCGGAAGAAAGGGAAAGAAGAAAGAGAAGGAGCCCGATCTTCCCGGACATCGAACCGAAGGCAAGAACGCGACCGGACAACCTTCCCGTCGATCTTCGGTTAGTAAAATAATTGTTATAAATTATTTGGGATTTTTCCGTCGTCCCTTTTGTTTGAGTTCTTGGGTTTCTCCGTCGTATCCGTCATCGTCGCCGTCATCGTCGTCATGCTAGGGCACGGAACGGACGGCGGAGGCGCGCGGTGCCGCAAGGACATCGCGCGGAGGAGAATCGCGGACGGCCGATCGCCGCCGCAAGCGGCGATGGGACCGCGCGGGCTCCGCGCGGGTCGTACCCGCGAGGGCGCCGCGCGACCACCGCGCGGGCGGCACCAGCGCGGACCTGCAACCGCGCGGGCACCACACGGGCGCCGCGCGGACCCGCAACCGCGCGAGCGCCGCGCGGCTGCCGCGCGGGCGACACCCACGCGGACCCGCAACCAAGCGGGCACCGCGCGGGCGCCGCGTGGCTGCCGCGCGGGCGGCACCCGCGCGGACCCGCAACCGCGCGGGCGCCGCGCGGGCAACCCCGTGCGCAGGCGCCGCGCGGGCAACCCCGCGCGCAGGCGCCGTGCGGGGCCGCACCCGCGCGGGCGCCGCGCGGCCGCCGCACGGGCAGCACCCGCGCGAGGCGCCGCACCATGTGGGCGCCGCCCGCGGAGACATGCCGCGCGGTTCCGAACCGCGCGGGGCTCCGGCGGACGGCGACGGCGGCGCGGGATTCCGGTTTTCGTCAACCCGGACGGTGTTGGACTTTTCCGTCGAAAAGAGTAAATTGGGTCTTTTGTTTTGGGATGTTAGTACACGTTTTTGACTATAGTTATCCTTGCGGACTTTCTTTAGGTCCAGGTGCGCAGCGGGGGTGCGCGAAGGATTCAGGTGTTCCGATTTCTCTTCAACTAGGTGGGTACGGTTGCTATAAGTGCAACAAGTGCAGTAAGTGCTTCTATCATCATTAAAATGCTCTGAATTTGTCTAACAAAGTAGATGGACAGTTTAACCTTTCGCATAATTGTATTTTATCTAACAAATGAAGCGGCTGCGATCGCGGTGCTCACTACACGCCGATCTCGGCAAATCCATTTTCGGATGCTGCACGTACACAGGCAGATTGGCCTCCGCATGGGTGTACTTTTTCGGAGAAGTGGTCTTTTTGACCCGTGTACCTCACAAAGGGGTGGGAGCCGTGAGGACCTCTTCGCGCCTACTGAAAATAGCACACCAGCACCGTGAAGAGGTTAAAAGCATCAAAAAGGTGTTTGCGCACGAGGGGAGACTTTAGTCTCTCCGACAGGTACTCTGGGGTTGGTGCCCAACTTAATTGATAAATCTGGGATTGGTGCCCAGCTTAATTATGTATAGGGTTTTAGCGAAAGGTTCCGGTGTAATCGGTTTGCTCCTTATTCCTTATTGATATTTAGACATCTACTTTGTTTGTCACTGACTTTACCCACTCCGTGACAGGTATTACTAGGTGCGTTAGCCGGGATGGCGGTGAGACAGCTCGCGAGGACCGTAGTCAGGATACTTGGTTTTTTATCTCGTTTTCCTTATACTTTAAATAGTTAATTTGCTTGTGGATCATATTAGTCGTGGATATGTATTAGTTAGCGCTGTGGTTGAGGTGTACTTTTATACTTTGATACTTTTAGTGATGTTTTCATACGCGGCACGTTTTCATGATAAACCAAATGATTTCGAAAATGTTTTCTCAAAACGAAGTGCCGTGTGGGCACGGGTTTTGCAACCGCTGGTTTTATCCTTTCTAAACGTTGATGCCGCTTTAATAACTCGCTTGAAAAAAAAAATAACAAGGTGTCGAGTGGACACCGGTCTTTTAAAATATTAGTTAAATTACTGTACTCTGTTTGACGATGTATGTCTATTGTATGGTTGATGGTTGATGTATGATGTTGTAAATGAAACGCATGTTGTAAATGAGACACCGTGCATATACAAAGGAGACTCTGTCCGTGGGCAGAGAGAATTTGTGTATGTGGCGGTCTGGCACGCACCGGGGATGAGGTTTAAGTTACTTTGTTAAGAAAAAAAAAAAAAAATACACGCAATTTTCCACTTTGATAGACTCAAAAACCCCCGGGGGCGTGACACCTGCCCCCGGTCACCTGCTCCGCTCCCTGCGTGGACCGCGCGCACAACACCGCTCCAATAACAAGCCGCCACATGTCCTCCCTCCGGTGCACGGCGGCCGCGTGGACCGCACACCTGCCCGCGGCCCTGTGCCGCCTGCTCGAGGCCCTATGCCGCCTGCCCGAGGCCGTGCCGCCGCTCTCCGCCGCTGCCCGCCGCCGCTGCCGACGCCGGCGATCGCCGGGAACACTGTTCAGGCAGTGAACAGTAAAAATTACTGTAGCAAGCTCCGAAAAATACATGTAAATAGCCCATTTTGACCGTTTTCGCGCGCTGAGTCCAAATCCGGTGTCCGTTTTGCCAAATTCCGCTTCTAAAATTTGCCGAATGCATCCGGAAAGGTGTTCCTTTGTCCAAACTTCGCGCTGAGTCCATTTTTAATATCCGCTTCACGCGAAATTACTTCTAAACATCCAGCGGGGTCCTCCGATCACTTATATGATCCATTTAACACCCGAAGTCCAACACTTGTGTCCAAATTAGTGCAGAAACACCGCCGACACGCCACATAGGCCTCCAGAAGCTGCTGGTCACACTGTAGAAGCCCTGCAGAGATCCGGATCACCACATCCTCCCCCACTAGAAGAAAGTTTCGTCCTCGAAACTAAACAACTCAAAAGGCGGTCTCCAAAACCAGGGTAGGTACCCAGCAACATCATCTCCAGCTCTCAGGTCACCACTCACTCCCCGTGACTACTCCTCAGCAACAACAACAACCAGTACGGCATGACCCAATTGCGTAATTCTCTCATCTCACGAGCCAGAATTCGCAACGGGCGTCCCTCGTACTACAGATACTCGCAGATCTCAAAGGAAACAAGTCCGTCACGGGCGAGAAATCCACAAGCCTATCACTCCTGAGCTGAGACGTGGAAGAACCATCAAGAGCTCCAACAAAAGGCTGGGGGAAACGAAAGAACAACCAAAGTAGCACGCACCAAAACCGCTCCCTGGTGCCAGCTCAACCAGGCGATCCGAAACATACCCATACGGTCATCCAAAGAAATGAAGCCCTACTCGGCTAGGGTCCTCGCTCAATCACTCTTGGGTCACGACTATCCGCATGGACTGCGTTACCGCAGTCTACCGTCAAAAGGGACCCACAGGGACACAACCTCCAACCTGGTACACCATAATGGTCCCACACAGCGCCAGCTGTGGAATTCCAACTCAACCCCAGACAGCTTTGCTGCTCCAAGTATCCGCCAACACAGTGGCCCTATCAGGGTGATCCAGAATGCTCAAAAGTAAATCAACGGTAACTCCATCGCCACCATGGAAGGCATTGCTACAACTCGCCAGTCCATCACCCCGCACTAGCAAAGCAAAAGTCGGCGCTGATATCAGTGTCATTATCCATTAGCCATGCTCTCCTGGCACTGCCAGGTCCAAGAAGCTCCATACCCTGACCATAAATATTGATCTCGGCCAATCCCCAGATAGTATCCATATTGGCCGGATTTTCCACCGCCGCCCCTACGGCAAGCACAAAGTGACCCAAAAAGGTAAGCTTCAGAAGCTAAAACTTGTAGTCCAATAACACGGCATACAGCTTCCTCCACCCAAGCGTTATAGCACATCCACAAGTGGTCCTCTTATTCCAGGTCACTCAGGGAGTAAATCATAATATCCTAGGGGAACACCACCCTCAATCTGTCCAAATACAACTAGAGCACACCATTCCTCAAATCTCGAAGACAATAGGGTATTAATCATTCCATTTGGCCTCACTATGAGCTCATAATGCCTTACCGTGTCCCGAACGCCATCAGGCGAAACACTCAGCTCTATGATTCGAAAATCTGTACATGCATCCGTCAACAACCGCCGGAGTATAGCTCCATCAAAAGGTCCTAAATAATACCCGGACCTGCCTGTGCTCAAACCACAAAAGAGCTCTCATAGTCGTGTATCAACAACGTGTCACGAGGTCAAACAGACCCTCGATCTATCAGATCCCTGAACCGGTGCCATCAACTCTCCCAGCTCTTACAGATGATATCCATGAGGTGCTATTGAGGTTGGCGTGGTTTTCAGAACCACGTCAATCGCAATCTCAATCTCCCTAACTGGCGGCATAATCATCGGCTCGAGTGGACTCACACCCGGGATTTCGCAGCAATAGAAATATCCTTTAGTCCCGGTGCCGCCAAAAACTCCTCTCACACTATCGCTAAAACCAGTGTGCTCTAACAGTCTCTCTACAACAACATCCTTTTGTCTGCCTCGCAGAATGTCACAGTCATCACTACCTCCGCACTTAACCATCCAGTGGTATTGTGCCAACCAATCCCAAGCACTGGGTCAAAACACCGAACTGCCACCCATACCAATAGGTTTGCCGGTATAACTCATGGTCTCAACGGCACTGGACATGATCCACAAGCCTCCTTCACATGCACAACCCGACGGTATCCTGTACCTCTAGTGCACGTGGTAACAACTCTGCCTCTAGTCCATGCCGGAACGCAAAGTGCACTAACTCCGACTGCTGTGATGAAATCACACCTGCAACAACCCAATCCACTACCATGGCGCTCTCTAACTAGGCGTCACAATCTCATCCACATAAAGTAAGCGGTTGTCGCCCAGTCTGCCAGAAAATATCCAAACCAATCACAAAGGGAGCACGACCTCTGTCTCTGCTCACACTGCGGCGACGGATATGGTCCTCCGCAGACTACAAAACCACACTGCCGCTGCGCTACTATGATAGGGATGTTGATGCTGCCACCGGGGTCCACCCGGTCTCCGACTTCTCCGACATCCATTAATACAACCGTTATCTGACAAAACACAAATAACTCACGCCATTCCTTATACAATTATCCTTACTAGCTCACCCCTCAATCACATATATTATACCCCAAAATGCATGTTATCAATCACAAGGGTAACATTCTCTCGGGTAAGCTTTACATCAACCATCCACAAGGATATCCACCATCCAGAACACGCCTCCAGCGGCAGATCCCCATCCAAAGGAACTGCAGCGCCCAGCTCCAAACACCATGCCTACTCTATCAAGGCATCCCCAATCCAAAATTTGTACAGGAGGGACCGAATAAACTGAAAGGTATCCTGGCGCAATCCACTCCCAGTCTCACATATCCTATGCGCCTCGTCCCTCGAAACCTGGAGCGCGCAGTTCAACAACTGCATAACTCTCTAGCACAGGGAGGCTCTCAATTGATCACTCCATCACCACTAACCACGACTCGGCCTCCAAAGGCTCTAAACTCAATCTTACGAGTCGGGGTGGTTCACCTGCCAAATCTGGCTCACCTAATCAAACATGCCCCACAGCTCCTCTGCTGTCAACTATCCACCCTGCCTCGGTGCCTCGACACTAAGCATTGGCACGGAGGGGGCCACTCAGTGCTCCGACAACTGTGTCACCCAGACCAGCTGCCCACTCTGCCGCTGATATGCCTCTAACGATCCTGTCATCTGGGTCCGGAGTTCTCTGACCTCAATGCGGGTATCCGGCCCAAAACCAACCGCTCAAGCTCAGCTGTCAGGACAGGATGCACAAGGGTCCCAAACCCAGCGTCGGGGAGACACCGCTCGCCACGACGAAACCACAAATCAGCACACAACAACGCTCGACCCAATCCAGCGAAAGTCTAGAGCATGTCACCCATTCCACAGCGTTATGTTGTCTGCAGCCAACATAACTACTTAGGAGAATAAACATGCCAATCACTCATCCCGTCCCTTGGAAGAGGTGTAAAACTCAATCAGGACTCTCGCTACAAATCACGACTCTCACGAAGTCATCCTAGGGTCCAACCATAAGCCTAGGGTTTCTAAGTCCACCATGACCTACAACCTAGGCTCTGATACCACCTAATCTGTCACGCCCCGGGGTCGAAACTGCGACCCGGGCTCGCCAACAGATCCGCCACCTATGCCAAACCCGCATAGGCGAAGCGTCCAACCTGCAAGAAAAGTGCTACAGCTAAACAGATAACAGAGCTAAAAGATAAAACTGCTGTAAAATTAAAACCAATGATCTGTACAACTGGAACTAAAGGTACAAGGTCCATCTCCCATAATGATAATCATACAATAACCTCAAATACAAACTCTGGACTCAACAGGGAGGTAATCCTGAATAAATAAATGATACAACAGTGTACAGACTCTCAGTACAAGTCAGATCCTCACAAAACATCAGTGTCTCAAAGAGAAAATAAAAACACTAATCTACCGACTGTATTGGAGATCTCCTCTGGAAGGGGTACCGCTACTCTCCAAAGATAGGTAGGGATCTAGCTCGCGACTCCCTCGCCTCGAACAGCAACCGCAGAATCAGCAATACCCGCTAAGACTCTGCAAAACAAAGGAGAGAAGGGACAAAAAGGGGCGGGGGGGACCCCCAACGGGTGTGAGAACTACACCAAAAAGGAGTTCTCAGTGGGTGTCGCCACTAGGTCCGACGATCTGCCCACCAAGTCCTCTAGAGGCAATAAAATTACTAATGCAGTAAAAACGAAACAAGAAAGCTGGATACTCTCAACAGCTACCATGCCTCTATATAAATGCTCAAAAGGGGAAAACTCTGATAAAGATATGCAACACTCGCACACGAGGTGCTCAATCGACCCAATCGAGCTGACTGCCACACCGGGTCCAGTCAAACCTGCGCCCACCTACAACCACCTCCCGCTGACGGGCAGGAATTACATAGGGCGTCCAAAGGGACTAACTCGCTATCGAGTAGTGGCTCATGCAGGCTATAGTCGGAATCCACGCTCTCTCTCTCAGAACGAATAGCCTCAAGATCACCAAACCTCTCGCACAACGGTCGACTAACCCGCAACAACCTCGGGACCACCGTCAATCCCCAAACGGTTCCCAACAACACTAGCACTGGTCTAAACACAGCTACTAGACTCCACTCGGTCCCCCAGGCACGAGTGTAACAAAAAGTATCTCCTGAATAAACCCAATCGATGGACCAGTAAAAACTGGCACTGCCTGCTCAAACTGTCTCAAGTATCTGCTAACAAATCGGTACTCACTGACCGATACTCAAGGTCTGGCTCTCACTGACCATAGACAATGTCTGGCACTCACTGGCCATATATAAATCGCCTACTCCGGAGTGGCACTCGAGGGGAGCGACCCACACGAGTAAAGTAACTCTGTCATCAGTATCACAAGTATCTCTGTATCGAGTATCACTGTATAGCAGGACTGGATCACGACTCAGATCAAAGTGGAAAAACTCATCCACTAAAGGGACACCCGATCGCCAAACTGATACAACAGTAAACGATAAGTGGAAACTCCATCCACTAGAGGAAAGTCTAATACCCAATCTGATACATCAATAAATATCCGGTCAACCGCCCAATATCCGCGGTTGCCGCAATACCCTGCCGTCCATAACCAAGTACTATACCGACCTCCGGTCAACCGCCCAAAGTCCGCGGTCACCGCCAAAACCCTGCCAGCCGCAATCCAGCACAACCCATCCTTGTCACCAATGTCCCTGCTACACTACCCCAGACCCCTGCTCGCACCCGAGCAACACAGACCGCTTGACTAACAAGAAGGAGAAAGGAATAACATGGTTTCTCCTAAGTCAAGTTCTAATATGTAGTGCAGCAGTAAAAGATGGCCTAACTATATGTCCATACAAGCATGCATTTGTCCTCAAAGAAGAATAAAGAAAATAAACCTCATGCCAAAATTATCAATGACTATACCTGTCCATAATCCTCGGTCCATAATCGCTCCTCAGAGTAGAACCTGCACATAACTACAAAGTCCTATCCCATTGCATAAACCAGCCTCGTAAAAGGTTATGTGCTAACATGGCATGATAATTAATCATATAGGGTAACCTTGCCTTAGGTAAGCTTCCACTAAACATCAACATAAATGTTTGATTAATACCATTGTCATAATATGAATAATTAACTTGCAATTCCCATAAATCAACATTGTTAAGCTTACCAATCAATACCAGGTATTGTACCCTACACCTGCATGCAATTCTAACATATAGAGTTAGAGAGCCGTCAACCGATTCTCGGAACAAAGCACCCACCTGAAACGCATTCCGCAGGCAAAGCCGAAGTCGGTGAAGTACGTAGCCACACGAAATCCAAAATCTGCCGGATCCGCTCCCTCGGTAAACAGCCGCCCCAACCTCTGTTCCAATCAACAACTTCACCAACAATTAATAACCAAATACCACATATTCCCAAAAACAGCACACGCTGCTTTTACCAACCAGCAGAGAGGAGGGGGATTTCCACCTGCATACAATCCTCTAAAAATCCTAGAAAAATGACGGTTGCGATCCTCGCGACGTGTAGCCCCAAATCGACTCTTTAAACGCCCCGTTCTGATACCTGTAGGCCAAGAAACAATTCGGACAACATTGGGAGCCATTCCCTCAAGAACACAGTTCTGCTGAAAAGATAGCAGTAAAGAAGCTTAATATTCACCCTCGAAATTACCTCATAAAAATCCAATAAAAATACGGGCGCGTTCCTCTCGAAGAGTAGATATCAATCGAGTCTTTAAACGTCTCGTTCCGATGCATGAGCGCCGAGATAAAAATCCGACAAGCCTCCGCTGTCCAAAAATCCACCAGCAAAACAGTGGCTCAAAGATGCCACAGGTACTGTGCCAAAAACTCGAAATGCAGAGAAGTAATCAACAAGAAAAACGAAGCCTTACCTCTCGTGAATCCAACGCCGCAGAAATCGTCCAAAAATACCATCGGAGTAGCTCTGTACACCTATCAGACTGAAGTGCGACGAAAACGGGCCTCCAACGGAAAATCGTCGCAATGCGCTCCGATTCTGAAGTCGTCGACGCCGCGGCTTCCAAAAAATCCGGGCCTCTGCCAGAAGATGCGCAACACAAAGATCTCCTGTACTGATCCGGCCCTTAGGGGTATTTTTGACTCATATCTAAACCATTTAAACCCTTAAGAGGAATAAAATTATTTAATTGTTAAAAGTTGGCCAGTGTGTGGTGCTGGTATTTTTCTGCGATAGAGCGCGGAAAATGATGGCCGACGGTGCGATCGGATCTGAAATCCGATGTCGGGATCTCCCGGAAAGGAATTTTTAGTGATACGGTGATTATTCATGCATCGGAATCCGTGCGAAATATCTTGCACCCGTTGGAGATAAGGTAGGTTATCTCGTAGGGGATAATTAATTAATTAATTAATTACCCGATGACGGAAAATAGAATTTTCTTACGTACGCATTAAAGATGGACATAATTCAAGATTATACTACGAGCTATATAAGGGATCC
This sequence comes from Tillandsia leiboldiana, assembly GCA_029204045.2. Lineage (NCBI taxonomy): Eukaryota > Viridiplantae > Streptophyta > Magnoliopsida > Poales > Bromeliaceae > Tillandsia > Tillandsia leiboldiana. The sequence continues at coordinate 8,190,429 of CM055066.1, forward strand.
CGATATCGGGAAAGAAAAGAAAAGAAAATAAACCCCAACCGGTGAGGAGAGAAAGAAAGAGAAAAAGGAAA
>CM055066.1:8190599-8271667 GCA_029204045.2 Tillandsia leiboldiana
TAAGGACGTCAAACAGACTTCTGGTGGCCCCAAATGAAGGGAGACGTGATCGGTTTGTGGCACACTGCCTGGTGTGCCAACGGGTGAAGGCAGAGCACAGCGTCCGGCAGGAAAATTGCAACCCTTACCGCGTGAGCGAGAGTGGAAGTGGGACTGATTACCATGGATTTTGTGACCGGGTTCCCGAGATCGTCACAGGGGACACGATGCAATATGGGTGATTGTGGACCATCTGACGAAAATCGGCCTACTTCTGCCATACACACGACGTGGACGCGGGAACGACTGGCACAAACCTACATCAACGAGATAGTAAGGTTGCATGGGGTGCGGAATCCATCATGTCGGACAGGGGAACGCGATTTGTGTCAAACTTTTGGCAGAGCCTGCAGCGAGCAATGGGAACCAAGTTGCACTTCAGTACGACTTTTCACCCGCAGACCGATGGACAATCAGAGCGGGTGATCAAAATTGGTGAGGACATGCTTCGAGCATGCGTTTTGGACTTGGGCGAAGGGTGGGCACGGTGTTGCCCCTAGTGGAATTTGCCTACAATAACAGTTACCTGGCCAGCATTCAGATGGCACCATACGAGGCCCTGTACGGGCGCCGCTGTCGGTCTCCAATATGCTGGACGACTTGGGTGAGCGTAAGTTTCTAGGCCCAGATTTGTGGAGGAGACCGAAAGCAAAGGTGCGATTGATTAGACAAAGGCTACTGACCGCCCAGAGCAGACAGAAAAGCTACGCGGACAACAGACGCCGAGACTTAGAGTTCATGGTGGGTGAGCATGCGTTACTCTCGAGTTTCGCCCTCCAAGGGGAACCGATGCTTCGGCATAAAGGGAAAGTTAAGCCGAGGTACGTAGGACCGTTCGAGATCCTAGAACGCGTAGGACCGGTGGCGTACCGAATTAGCCCTGCCGCCGAACCTCGAACGAGTCCATAACGTGTTTCCATGTCTCAATGCTCCGGAAGTACCTAGCTGATCCCTCTCATGCCTTGGATGCCTCCACCATCGAGTTGCGAGAGGATTTAAGCGTGGAGGAGACGCCGGTGCGGATTTGGCGAGAGAGGACAAGAAGTTGCGCAAACGAACAATCCCCTATGTAAAGGTCCAGTGGAGCAACCAATAAGAGCGCAAGGCGACTTGGGAACTGGAATCGAAGATAAGAGAATGTTTTCCCGAATGATTAGTGGGGTTTGTACTTAAGTTTCGGGACGAAACTTTTTATAAAGTGTGAGTGGGTAGTGATCCGGCCCTTAGGGGAATTTTTGACTCACATGTAATTATTTAAGCCTTAAGTAATAAAATTATTCATTTGATTCTTAAGAGTTGGCCAGTGTGTGGTGCTGGTATTGTTCTGCGATAGAGCGCGAAAATGATGGCCGACGGTGCGATCGGATCTGAAATCCGATGTCGGGATCTCCCGGAACGGAATTCTTAGTGATGCGGTGATTAGTCATGCATCGGAATCCGTGCAAAATATCTTGCACCCGTTGGAGATAAGGTGAGTTATCTCGTAGGGGATAATCAATTAATAATTAATATCCGATGACGGAAAATAGAATTTTCTTACGTACGAATTAAAGAGGAAATTAATTAAAGATATAATACGAGCTATCTAAGGGATCCCGATTATCGAAAGAAAAGAAAAGAAAAAATAAAACCTAACCGGTGAGGAGAGAAAGAAAGAGAAAAAGGAAAAGACGGAACCCTAGCGGAAGAAAGGAAAGAAGAAAGAGAAGGAGCCCGATCTTCCGGACATCGAACCGAAGGCAAGAACGCGACCGGACCACCTTCCCGTCGATCTTCGGTTAGTAAAAAATAATTGTTATAAATTATTTGGGATTTTTCCGTCGTCCTTTTGTTTGAGTTCTTGGTTTCTCCGTCGTATCCGTCATCGTCGCCGTCATCGTCGTCATGCGGGGCACGGAACGGACGGCGGAGGCGCGCGGTGCCGCAAGGACATCGCGCGGAGGAGAATCGCGGACGGCCGATCGCCGCCGCAAGCGGCGATGGGACCCGCGCGGGCTGCGAGGGTCGTACCCGCGAGGGGGCGCCGCGCGACCACCGCGCGGGCGGCACCAGCGCGGACTGCAACCGCGCGGGCACCACACGGGCGCCGCGCGACCCGCAACCGCCGCGCGGAGCGCCGCGCGGACTTGCCGCGCGGGCGCACCCACGCGGACCCGCAACCAAGCGGGCACCGCGCGGGCGCCGCGTGGCTGCCGCGCGGGCGGCACCCGCGCGGACCCGCAACCGCGCGGGCCGCGCGGGCAACCCCCCGTGCGCAGGAGCCGCGCGGGCAACACCGCGCGCAGGCGCCGTGCGGGGCCGCACCCGCGCGGGCGCCGCGCGGCCGCCGCACGGGCAGCACCGCGCGCGAGGCGCCGCACCATGTGGGCGCCGCCCGCGGAGACATGCCGCGCGGTTCCGAACCGCGCGGGGCTCCGGCGGACGGCGACGGCGGCGCGGGATTCCGGTTTTCGTCAACCCGGACGGTGTTGGACTTTCCGTCGAAAAGAGTAAATTGGGTCTTTTGTTTTGGGATGTTAGTACACGTTTTTGACTATAGTTATCCTTGCGGACTTTCTTTAGGTCCAGGTGCGCAGCGGGGGTGCGCGAAGGATTCAGGTGTTCCGATTTCTCTTCAACTAGGTGGGTACGGTTGCTATAAGTGCAACAAGTGCAGTAAGTGCTTCTATCATCATTAAAATGCTCTGAATTTGTCTAACAAAGTAGATGGACAGTTTAAACTTTCGCATAATGTATTTTATCTAACAAATGAAGCGGCTGCGATCGCGGTGCTCACTACACGCCGATCTCGGCAAATCCATTTTCGGATGCTGCACGTACACAGGCAGATTGGCCTCCGCATGGGTGACTTTTTCCGGAGAAGTGGTCTTTTGACCCGTGTACCTCACAAAGGGGTGGGAGCCGTGAGGACCTCTTCGCGCCTACTGAAAATAGCACACCAGCACCGTGAAGAGGTTAAGCATCAAAAAGGTGTTTGCGCACGAGGGGAGACTTTAGTCTCTCCGACAGGTACTCTGGGGTTGGTGCCCAACTTAATTGATAAATCTGGGATTGGTGCCCAGCTTAATTATGGTAGGGTTTTTAGCGAAAGGTTCCGGTGTAATCGGTTTGCTCCTTATTCCTTATTGATTTAGACATCTACTTTGTTTGTCACGACTTTACCCACTCCGTGACAGGTATTACTAGGTGCGTTAGCCGGGATGGCGGTGAGACAGCTCGCGAGGACCGTAGTCAGGATACTTGGTTTTTATCTCGTTTTCCTTATACTTTAAATAGTTAATTTGCTTGGGATCATATTAGTCGTGGATATGTATTAGTTAGCGCTGTGGTTGAGGTGTACTTTTATACTTTGATACTTTAGTGATGTTTTCATACGCGGCACGTTTTCATGATAAACCAAATGATTTCGAAAATGTTTTCTCAAAACGAAGTGCCGTGTGGGCACGGGTTTTGCAACCGCTGGTTTTATCCTTTCTAAACGTTGATGCCGCTTTAATAACTCGCTTGAAAAAAAAAATAAAAAGGTGTCGAGTGGACACCGGTCTTTTAAAATATTAGTTAAATTACTGTACTCTGTTTGACGATGTATGTCTATTGTATGGTTGATGGTTGATGTGATGTTGTAAATGAACGCATGTTGTAAATGAGACACCGTGCATATACAAAGGAGACTCTGTCCGTGGGCAGAGAGAATTTGTGTATGTGGCGGTCTGGCACGCACCGGGGATGAGGTTTAAGTTACTTTGTTAAGAAAAAAAAAAAAATACACGCAATTTCCACTTTGATAGACTCAAAACCCCCGGGGGCGTGACCCTGCCCCCGGTCACCTGCTCCGCTCCCTGCGTGGACCGCGCGCACAACACCGCTCCAATAACAAGCCGCCACATGTCCTCCCTCCGGTGCACGGCGGCCGCGTGGACCGCACACCTGCCCGCGGCCCTGTGCCGCCTGCTCGAGGCCCTATGCCGCCTGCCCGAGGCCGTGCCGCCGCTCTCCGCCGCTGCCCGCCGCCGCTGCCGACGCCGGCGATCGCCGCGGGAACACTGTTCAGGCAGTGAACAGTAAAAATTACTGTAGCAAGCTCCGAAAAATACATGTAAATACCCATTTTGACGTTTTCGCGCGCTGAGTCAAAATCCGGTGTCCGTTTTGCCAAATTCCGCTTCTAAAATTTGCCGAATGCATCCGGAAAGGTGTTCCTTTGTCCAAACTTCGCGCTGAGTCCATTTTTAATATCCGCTTCACGCGAAATTACTTCTAAACATCCAGCGGGTCCTCCGATCACTTATATGATCCATTTAACACCCGAAGTCCAACACTTGTGTCCAAATTAGTGCAGAAACACCGCCGACACGCCACATAGGCCTCCAGAAGCTGCTGGTCACACTGTAGAAGCCCTGCAGAGATCGGATCACCACATCCTCCCCCACTAGAAGAAAGTTTCGTCCTCGAAACTAAACAACTCAAAAGGCGGTCTCCAAAACCAGGGTAGGTACCCAGCAACATCATCTCCAGCTCTCAGGTCACCACTCACTCCCCGTGACTACTCCTCAGCAACAACAACAACCAGTACGGCATGACCCAATTGCGTAATTCTCTCATCTCACGAGCCAGAATTCGCAACGGCGTCCCTCGTACTACAGATACTCGCAGATCTCAAAGGAAACAAGTCCGTCACGGCGGAGAAATCCACAAGCCTATCACTCCTGAGCTGAGACGTGGAAAGAACCATCAAGAGCTCCAACAAAAGGCTGGGGGAAACGAAAGAACAACCAAAGTAGCACGCACCAAAACCGCCCCTGGTGCCAGCTCAACCAGGCGAGCCGAAACATACCATACGGTCATCCAAAGAAATGAAGCCTACTCGGCTAGGGTCCTCGCTCAATCACTCTGGGTCACGACTATCCGCATGGCTGCGTTACCGCAGTCTACCCGTCAAAAGGGAACCCACAGGACACAACCTCAACCTGGTACACCATAATGGTCCCACACTAGCGCCAGCTGTGGAATTCCAACTCAACCCCAGATCAGCTTTGCTGCTCCAAGTATCCGCCAACACAGTGGCCCTATCAGGGTTGATCCAGAATGCTCAAAGAAATCAACTGTAACTCATCGCCCACCATGGAAGGCATTGCTACAACTCGCAAGTCCATCACCCCCGCACTAGCAAAGCAAAGTCGGCGCTGATATCAGTGTCATTATCCATTAGCCATGCTCTCCTGGCACTGCCAGGTCCAAGAAGCTCCATACCCTGACCATAAATATTGATCTCGGCCAATCCCAGATAGTATCCATATGGCCGGATTTTCCACCGCCGCCCCTACGGCAAGCACAAAGTGACCCAAAAAGGTAAGCTTCAGAAGCTAAAACTGTAGTCCAATAACACGGCCTACAGCTTCCCTCCACCCAAGCGTTATAGCCCATCCACAGTGGTCCTCTTATTCCAGTCACTCAGGGAGCTAATAATCAAATATCCTAGGGGAACACCACCCTCAATCTGTCCAAATACAACTAGAGCACACCATTCTCAAATCTCGAAGACAATAGGGTATTAATCATTCCATTTGGCCTCACTATGAGCTCCATAATGCCTTACCGTGTCCCGAACGCCATCAGGCGAAACACTCAGCTCTATGATTCGAAAAATCTGTACATGCATCCGTCAACAAACCGCCGGAGTATAGCTCCATCAAAAGGTCCTAAATAATACCCGGACCTGCCTGTGCTCAAAACCACAAAAGAGCTCTCATAGTCGTGTATCAACACGTGTTCACGAGGTCAAACAGACCCTCGATCTATCAGATCCCTGAACCGGTGCCATCAACTCTCCCAGCGCTTACAGATGATATCCATGAGGTGCTATTGAGGTTGGCGTGGTTTTCAGAACCACGTCAATCGCAATCTCAATCTCCCTAACTGGCGGCATAATCATCGGCTCGAGTGGACTCACACCCGGGATTTCGCAGCAATAGAAATATCCTTTAGTCCCGGTGCCGCCAAAAAACTCCTCTCACACTATCGCTAAACCCAGTGTGCTCTAACAGTCTCTCTACAACAACATCCTTTTGTCTGCCTCGCAGAATGCACAGTCATCACTACCTCCGCACTTAACCATCCAGTGGTATTGTGCCAAACAATCCCAAGCACTGGGTCAAAACACCGAACTCCACCCATACCAATAGGGTTTGCCGGTATAACTCATGGTCTCTAACGGCACTGGACATGATCCACAAGCCTCCTTCACATGCACAACCCCGACGGTATCCTGTACCTCTAGTGCACGTGGTAACAACTCTGCCTCTAGTCCATGCCGGGAAACGCAAAGTGCACTAACTCCGACTGGCTGTGATGAAATCACACCTGCAACAACCCAATCCACTACCATGGCGCTCTCTAACTAGGCGTCACAATCTCATCCACATAAAGTAAGCGGTTGTCGCCCAGTCTGCCAGAAATATCCAACCAATCACAAAGGGAGCACGACCTCTGTCTCTGCTCACACTGCGGCGACGGATATGGTCCTCCGCAGACTCACAAACCACACTGCCGCTGCGCTACTATGATAGGGATGTTGATGCTGCCACCGGGGTCCAACCCGGTCTCCGACTTCTCACGACATCCATGTACTACAACCGTTATCTGACAAAACACAAAACCTCACGCCATTCCTTATACAATTATCCTTACTAGCTCACCCCTCAATCACATATATTATACCCCAAAATGCCTGTTTATCAATCACAAGGGGTAACATTCTCTCGGGTAAGCTTTACATCAACCATCCACAAGGATATCCACCATCCAGAACACGCCTCCAGCGGCAGATCCCCATCCAAAGGAACTGCAGCGCCCAGCTCCAAACACCATGCCTACTCTATCAAGGCACTCCCAATCCAAAATTGTACAGGAGGACCGAATAAATGAAAGGTATCCTGGCGCAATCCACTCCCAGTCTCACATATCCTATGCGCCTCGTCCCTCGAACCTGGAGCGCGCAGTTCAACAACTGCATAACTCTCTAGCACAGGGAGGCTCTCAATTGATCACTCCATCACCACTAACCACGACCTCGGCCTCCAAAGGCTCTAAACTCAATCTTACGAGTCGGGGTGGTTCACCTGCCCAAATCTGGCTCACCTAATCAAACATGCCCCACAGCTCCTCTGCTGTCAACTATCCACCCTGCCTCGGTGCCTCGACACTAAGCATTGGCACGGAGGGGGGCCACTCAGTGCTCCGACAACTGTGTCACCCAGACCAGCTGCCCACTCTCCGCGATATGCCTCATAACGATCCTGTCATCTGGGTCCGGAGTTCTCTGACCTCAATGCGGGTATCCGGCCAAAACCAACCGCCTCAAGCTCAGCTGTCAGGACAGGATGCACAAGGGTCCCAACACCAGCGTCGGGGAGACACCGCTCGCCACGACGAAACCACCAAATCAGCACACAACAACGCTCGACCCAATCCAGCGAAAGTCTAGAGCATGTCACCCATTCCACAGGTTATGTTGTCTGCAGCCAACATAACTATTAGGAGAATAACATGCCAATCACTCATCCCGTCCCTTGGAAGAGGTGTAAAACTCACTCAGGACTCTCGCTACAAATCACGACCTCACGAAGTCATCCTAGGGTCCAACCATAAGCCTAGGGTTTCTAAGTCCACCATGACCTACAACCTAGGCTCTGATACACCTAATCCTGTCACGCCCGGGGTCGAAACTGCGGACCCGGGCTCGCCAACAGATCCGCCACCTATGCCAAACCCGCATAGGCGAAGGCGTCCAACCTGCAAGGAAAGTGCTACAGCTAAACAGATAACAGAGCTAAAAGATAAAACTGCTGTAAAATTAAAACCAATGATCTGTACAACTGGAACTAAAGGTACAAGGTCCATCTCCCATAATGATAATCATACAATAACCTCAAATACAAACTCTGGACTCAACAGGGAGGTAATCCTGAATAATAAATGATACAAACAGTGTACAGACTCTCAGTACAAGTCAGATCCTCACAAAACATCAGTGTCTCAAAGAGAAAATAAAAACACTAATCTACCGACTGTATTGGAGATCTCCTCTGGAAGGGGTACCGCTACTCTCCAAAGATAGGTAGGGATCTAGCTCGCGACTCCCTCGCCTCGAACAGCAACCGCAGAATCAGCAATACCCGCTAAGACTCTGCAAAACAAAGGAGAGAAGGGACAAAAAGGGCGGGGGGGACCCCCAACGGGTGTGAGAACTACACCAAAAAGGAGTTCTCAGTGGGTGTCGCCACTAGGTCCGACGATCTGCCCACCAAGTCCTCTAGAGGCAATAAAATTACTAATGCAGTAAAAACGAAACAAGAAAGCTGGATACTCTCAACAGCTACCATGCCTCTATATAAATGCTCAAAAGGGGAAAACTCTGATAAAGATATGCAACACTCGCACACGAGGTGCTCAATCGACCCAATCGAGCTGACTGCCACACCGGGTCCAGTCAAACCTGCGCCCACCTACAACCACCTCCCGCTGACGGGCAGGAATTACATAGGGCGTCCAAAGGGACTAACTCGCTATCGAGTAGTGGCTCATGCAGGCTATAGTCGGAATCCACGCTCTCTCTCTCAGAACGAATAGCCTCAAGATCACCAAACCTCTCGCACAACGGTCGACTAACCCGCAACAACCTCGGGACCACCGTCAATCCCCAAACGGTTCCCAACAACACTAGCACTGGTCTAAACACAGCTACTAGACTCCACTCGGTCCCCCAGGCACGAGTGTAACAAAAAGTATCTCCTGAATAACCCAATCGATGGACCAGTAAAAACTGGCACTGCCTGCTCAAACTGTCTCAAGTATCTGCTAACAAATCGGTACTCACTGACCGATACTCAAGGTCTGGCCTCTCACTGACCATAGACAATGTCTGGCACTCACTGGCCATATATAAATCGCCTACTCCGGAGTGGCACTCGAGGGGAGCGACCCACACGAGTAAAGTAACTCTGTCATCAGTATCACAAGTATCTCTGTATCGAGTATCACTGTATAGCAGGACTGGATCACGACTCAGATCAAAGTGGAAAAACTCATCCACTAAAGGGACACCCGATCGCCAAACTGATACAACAGTAAACGATAAGTGGAAACTCCATCCACTAGAGGAAAGTCTAATACCCAATCTGATACATCAATAAATATCCGGTCAACCGCCCAATATCCGCGGTTGCCGCAATACCCTGCCGTCCATAACCAAGTACTATAACCGACCTCCGGTCAACCGCCCAAAGTCCGCGGTCACCGCCAAAACCCTGCCAGCCGCAATCCAGCACAACCCATCCTTGTCACCAATGTCCCTGCTACACTACCCCAGACCCCTGCTCGCACCCGAGCAACACAGACCGCTTGACTAACAAGAAGGAGAAAGGAATAACATGGTTTCTCCTAAGTCAAGTTCTAATATGTAGTGCAGCAGTAAAAGATGGCCTAACTATATGTCCATACAAGCATGCATTTGTCCTCAAAGAAGAATAAAGAAAATAAACCTCATGCCAAAATTATCAATGACTATACCTGTCCATAATCCTCGGTCCATAATCGCTCCTCAGAGTAGAACCTGCACATAACTACAAAGTCCTATCCCATTGCATAAACCAGCCTCGTAAAAGGTTATGTGCTAACATGGCATGATAATTAATCATATAGGGTAACCTTGCCTTAGGTAAGCTTCCACTAAACATCAACATAAATGTTTGATTAATACCATTGTCATAATATGAATAATTAACTTGCAATTCCCATAAATCAACATTGTTAAGCTTACCAATCAATACCAGGTATTGTACCCTACACCTGCATGCAATTCTAACATATAGAGTTAGAGAGCCGTCAACCGATTCTCGGAACAAAGCACCCACCTGAAACGCATTCCGCAGGCAAAGCCGAAGTCGGTGAAGTACGTAGCCACACGAAATCCAAAATCTGCCGGATCCGCTCCCTCGGTAAACAGCCGCCCCAACCTCTGTTCCAATCAACAACTTCACCAACAATTAATAACCAAATACCACATATTCCCAAAAACAGCACACGCTGCTTTTACCAACCAGCAGAGAGGAGGGGGATTTCCACCTGCATACAATCCTCTAAAAATCCTAGAAAAATGACGGTTGCGATCCTCGCGACGTGTAGCCCCAAATCGACTCTTTAAACGCCCCGTTCTGATACCTGTAGGCCAAGAAACAATTCGGACAACATTGGGAGCCATTCCCTCAAGAACACAGTTCTGCTGAAAAGATAGCAGTAAAGAAGCTTAATATTCACCCTCGAAATTACCTCATAAAAATCCAATAAAAATACGGGCGCGTTCCTCTCGAAGAGTAGATATCAATCGAGTCTTTAAACGTCTCGTTCCGATGCATGAGCGCCGAGATAAAAATCCGACAAGCCTCCGCTGTCCAAAAATCCACCAGCAAAACAGTGGCTCAAAGATGCCACAGGTACTGTGCCAAAAACTCGAAATGCAGAGAAGTAATCAACAAGAAAAACGAAGCCTTACCTCTCGTGAATCCAACGCCGCAGAAATCGTCCAAAAATACCATCGGAGTAGCTCTGTACACCTATCAGACTGAAGTGCGACGAAAACGGGCCTCCAACGGAAAATCGTCGCAATGCGCTCCGATTCTGAAGTCGTCGACGCCGCGGCTTCCAAAAAATCCGGGCCTCTGCCAGAAGATGCGCAACACAAAGATCTCCTGTACTGATCCGGCCCTTAGGGGTATTTTTGACTCATATCTAAACCATTTAAACCCTTAAGAGGAATAAAATTATTTAATTGTTAAAAGTTGGCCAGTGTGTGGTGCTGGTATTTTTCTGCGATAGAGCGCGGAAAATGATGGCCGACGGTGCGATCGGATCTGAAATCCGATGTCGGGATCTCCCGGAAAGGAATTTTTAGTGATACGGTGATTATTCATGCATCGGAATCCGTGCGAAATATCTTGCACCCGTTGGAGATAAGGTAGGTTATCTCGTAGGGGATAATTAATTAATTAATTAATTACCCGATGACGGAAAATAGAATTTTCTTACGTACGAATTAAAGAGGAAATTAATTAAAGATATACTACGAGCTATATAAGGGATCCCGATTATCGGAAAGAAAAGAAAAGAAAAATAAAACCCTAACCGGTGAGGAGAGAAAGAAAGAGAAAAAGGAAAAGACGGAACCCTAGCCGGAAGAAAGGGAAAGGAGAAAGAGAAGGAGCCCGATCTTCCCGGACATCGAACCGAAGGCAAGAACGCGACCGGACAACCTTCCCGTCGATCTTCGGTTAGTAAAATAATTGCTATAAATTATTTGGGATTTTTCCGTCGTCCTTTTGTTTGAGTTCTTGGGTTCTCCGTCGTATCCGTCACCGTCGCCGTCATAGTCGTCATGCTAGGGCACGGAACGGACGGCGGAGGCACGCGGTGCCGCTAGGGCATCGCACGGAGGAGAATCACGGACGGCCGATCGCCGCGGCAAGCGGTGATGGGACCGCGCGGGCACCGCGCAGGCTCCGCGCGGGTCGTACTCGCGCGGGCGCCGCGCAGCCACCGCGCGGGCGGCACCCGCGCGGACCCGCAACCGCGCGGGCACTGCGCGGGCGGCACCCGCGCGGACCCGCAACAGCGCGGGCACCGCGCGGGCGCCGTGCGGCTACCGCGCGGACCCGCAACCGCGCGGGCACCGAGCGGGCGCCACGCGGCTGCCGCGCGGGCGGTACCCGCGCGGACCCGCAATCGCGCGGGCGCCGCGCGGGGCACCCACGCGGGCGCCGCGCGGGCAACCCCGCGCGCGGGCGCCGTGCGGGGCCGCACCCGCGCGGGCGTCGCGCGGCCGCCGCACGGGCCGCACCCGCGCGGGCGTCGCGCGGCCGCCGCACGGGCAGCACCCGCGCGAGGCGCCGCGCCGCGTGGGCGCCGCCCGCGGAGACACGCCGCGCGGTTCCGAACCGCGCGGGGCTCCGACGGACGGCGACGGCGGCGCGGGATTCCGGTTTTCGTCAACCCGGACGGTGTTGGACTTTTCCGTTGAAAAGAGTAAATTGGGTCTTTTGTTTTGGGATGTTAGTACAAGTTTTTGACTATAGTTATCCTTGCGGACTTTCTTTAGGTCCAGGTGCGCAGCGGGGGTGCGCGAAGGATTCAGGTGTTCCGATTTCTCTTCAACTAGGTGGGTACGGTTGCTATAAGTGCAACAAGTGCAGTAAGTGCATCTATCATCATTAAAATGCTCTTAATTTGTCTAGCAAAGTAGATTGACAGTTTAACCTTTCGCATAATTGTATTTTATCTAACAATTGAAGCGGCTGCGGTCGCGGTGCTCACTACACGCCGATCTCGGCAAATCCGTTTTCGGATGCTGCACGTACACAGGCGGATTGGCCTCCGCATCGGTGTACTTTTCCGGAGAAGTGGTCTTTTTGACCCGTGTACCTCACAAAGGGGTGGGAGCTGTGAGGACCTCTTCGCGCCTGCTGCAAATAGCACACCAGCACCGTGAAGAGGTTAAAAGCATCAAAAAGGTGTTTGCGCACGTGGGGAGACTTTAGTCTCTCCGACAGGTACTCTGGGGTTGGTGCCCAACTTAATTGATAAATCTGGGGTTGGTGCCTAGCTTAATTATGTACAGGGTTTTAGCGAAAGGTTCTGGTGTAATCGGTTTGCTCCTTATTCACTTTTGATACTTAGACATCTACTTTGTTTGTCACTGACTTTACCCACTCCGTGACAGGTGTTACCAGGTGCGTTAGCCGGGAGGGCGGTGAGACTGCGTCGCGAGGACCATAGTCAGGATACTTGGGTTTTTATCTCGTTTTCCTTATACTTTAAATAGTTAATTTGCTTGTGGATCATATTAGTCATGGACATGTATGAGTTAGCGCTGTGGATGAGGTGTACTTTTATACTTTGATGCTTATAGTGATGTTTTCATACGCGGCACGTTTTCATGATAAACCAAATGATTTCGAAAATGTTTTCTCAAAATGAAGTGCCGTGTGGGCACGGGTTTTGCAACCGCTGGTTTTATCCTTTCCAAACTGTAGGTTTTTAAGGATCCACAAGGATCTAAATAGGTACTATCAAACAACTAGAGGGGGGGTGAATAGGTGTAATACTTATAAAACCAAATCTCAGTGCAAAATAAAAACCAATGCAGAAAATAAAAACAGCACACCAAGATATACGTGGAAACTCCAATCCAGGAGAAAAACCACGGGACCAACACGCAATAACAATCCACTAAGAATAGAAGAATAACAAGGTGATTACCGACTCCACGGACTCAACCCCTCCTTCAGCTTCTTCGGACCTTGCGCTGACCGGTTGGATGTCCACGCAATAACAATCCACTAAGAAAAGAAGAATAACAAGGTGATTACCGTCTCCACGGATTTAACCCCTCCTTCAACTTCTTCGGACCTTGCGCTCCAACGATTGCACGTCCACTGCACACGTTCGAATCCACGAACGCCACTCGAATCCACGAGCACACGTTTCGAATCCACGAAACGCCTTTAGCACACCGAATCCACGATGCCACGTCGAATCCACGACGCAAACTCAGCCGGTAAGAATATTGGCTTCGATGGTGATCCTTTGCTTAGATTCTCATTGAGGAACCATAGAATAAATCTCTAAGCAAAGATTAGATCAATTTGACAAAAGATATGTTCTTGAAAGAACCGTCGAATTGACCTAAAAGAGGCTATAAAGAGGAACGATAAAAACCTAGCCTCTAGGGTTGCTCTCAAGTGTTTTATAAATTAATCGGCCGTGCTCCCACGTTTTTGAGAAACCCTAAATGTCTATTTATAGTTTAGAAACCTTTGGAAAGAGATAAGAATCAAAAACTTACCTTATCTGGAAATTTTCAGGATGGCGATCCGGATCGGATTTACTGTGATCCGGATCGTCGTAACGAGTCAGGCTATCCAGAATAAACAGGGTTCGGGATCCGGATTGTAATGCACGATCCGGATCGTTCATGTATTCCAGCAAATTCCCATGTTCGGGATCCGGATCGAAATGACTATGATCCGGATCGGATTTGCCAATGAACAAGCACCCTTCGGGATCCGGATTGGACTGTCTGATCCGGATCCTGAACATGTCCCATGTCCAGTTTTTGATTTTTATGCAATAAGAAATTCATCCAAGTGTTTCTACACTATAAGAAAGTATTCGGATCACCAAAATTATTTAGTTAACCATACCTGATCCTTTTGAACACTTTCTTCTTGAGATTGATGTAACTGATCCACAATTCTTCAACTTCAATCTTCAAGACTCAAGACACTGAGTGTCAACTTGAGCTCTTGTTGAGTCTTCTCTAAGTCTTTGATTGCTGATTGACAATTTGATCCCTTTAAGACTCCGACTCAACTCACTGACTTGACTTACGAAAAATGCCAACACCAAAATGCCGTAACAATCTCCCCCTTTGGCAATTTCGTGACAAAACCCAAAAATACATAAAAGCGCTCAAGTCACTCATCTTAAACCAAAAAGTCGAAATTCAATGTTATCACCAAAACATTGATTTTCTTTTCGTGAAAGATCCAATAAATACAAAATTACATTTGAACCAAACAGTCCTAGAACATACTCTATGACTTAGGACTTGGAGTCTTAAAGTGATGTAATTCCTGCAAAACAAAACTCCAAACAAAATCAAACGTTAGTCGTTAGAAATTAAAATCCTACATTTGATTCGTCCTTTTGGTTCTTTTGTTTTTCGGTTCTTTCAATCTTTTCTTTATCTCCCCCTATCATGAGCATCTCTAACATGTTCTCCATGTTCTCCCCCTGTCTTGAGCATTTATGTTCTCCCCCTTTGTGATACGATCATTATTTTCTGTTCTCCCCCTTTTTGTCACAAATTGTCAAACAGTGAACATACTAGACAAAAGGAAATCACTAACAGCATTAGTTCATAGAGAAAGAGAGATAAAGGCTCAGTTCCAGTATATAACAAAAATGCAGATTGCGTACCTGTACCAGAAAGCAAAAATCAAATAATTTCTTGAAACAAATCCAGATTTTAGAATCTTTTCAAATACCGATTTGTATTCTATCAAGAAATCAATTTAAGTGCTTTAAGCAATGAATTCACACAGATGTCATTCAATCCAATTAATTTCACAAAATTAAAAAGATTTACTCCTAAATCATGAAAAATAAAGATAAAACATTATAAACAGTTTTTCATGTTATATTCGTCAAACACAAGTCATCAAAAATAGTCTTGAGATCCAAAGTCTATCAAGATATAACGGATTTACAAAGATGACTTACAGAGATTTCCAAATGACATCAATTTTGAATTTTACCCTTTCAAATTTGAGATAAGCACTAAAATACTTAAGGGTGGCTCTTTGAGCATCTTTCAACTATCCCACCTTATACCAACCAGGAGATTGTTCAAAATAAGAGCTTTAAATTTAAATCTCCGAATGCTTCAACTAAACAAAATTTCATAAAAAAATTTTCAAGCATCCATAACATGTGGTAGCTTCACACACAGACCGGACGACCGGGGTGGCAGCTCTTTCCAACATGTGGTGGTAGTTTTCACACTCCTTTCGGATGTAACTCTTTCCACATCTTTTGCAAATCATTTCATTCCCCTTGTAAGAATGCAATCTCTTACGTGAAAGAATTAAATCCCAAATTTTAGTCTATCGGTTGTCTCACGTTTATCACAATGAATTCACACAACCGAGATAGATTAAGCATCTAAAGATCACACATGATTTCTAAAATTTGATGCTTATAATATCAAAAACTCCTATAATGAAGTATCTTCAAGATTATGATTATGGAGTAAAGTTGATAATCCAAATAAAATTAATTTAGAGTGAATAAACATGAAGCCCTTTTTATTCAATGCACTTGTTCAGTAAAAACCCTTTTGTTCAAAAACAAAGTATAAAAACGAAGAGCATTGAAAAACATGTAATGCAAAGATTAAGAAAGATATGAAGGGAAAACCAATCAAAGCATTACATACAGTCATAAGCTATTTAGAACTTAAGACAAGGAAAGATATCACCTTTCCGAATCCAAAATCGCTGGATTTTGGGTTGTCTTGATTCGTTGTGGCCGGGGGTTGTCCGCTTTGACTGTTGGTCCACCTTAGGTCTTTGCCTCGTAGTGATCCACTTGTATGATTGATATTGTGGCTCGGACCTTTGGTGGGTTGAGTGAACTCTTTTGGCTTGATGTGTCTTTTGATTCCGTTGAGTTCGCTCCGTAGATGAAGTTGCCGAAGGACTCTTCTTTCTCTTTTTCGGGCAATTCTTCCTTCACCAAATGTCCTTCAAGTCCACATAAGTGGCACGTTCTTCCTTTCAATTTGAATGTGGAACTTGAAGCATGCACAGTTTGATCCTTTTTAAAACCCAAACCAACCTTGCTTGTTTGACCTAATCCGGACATACCGTCAAAGTTTTTGAAACCGGTTGAAAGCCTTTGTATGTCGGATTTGAGTTGATGAACTTGCTTGGTCAAAGCTTGGTTGGTGACATGAATTTCCTCAAACTGCTTTTCTAGAAAACCAATCTTGTCCATATATGATGTAGCGTTTGTCTCCGATTGGTTTAGCTTTTCTTGGAGGATTTCATTATTATCCAATAAGCCTTCTCGTTCCTCCTCGAGATCATGAAGTTTTATCTTTAAAGCTTGATTCTCGTCTTGAACTTCAAGTCATTGCTTCCTCAACTTCTTAATATGTTTGGCCATCTTCTTTGATTACGTAAGAAGTTGTTGATATGCCTCAACGAGTTCTTCTTCGTCCGACTCCCCCTCACTTGATGACTCTCCGTTGGATGTTGATGTTTCATGCAAAATCAAAGGAATAGAGTCAGTGATTAAAGATGATAAACAAACATTAGAGGAGGGAATTTGAGAGGCGTGTAAGGCAACGGCTTTTTCCTCTTTACTTGAGGTCGATTCATTAGAAGTAGAATCGTCCCAAGTTTTCGCTTGCAAAGCCTTCTTTTTATATGATTTCGGAGAAGGACAATCCGTTGAAAAATGGTCGTAGCCTTTGCATCGATAGCATTGGATTTACCCTTCGAAATCATCTTTTTCTTTTTCTTTAGAAGGTTTTGCAACGCCTTTGAGATTAGAGGATTTAGAACCCGATGATCCTTTAGATGGTTTCGTGGATGAAGATCCATCGGTTCGATTCTTCCAAAACTTCCGACGAAATTTCTTTGTGATCCGCGCCAATTGTTCTTCAAAATCGGCAAAAGAGATTTCATCGTCGGAACTCGATTCGCTATCTTCTTCCTTTGTTGATTTGAATGCAATACCTGTAAGCTTAGAAGAAGACTTGGAAGAAACTTGATTAGTAGGAAAAGTCATTTCATAAGTTTGCAAGGCGCCTACTAATTCCTCTACACTCATCTCATCCGGATGACTAACGGTTTCAATGGCGGTAACCTTTGCCCTAAACCGTTCCGGAAGAGTCCGAAGTATCTTTCTTACAATTTTCGACTCCGGGATCTTTTCTCCTAAATTAGCACATGTATTTATTACATCTTGAAGTCTAGTGTAATAATCTGTAAACAATTCATGCTCTTCCATATGAATAGAGTCAAATTGACATGTAAGCATCTGGAGCTTTTGAATTTTTACAAGATTAGTACCCTCATGTGTAATTTTGAGAATATCCCAAATTTCCTTCGCGGTTTCACACGCGGAAATTCTTGTGAACTCAGTCGAGGAAAGAGAGTTAAAAAGAGCGTTCATACCTTTCCCATTGTAAGAAGATCTTTCGAGTTCCTCTTTGGACCATCTAGAGCGAGATTTTAGGGTAGTAGAATTTCCTACTTCCTCAACAGGATGCACCCAACCGTATTCCACGGATTGCCATACCCGCTCATCAATTGCGATGAGAAAAGCCCTCATCCGCACTTTCCAATAAGCATAATTAGTCCCATCAAAAGGAGGAGGTCTATAAATATTACCACTTTCACCCAACATGATAGATAAACCTAAAACTGTAATAGCCGCGGGTTTTCGAACCGCTTTTAGGCAAAGGGGTCCGGGGGTTTGATCTTCTTTTGTCATTTTGGGCAGGCCGTCGGGGGCTCGCGGGCATTTTTTTTTGAGAATAAAGCTCGCGAAGCGGAGGCCGGCGGCGCGATCGGATCGGATTTCCGACCCCGGAAGCTCCCGGAATAAATTTTCGAAGTTGCTGCGGTTCGGGTGTCCGGCACGTCCCTTTTGAGGTAAACCAGACCCGGATTTAACGATATTTTTTGATTCAAGCTAGTTAATTCTTTCGCACCGGCTCAGTCTAATTTTCTGTAAATTTTCGGGATCCGACATAAATTAATTTAATTTATTTCGTTCTATCTATCCGGGTTAAATTGGGGCTAGGTTAGCATTTGGAGTTGGACGCGGGTTGGGCTCGATCGTACCAAAACAGCTAATTAATTGGGGGTTTGAGAGGTGAGGGTTGGGAACCCCTTCTCAGTCTGCTACCCCTTTGGCACGCACGACCCGAGCGAAGACGGTCGAGGAGAGGGGAGAACGCCGCATCCCCACCACCACCACACCGGACCTACGAGAACGGACGATCCCCTCTTCCCAAACCTTCGTCGTCCTCATCAAGGTGAGACGGGAATTTAGTTTCTTTTTCCTCGTGTTGAGTTCTTGATCATCTTGACCGGAAGGGGTGAGGCACAGGCGGCGGATTTCCCGGAATCCGCCGCACGTGCGAAGAAACCCCCCCCCCCCATCCGGCGCCCTCATGCGACCCGCACGGGCCAGGCGGCGCCCAGCCCCCCCCGCGTGCGGGATGACCCGCACGGGGCCGGGCGCACGCCCAGCCGCGTGCGGGATGACCCGCACGGGGCCGGGCGGCGCCCAGCCCCCGCGTGCGGGATGGCCCGCACGGGGCCGGGCGCACGCCCAGCCGCGTGCGGGGTGACCCGCACGGGGCTGGGCGACGCCCAGACCCGCGTGCGGGGTGACCCGCACGGGGCCGGGCGGCACGCCCAGCCCGCGTGCGGGGTAGGCCGCAGGGCTGGGCGGCGCCCAGCCCCGCGTGCGGGGTGACCCGCACGGGGCCGGACGCGCGCTCAACCCCACGTGTGGGGTTGCCCGTACGGAGCTGAGCACGCGCACGGCCCGCGTGCGGACGGGGAGCCGCGAACCCGACGAGCGGTTCGCCCGCCTCTCGTCTTCATCCGCGTCTGAGCGTCGCTTTTCTCCTCGCGGCAGGTGTGCGAAGGAGCCGAGCGGGAGTACCAGGACGCGAGGGAGCGGAGCGTTGACGCCTACTAGCGACAGGTGGGTTGAGTGTGATATTTGGCATCGAACCACATTGATTGTTTTAATTTAAATATTATATGTTACCGTTCACTTCAGTAATCATTATTCTAGATGCTACGGATTATTGCTACACATCGATAGTTACGTGGTCTCGTGTTTTGATGCTTCAGCTACCGTCTTTCCTTCGACTATGCTAATAGTAGGGCAACATGAGTTTACACGCCTCTACCTTATTCTGATTCATGCATCATGGTTACTGCTTTACTATTTCATATACATTGCGATTACTGCATTACTATTGCTCATATATTGTGGTTACTGTGCTCGAGGCTGCAACACGTGCACCCGCGGTTTGGCCACCGTGAGGGGTGCACTTTTCCGGAAAAGAGGTCGTAGGACCCGTGTATACCCACGAGGTGACGTAGTGGGGCCCCTTATTAGCTGTGGGGTTGAGGCGCCGAGGTGCGAGCGGAGCGACCCGCCGGTTTAGTTGTCCGGCGCGGTCGCGGTGCTGCAGGTACGGTATGGGCCGTCGGTAGTGGACCGACGCGGCAGAGTATTACAGGATGCAGATATACAGGTTACCATTTTTCCCCCCCCCCCAAAAGGGTGGTTGCTCCGGTTGTCGCCACGGTTTGTTTTTATTATTCCCCCTGCACGGCATTTATTAGTCACTGACTTCCCACTTCGTGACAGGGCCCAGGCGAGGGGAGAGGTAGGTGGCGGTGAGGACGGGGCGGACACAGCGGGACCGTTGGAGACCCTGAACTTTATACTTTCCTTTTCTTTTCAGCTTTTCATTTATATTGTGGGCATGTGTGAGGTTCCCGATACCCTTGTGGGGTCGACGTAGATGTCGGTATTTGATTATCTGTTTATGCACTACCTTTCCCTTTATTTCCTACTGGCCATTTGAAAAGCGAAACAAAAACAAAGAAAAGATTGCGAAAACCGTTTTCAAAGTCTAAGTGTCGTGTGGGCACTGATTTCAAAACCTTGTGGATTTATGGATTGCGAAATGAGCTTTCAAAACTTGGGTGTCGTGTGGGCACCGTTTTCAAAACCCTGGGGTTTATGCTGATTTCGAAACTCGTTTTCAAAACTTAAGTGCCGGGTGGGCACTCTTTAAAAACCGTGGATTTATCCTTTCAAGTTGAAGTGGCCATGCGCTTAAATATTTAGAATACTGGTTGTATGTAATTGAATGTTGTGATTGAATGGTTATGTTTGCTTGGGAGATGTATTCAACCACACGCCGTGCACGTACAGGGGAGACTCTGTCCGTTTGCAGAGAGATCCTGTATGTGCGGCGGGTCTGGGCACGCACCGGGGAAGAAAGAGACCTTTCAAAAAAAAAAAAAAAAAAAATGCCGTTTCCGCTAAAACAAACCCCCGGGGCGTGACAAAAACCCTCTCTGATACCAATTGTAGGTTTTTAAGGATCCACAAGGATCTAAATAGGTACTATCAAACAACTAGAGGGGGGGTGAATAGGTGTAATACTTATAAAACCAAATCTCAGTGCAAAATAAAAACCAATGCGAAAAATAAAAACAGCACACCAAGATATACGTGGAAACTCCAATCCAGGAGAAAAACCACGGGACCAACACGCAATAACAATCCACTAAGAATAGAAGAATAACAAGGTGATTACCGACTCCACGGACTCAACCCCTGCTTCAGCTTCTTCGGACCTTGCGCTGACCGGCTGGATGTCCACGCAATAACAATCCACTAAGAAAAGAAGAATAACAAGGTGATTACCGTCTCCACGGATTTAACCCCTCCTTCAACTTCTTCGGACCTTGCGCTCCAACGATTGCACGTCCACTGCACACGTTCGAATCCACGAACGCCACTCGAATCCACGAGCACACGTTTCGAATCCACGAAATGCCTTTAGCACACCGAATCCACGATGCCACGTCGAATCCACGACGCAAACTCAGCCGGTAAGAATATTGGCTTCGATGGTGATCCTTTGCTTAGATTCTCATTGAGGAACCGTAGAAGAAATCTCTAAGCAAAGATTAGATCAATTCGACAAAAGATATGTTCTTGAAAGAACCGTCGAATTGACCTAAAAGAGGCTATAAAGAGGAACGATAAAAACCTAGCCTCTAGGGTTGCTCTCAAGTGTTTTATAAATTAATCGGCCGTGCTCCCACGTTTTTGAGAAACCCTAAATGTCTATTTATAGTTTAGAAACCTTTGGAAAGAGATAAGAATCAAAAACTTACCTTATCTGGAAATTTTCAGGACGGCGATCCGGATCGGATTTACTGTGATCCGGATCGTCGTAACGAGTCAGGCTATTCTAGAAAAAACAGGGTTCGGGATCCGGATTGTAATGCACGATCCGGATCGTTCATGTATTCCAGCAAATTCCCATGTTCGGGATCCGGATCGAAATGACTATGATCCGGATCGGATTTGCCAATGAACAAGCACCCTTCGGGATCCGGATTGGACTGTCTGATCCGGATCCTGAACATGTCCCATGTCCAGTTTTTAATTTTTATGCAATAAGAAATTCATCCAAGTGTTTCTACACTATAAGAAAGTATTCGGATCACCAAAATTATTTAGTTAACCATACCTGATCCTTTTGAATACTTTCTTCTTGAGATTGATGTAACTGATCCACAATTCTTCAACTTCAATCTTCAAGACTCAAGACACTGAGTGTCAACTTGAGCTCTTGTTGAGTCTTCTCTAAGTCTTTGATTGCTGATTGACAATTTGATCCCTTTAAGACTCCGACTCAACTCACTGACTTGACTCACGAAATATGCCAACACCAAAATGCCGTAACACAAACGTTGATGCCGCTTTAATAACAAGGTGTCGAGTGGACACCGGTCTTTTAAAACATTAGTTAAATTACTGAACTCTGTTTGATGATGTATGTCTATTGTATGGTTGATGGTTGATGTATGATGTTGTAAATGAGACGCCGTGCATGTACAAAGGAGACTCTGTCCGTGGGCAGAGAGAATTTGTGTATGTGGCGGTCTGGCACACACCGGGGATGAGGTTTAAGTTACCTTGTTAAGAAAAAAAATAATACACGCAACTTTCCGCTTTGATAGACTCAAAAACCCCCGGGGGCGTGACAGATTAAATGGTATCAGAGAAAAACAACCATAACCATAGTAGACGTGATCCACATCCACAGTGCAAGGTGCCACAAGCAAATTGGACATGAGATAACCAAGGTGTAGGTGCGGTAGTACGTGAGAGTACGGGGAAAAAGGGGACGTATTATAGGTGTAATCGTAAGACAGGGTGCTAGGGTTATAACCTTAGGGTTAACATGGTTTCTCTGTTTATAGCGGACGATGGCCCGGACTAGATCGTCCACCGAGAATGCGGACGCGGACAGAGTGACCCCGGCCACCGCAGAGAACCTGCTCCTCCGGCGACAACTGCGGGAAATGGCCGGGCAGGTAGCGACGCTGACGGAGCAGGTTCGTCAACTGACGCAGCGACAGGCAACCGCGCCAGCCGAGCGCGATCCGACCCCTCCGCCCGAAACCACCGCACCTACTACGGAACCGCAAGGGACGGGTGGTACGACGACGGAACAGCCCCCAGCCCCAAGGGATGTACCTACTCCGACGACCTCAGGGCCCGTGTTGGGAGCGACAGCGGGGGAGGTAGGAACAACCCCTACTCTTGGGGGGTCCGCCGCTGCAGGAGGGATCACGGAGCAACGAGCGACGCGAGAAAGGGTCAGGACGAATTTGACTAAGTTCAAGAAGCATGACCCTCCCACTTTCGAGGGAGAGACGACCGATCCATGGGTCGTCGAGAAATGGGTGGATACCATGGAAAAACTCTTCGAGGACCTACTGACGGAGGAGCACGAGCGGGTTCCACTAGCCGTCCACTTTCTCGAAGGGAATGCACGCATCTGGTGGAAGACGGTACGCCCGGATCCGTCTACGAACGACCCGCTACCGACATGGTCGGCCTTTAGAGAGGAACTTTTTGGCTCTTTCTTCTCCGATAGCGTCAAGCGGCAATTGGAAGACGACCTGAAGAACATTAGACAAGGGAACCGCTCGGTCATGGAATATCAAAGGGAGTTTGTAAGATTGGTTAACTGCGTCCCGTTTGTTATACGGGATGAACCCCACAAGGCCCGTCTTTTTGTGGACGGGTTACGGAGCGACATCTTCGAGATGGTTCAGGCAGCGGACCTGCGCACGTTCAGGGAGGTGGTGGACAAGGCCACCATTGTGGAGCGGGGATTCGCTATCACCCGAGCTCGACGTGAGGGATCAGAAAATAACCGGGAGAGGAAGCGGACACAGACTTACCCGGGAGGGGGCCCGTCTGGTGGGAGCCGACCTCCAAAGTACCCCAAGACGCAACAAGGAAGCAAGAGTGCGCCTACCGGAAAGCCGCGACCAGCGAACAAGCCATGTGTTATTTGCGGAGCATCGCATCCAGTGACGGAATGCCCTAAGAGACAGGATCACTGTTACCCCTGCGGCAAACCGGGGCATTTCCGATTCAACTGTCCCCTGAATACTGGAGCGGCATCCTCCGCAGCTTCCACCCCAACGGTGCAGCCACCAGGACGGGGTAGAGCATCAACGGGGATGCCCCCACACCCTCCGGCGCCAAGAGCAGAAGGAGAATCGCGACCACAACTAGGAGGGAGGCTCTTCTCCATGGGCCAGCATGGAGTGACACTGCCAGAGGAGGTGGTCGCAGGTATTACCTCCGTTTCTAATTTTCGAGCTCGAACCCTGTTTGACACCGGGGCGACTCGCTCCTTTATTTCCCGCACTTTTGCACAAACACATCTGCTAGAAAGTAGTCCCCTTGATGTCTTACTGACCGTCTAGACCCCTGGGGGGCCAATCGCGGCGACTGGCCTAGTACCCTCGTGTTCAATAAGACTGGGAAGGTTGTCGTGCCCCTGGGATCTGGTGGTCATACCGCTAGAAGAATACAACGTGGTATTGGGCATGGACTGGCTTACCGAGTATCAGGTGGTCATCGACTGCGAGAAGCGCCAGGTGCAACTACAGAAGCCGGGATTCCCAGAAAACGTGTACTTGGCACGTAAAAGCACTTCCTTTTTGGCTATCATCTCCGCGTCGCGGGCTAGGAAGTTGATGGAGGGCGGGTGCGTGGCCTATCTAGCCTCGGTAGATTTAACCACCCGACCCGTTCCCTCGCCTTCCGAAATTCCAGTGGTAAAGGAATTTTCGGATGTATTTCCGGCAGAGCTCCCCGGAATGCCACCGGAACGAGAGGTCGACTTCCCTATTGAACTACTTCCCGGCACCAAACCCATCACCAAGGCAACGTACAGGATGGCCTTCGCGGAGTTGAAGGAACTCAAGGCACAGTTGGAGGACCTTTTGGATAAGGGTTTCATCAGACCTAGCGCGTCACCCTGGGGCGCGCCCGTCCTGTTTGCGAGGAAGAAGGACGGAAGTCTCCGATTGTGCATCGACTACCGGGAGATAAATAAGGTCACCGTTAAGAACAAGTACCCCCTGCCAAGGATCGACGACCTCTTCGACCAACTACAGGGGGCGACGGTGTTTTCAAAGATTGACCTGCAGTCGGGCTATCATCAGGTCCAGGTCAAGGGGGAGGACATCCCCAAAACGGCTTTCCGGACTCGCTACGGCCATTACGAATTTACAGTAATGCCGTTCGGGCTCACAAATGCCCCGGCGGTGTTCATGGACATGATGAACAGGGTATTCAAACCCTTCCTGGACTTATTCGTGGTGGTCTTCATCGACGATATCCTCATCTACTCCCGTACAGACGAGGAACACGAAGAACATCTGCGCACAGTCCTCCAGACCCTACGGGAACGGAAACTCTACGCCAAACTCAAAAAGTGTGAGTTTTGGCTCCGTGAGGTTGGCTTCTTGGGGCACGTAATCTCGGCGGCTGGAGTCGCAGTCGATCCGAAGAAGATAGATTCAGTGACGGACTGGCCCCAACCGACGACGGTGACGGAGATTCGAAGCTTCCTGGGATTAGCCGGGTACTACCGGCGCTTCGTGGAGGGTTTCTCCAAGATAGCCACCCCCTTAAACCGTTTGACTAGAAAGGGGGAAAAGTTCATCTGGAAGTGGGACATGATTACCATGGATTTTGTGACCGGGTTCCCGAGATCGTCACAGGGACACGATGCAATATGGGTGATTGTGGACCGTCTTACGAAATCGGCCCACTTTCTGCCCATACACACGACGTGGATGCGGGAACGACTGGCACAAACCTACATCAACGAGATAGTAAGGTTGCATAGGGTGCCGACATCCATCACGTCGGACAGGGACACACGATTTGTGTCAAACTTTTGGCAGAGCCTGCAGCGAGCAATGGGAACCAAGTTGCACTTCAGTACGGCTTTTCACCCGCAGACCGATGGACAATCAGAGCGGGTGATACAAATTGTGGAGGACATGCTTCGAGCATGCGTTTTGGACTTGGGCGAAGGGTAGGCACGGTGTTTGCCCCTAGTGGAATTTGCCTACAATAACAGTTACCAGGCCAGCATTCAGATGGCACCATACGAGGCCCTGTACGGGCGCCGCTGTCGGTCTCCAATATGCTGGGACGACTTGGGTGAGCGTAAGTTTCTGGGCCCAAATTTGGTGGAGGAGACCGAAGCAAAGGTGCGATTGATTAGACAAAGGCTACTGACCGCCCAGAGCAGACAGAAAAGCTACGCAGACAACAGACGCCGAGACTTAGAGTTCATGGTGGGTGAGCATGCGTTACTCCGAGTTTCGCCCTCCAAGGGGAACCGATGCTTCGGCATAAAGGAAAAGTTAAGCCCGAGGTACGTAGGACCGTTCGAGATCCTAGAACGCGTAGGACCGGTGGCGTACCGATTAGCCCTGCCGCCGAACCTCGAACGAGTCCATAACGTGTTCCATGTCTCAATGCTCCGGAAGTACCTAGCTGATCCCTCTCATGCCTTGGATGCCTCCACCATCGATTTGCGAGAGGATTTAAGCGTCGAGGAGACGCCGGTGCGGATTTTGGCGAGAGAGGACAAGAAGTTGCGCAAACGAACAATCCCCTATGTAAAGGTCCAGTGGAGCAACCACGAAGAGCGCGAGGCGACTTGGGAACTGGAATCGAAGATGAGAGAATGTTTTCCCGAATTGATTAGTGGGGTTTGTACTTAAGTTTCGGGATGAAACTTTTTATAAAGTGTGAGTGGTGTAGTGATCCGGCCCTTAGGGGTATTTTTGACTCACATCTAAACCATTTAAGCCCTTAAGAGGAATAAAATTATTTAATTGTTGAAAGTTGGCCAGTGTGTGGTGCTGGTATTTTTATGCGATAGAGCGCGGAAAATGATTGCCGACGGTGCGATCGGATCTGAAATCCGATGTCGGGATCTCCCGGAACGGAATTCTTAGTGATACGATGATTAGTCATGCATCGGAATCCGTGCGAAATATCTTGCACCCGTTGGAGATAAGGTGGGTTATCTCGTAGGGGATAATTAATTAATTAATTAATTATCCGATGACGAAAAATAGAATTTTCTTACGTACGAATTAAAGAGGAAATTAATTAAAGATATAATACGAGCTATATAAGGGATCCCGATTATCGGAAAGAAAAGAAAAGAAAAATAAAACCCTAACCGGTGAGGAGAGAAAGAAAGAGAAAAAGGAAAAGACGGAACCCTAGCCGGAAGAAAGGGAAAGGAGAAAGAGAAGGAGCCCGATCTTCCCGGACATCGAACCGAAGGCAAGAACGCGACCGGACAACCTTCCCGTCGATCTTCGGTTAGTAAAATAATTGCTATAAATTATTTGGGATTTTTTCGTCGTCCTTTTGTTTGAGTTCTTGGGTTCTCCGTCGTATCCGTCACCGTCGCCGTCATCGTCGTCATGCTAGGGCACGGAACGGACGGCGGAGGCGCGCGGTGCTGCTAGGGCATCGCGCGGAGGAGAATCGCGGACGGCCGATCGCCGCCGCAAGCGGCGATGGGACCGCGCGGGCACCGCGCGGCTCGTACCCGCGCGGGCGGCACCCGCGCGGACCCGCAACCGCGCGGGCACCGCGCGGGCGCCGCGCGGCTACCGCGCGGGCGGCACCCACGTGGACCCGCAACCGCGCGGGCTCCGCGCGGGCGCCGCGCGGCTGCTGCGCGGGCGGCACCCGCGCGGACCCGCAACCGCGCGGGCGCCGCGCGGCTACGGCGCGGGCGGCACCCACGCGGACCCGCAACCGCGCGGGCAACGCACGGGCACCGCGCGGCTGCCGCGCAGGCGGCACCCGCGCGGACCCGCAACCGTGCAGGCGCCGCGCGGGGCACCCACGCGGGCTCCGCGCGGGGCACCCACGCGGGAGCCGCGCGGGCAACCCCGCGCGCGGGCACCGTTCGGGGCCGCACCCGCGCGGGCGTCGCGCGGCCGCCGCACGGGCCGCACCCGCGTGGGCGTCGCGCGGGCGTCGCGCGGCCGCCGCACGGGCCGCACCCGCGCGGGCGTCGCGCGGCCGCCGCACGGGCAGCACCCGCGCGAGGCGCCGCGCCGCGTGGGCGCCGCCCGCGGAGACACGCCGTGCTGTTCCGAACCGCGCGGGGCTCCGACGGACGGCGACGGCGGCGCGGGATTCCGGTTTTCGTCAACCCGGACGGTGTTCGACTTTTCCGTCGAAAAGAGTAAATTGGCTCATTTGTTTTGGGATGTTAGTACACGTTTTTGACTATAGTTATCCTTGCGGACTTTCTTTAGGTCCAGGTGCGCAGCGGGGGTGCGCGAAGGATTCAGGTGTTCCGATTTCTCTTCAACTAGGTGGGTACGGTTGCTATAAGTGCAACAAGTGCAGTAAGTGCATCTATCATCATTAAAATGCTCTTAATTTGTCTAACAAAGTAGATGGACAGTTTAACCTTTCGCATAATTGTATTTTATCTAACAATTGAAGCGGCTGCGGTCGCGGTGCTCACTACACGCCGATCTCGGCAAATCCGTTTTCGGATGCTGCACGTACACAGGCGGATTGGCCTCCGCATGGGTGTACTTTTCCGGAGAAGTGGTCTTTTTGACCCGTGTACCTCACAAAGGGGTGGGAGCCGTGAGGACCTCTTCGCGCCTGCTGCAAATAGCACACCAGCACCGTGAAGAGGTTAAAAGCATCAAAAAGGTGTTTGCGCACGTGGGGAGACTTTAGTCTCTCCGACAGGTACTCTGGGGTTGGTGCCCAACTTAATTGATAAATCTGGGGTTGGTGCCTAGCTTAATTATGTACAGGGTTTTAGCGAAAGGTTCCGGTGTAATCGGTTTGCTCCTTATTCACTTTTGATACTTAGACATCTACTTTGTTTGTCACTGACTTTACCCACTCCGTGACAGGTGTTACCAGGTGCGTTAGCCGGGAGGGCGGTGAGACTGCGTCGCGAGGACCGTAGTCAGGATACTTGGGTTTTTATCTCATTTTCCTTATACTTTAAATAGTTAATTTGCTTGTGGATCATATTGGTCATGGACATGTATGAGTTAGCGCTGTGGATGAGGTGTACTTTTATACTTTGATGCTTATAGTGATGTTTTCATACGCGGCACGTTTTCATGATAAACCAAATGATTTCGAAAATGTTTTCTCAAAACGAAGTGCCGTGTGGGCACGGGTTTTTACAACCGCTGGTTTTATCCTTTCCAAACGTTGATACCGCTTTAATAACAAGGTGTCGAGTGGACACCGGTCTTTTAAAACATTAGTTAAATTACTGAACTCTGTTTGACGATGTATGCCTATTGTATGGTTGATGGTTGATGTATGATGTTGTAAATGAGACGCTGTCACGCCCCGGGGGGATTGTTTTAGTGGGAACGATTCACAAAAGTCAAACATTTGGCGTACAATTTTTTTTTGTAAAAGAGAACCCCTCTTCCCCGGCGCATGCCCAGACCCGCCACACATACAGGATCACTCTGTAAACGGACAGAGTCTCCCCTGTATATGCACGGCGTGGCGTTCAGTACTTGTTCCAAACATACACAACCATTCAATCACAACAATTATTTACATACAACCAGCATTCTAATCTATTTAAAACGTATGGCCGATTAATTTGGAAAGGATAAATCCACAGTTTGAAGAGAGCGCCTACCCGACGCTTACGTTTTGAAAGCGGGTTTCGAAATCAGCATAAATCCACAAGGTTTTGAAAACGGTGCCCACCCGACACCCAAGTTTTGAAATCGCTTTCGCAATCCATAAATCCACAGGGTTTTGAAACCAGTGCCCACACGACACTTAGACTTTAAAAATGGTTTTCGCAAACTTTTCTTTGGCTTTTGCCTTTTTCGTTTTCAAATGGCCAACAGAAATAAAAGGGAGAGTAATGCATAAGAGGGTAACCAAATGCAACCCACACCGACATCCACGCCGACCCACGAGGGTATCGCGAACCTCTCACATAACTACAATGTAAATTAAATGCAAGAATGAAAGGAGAAATACAGTCCAGGGCCCCCAGCGACCCAGCTGCTCCTGTCCCGTCCTCACCGCCGCCTACCTCTCCCCCCGACTGAACCCTGTCACAAAGTGGGAAGTCAGTGACGTAAAGATAGTAGAGCAGGAGAATATAATAAAACAAACCGTGAAGACAACCGGAGCAACCACCCTCTCAAGGTGGAGAGGTAACCTGTACACCTGAATCCTGTAATACCCGGCCACGTCGGACAACTAAACCGACGGCCCATACCGTACCTGCAGAAACCCGACCACGTCGGACAACTAATCCGACGGGTCGCACCGCTCGCACCTCGGCGCCTCAAACCCTACAACTAATAAGGGGCCCCACTACGTCACCTCGTGGGTATACACGGGTCATAGACCACTTTTCCGGAAAAGCGCACCCTTCGCGGTGGCCAAACCGTGGGTGCGCGTGTTGCAGCCTCAAGCACAGTAGCCACAATGCATGAACATGAGTAAGATAATAACATGTGTAGTCAAGGTACTCTACTAACAAGTATAATCGAAGATAAAGGTACAACATGTAACATCAGGAGCATGATAACACCTAACTACTAAAGTGCGGTGATTACATGTAGCATCTAAGGTACGATAATAGGTGGCATTTAAAGTGGAACGATAATATGTAATATCTAGAATAAACGATCGTCGGAAATCGAAGCTAAATAACACATTCAACCCACCTGTCGCTAGTAGAAAACCACGCTCGGCTCCCCGCGTCCCGGTGCGCTACCCGAAGCTGCAAAACGGGATCCCCGGGCGGGGAGGTCAAGAACCTTTAAACGCAAAGTAAGGAAAAGCCCCAACACCAACCGGCCTCTGACGGCAGCGACCAAACCCCCGCGCGCTGCCGTGCTGCCCGCGCGGCGCCCCCGCATGCGCGGGCTGCCCCGCGCGGTGCCCCCGCATGCGCGGGCTGCCCCGTGCGGCGCCCCGCATGCGGGTGCCCCGTGCGGCGCCCCGCATGCGCGGCTGCCCCGCGCGGTGCCCCCGCATGCGCAGGCTGCCCTGCGCGGCGCCCCGCATGCGGGTGCCCCGCGCGGCGCCCCCGCATGTGCGGGCTGCCCCGCGCGGTGCCCCCGCATGCGCGGGCTGCCCCGCGCGGCGCCCCGCATGCGGGTGCCCCGCGCGGCGCCCCGCATGCGCGGGCTGCCCCGCGCGGCGCCCTGCATGCGGGTGCCCCGCGCGGCGCCCCGCATGCGGGTGCCCCGCGCGGCGCCCCCGCGTGCGCGGGCTGCCCAGCGCGGCGCCCCGCATGCGGGTGCCCCGCGCAGCGCCCCCGCATGCGCGGGTGGCTCGCCCCTCTCCTTCCATCTCCGACGAATCAAGAAAAACCCCCCTCCCCCTCGTTCGTAACGTGAAAAGACAAGGAAAGAAAAAGAAAGCACGACTCACCTTGTTTTCGTCGGTACCGGGCGAAGGAGAGGGGTCGTCCTCTTCGCGTTCGTCGGATCTTTGCGGGGAGGCGATCGATCTCTTCTTTTTCACGCCGGCCGATGGAAAGGGCGAGGGTTTTGGGGAACCGCTCCTCGTCCACGCTCGGATATCGCACAACAAGGTGAGGGTAGGCGAGATATAGGAAAACCTAATTCCCAAGGCCGACTAGTTAGTCGTTTGGGCGTAGTGGATTTTGGACTCCAAATTAAAATTAACCACTCGAGCGACTAGGAAAAGGGGTGTTTAAATCCCATACCTCAACTGATCGACTAGAATCGATCTAATTGCGGACCAGAGTTCGGTCTGCCCCCAGTAATTGTGTATGTCACCTGGGCTACGGTACCAACTTCCAGAATTTATTCTGGGAGATCCGGGGGTCGGAATCCAAAACCGATCGCACCGCCGGTCTCCGTTTCGCGAGCTTTATTAACCAAAAATACCCGCGAGCCCCGATCGTCTGCCCAGAAAACAAGGAAAAGTTACCCTCGGACCCCTATTGTCAACAGAACGGTTCAATAAAATTAACAGAAAGCCCAGGAAGGTAAAATAAATCCGCGGTTATCACACCACTCACCTCTAAAAACGAGTTTCGTCCTCGAAACTCAAACCCGGATGGTGGTGAACAGGTTCGGGTAGTTCTCCCTCATTTTAGATTCCAGCTCCCATGTTGCTTCTCGTTCCTCGTGGTTACTCCAGAGTACCTTCACGTAGGGGATGGTTCGATTTCGCAGTGATTTGCTTTCCCTTGCCAGGATTCTCACGGGGGTTTCCTCGAAGCTTAGGTCTTCTTTATGGTCGAGTATAGCGACATCCAGGATATGTGATGGATCGGAGAGGTATTTACGGAGCATCGAAACGTGGAAGACGTCGTGGACTCGGTCGAGGTTCGGTGGTAGGGCAAGGCGGTACGCCACTGGGCCGATGCGTTCCAAAATCTCGAAAGGCCCTACAACCGTGGGCTCAGTTTCCCTTTTAGCCCGAATCGCTTGACTCCTCTGGACGGCGAGACCCGCAAGAAAACATGCTCTCCCACTTGGAATTCCAGGTCGCGGCGCCTTTGGTCCGCGTAGCTCTTCTGGCGAATCTGGGCGGTCAGCAGGCGCTGCCTGATAAGGCATACCTTCTCTTCCGTTTCCTCCACTAAATCGGGTCCCAAGAACTTCCGTTCTCCCAAATCGTCCCAACAAATCGGGGATCGGCAGCGCCTTCCATATAAGGCTTCGTAGGGCGCCATCTGGATGCTGGCCTGGTAGCTGTTGTTGTAGGCGAATTCCACGAGAGGTAGATAGCGTGACCACCCGATCCCCCAGTCTAGTACACAGGCGCGAAGCAGGTCTTCGAGGTTTTGTATCACACGCTCCGACTGTCCGTCCGTCTGAGGGTGGAAGGCTGTGCTGAACTATAGTTTGGTCCCCATGGCCCGCTGAAGGCTCTGCCAAAACTTCGAGACAAAGCGCGTGTCTCTGTCCGAGGTGATCGATGCCGGCACCCCATGTAATCTCACGATCTCGCTGATATAAGCTTGAGCTAACCGTTCTCGGGTCCAGGTCGTATGAATTGGCAGAAAGTGTGCTGACTTGGTTAACCGGTCGACTACGACCCAAATCGCGTCGTGACCCTGCTGAGAGCGCGGAAAACCCGTGACAAAGTCCATGGTGATCTGATCCCACTTCCACTCTGGCACAGGTAGCGGCTGTAGCTTCCCTGCTGGCCGCTGATGCTCGGCCTTTATCTGTTGGCACACTAGGCAGTGAGCTACGTGTCGGGTGACGTCCCCCTTCATGTTGGGCCACCAGTAGGTCCGTTTGAGGTCCTTGTACATCTTCGTGCCCCCTGGATGTGCCGCATACGGGGCCCGGTGAGCCTCTGTCAAGATTTCCTCCTTTAACTCCGATGACTCCGGCACGCAGATTCGTCCGCGGAACCGTAGGGTGCCGTCGTTCTCCACTGCAAAATCGCTCTCTTGGTCCAGGGGAATCTTGTCTCGTATGCGCTGTAAGTGTGGGTCGGTCTGCTGTCCCTCCTGGATCTTCTCCAGTAACGCCGGCTTGACCACCAAGGTTAGAAGTCGCATAACCGTGCCTGCTGGCACCACCTCCATCTACATTCGTGCGAACTCCGCGATCAAGTGGTTCTACTCCGTTATCGCGCTCCCAGACGCCCCTTCCTGATGCCCTTTCCTGCTCAGTGCATCGGCCACCACGTTTGCCTTCCCGGGATGGTATTGGATCGTCAGATCGTAATCTTTCAACAGCTCTAGCCATCGTCTCTGCCGCAAGTTTAATTCTTTTTGGGTAAAGATGTACTTAAGACTTTGATGGTCCGAGAAGACGTTACAGTGGACTCCAAAGAGATAGTGCCTCCACAGTTTTAAAAATGAAGACTACTGCGGCCAGTTCTAAGTCGTGTATCGGGTAGTTCTTTTCGTAATCCTTCAGTTGCCTGGACGCGTAGGCAATCACCTTCCCCTGTTGCATCAGGACACCACCCAGACCGATCCTCGATGCATCGCAGTACACTTCATAATCCTCTCCGGGTGTCGGCAGCACAAGTATTGGTGCCCTGGTTAACCTCCTCTTGAGTTCCTCAAAGCTCTCCTAGCATTTGGCCGTCCATATGAACTTCTCCCCTTTTCTGGTTAACCGATTTAAAGGGGTAGCAATCTTCGCGAAACCCTCTACGAACCGATCCAGGAAGGGTCTGAAGATCCGGTTCATCATGTCCATGAAGACCGTGGGGGCGTTCGTGAGTCCGAAGGGCATAACCGTGAACTCGTAGTGGCCATACCGGGTCCGGAAAGCAGTCTTCGGGATGTCCTCGTCCCGAACCCGGAGTTGGTGGTAGCCCGATTGCAGATCGATTTTGGAGAAGACCATCGCCCCTCTCAGCTGGTCGAAGAGGTCATCTATTCTGGGCAGGGGGTACTTATTCTTCACTGTGACTTTGTTTATTCCCCTGTAATCGATGCAGAGACGCAGGCTTCCGTCTTTCTTCCGCACAAAGAGTACCGGGGCGCCCCAGGGTGATACACTCGGTCGTATGAACCCTTTATCAAAGAGGTCTTCCAGTTGTGCTTTAAGCTCCTTTAGCTCTGCGAAGGCCATTCGGTAAGGCGCCTTCGTAATAGGCTGCGTGCCCGGTAGTAGTTCGATAGGGAACCCCACCTCCCGTTCAGGGGGCATCCCAGGCAGTTCCGTGGGAAAAACGTCGGGGAAGTCCCTCACCACTGGGATATCGTCAAGCATCGTCGGGGGTCGGGTGGCCAAATCCACCGATGCTAAATAGGCCACGCAACCACCCTCCACCAGTCTTCTGGCCCGTGCCGCTGAAATAATCGCCGGGAAGGAGATGCTCTTGCCCATCATGTACACATGCTCAGGGAAACCCGGTTCTTGTAAACGCAGCTGTCGCTTGTCGCAATCGATGAGCGCCTGGTACCTCGTGAGCCAGTTCATGCCCAGCACCACGTCGTACTCCTTCAGGGGGATTACCACCAAATCCCAAGGACATGCCAGCCGCCCTAGCTTAATCGGGCAGGCGGTCACAATGCTGACCGCCTCCAAGGTCCCTCCCGCCGTTTGTACCGTCAAGAAATCTTGGAGGGGTGTCTCCTCGAGACCATGCAGAAACACGAAGTCACGGGAAATGAAAGAGTGTGTTGCTCCGGTGTCGAAAAGAGTTCTAGCATGGGAATTTGAAACGGAAGTAGTACCTGCAAGCGCGTCCTCCGGCGGATCTGCCTCTTGGCGGGTCATTGAGAAGACTCTCCCGCCTGGTTGTGGCTGCCTGTCCTCCTCGCGCCGTGGTGCAGGGGGTCTAGACGTCGACGCCATAGGAGCTTTCCCCCGCCCTGAGAGCTGTGGCGTGGGCGTAGAAGCTGCAGAGGATGCAGATCCCCCGCCTAAGGGGCAGTTGCGGCGGAAGTGCCCCCGTTTGCCGCACCTGAAGCAGTGGTCGCCTCTTTGGGGGCACTCTCCCGGAATGTGCCCTCCCCCGCATATGACGCAAGGCCTATTCCCCGGCCTCGGCCCTCCTGCTGGCGCGCTCCGGGACCCCGCCTGTGGTCTCCACCGTTTGGGGGCTCCGCCCCCACTCCAAGAGCCTCCCCCCGAGTTCTGCTGTTGCCGCTTCCGGTCCTCTAGCCGCGTCGAGTTCTCCCTTCTGGCGCGGGTGACCGCAAAACCCCGCTCCACTGTAGTGGCTCTATCAACCACTTTCTGGAAGGTGTGCAGTTCGGCTGCTTGCACCACCTCGAAGATATTGCTCCGCAAGCCATCCACAAAGAGTT
Source organism: Tillandsia leiboldiana (assembly GCA_029204045.2). Lineage (NCBI taxonomy): Eukaryota > Viridiplantae > Streptophyta > Magnoliopsida > Poales > Bromeliaceae > Tillandsia > Tillandsia leiboldiana. The sequence goes on from CM055066.1 coordinate 8,226,184, forward strand.
GCGCCTTGTGAGCCTCGTCCCTTATGACGAACGGGACGCAGTTTGCTAGCCGGACGAACTCCCGCTGATACTCCATGACCGTCCGGTTCCCCTGCTGGATGTGGTTCAGGTCATCCTCCAACTTTTTCTTGACACTGTTGGTGAAGAAGGCCCCGAACAGCTCCTGTTTGAAGGTTGTCCAGGACGGAAGTGCGGTACCCTTAGCAGGATCGGGGCGTACCATCTTCCACCACAAGCGGGCGTTCCCCTCCAAGTAGTGGACTGCTAGGGGAACCCGCTCGTCATCCTCCATGAGTAGGTCTTCGAAAAGTTTCTCCATCGACCCCACCCATTTCTCGATGACCCATGGATCAGTCGTATCCCCTTCGAACGTGGGTGGGGCGTATTTCTTGAAGTCTTTCAGGTTGGCCCGCACCCGATCCCGTTCGGTCATCACAACCGTCCCCTCCCTCGCGGCGGTGGCAACCACGGTAGGGGCAGGTGTGACTACAGTCTCCTCCAAAGTAACCCTGCTGGCTGTCCCCGGCGCCGGTCCCGTAGCCGCCGCCGGCGGTGGCACCGTCGGTGGCGCCGCGGCCGGTGCTGTCGGCCCCTGTGGGGAAACCAGGGCGACCGTCACCGTCGCGGCCTGCTGCTGTTGCGTCAACTGACGCACGTGCTCGGTGAGGTTGGCGAGATTCCCCGCCATCTCCCGCAATTACTGCCGCAGGAGTTGGTTCTCCGCGGCCGTCGACGTCGTCGCGTCTGCCTCTGCGTCTCCGGCCGATGATCTAGTACGGGCCATGTCCGTCACACATCACAAGAGTCAACTGTAGACTACCCTACTAACAACAACCATAAAGTGAGAGAAAGGACTCAACATTTTCCCCCCCTCGGTCACTCACGTTCTACAGTCCTATGCCCTACCCATTTCATTCATGTGTAGGCAAGTGAGGTGTTCCCACGGATGTCGGCACTAACTGTTGTGATTGAAAGAAGTCTCTGATACCATTTAATCTGTCACGCCCCGGGGGGATTGTTTTAGCGGAAACGATTCACAAAAGTCAAACATTTGGTGTACAATTTTTTTTTGTAAAAGAGAACCCCTCTTCCCCGGCGCATGCCCAGACCCGCCACACATACAGGATCACTCTGTAAACGGACAGAGTCTCCCCTGCATATGCACGGCGTGGCGTTCAGTACATGTTCCAAACATACACAACCATTCAATCACAACAATTATTTACATACAACCAGCATTCTAATCTATTTAAAACGTATGGCCGATCAATTTGGAAAGGATAAATCCACAGTTTGAAGAGAGCGCCTACCCGACGCTTACGTTTTGAAAGCGGGTTTCGAAATCAGCATAAATCCACAAGGTTTTGAAAATGGTGCCCACCCGACACCCAAGTTTTGAAATCCCTTTCGCAATCCATAAATCCACAGGGTTTTGAAACCAGTGCCCACACGACACTTAGATTTTAAAAATGGTTTTCGCAAACTTTTCTTTGGCTTTTGCCTTTTTCGTTTTCAAATGGCCAACAGAAATAAAAGGGAGACTAATGCATAAGAGGGTAACCAAATGCAACCCACACCGACATCCACGCCGACCCCACGAGGGTATCGCGAACCTCTCACATAACTACAATGTAAATTAAATGCAAGAATGAAAGGAGAAATACAGTCCAGGGCCCCCAGCGACCCAGCTGCTCCTGTCCCGTCCTCACCGCCGCCTACCTCTCCCCCCGACTGAACCCTGTCACGAAGTGGGAAGTCAGTGACGTAAAAATAGTAGAGCAGGAGAATATAATAAAACAAATCGTGAAGACAACCGGAGAAACCACCCTCTCAAGGTGGAGAGGTAACCTGTACACATGAATCCTGTAATACCCGGCCACGTCGGACAACTAAACCGACGGCCCATACCGTACCTGCAGAAACCCGACCACGTCGGACAACTAAACCGACGGGTCGCACCGCTCGCACCTCGGCGCCTCAAACCCCACAACTAATAAGGGGCCCCACTACGTCACCTCGTGGGTATACACGGGTCATAGACCACTTTTCCGGAAAAGCGCACCCTTCGCGGTGGCCAAACCGCGGGTGCGCGTGTTGCAGCCTCGAGCACAGTAGCCACAATGCATGAACATGAGTAAGATAATAACATGTGTAGTCAAGGTACTCTACTAACAAGTATAATCGAAGATAAAGCAACAACATGTAACATCAGGAGCATGATAACACCTAACTACTAAAGTGCGGCGATTACATGTAGCATCTAAGGTATGATAATAGGTGGCATTTAAAGTGGAACGATAATATGTAATATCTAGAATAAACGATCGTCGGAAATCGAAGCTAAATAACACATTCAACCCACCTGTCGCTAGTAGAAAACCACGCTCGGCTCCCCGCGTTCCGGCGCGCTCCCCGAAGCTGCAAAACGGGATCCCCGGGCGGGTAGGTCAAGAACCTTTAAACGCAAAGTAAGGAAAAGCCCCAACACCAACCGGCCTCTGACGGCAGCGACCAAACCCCCGCGCGCTGCCGTGCTGCCCGCGCGGCGCCCCCGCATGCGCGGGCTGCCCCGCGCGGTGCCCCCGCATGCGCGGGCTGCCCCGCGCGGCGCCCCGCATGCGGGTGCCCCGTGCGGCGCCCCGCATGCGCAGCTGCCCCGCGCGGTGCCCCCGCATGCGCGGGCTGCCCCGCGCGGCGCCCCGCATGCGGGTGCCCCGCGCGGCGCCCCCGCATGCGCGGGTGGCTCGCCCCTCTCCTTCCATCTCCGACGAATCAAGAAAAACCCCCCTCCCCCTCGTTCGTAACGAGAAAAGACAAGGAAAGAAAAAGAAAGCACGGCTCACCTTGTTTTCGTCGGTACCGGGCGAAGGAGAGGGATCGTCCTCTTCGCGTTCGTCGGATCTTTGCGGGGAGGCGATCGATCTCTTCTTTTCCACGCCGGCAGATGGGAAGGGCGAGGGTTTTGGGGAACCGCTCCTCGTCCACGCTCGGATATCGCACAACAAGGTGAGGGTAGGCGAGGTATAGGAAAACCTAATTCCCAAGGCCGACTAGTTAGTCGTTTGGGCGTAGTGGATTTTGGACTCCAAATTAAAATTAACCACTCGAGCGACTGGGAAAATGGGTGTTTAAATCCCATACCTCAACTGATCGACTAGAATCGATCTGATTGCGGACCAGAGTTCGGTCTGCCCCCGGTAATTGTGTATGTCACCTGGGCTACGGTACCAACTTCCGGAATTTATTCTGGGAGATCCGGGGGTCGGAATCCAAAACCGATCGCACCACCGGTCTCCGTTTCGCGAGCTTTATTAACCAAAAATACCCGCGAGCCCTGATCGTCTGCCCAGAAAACAAGGAAAAGTTACCCTCGAACCCCTATTGTCAACAGAACGGTTCAATAAAATTAACAGAAAGCCCAGGAAGGTAAAATAAATCCGCGGTTATCACAGACGCCGTGCATGTACAAAGGAGACTCTGTCCGTGGGCAGAGAGAATTTGTGTATGTGGCGGTCTGGCACGCACCGGGGATGAGGTTTAAGTTACCTTGTTAAGAAAAAAAATAATACACGCAACTTTCCGCTTTGATAGACTCAAAAACCCCCGGGGGCGTGACATCTCCAACCTTGCTGAAGGGCCCAAGCAAAGGGGCTATTTATAGGCCCAGCCCGAAAAAATAGAAATTGGACTTTTGGGCCCAATTTCCGGGCGCCCGCAGCTTTCTGGCGGCTACAGTGTTGGGCCCGGCCCAACACTGTGCGCGCCCGAATTAACGGGAATGCGCCACGTGGCCCGCTGCGCAGCCCACCTGCTACCGCTGCGCCCGGTGCACGTGCGCCCGCCAATGGCGGCGCTCCACGTGGCACCGGCAGCCCGACACCACGTACGACGCGCGCCTGCCCCCGCGCGTACGGCCACCTGCCCCGCCGTACGGCCACCTGCCCCCGGTCACCTGCTCCGATCCCTGCATGGACCGCGCACACAACACCGCTCCAATAACAAGCCGCCACGTGTCCTCCCTCCGGTGCACGCTGGCCGCGTGGACCGCGCACCTGCCCGCGGCCCTCGCGCCTGCCCGCGGCCCTGTGCCGCCTGCCCGAGGCCGCGCCGCCACTCTCCGCCGCCGCTGCCGACGCCGGCGATCGCCGGGAACACTGTTCCGGTAGTGAACAGTAAAAATTACTGTAGCAAGCTCCGAAAAATACATGTAAATAGCTCATTTTGACCGTTTTCGCGCGGTGAGTCCAAATCCGGTGTCCGTTTTGCCAAATTCCGCTTCTAAAATTTGCCGAATGCATCCGGAAAGGTGTTCCTTTGTCCAAACTTCGCGCTGAGTCCATTTTTAATATCCGCTTCGTGCGAAATTACTTCTAAACATCCAGCGGGGTCCTCCGATCACTTATATGATCCATTTAACACCCGAAGTCCAACACTTGTGTCCAAATTAGTGTAGAAACACCGCCGACACGCCACATAGGCCTCCAGAAGCTGCTGGTCACACTGTAGAAGCCCTGCAGAGATCCGGGTCACCACACACATTCTTCCCCCCTTTAAGCCCTGACGTCCACGTCAGGCTCAAGCACACTCACAAGCACCAGGCGATGTGAGACTCGTCTCGCTAGCCTTAACCGACCTTGTGAGGAGCTGCACTCCACTCACAACGATCATTGGCCGGGGAGCCTCGCTCTACCCGCTATATAACCCTGGCTCAGCCGAGACTCATCTCACATTTCCGGCTGGTGAATGGCTCTGATACCAACTGTGACGCCCCACTTCCCAGGGGGTCACCCATCCTAGAACTACTCTAGCTCTAGCACGCTTAACTCTCACAACCTCTTGGATCTTGCAACCATCCAAAATGCTATAGCCGGGTTAAGAGATTTAGTCCTATTATATCATTTATATATAGGACTAATCCAAATTTCGGGGGTATCACAGCAGCAGGGCACCGCGCGGCAACCCCAGGCGCCGCACGGCAGGCACGGGCGCCGCGCGCAGCGACGCGAGCGCAGCGTGCTTCTCGCGTGGGCGCGCGGCGTCTTCGTCGGCCGGGGCTGGTTTTTGCCCAGGGAGCTCGCGATTTGCAGTGTGGCCGAGCTTGATGGATTTTTTGTCCTTTTCCTTGCTTCTTGTAGTGCAGTTTTTGTGTGCGGCTAGGCCAGTTTGGGTTGTTTTCGCCGCGCGGAGCCGAGGGAGCTTGGTGGCTCGAGTTTGTGCTGTGATTGTGTAGGAGGCTTGCACCGCGCGGAGCCGAGTTGGTTGCTTATTGGTATTTGTGCTGTGAGTTAGCTGTGGGTGAGCCGGGTGTGTGCGGATTTTTGTGGCGGACTCGGGGGAATTATTTGAGCTTCCGGAGATTTTCCGTGGTTTACGGTAGTGTGCGCGCGCGCGGCGCGGTTTTCGGAGTTTCGTCAGTTTGAGGATTCGGCGCTTCCCCGACTTCGGCTTTGTCTGCGGAGAGCGTTTCAGGTGGGTTGGAATTTCTCCAAAATGTGTGGAATGCCCTTTAATGCTCCTGAATGCAAGTTGATCATGTTTTTATGCTATTTTTCACTGCGGTAAAATCTGATAGTTGCCTGGAAATTTTTAGAAAATTTATTAGAACCCCAAATTATTTTTAGTAAACTCCTGATACTATATGACACTAGACTTCATATTTTGTTGGCATCATATTTGCACCTGGATCGTTTTAAAAATCGAGAAAACCCATTTTAAGAAAAATCAGCATTTTTAAAGGTGGTTTTTAAATCATGAGTTCGCCAGAGGTATGGCATAGGTTCAGGGTGCATTTGACCTCGTGCCTAGGGGCCGAGTGGTTTCTTTTTGAGTTTTCGAGATGAGTTTCTAGTGTCAGGTGTGTTTGAGCTTCCTTGTTGGGATTGATGAGATTATTCTAGATCATGGATTGTGCATTTCTGATTTGGTCGTGCTAGGTAGTTCTCCGACTTAGATATGAGAGTTTTGGGTTCTGGCAGATCGAGTCGTGGAGGTTTCCCGACTTAGCCATGGGTTGTGCATTATCAGATTGAGTCGTGGAGGGTTCTCCGACATAGCTGTGAGAGTGTTGGGCATTTCCTGATCGAGTCATGGAGGGTTTCCCGACTGAGTTGTGCTATTTGTGCATTGAGTTTCCGATCTGTTTGATCGTGGATCATAGCTTGCATGTGCTGCTTGTTGAGACAGATGAGACACGCTTGAGCTCGGTGGGGTCGCTCCACTCGAGTTACGCTCCGGATGCGATGATGATGCGCCTAGTTGATACACTGAGGTCGCTTGCGTGATATTGAGAATGTCCGTGTGGGACGCCCTACGTAAGTCCAAGTCCATTGTGGGCGTAGTGGCAGTAGGTTGGCGCAGGCTTGACTGGACCCGATGTGGCAGTCATTGAGATTGGGTGATATGAGCGAGTGGTTACATATTATGTTCTTAGATGGGTTTTTCCTTTGAGCATTGATACTGAGGCATTTTTAGCAGTAGCGAGTGTATGCATAGCATGTTTATGGTAGAGTTTCCTTTTGAGCATGATGGTTGACACATATTAGTTGTAGTTTCATTCAGCTTTCCTATCTATCTATCTGCATACCTATCTGTTTGCCTCCAGTAGACTTAGTGGGCATATCATGGATATTGGCGACGGTACCCACTAGGAACTACCTTCTGCAGTAGTTCTCACACCCGCTGCGGAGACAGGTTTCCTGGGGTTGCTGTTCCAACTTAGCTCGCGCGGTGACAGCTGATCGAGGTGAGGACGTGGCCGATTAGTTCCTTACCAGCATTGAGAGTCAGAGGTAGATGTACCCTGTATATTTTTATGATTCCACTTTTGTACTGGACAGTCTGAGAGATTTGTGAGAGTTGTACTTTTATTTTCATAGCTGAGAGACTTTGTGTTGAGGATTTGTTTTTATTCAGATGTTCAGTGTTTTGATTCTGTAGCTATTAGTTCTATTTCAGCTCTGATACATGTTTAGCTATAGATCTTTCGCAGGGTAGGCGCTTCGTTTGTGCGGCAGTTTCCGTACAGATGGCGGATCTGTTGGCGCGCCCGAGTCGCAGTTTCGACCCCGGGACGTGACACTGAGTGTATAAGGGGATACAACCACACTGCTATTCTCTCAAACAGGGTAGACGGCTATCTAATCCGCTATCCTCTTACCTCGATCCGCCGAGGAAGGTCCAGCAACTCCCGCAGAGGACTCTGCAAAACAAAGAGGGGGAAAAAAGAAAAAGTACAATGGGGGTGAGAACTACTATAAAAACAGTAGCCTCCCCTAGTGGGTTAAGCCTCAAACTCTGACATGCCCACTAGGTCTACCAGAGGCGAAAAGGAAACAAAGGTGGTATGCTATGAAGATAACTACTGATGAAAAGCTACCACTAGTATGCCTCTAAAATACCAAGCTAAAAGAATAGCTAAATGTATGCATCAGAATATAAATGCCTGCCTGAATAAATCCAATCTAAACACCAGTAAACACTGGTACTGTCTGCTATGCCTGCCAAATCGGGTATGCTGGCCAACGCATAACACCGATAGGGAAAAGGAGTCTCAATGACTCAAAGCCTGTCTGTCGCACACTCCGGAGTGGCACTCAAGGGGAGCGACCCACATGAGTAAAGTATCTCAGTAACCAGTAACATAAGTATCATAAATCAGCAGGACTGGATCACGGCTCTGATCAAAGTGGAAAAAACCCAACCACTAAAGAAAACCCGATCCCCCCGATCTGATGCAACCGAAACTACCCGATCGACCGCCCAATGTCCGCGGTCGGCGCAATACCCTGCCCTCAAGCCAGCCTATCCCTGAACCCCAGAATCTGACTACACTATCCCAAACCCCCTGCTCGCGCACGAGCTACTAATACCCTGAGTCTAGCATGAGAGGAGAAAAACAGAAAATATGGTTTCTCCTAAGTCAAGTTCCAGCATATGATAGTGTAGCAGAAAAAAGTGGCCTATCTAGATGACCATATAAGCATGCAAGTGTTCTCAGATAGAATAAAGGAAGGCATCTAATAGTATTCTCAAATAGGCTAGATCAATTGTCCCAACATGATATCCCCTTTTTGCATAATAAATAAGTACTAACTAGCATGCATGTGTATCCCCACAATAATAACCCAAGATGAAGATAATAGCATAAGAATAAGTGCCAAATAGCCTAGGTCTGCCTATACCACATGCACCCTGCTCACAATGTATAAAGTTGGCCTCTTCTCGACATGATAATATTCCTAAACAAGCAAGTTCTAACATCCAGTGCCTTTTATCTCAAAAGCATGCAATTATCAATCCTAGGATGCAATTGGCCTTTTAACATGAGAATTACTCCAATATGCCTAGTGGGTAGTCAAAAGTGGGAGGTTCGCAACAACACCCACCTCGATCGCCAAATCCCCGTCCAAATAATGTCCTCGCCCAAACAGGTCAACCACCACAATCACTGTACAAAATACCCCAATATACACACAATTAAACATACAAGTGCCCTCAAGAACATGCTGTCACTAAATAAACAGTCCAGAACTGTACCATTTTCACCTGCGAGATAAGCTCGAAAAATTCCATAAAAAATACCGCCGCGACCGTCGCGGCGAGCCGATCGAAACGAGTACCTACACGTCCTAAACCAAGTTTCGTACATCAAGATAAAAATTCGACAAGGTGACCCTCTCAAAACAATCCTGTACAAAAATCTGTAGCACTTTGCTCTGGAAAAAGGGATTTTTCACCATCGGGGAAAACTCAAAAAAATCCAAGAAAATTCGAAGACGTTCCTTGCAATGTGTAGATGCAAAACAACTATGGGCACGCCTCCATCCAATGCCTGAGCGCAAAGATATCACCGAAACATTGTGGTACTGTCCAAAACTCCGCCAAAGAAAATGGGTCAAAAGAAAGCTCGGGAAGCTCCATGAAAAACTCGAAAAGAGGGGGAGCTCAAAACATAAAAAGTCGTAGCCCTACCTGTCGTGAAGCCAACGGCGCAAGAATAAATCAAATTTTTCTTGGTCCGTTCCGCCATCCCACCCAATGAATTATTATGATTCGTTTTCAATAGAAGCCTATGCAGTCACAGGTTCTGTCGTTCCCATAGCTTCTCTATTAATGGTTAGGTCCGAACTTTGCAATGGAGCTTCCAACAAAATTCGTTCCCAAGTCAACTTCCTCAGTTTTTATTAACCTGAAGGCCGGGGGTGCTCGTGCACTGAAATGCGATACGGAGGAGATCACCAAAGAGAAATCGTCGCACTGCGCCGTAAAATAGAAATCTCGAAACACGTGCTGCCGAAAAATCCGGGGATCCTCAGGTGGTACCAGCACTGGCAGGGGAGCAAACTCTCTTCTTCACCCTTAGTGTGAAAGTAGGCAGAGGAGGAAGAAAAGCCAACCTCAAACTCCCTCGGATGCTATATAAAAGAAAAGGAACCAAAACTCAAAAAAAAACAAATTGAAAAATACCATCTGTGTCCCCCGAATAGGCAACACGGGTAGAAGGCCTCTCTGGGCTGCCGCGTGTCCCAATCGCGGTCAACCGTGATTCGGCGCCCGCCAATCAGCGGGCGCCACGTGGCACACACAGTGCCCACGTGCGGCGACAGCGCAGCCTGGCGCTCTATCGCACACGCGGCTCGAGGCGCTCCGCCGCGCCTCCGTGAACCGAGTCCGGTGAGCCACCCAATCACAAGTCGCCACGTGTCCCCTACACCCGGTCCACGCACCCGGTTTTGGGTTCCGTGGACCACGCGCTACGAGCCAGCCAACCAGCGCCTGCCACGTGTCCTGCGCCGGGCCCATGCACCCAGCCGCGCCGCTCCGTGGACCGCGCGCTACGAGCCAGCTAATAATAGGCTGCCACGTGGCACGCCGGCGGTCCACGGTCCCCCATTCACCAAAAATCACTAAAAACTTTCGGGAGTCCGTTTTTGGGCATCCGGACTCAGAAATAAACAAGCAAATAGCCGTTTTCGAGCGTTTTTCCGCGCTGATTCCAAATCTAACCTCTTTTTGGCCCAAAACCTTTTCAAAAATTTGGCAAAAGTAGCCGAAGGCCAATCTAGCTATAAATACCTTAATGGGTCCATCTGTGATATCCCTTTGATACACTATGGACCAAACACACCATCAACAGGTGTTTTACACATTGGATTCATGGGGAAAGACTGCATGGGGACCTGGACCACAACAAAAGTAGTCGACACTTTTAGTATCCTTACGATTTATACCTGTTTTGCATATATATGCCACAATTAGTGTTAGTAGACACTCCTATTCGTTCTTACTAGATACCTTCTACTGCTACATTCGGTCACCTGTCGTGTGTTTGGATTTCTATACATGTAGAGTAGGAGGATATCATTGTCATTATGACATTGCTTGGCACTGAGAATATAGATGATATAGTTTGGTAGTCTACGATTTTCTGGATCTTGACCCGTTTCTGTTTCATGAGTTGGTTATGACTTACTAGTCGCTTAGTGATATATCTCCTACTTCTACATTTGTATTTTGTCATTATCCTTGGATTACCATGCATGATAGAGTAGGAGGACATTATTATCACTGTGGTATTCGTTGACACTGTGATTTATCTCTACTATACATCAATATGCCATGATTCCCTTAGTGTAGTTGACACACCCAGTCTTTATGTGATTGATATCTCCTACTGCTACCTTTTTGTCATTACTTTTAGTTCTGATTTATTATTGCTTGATAGAGTAGGAGGATATGTCATTATCATGGCATTTACTTGCACTATATTTGACTCTAGATCCCGTTCGGGAGTTCTCCGCTATTCGCCGTGTTTCCGGTCTTCTAACTGCGAGCTTGAGCATCCGCATTGAGATCGCTATGCACCAGCTGTACATTTCGCATACACCGGTAGGCTGATCCCCCACATGGTGTCCTTTACCGGTAGAGTGGTCTATTCGACTCGTGAGCCCGTTTTACATTGCTGCACTTATGGGACCGGGCGATACTGAGCCCCCTTTTTATTATCAGTCAGCAGGTGTGGGGTACATGTCAGACTTGGTTCGGCACTAGCCTGAGGTCCTCGTGACCAACAGTGGCATATGATTGGGTATCTTTGCTGATAAGTTATGTTGATGCATGTTTACCTTTACTGCTTCCATACTTGTTTTATATTTATTGATCCATACCTGATTCACAATTATCGCTATATACATGCCTTACAGTTATTGCTTCCGTATTAGCTTTTCCTACTGATTATTATCACCTTTTGATTATCGTATACTAGTAGGTACGACTTTCTCGTCTCCGGCTCGTTGTACCCACCGGGATACATTCAGTTGTATCTCACACCGTCTGGTGACACCATTTTCAGGTTCGTCGGGTGGTGGGATGTCGGGATGGTGATGTGAGGATTCCGTGATAGAGCTGTTCCTTGATGCTAGCTAGATAGCTGGCCAGTCCCATTTATTATCTGTGTTCTTTTACTATGTTCAAGATTTAGTAGCTCTCGATTATTGTTAGTTGTGGATTCGATTGTGATGTTTTTGTTATCAGATTATTATGTAAGTTGTTTAAATTGTTTAAGATGTTAAGTGGTCCACTCTGATTGCAATTGAATGTTCATTGTATCTGCCTAGCCGTGCATGTATAGCGAAGATTTTATCTGAGTGGATAGAGAATTTTCTATGGACGTGGCGATCTGTTCACGTCTTGGGATTCCTGTTTGAAACTCAGATTTTAAAAAATAAATTAAAATTAGACCGTTTTTCAAAACTCGGGGTGTGACAGATTGTATGGTATCAGAGAATAGGTATACGGTACCGTGGTTGATTGGACCCTTTGGTCCTCGTGAAGCAAAGACTTTTGATCGTCCGAGGCTTGCACAATCCCCGATCCGACGAGGGTAACATTCGATGATGCGAGTGCCATTCGACTCTTGCGTTCGGGACTACGGTGCATCATTTTGCGACCCGAATTGTCACGCCCTGGGTGTAAACCAGAACTCGGGCCGTCTACAGATCCGCCGTGCACACGAAATTTTCCGCATACACGAAGCGCCAGTAACCTGCTCAGATATAAGAGATACTAATAAAGAGTATAAAACAGAGCTGAACTAAAAACTAATACATCTCAGACTGAAGCTGAAAATAAAATACAGTACATCTGTAAAGATATTACATCTATCTCTCCCAGCTCACCAAAAATATACAAACAGCTGGCTAAAGCCAGACCCAAAAGTAAGGTACAACCGTTTGAGGAAAAAGGGTACAACAACAGTCCAGCTAACTCTCTCATCCTGCCATCTGATCAATCTACTCAGCCGTCCTCTCTCCTCGATCAGCCGTTGAAAGCCCAACAGCTCCCGCAGAATGTAGGTTTTTATATATTAAGGATCCACAAGGATCTAAATAGGTACTATCAAACAACTACATGGGGGGTGAATAGGTGTAATACTTAAAAACAATCTCAGTGCAAAATAAAAACCAATGCAGAAAATAAAAATAGCACACCGAGATTTACGTGGAAACTCCAATCCAGGAGAAAAACCACGGGACCAACACGCAATAACAATCCACTAAGAAAAGAAGAATAACAAGGTGATTATCGACTCCACGGACTCAAACCTCTCCTTCAAGTTCTTCGGATCTTGCGCTCACCGACTGCACGTCCACTGCACACGTTCGAATCCACGAACGCCACTCGAATCCACGAGCTCACGTTTCGAATCCATGAAACGCCTTCAACATATCGAATCCACGATGCTACGTCGAATCCACGACGCAAACTTGATAAAAGATTCGATGGTGACCCTTTGCTTCGAATATCATTGAAGAACAATGGATGGAATCTCTAATCAAAGATTAGATCAATTCGACAAAAAGTATTGCATCAAAGAACCGTCGAATTGACCTAAAAGAGGCTAAAAGAAGAACGATAAAAAACCTAGTCTCTAGGGTTGCTCTCAAGTGTTTTCTTAATTAGTCGGTAGTTCTTGAGAAACCCTAAGTGTCTATTTATAGGTTAGAAACCTTTGGAAAGAGATAAGCATCAAAAACTGACTTAACAAAATTTTTCCCGCACGGCGGTTCGGACTGGATTGGCTCCTTCCGGACTGTCGTTGTTTTTCAGAGAATTCCTGAAAAAACAAGGTTCGGGGTCCGGAACGAAATCCACGGTCCGGACTGTAATAGGAATCCGATCCGGACTGAAACATGAATCCGATCCGGACTGAAAGTGCGCATGAACTAAACTATGTTCGGGGTACGGACTGGATTGGTCTGATCCAGATCCTGAACATCCAATTTGTCCAGTTTTTGATTTTTAAGCAAAGAAAACTTATCCAAGTGTTTCTAAACTACACAAATGTATTCGGATCACCAAAATTATTTACTTAAACGTACCTGATCAATCCGAATCCATTTTCCTTAAGATTGATGTATATGATCCACAATTCTTCAACTTCAATCTTCAAGACTCAAAACACCGAGTGTCAACTTGAGTTCTTGTTGAATCTTCTCTAAGTCTTCGATTGCTGATTGACAATTTGATCACTTCAAGACTCCGACTCAACTCACGAAATATGCCAACACAAAAAGCCGTAACAATCTCCCCCTTTGGCAATTTCGTGACAAAACCCAAAAATACATAAAACGCTCAAGACACTCATCTTAAACCAAAAAATTGAAACTCAATGTCATCACCAAAACATTGACTTTCTTTGCTTGAAAGATCCAATAAACAAAAATTATATTTGAACCAGTCTTAGAACAAACTCTATGACTTAGGACTTGGAGTCTTAAAGTGATGTAGATCCTGCAAAACAAAACTCCAAACAAATCAGAAGTTAGTCGTTAGAAATTAAATGTAAATCCTACATTTGATTCGTCCTTTTGGTTCTTTTTGTTTTTCGGCTCCTTTTTCATCATCTCCCTCTATCTCGATGATCTCATCTCCGTCTCCCCCTATCTCGATGATCTCATCTCCGTCATTTCTCTTCTCCCCTTTTTTGTCACAAATTGTCAAACAGTGAACATATTAGACGAAAGGAAATCACTAACAACATTAGTTCATAGAGAAAGAGAGATAAAAGCTCAGTTCCGGTATATAACAAAAACGCAGATTGCGTACCGGTACTCGAGAGCAAAAATCACAAAAATTCTTGAAACAAATCTAAATTTTGAAATCTTTCAGATACTGATTTGTGTGCCATCAAGAAAATAATTTAAGTGCTTGAAAAATTATGAGATCACACAGATGTCATTCAATCCAATTAGTTTTACAAAAATTAAAAAGATTTACTCCGAAATCATGAAAAACAAAGATAAAACATTATAAACCGTTTTTCATGTTATATAGATCAAACTTAAGTCATCAAAAATAATCTAGAGATCCAAACTCTATCAAGATGTAACGGATTTACAAAGATGACTTACAGAGATTTCCAAATGACATCAATTTGATTTCTACCCTTTCAAATTTGAGATAAGCACTAAAATACCTAAGGGTGGCTCTTTGAGCATCTTTCAACTATCCCACCTTATACCAACCAGGAGATTGTTCAAAATATAAGAACTTTGAATATGAATCTCCGAATGCTTCAACTAAAAATTTCAAAAAAATATTTTTCAAGCATCAAAACATGTGGTAGCTTCACACACAGACCGGACGACCGGGGTGGCAGCTCTTTCCAACATGTGGAGGTAGTTTTCACACTCCTTTCGGATGTAACTCTTTCCACATCTTTTACAACTCATTTATTTACCCTTGAAAAAATGCAATCTCTTATGTGAAAGAATTAAATCCCAAATTTTAGTCTATTGGTTGTCTCTTGTTTATCACAATGAATTCACACAACCGAGATAGGTTAAGCATCTTAAGATCACACAAGATTACTAAAATTTGATGAATATAACTATCAAAAACTCCTATAATGGAATATCTTCAAAGATTATGATTATGGAGTAAAGTTGATAATTAATTGTGAAATTAAATTGGAGTGATTGAAAGTGAAACCCTTTTTATTCAATGCACTTGTTCGTTAAAAACCTTTTGTTTGAAAACAAAACATAAAAACGAAAAGCATTGAAATCATGTAATGCAAAGATCAAGAAAAATATGAAGGGAAAACCAATCAAAGTATTGCATACAGTCAAAAGCTATTTAGAACTTAAGACAAGGAAAGATATCACCTTTCCGAATCCAAAATCGTCGGATTTTGGGTGGTCTTGATTCATTGTGGCCGGGAGTTGATAGCTTTGACTGTTGGTCCACCTTAGGTCTTTGCCTCGCAATGATCCACTTGTATGATTGATGTTGTGGCTCGTACCTTTGGTGGATTGAGTGAACTCCATTGACTTGATGTGTCTTTTGATTCCGTTGAGTTCGTTCCGTAGATGAAGTTGCCGAAGAATTCCTCTTTCTCTTTTTCGGGCACATCTTCATCAAGTGTCCTTCAAGTCCACATTGGTAACAAGTTCTTCCTCTTAATTTAGTTGTGGAACATGAAGCCTTCACAGTTGGTTCTTTTTAAATCCCAAACCAACCTTGCTTGTTTGACCTAATCCGGACATACAATCAAGTTTCTTGGAACCGGTTGAAAGCCTTTGTATGTCGGATTTAAGTTGATGAACTTGCTTGGTCAAAGCTTGGTTGGTGACATGAATTTCCTCAAACTGTTTTTCTAGAAAATCAATCTTGTTAATATGGGAATTAACGATTATTTCCGATTGATTTATCTTTTCTTGGAGGATTTTATTATTATCCAATAAAAGCTCTCGTTTTTCCTCGAGATCATGAAGTTTGATCTTTAAAGCATGATTCTCGTCTTGAATCTCAAGTCGTTGCTTCCTCAACTTCTTAATATGCTTGGCCATCTTCTTTGATTCTGTAAGAAGTTGTTGATATACCTCAACGAGTTCTTCTTCGTCCGACTCCCCCTCACTTGATGACTCTCCGCCGGATGTTGATGTTTCATGCAAAATCCCAGGAATAGAGTCAGTGATTAAAGATGATAAGCAAATATTAGAAGAGGGAATTTGAGAAGCATGAAAGGCAACGACTTTTTCCTCTTTACTTGAGGTCGATTCATTAGAAGTAGAATCGTCCCAAGTTTTCGCTTGCAAAGCCTTCTTTTTATATGATTACGGAGAAGGACAATCCGTTGAAATATGGCCGTAGCCTTTGCATCTATAGCATTGGATTTCCCCTTCGAAATCATCTTTTTCTTTTTCTTTAGAAGGTTTTGCAATGACTTTGAGTTTAGAGGATTTAGAACCCGATGATCCTTTAGATGGTTTCGTGGATGAAGATCCATCGGTTCGATTCTTCCAAAATTTCCGACGAAATTTCTTTGTGATCCGCGCCAATTGTTCTTCAAAATCGGCAAAAGAGATTTCATCGTCGGAACTTGATTCGCTATCTTCTTCCTTTGTAGATTTGAATGCAACACCTGTAAGCTTAGAAGAAGACTTGGACGAAATTTGATTAGTAGGAAAAGTCATCTCATAAGTTTGCAAAGCATCTACTAATTCCTCTACTCTCATCTCATCCGGATGACTAACGGTTTCAATGGCGGTAACCTTTGCCCTAAACCGTTCCGGAAGAGTCTGAAGTATCTTTCTTACAACTTTCGACTCCGGGATCTTTTCTCCTAAATTAGCACAAGTATTGATTACATCTAATTACTAGTGTAATAATCTGTAAACAATTCATGCTCTTCCATATGAATAGAGTCAAATTGACTTGTAAGCATCTGGAGCTTTTGAATTTTTACTAGATTAGTACCCTCATGTGTAATTTTGAGAATATCCCAAATTTTCTTCGCGGTTTCACACGCGGAAATTCATGTGAACTCAGTCGAGGAAAGAGAATTAAATAAAGCGTTCATACCTTTCCCATTGTAAGAAGATCTTTCGAATTCCTCTTTGGACCATCTAGAGCGAGGTTTTGGGGTAGTAGAATTTCCTACTTCCTCAGTTGGATGCACCCAATCGTATTCCACGGTTTGCCATACCCGCTCATCAATTGCGATGAGAAAGGCTCTCATCTGCACTTTCCAATACGTATAATTGGTCCCATCAAAAAGAGGAGGTCTATAAATATTACCACTTTCACCCGACATGATAGATAAACCTAAAACCCGCTCTGATACCACTTGTAGGTTTTTATACATTAAGGATCCACAAGGCTCTAAATAGGTACTATCAAACAACTACAGGGGGGGTGAATAGGTGTAATACTTAAAAACAATCTCAGTGCAAAATAAAAACCAATACGGAAAATAAAAATAGCACACCGAGATTTACGTGGAAACTCCAATCCAGGAGAAAAACCATGGGACCAACACGCAATAACAATCCACTAAGAAAAGAAGAATAACAAGGTGATTACCAACTCCATGGACTCAAACCCCTCCATCAAGTTCTTCGGATCTTGCGCTCACCGACTGCACGTCCACTGCACACGTTCGAATCCACGAACGCCACTCGAATTCACGAGCTCACGTTTCGAATCCACGAAATGCCTTCAGCACATCGAATCCACGATGCTACGTCGAATCCACGACGCAAACTTGATAAAAGATTCGATGGTGATCCTTTGCTTAGAATATCATTGAAGAACCATGGATGGAATCTCTAAGCAAAGATTAGATCAATTCGACAAAAAGTATTGCATCAAAGAACCGTCGAATTGACCTAAAAGAGGCTAAAAGAAGAACGACAAAAAACCTAGCCTCTAGGGTTGCTCTCAAGTGTTTTCTTAATTAGTCGGTAGTTCTTGAGAAACCCTAAGTGTCTATTTATAGGTTAGAAACCTTTGGAAAGAGATAAGCATCAAAAACTGACTTAACAAAATTTTTTCCGCACGGCGGTCCGGACTGGATTGGCTCATTCCGGACTGCCGTTGTTTTCCAGAGAATTCCTGAAAAAACGAGGTTCGGGGTCCAGAACGAAATCCACGGTCCGGACTGAAATAGGAATCCGATCCGGACTAAAACATGAATCCGATCCGGACTTAAAGTGCGCATGAACTAAACTATGTTCGGGGTCCGGACTCGATTGGTCTGATCCGGATCCTAAACATCCAATTTGTCCAGTTTTTGATTTTTAAGCAAAGAAAACTTATCCAAGTGTTTCTAAACTACACAAATGTATTCGGATCACCAAAATTATTTAGTTAAACGTACCTGATCAATCCGAATCCATTTTCCTTAAGATTGATGTATATGATCCACAATTCTTCAACTTCAATCTTCAAGACTCAAAACACTGAGTGTCAACTTGAGTTCTTGTTGAATCTTCTCTAAGTCTTCGATTGCTGATTGACAATTTGATCACTTCAAGACTCCAACTCAACTCACGAAATATGCCAACACAAAAAGCCGTAACACAGAAGACACTGCAAAACAAGGGGAAGAAAAGAGGAAAAGACAAATGGGGGCGAGCACTACAGATAAACCAGTAGCCTCCCCAAGTGGGTAAAGCCTCAAACTCTGTCATGCCCACTAGGTCTACCAGAGGCAAAAGGGAAGAAGAGGTGGTAAGCTATAAACAGTACTGCTGAAAAGAAAATGAAGCTACCACTACGATGCCTCTAAATGCAGAGACAGAAAGATGTAACTATAAGAATACATCGGCGAATGTGCCTGACTGTATAAACCCAATCTAACGACCAGTAAAAACTGGCACTGCCCGCTCTGCTGTCGAACTCATCAGCGGGAATACTTACCGACTACTTACCGGTACGGTCGCATCCCAAAATAGGTAACAGACCGACTACTTACCGGTACGGTCGCACCCAAAATAAGTAACAGACCGACTACTGTTCGGTACGGTCGCACAGTCCGGAGTGGCACTCGAGGGGAGCGACCCACACGAGTAAAGAAATCATGTCTCACAAGTACAGAAACCATGTCTCAATATCTCACTGTAGCAGGACTGGATCACGACAATGATCGAAGTGGGAAAATTCTCCACTAAATATAACCCGATCCCCCAATCTAATGCAATAATACTCAATAAGTGGGAAAACTCCATCCACTGGAGAAATCCTATCCCCAATCTGATGCACAAGTAAACATCCGGTCAACCGCCAATGTCCGCGGTCGCCGCAATACCCCACAACCCACAATCTGGCATGACAAATCCACTAAATAAACCCAGCTACACTATCCAACAACCCTGCTCAACCCGAGCAACAAGAACCACCTGACTAAAGAATAAGGAGAAAAGAAGCAAGCATGGTTTCTCCTAAGTCAAGTTCCAACATGATAGTGTAGCGATGAGAAATGGCCTAACTAGATGTCCATACAAGCATGCAAAAGTCCCGAGAAGATAGAAAGAGTACAGATATCACTTTCTGACTTATGTTTTAGCATGATAACAGTTCCTGACATTCAATATAGCATGATATCCCAAATCCCATAACCGTTCTCACATGAATAGCAAATATTAAACATATAAACTGCTATTCATCCACAAATAACTATCCACCTATGCATGTCCAAACATATCCCCAAGTGGTACCCACCATCCAGGTAAAATACATGGCCTCAATATCATAATCAAATCCACATGCAAGGTTATGTGCTAACATAGCAATCCACATGTCCAAACCCACATGCATAATCCCAACCACGAGTATTGATCAATCAATAAGTCCAATAATAGGATCTCTCTAATATTCTTTGTGAGTATGTCATAAGTAGAGGGATATAGCAACCACCCACCTCGATCGCGAAGCATGGATCCACATGCACCCATACTCCTGGTAAACACGGCACGCCGCAAACACTGCAAAGGTAACCCAAACGGTGTACAATTAATCCAAGAAATGCACAATAAGCTGCTGTCCATACAACTAGCCACGAAAATGGATAATTCTCACCTACGAGATAAACTCAGAAAATTCCAAAAAAATAACCATTCCGATCCTCGTTGCGAGCCGATCGAAACGAGTACTTACATGTCCAAATCCGACACCTATAGGTCAAGAAACAATTAGAACATCGCCGTAAGCCAAAACCTTCACGAACACAAGTCTGCAGAAACTCAGTCCCAAAGAAGCTTAATTATCACCTTTGAAGAGTCCTTCAAAAATTTCGATAAAAATACGGGTGCGTTCCACACAAAGCGTAGATGTCGATCGAGTCTTCATACGTCTCATTCCGATGCCCGTAGACCGAGAAATCACCACAAAACTCCTCCGCTTTCCAAATCCTCACAGCGGTACAAGGGGTCAAAAGATACCTCGGGAACCATGCCAAATACCCAAAATAAGGCAAAGTGATCAACACAGAAATCGAAAGGGTACCTCTCGTGAACGCGCTGTTGCAAAAATCAGCTCAAAAGTCCATCGAGGTAGCTCAGGGGGTCTCGCGCACTGAAATGCGACGGTGGAAGCCAAAATCGAAGGAGCGTCGAGGTGCGCCACGTCGCAGAAAATGCCGATGTACAAACATCCAAAAATCCTAGAACTCCATCAAAGGGTGGAGGAGAGAGAGAGGAAGAACTTCTCTATAGGAAGCCCATAGAGAAGAAGCCCAGAAAAGAAGAAAAACTAGCCAAGGTGGCCTATTTATAGCCCAAGCCACCCACACACATGCATCCGGATTCGGGCGCCGGATTCGGGCGCCTGAATCCAGCCCACGGCCCGTTACTGTGCGCGCCCGAAAGTCCCTGGGCACGCCACGTCACCCGGTGCACGCCCCACGCGCCCGGCACACGCGCGCTCGCCAATCGCGGCGCGCCGCGTGGCGACGCGGTCCACGGCGGGAACCGTGGGCCGCGGTTCACGCCGGATCTGCCGGGTCACTGCGCCCGCCAATGAGCGGGCGACACGTGGCCCGGGCGGTCCATCGTGCGCCGCGCCCGCGCACCTATCGCGCATGCGTTGACGGGCCAATCCTTGCACACCATGTGTCACCGCCTCTACTCGCTGCGCCCGGTGCACGCACGCGATGCACCCGCAGAACCCGAAGCCGCCACGTGTCCCCAGCGCGCCCAATGGGGAGCCGCCACGTGACACACCAAACACTGAACACCGCGCCTGCCCGCGCTCGCACCGCCGCGCCTGCGCCTGCCCACGCCCGCGCTGCCGCACTCCGCCGCCTGCCCGCCGCCACCGGCGCTGCCCCGGCCGCCGAAACAGTAATTTCTGCCTCGAAATCCGTGTTTGCGCATCCGGACTCTGAAAAATACAAGTAAATAGCCCATTTTCATCATTTTCGCGTGCTGAGTCCAAATTCAAAGTCCGTTTTGCCAAATTATGCTTCTAAAATTTGTCAAAGGCATCCGGAAAGGTATTATTAATCCAATTTTCACATTGGGTCCATTCCTGAGGTCCGAATTGCGCACAAGCACCTCTAGAAGTCGTCGATCACACTGCAAAAGCTCTGCGGAGATCCGGGTCATCACATCCTCCCACACTAAAAGAAAGTTTCGTCCTCGAAACTAACACAACTCAACAGGAGTCTCAAATACAAGGGTAAGTAGTCATCAATAACGTCTCTAGCTCCCAAGTCACCACACACTCCCCGTGATTACTCCTCAAAAACGACCATAACCAGTACGACATTGCCTGATTGCGCAATTCCCTCATCTCACGAGCCAGAATTTACAACGACCGTCCCTCGTACTCCAAATACTCACAGATCTCAGCTGGAGCGAGTTAATCACGGGCAAGGGATCCAAAAGTATAACACTCCTGAGAGACGTGAAAAACCTCAGGGACTCCAACAAAAAAGGCTGGGGGAAAAAGAAAAGAACACCCAGTGCAACATGCACCAACAACACCCCCTGGCGCCAACTCAACCAGGGCGACCCGAAACACACCCGCACGATCGTCCAAGAAGGAAAGAAGCCCTATCAAGCTGGGGCCTAAACTCAGTCACACTCGGATCCTGACCATTCGAGTGAACTCCACAACCGAAGACTACCACCAAAAGGGACCCCCACGGACACAACCTCAAGCTCTGTTCACCTCAACAGTCCCACACAACGCCAACTGTGGAATCATCATACTCAATCTCAGACAACTCTCCCGCTCAAGGCATCCGCCACCACAGTGGCCCTGTCGGGGTGATACTAGATGCTCAACAATAATCCAACGATAACTCCACAGCCATTCTGGGAGGCATCACTAAAACTCGCAAATCCATCTCCCATCACTAGCAATGCTAAAGTCGGCGCTGGTATCGGTCTCATCATCCTTTCACCAAGCTCTTTTGTCACCGCCCAGCCCAAGAAGCTCCTCACCTCGATAATAAATGTCGATCTCGGCCAATCCCAAATAGCATCCATTTTGGCCGGAATCTCGAACAAGTAGGGGGGGTAGATGTCCAAATATCAACAACTCAAACTCCCAAGGCTGACTATAAACTCCCCCAGAAACGTGAAGCAAACCTCGGGTCTCTATCTGGAACAATATAGAGGCAGCAATCCAGGTAACCACACTACCTCATCCAAGTACAGTTAGGCTAGCCGCTCAAGTGACCAAGAAGTCTGCATCGGCGAAAAGCATCCGCTCCTCCCAGGGCCCCCGGTAATCCAACCACATGTCCATCGGCACAAAAGCTCGATCCGAGTACCTCAGTATCCCCGAAGCATTCACTGTAAAGTTCCCTGACTGATTGCTCGAAAGCTGATCTCTAATCCTGGTCAGGTGGGGGTTCTCACTCCATCTCTCTATGATCCTGCCCAGCGGTGTGGCTGCATGACTAAAGACATTCGTCTAGCAGAGATCCCAGGGGACACAACCTCTTGCTCGAGCCACCTCATCTCCTTAAGTAGTGGCGCCTGCTCTGTAATCATCATAGATAAGCTCAGCATCGCTCTCCTGCCCAAGGCATTTATGACCACATTGGCCTTGCCAGTAGGGTAAAGGATATCCACATCATAATCCTTCAATAGCTCTAACCATTAGTGCTACCTCAATTGCAGCTCTTCTGTGTAAACAGATACTTTAGGCTCTTATGGTCGGTACAAATCTCACAGTGCTCCTCATAAAGGTAGTGGCGCCACAACTTCAATGCAAATATCACGGCAACAAGCTCCAATTCATGGGTAGGGTAATTCTTCTCGTAATCCTTAAGCTGTCGGGATGCATAATCAATTACCCTACCCTCCTGCATTAGCACGCAACCAAGTCCACAATGCGATGCATCACTATAAATCACATATCCTTTCCTCATAATAGGGAGGGAAAGGATAGGAGTTATCATTAATCTGCACTTCAATTCCTCGAAGCTCCACATGCTTAGCAACGCTCCGAGAGTAAACTAGAATTTCATTGATGAACAACACCATGAACCGATCCAAGTACAGTCGAAAAATCTTGTTCATCATATCCATAAATGCGGTAGGGCATTAGTCAATCCAAAAAGCATGTCGGTGAACTCATAATGTCCGTATCGTGACCTGAAAGCTATCCTCGGGATGTCCTCAGCCTTCACCTTCAGTTGGTGGTAACCAGATTGCAAATCAATCTTCCAGAAGACGCAAGACCTTTGTAGCTGGTCAAACAAATCCTCATGCTCGGCAAAGGGTACCTGTCACGCCCCGGGGTCGAAACTTCGACACGGGCTCGCCAACAGATCCGCCGTCGACACGGGAAGCCCCGCACCGACGAAGCGTCTAACTTGCAAAAGATAGAACTACAGCTACACAGATATCAGAGCGGAAAAAGAAAGCTCTAATATAAAATCAGACTAATACAAAGCTGAAAATAAATACAAAGTCCATCTCCCCAAATACCTGAATAATACAAGGTCAGATACAAATAAAAATCCACCTATACAACATCTACGAATCCAAAAAGGGAGATAACTAAAACTAGAAATATAACAATACACAATGAATCCCACAGTCCGGGATGGTACATCTACCTCACTAAAAGAGGACTATGCTGGTAGGGAACTATCTCGTGACTCCCTGTCCTCGGTCCGTCGAGCCAGCTCGGGCAGGAACGGAAGAAAAAAACCTCAGCAACCTGTCACCGACAGAGGGTGTGAGAACTACATCCTACAGTAGTTCTCGGTGGGTACCGTCTCCAAGACCCACGGTCTGCCCACTAAGTCTACTAGAGGCATAAGATGACAGAAAAAGACTGTGATAATGAAAAATAAGCTGGAAAAGTATCTACAACTATCATGCCTCTATCTACTATGCTCAATGGGAAAAAGAACACAGATGATGGTATGCATCCACTCACTACTGCTAATATGTCATAAGTACTATGCTCAAAGAAAACTCTACTAAGACACATGCTATGCAGCCACTCACTCACAGTAACCCAAATCTCAGTGACTGCCCCATAGGGTCCAGTCAAGCCTGCGCCCCCTAGTGTATCAACCAGGGCGTCCCATCGGACTATCTCAATCTCACGCAAAGTGACCCCATGGTAACTCGGCCAGGGGTATCAAGCGACCACTAGTATATGAACTAGGCGCATTATCATCTCATCATCACACGCACCCGGGGCGTAACTTGAGGGGAGCAACCCCAACGAGCTCAAGTATCTCATCTGTCTCAGTAAGCGGCATATGCAGGCCATAATCCACGATCAAACAGATCGGTAACTCGAATACCCAAAAACCATCACTCAGTCGGAGAACCCTCCACGACTCAATCTCACAACACTAACTCACTAAAAGAAGGTACTACACAGCTGGGACAGCCGTCACTCCAAACGGCTCCCAAAAAGACACCCCACTCATAGGCGAGAAGAACCGACTGACGCAGCAAAGGTCCGAGAATCCCGTTAGGCCGGTGCCTAGAACCCCAATCAAACAAGAACAGACTCTAGGCTCAGCCTATCGAAGTTCTCGATCCTTTACCGTTCAGGGATTCGGCCCCTCTCGGTTAAAGTGGGAAACCAACTCAACACACCAAACTCACGGGCTGGAGATGCTCAACAGCCAGAACCGCGAAGGGTCCGAAAACCCCGGGAAACTAATACCTACGACCCCAATCAAACAAGAACAGGCTATAGGCGTAGCCTCCCGTTGTTTTCGACCCAAGAATGAAATCAACCCTTAGAATGCAGATCACTCACCCCGGCCGGGCGAGGAAATTTAGGAGAAAAGATGACCTTTATTATAAAATATCATTTCCACTCAACCCTCTTGGGGTGAGGATAAAATTGCCCCTTTTTGAAAACCGTCTTGAATTGAGAAAATCAACTTTTATAGATTTTAGTTCTTGAAAAATCAGTTAAAAACAAGTTTATTTTCTGAACTCCCAAGGGTTGATGCCGACGCCCAATCAAACAACAACAGGCTCCGACGACCCCTAGAAATTCAGAAGGAAAATTCTGGTTTACTAAAATCATGAGTGTCCAAAAACGTTCTGGGTTCAAGGTCCTGATAACACACGTGCACCACGATCACAACATGGTGGTGACGAGTAAAACGAAGAAATGACCAAAGACCCGGGACCACCGTTTACCCAAAACGGTTCCCAAAACACTAACACTGGCCTAACACAGCCACCAGACCCCACTCAGCCCCCAGGCCCGAGTGCAACACCCATCCCACAATACCCTGACCACTCGGCCCACTACCCGGGCGAGGAACTCTATGTCCAGAAGAAATGCAATGTGTGGGATGTCTAAAGCATAAAAGAACCTTGCCCAGATTAAGGTTCTCTATTGGTCTGGTTAAACACATGCAACATATGACGGGGGTGCTAGTCAAAGTTCCAATGAAACACTTAAACTAGCATGCAAAATCCTATCATAATAGAATTAGAAAGAAGTCCGCAGACTTGGAGAGAAAAAAACCAACGCACCTCGGTTTGCCACCAATTGCTCGTAGACACTTGCAATTGGGCTCCGTGCGATTACCTTGCCTCCACGTGGTCCGCATGCAAAACGATGCCCGCTGCCGAGGTCCGCATGCAAAATGGAGTCCGCACGCAAAACGAAGCACGCCGCCGGAGTCCACACGCAAAACGGAGCACGGTGCCGGAATCTGCACGCAAAACGGAGCACGGTGACGGAATCCGCATGCAAAATGGAGTTCGCACGTAAAACAGAGCACGCCGCCGGAGTCCGCACGCAAAACGAAGTCTGCACGCAAAACGGAGCACGCTGCCGGAGTCCGCACGCAAAACGGTGTAGTAAAACACGGTCCCTAACACGCATAAGAGCAAGGGGTCAAAACCAATGTCCAAAAGGACGCCTCAAAACTGTGCCAAAATACCGCAAAAATCAACACGCGGGACCTACCTCGACAGCGTCGCGCCGCCCATCCGGCCCTTTGGAACACCTCGCGCGCTCCGCTAGGTCCACGGCGCACCGCCGCACCCCACGAAGTCCCCTCCCTCACTCCCTCTTGGTGCTCGGTTGGAGAAGAAAGGGAAGAAGAGAGGAGAAATGGTGCTCGGGTGGAGAAGAAAGAAAAGAAGAAGAAGAGAGGGAGAAGGAGGAGAAGGGGTGTGCTCCCATGGACCCGGTCCACGGAGCCCCCCAATAGGGGCCCGCCACCTGGCAGTCCACCACACAGGGGCGCGCGCACCCGGCCCAGGCGCGCGCCCCCTGCGCCACGTGGTGAGCGTCCCTGTGCGCCACGCGGGCACCGCAGCCCGTGCGCCACACGGGCGCGTTACACCGCGCCACACAGGCGCGGGACACCCCGCGCGCCACACGGGCGCGCCCCCCCCCCCGCGCCCGCGCGGGCGCAAATGGGGGCCTGCCACGTGGCGGCCCCCGCGCTGACCCGCGCAGGCAGGCGCGTTTTCCCAACACGCCAGCTACGTCACCCTCGCGCAGAACGCCCCACGGCGCACCTCGGGATCCGCGCACACACCTCGAAAAACGCGCGCATCATCCGGGCTCCGAAAAAAGCAAGTAAATAGTCTATTCTCAACAATTTCGCGCGCTGAATCCAAATCCGAAGTCCGTTTTGCCAAATTCCAACTCTAAAAATTGCCGAAGGCATCCGGAGAGGTGATCTTTTATCCAAACTTCGCCCTGAGTCCAATTTTGACATCTGTGACGCGCGAAACCACTTCTAAACACTCGACGGGTCCTCCAATTCCCACGTGATCCCTTTTTAAGCCCGAAGTCCATCACTTGTGTCCAAATTACGCACAAACAGCACCGACACACCACGTAGGCCTCCAAAAACTGCCAAACAACTAGCAAACCCAACGCGGGGATCCGGGTCCTCACAGTACCTGTTCTGGATGGTCACTTCATCCAATTCCCAGTAATCCACACAAAGAGCCGAAGTGATCCATCCTACCATCTCACGAATAGCACCGGCGTCCCCAAAGGCGACACATAAAGCCTGATAAAATCCCCTATCCATCAAATCCTGGTGTGGTGTCCTCAACTCTCTAACTGGTGGCATGCAAGACAACTCCAATAGGAGAACATCCGGGAACTCGCAACCAAAGGGGGGTATCCCCGAGTTCCGGCGCCGCTGTAGGCCCTACAACTGTGCTAGCCAAAAAGGTTACACACCAAAGCGAATAACCCTCCTCGCTCGCGAAGTCAAAATCACAGAGGCGAAGAAAGCCCTCAAGTATCCCCGGTACACAACTCCTCCTGACCTGGCTCCCCAAGAAAACCGTCCTCGCGGCACAATCAACCGCCACGAAAGAAAAACTGAGCCAGCTAGTCTCACAGAGTACCACAACAACGTCCCATAGCTGAGTCAAGACCATCAGGTCTGCTGGCACTGCCCAGGACTCAAACTGCACCGGGCAGGACCAACAACACTCGTCCACGTGCCAAGTGTGATCGGGGATATAAGCCTCCCGTGCACGTGGTGACCGTCCTACCCCTGACCCATGCAATGAAGCAAATGCAAAATTAACAAAGAAGGGAATACTCCTATAATAAATAAGATATAAACCCTAATGCCCGGAGCAACTAAAACCTGCCACCAAACCGTCGGCTGTAACTTGTGTGCTCTAACACAGACTGCTAAAAAGAAATCATACCTGCGACATCCCGACCCACTGCCGTGGCGCCTTCCAACCTGGTGGCACAAACTCATCAGCTCGATGCAGGTGGTCGTCGCTCAGTCTGCCTGCAAATATCAAGACTAACCACAAGGCTGCACGACCTCTGCCTCTGCTCACACTAGGGCGACAAAGGTGGCCCTCCTCAGATAACACATCCATGCCACCGCTGTTGCCAGTACTGATGCTGATGCTGCTGTCGGGGTCCACCCGACCTATGGCGTCTCAGAAATCTACTATCCTGGGGAAAGAAATCGGGAATGCCTCTGCCGGTTGATCTACCTTCTATCACCCGGTGCCAAGCCCCTCTATGCAGAACTCGCCTCTGGCTGCGGATCCCAATCCAAAGGAACTGCAGCGCCAAACTCCATACACGACGCATACCCCATTGCGGTGTCCTAAATCTGTAACAGAAAGACCGAATGAGCTGAAGGGTATCCTGGCGCAATCCACTCTCAGACACAGATATTCTATGCGCCTTGTCCCTCAACACATGGAGCACACAATTCAGCAACTGCGTAAACTCTTTGACACAAGGAGACTCTCAAGTAATCTCTCCATCACTACCGAACGCGATCCTGCCTCCAAAGGCTCCATACTCAATCCCACAAATTGGGGTGATTCATCCGCCAAAGCTGGTTCACTCGATCGATGGTCCCACAGCTCATCTGCTGTCAACTATCCACCCTGCCTCGGTGCCCCATCACTAAACGTCGGCACGGGGGATGCTCGCTGCTCTGACAACTGTGTCACTGCTACCAGTTGCCCACTCCGCCACTGATCTGCCTCAAACACTCCTACCATCGAGATCCGGAGCTCTCTGACCCCAATCTGGGTATCCGACCCAAATCTAACCGCTCAGGCTCAACTGCTGCAACAAGGTGCACATAGGTCAAAACCCAACGTCGGGGAGATACCGCTCACCACGACAAAAACCGCAAATCAGCACACCACAACACTCGACCCAATCTAGCGAAAGTCACGAACATCCCCCTATTTCTGTAACTTTATATTGTCTGCAGCCAACATAACTGTCCCACAGAAATAGGATATGTCGATCCCCCTTCCCTAACAGGAAGAGTCAAATAATTAAATCACGGACTTTCGCAAAATATCGCGTCTCTCACGCCCTATAATCCTAGGGTCCGCCAAAAGCCTAGGGTTCCCTAAGTCCCAGCTGACCTATCCCTAAGCTCTGATACCACCAAATCATTCACACCCCGGGTGTAAACCAGAACCCGGGCCCGTCTACAGATCCGCCGTGTACACGGAATTTCCCGTGTACACGAAATGCCAGTAACCTGCTCAGATATAAGAGATACTAATAAAGAGCATAAAACAGAGCTGAACTAAAAACTAATACATCTCAAACTAAAGCTGGAAATAAAATACAGTACATCTGTAAAGATAATACATCTATCTCTCCCAGCTCACCAAAAATATACAAACAGCTGGCTAAAGCCAGACCCAAAAGTAAGGTACAACCGTCTGAGGAAAAAGGGTACAACAACAGTCCAGCTAACTCTCTCACCCTGCCATCTGATCTATCTACTCAGTTGTCCTCTCTCCTTGATCAGCCGCTGAAAGCCCAGCAGCTCCCACAGAAGACACTGCAAAACAAGGGGAAGAAAAGAGGAAAAGACAAATGGGGGTGAGAACTACAGATGAACCAGTAGCCTCCCCAAGTGGGTAAAGCCTCAAACTCTGACATGCCCACTAGGTCTACCAGAGGCAAAGGGAAGAAGAGGTGGTAAGCTATAAACAGTACTGCTGAAAAGAAAATGAAGCTACCACTACGATACCTCTAAATGCAGAGCCAGAAAGATGTAACTATAAGACTGCATCGGCGAATGTGCCTGACTGTATAAACCCAATCTAACGACCAGTAAAAACTGGCACTACCCGCTCTGCTGTCAAACTCATATGCGGGAATACTGACCGACTACTTACCAGTGCGGTCGCATCCCAAAATAGGTAACAGACCGACTACTTACCGGTACGGTCGCACCCAAAATAAATAACAGACCGACTACTGTCCGGTACGGTCGCATACTCCGGAGTGGCACTCGAGGGGAGCGACCCACACGAGTAAAAAAATCATGTCTCACAAGTACAGTAACCATGTCTCAATATCTCACTGTAGCAGGACTGGATCACGACAATGATCGAAGTGGGAAAATCCTCCACTAAAGATAACCGGATCCCCCAATCTAATGCAATAATACTCAATAAGTGGGAAAACTCCATCCACTAGAGAAATCCTATCTCCAATCTGATGCACAAGTAAACATCCGGTCAACCGCCCAATGTCCGCGGTCGCCGCAATACCCCACAACCCACAATCTGGCATGACAAATCCACTCAATAAACCCAGCTACACTATCCTACAACCCTGCTCAACCCGAGCAACAAGAACCACCTGACTAAAGAATAAGGAGAAAAGAAGCAAGCATGATTTGTCCTAAGTCAAGATCCAACATGATAGTGTAGTGATGAGAAATGGCCTAACTAGATGTCCATACAAGCATGCAAAAATCCCGAGAAGATAGAAAGAGTACAGATATCACTTTCTGACTTATGTTTTAGAATTATAACAGTTCCTAACATTCAATATTGCATGATATCGCAAATCCCATAACCGTTCTCACATGAATAGCAAATATTAAACATATAAACCGCTATTCAGCCACAAATAACTATCCACCTATGCATGTCCAAACATATCCCCAAGTGGTACCCACCATCCAGGTAAAATACATGGCCTCAATATCACAATCAAATCTACATGCAAGGTTATGTGCTAACATAGCAATCCACATGTCCAAACCCACATGCATAATCCCAACCACGAGTATTGATCAATCAATAAGTCCAATAATAGGATCTCTCTAATATTCCTAGTGAGTATGTCAGAAGTAGAGGGATATGTTGGGTTATGTCTAATAAGGATCTAAATAGGGGAAAAACCACCTAGAAGGGGGGTGAATAGGTGTAAACGATAAACACTCAAAAATCTTTGCGTAATAAAATCCAATGCGGAAATAAAAAATAACACGCAAGATTTTTACGTGGAAAACTCCATCACAGGAGTAAAAAAACACGGGACCGATAACACGGTGAAATCAACTAAGATTAAACACGTACAAAGGTGATATAACGTACTCCCACATGACTCAACCTTTTTCCATACGCTCCGAGTTGATCTTCTCCGCTTGCTCCGCAACGCGCCACGAATCCACGATTTGCGTCCAACGCCGAATCCACGGCGTCCAACGTCGAGTCCACGACGTCTGACCGAATCCACGGTCTCCACCAAGTAGTACGTCTCGATCACACGAACCTACCTCGCTCCGAATCCACGAGAGCGGTAGCACCTTGAATCCACAAGGCCACGCGAATCCACGTGCCGATTTTGGGAAAAATCGTTGTTTTGTTGGTGGTGATGATCCGCCGAAACTTAGATCAAAGATAGATCGGAAATGCAATCTAAGTATTCATTAATTTGATTCTACTCAAAATCTGAGTATGAAAACCTAGAATCAAATTAATTAATATAGATGAAGAAACATAGAATTAAATCTAGTTATTTTCTTTCTTCTCTATATGTGGATCTATAAGTTTTTCTCCGTTAATATTTTTCCGTCATTTTCTGGAGTATAAAACTTATCGTGGATCTCCCCTAAAAGATAGAATTAGGGTTTACTTATAGGTTAGAAACCATTGGAAGAGGATAAGAATCAAAAACTAACCTTATCTGGAAATTTTCAGGTCGATAGTCCGGACTGGAATTAGTGCGATCCGGACTGTCGTCATTAAACAGAGTTTTTCCAGAAAGACCACGTTCGGGGTCCGGACTGAAATCCCACGGTCCGGACTGTTCATGCAGTTTCTGCAAAATCCACGTTCGCGGTTCGGACTGAACAAGATGTGTTCCGGACTGGATTTGCGCATGAACTAACCTATGTTCGGGGTCCGGACTGTAGTACTCTGATCCGGATCCTGAACATATAACATGTCCAGTTTTTGATTTTTATGCGATTAAAAACCCATCCAAGTGTTTCTACATTATAAGAAGTATTCGGATCACCAAGATTGTTTAGTTAAACTTACCTGATCCTTTTGAATTCTTCTTTCTTGAGATTGAGGTATATGATCCAAGCTTCTTCATCTTCAATCTTCAAGACTTAAGCACTTTCACAAAATACGCCAAAATAAAATCCTTAACAATCTCCCCCTTTGGCGGTTTCGTGACAAAACATAGATCCACTTAAGAAAATTCAAAAAGATATTTTTGTTGCTATTACCATACAATAAAAATTTACATTTGGGATCCAAATAAACTAAATACATGAGATAAACTCCTAAAACAAACTCTAGACTTAGACGTTTGTACTCTCTGCAAAAAGAAGTAATTCTTGACAAGAGAAATCATTTGATACCTCAAGAATTTTAGCATTCAAAAAACCAACCAGAGAGATAGAGTTTATACTCACCATGACATTTATAAAATCAGATATGTATTAAAATACCAATCAGAGATAGACATATCTTTTGAGCAATAAAATCCAAATGTCATAAGTTTGTTAGTCAACAAACAACTTGTTAGTAATATTACATGCCCAAATAGTTAGTCGAGGCATGCATTCATTCACAGTACAAAACCAAAAGTTCTTTTGATACTTACCTTGCAAGTTTCAATGTTCCACACAAGTTCTCACAGAGACCATTGTTTTAACCAGTTCAAATCTCTCTCCCCCTTTTTGTCACTAAAGAAAGCCAAAATTACAAAAAAAATGAAAGGGAGTCAAAAGTTCAAAAATGTAAGAACTAAGACTAAAACCTGCAAAAACAAAAAAAGATTAGCTAGAAAAACAAAGAAACCCAAGATTAGATCATTAGAACAAATGATCATTCCAGATCAGACCTGTCTGAACTGCTACAGTCCAATTTGTTCAAAATTCCTTTAAGCATTCTTGATATTTTGGAACATTTTCTTTTTATCTGTTGTTGTCCAGAATTGATGTGTTCTATGTCAATGGCCATTATTTCTTGTTCAATAGACAATCTCCGCTATTCTCGTTGGATAGAGGACAATATATCAGCTTCTGTGGTGTTTCTCCTGGAGGTCGAAGGAGGTTGTGTGGATGCGGACGATGCATTTTGACCTGCATTCCATGGAGATTCTCTAGGCAGAGAGTGTGCTCTGGCGAGGGGTTCATTAATCTGAATTCCACTGCCCCTTGAATTCTTTCGCCTAGTGTACTGCTTGGTTGTTGAAGAAGACTTCATCAACTTTTTGTTCTTTAAATAAAACCTATCTTCGTCATCAACAGCCTGTTGTACTTCTTTACAAAATGCGTCCCAATCCTCTTCATCTTCTGATTCTGACTCAATTTGAGGAACATTCTTTGCCTCTTCTTGATTTGTTCCATCTTGTTCCTTTTTAACAGATGCTCGAGTTCCCACTAATGCTACAATGAGCACAATAATCCAAGCAAAAACCATCCTTGCTAGTGCGTTAGTCAAGAACAACCTGCGAGCAAAAACTCAAGAACACGAAAAAATTGTTTATTTTTAAAAATTTAAAAAATTGTACCTAAACAATCATTATCGTGTAGAGAAACTAGGAATCAAATTAGTTTTGCAAAAAGAATTTTAAAAATAGATCAATCCCATGACTTTCAAAAATTCTCATTATATGCCCTAAAACCGAATTTTCAGAAATCGAAGCCTAAAAATCCGTTAATCAAGAGAATACCAAGCATATAAACAAAACTAATCTACTCAGAGTTCTTATTTCAAAAGAAATTTGACCAAAAACTTGTCACGCCCCCGGAGGTTTTTGAGTCTATCAAAGCGGAAAGTTGCGTGTATTATTTTTTTTTCTTAACAAGGTAACTTAAACCTCATCCCCGGTGCATGCCAGACCGCCACATACACAAATTCTCTCTGCCCACGGACAGAGTCTCCTTTGTATATGCACGGCGTCTCATTTACAACATCATACATCAACCATCAACCATACAATAGACATACATCGTCAAATAGAGTTCAGTAATTTAACTAATGTTTTAAAAGACCGGTGTCCACTCGACACCTTGTTATTAAAGCGGCATCAACGTTTGGAAAGAATAAAACCAGCGGTTGCAAAACCCGTGCCCACACGGCACTTCGTTTTGAGAAAACATTTTCGAAATCATTTGGTTTATCATGAAAACGTGCCGCGTATGAAGACATCACTATAAGTATCCAAGTATAAAAGTACACCTCATCCACAGCGCTAACTCATACATGTCCATGACTAATATGATCCACAAGCAAATTAACTATTTAAAGTATAAGGAAAACTAGATAAAAACCCAAGTATCCTGACTACGGTCCTCGCGACGCAGTCTCACCGCCCTCCCGGCTAACGCACCTGGTAACACCTGTCACGGAGTGGGTAAAGTCAGTGACAAACAAAGTAGATGTCTAAGTATCAAAAGAGAATAAGGAGCAAACCGATTACACCGGAACCTTTCGCTAAAACCCTGTACATAATTAAGCTGGGCACCAACCCCAGATTTATCAATTAAGTTGGGCACCAACCCCAGAGTACCTGTCGGAGAGACTAAAGTCTCCCCTCGTGCGCAAACACCTTTTTGATGCTTTTAACCTCTTCACGGTGCTGGTGTGCTATTTGCAGCAGGCGCGAAGAGGTCCTCATGGCTCCCACCCCTTTGTGAGGTACACGGGTCAAAAAGACCACTTCTCCGGAAAAGTACACCCATGCGGAGGCCAATCCGCCTGTGTACGTGTAGCATCCGAAAACGGATTTGCCGAGATCGGCGTGTAGTGAGAACCGCGACCGCAGCCGCTTCAATTGTTAGATAAAATACAATTATGCGAAAGGTTAAACTGTCCATCTACTTTGTTAGACAAATTAAGAGCATTTTAATGATGATAGATGCACTTACTGCACTTGTTGCACTTATAGCAACCGTACCCACCTAGTTGAAGAGAAATCGGAACACCTGAATCCTTCGCGCACCCCCGCTGCGCACCTGGACCTAAAGAAAGTCCGCAAGGATAACTATAGTCAAAACGTGTACTAACATCCCAAAACAAAAGACCCAATTTACTCTTTTCGACAGAAAAGTCCAACACCGTCCGGGTTGACGAAAACCGGAATCCCGCGCCGCCGTCGCCGTCCGTCGGAGCCCCGCGCGGTTCGGAACCGCGCGGCGTGTCTCCGCGGGCGGCGCCCACGCGGCGTGGCGCCTCGCGCGGGTGCTGCCCGTGCGGCGGCCGCGCGACGTCCGCGCGGGTGCGGCCCGTGAGGCGGCCGCGCGACGCCCGCGCGGGTGCGGCCCCGCACGGCGCCCGCGCGCGGGGTTGCCCGCGCGGCGCCCGCGTGGGTGCCCCGCGCGGTTGCGGGTCCGCGCGGGTGCCGCCCGCGCGGCGCCAGCGCGGTGCCCGCGCGGTTGCGGGTCCGCGTGGGTGCCGCCTGCGCGGTTGCGGGTCCGCGCGGGTGCCGCCCGCGCGGCAGCCGCGTGGTGCCCGCGCGGTTGCGGGTCTGCGTGGGTGCCGCCCGCGCAGTAGCCGCACGGTGCCCGCGCGGTTGCGGGTCCGCGCGGGTGCCGTCCGCGCGGGTGCCGCCCGCGCGGTCCCATCACCGCTTGCGGCGGCGATCGGCCGTCCGCGATTCTCCTCCGCGCGATGCCCTAGCGGCACCGCGCGCCTCCGCCGTCCGTTCCGTGCCCTAGCATGACGACGATGACGGCGACGGTGACGGATACGACGGAGAACCCAAGAACTCAAACAAAAGGACGACGGAAAAATGCCAAATAATTTATAGCAATTATTTTACTAACCGAAGATCGACGGGAAGGTTGTCCGGTCGCGTTCTTGCCTTCGGTTCGATGTCCGGAAAGATCTGGCTCCTTCTCTTTCTCCTTTCCCTTTCTTCCGGCTAGGGTTCCGTCTTTTCCTTTTTCTCTTTCTTTCTCTCCTCACCGGTTAGGGTTTTATTTTTCTTTTCTTTTCTTTTCTTTCCGATAATCGGGATCCCTTATATAGCTCGTATTATATCTTTAATTAATTTTCTCTTTAATTCGTACGTAAGAAAATTCTATTTTCCGTCATCAGATAATTAATTAATTAATTAATTATCTCCTACGAGATAACCCACCTTATCTCCAACGGGTGCAAGATATTTCGCACCGATTCCGATGCATGACTAATCACAGTATCACTAAGAATTCCGTTCCGGGAGATCCCGACATCGGATTTCAGATCCGATCGCACCGTCGGCCATCATTTTCCGCGCTCTATCGCAGAAAAGTACCAGCACCACACACTGGCCAACTTTTAACAATTAAATAATTTTATTCCTCTTAAGGGCTTAAATGGTTTAAATGTGAGTCAAAAATACCCCCTAAGGGCCGGATCACTACACCACTCACACTTTATAAAAAGTTTCGTCCCGAAACTTAAGTACAAACCCCGCTAATCAATTCGAGAAAACATTCTCTCATCTTCGATTCCAGTTCCCAAGTCGCCTCGCGCTCTTCGTGGTTGCTCCACTGGACCTTTACATAGGGGATTGTTCGTTTGCGCAACTTCTTGTCCTCTCTCGCCAAAATCCGCACCGGCGTCTCCTCGACGCTTAAATCCTCTCGCAACTCGATGGTGGAGGCATCCAAGGCATGAGAGGGATCAGCTAGGTACTTCCAGAGCTTTGAGACATGGAACACGTTATGGACTCGTTCGAGGTTCGGCGGCAGGGCTAATCGGTACGCCACCGGTCCTACGCGTTCTAGGATGTCGAACGGTCCTATGTACCTCGGGCTTAACTTTCCCTTTATGCTGAAGCGTCGGTTCCCCTTGGAGGGCGAAACACGGAGTAACGCATGCTCACCCACCATGAACTCTAAGTCTCGGCGTCTGTTGTCCGCGTAGCTTTTCTGTCTGCTCTGGGCGGTCAGTAGCCTTTGTCTAATCAATCGCACCTTTGCTTCGGTCTCCTCCACCAAATCTGGGCCCAGAAACTTACGCTCACCCAAGTCGTCCCAGCATATTGGAGACCGACAGCGGCGCCCGTACAGGGCCTCGTATGGTGCCATCTGAATGCTGGCCTGGTAATTGTTATTGTAAGCAAATTCCACTAGGGGCAAACATCGTGCCCACCCTTCGCCCAAGTCCAAAACGCATGCTCGAAGCATGTCCTCCACAATTTGTATCACCCGCTCTGATTGTCCATCGGTCTGCGGGTGAAAAGCCGTACTGAAGTGCAACTTGGTTACCATTGCTCGCTGCAGGCTCTGCCAAAAGTTTGACACAAATCGCGTGTCCCTGTCCGACGTGATGGATGTCGGCACCCCATGCAACCTTACTATCTCGTTGATGTAGGTTTGTGCCAGTCGTTCTCGCGTCCACGTCGTGTGTATGGGCAGAAAGTGGGCCGATTTCGTCAGACGGTCCACAATCACCCATATTGCATCGTGTCCCTGTGACGATCTCGGGAACCCGGTCACAAAATCCATGGTAATCATGTCCCACTTCCACTCGGGCACCGGTAAGGGTTGCAATTTTCCTGCCGGATGCTGGTGCTCGGCCTTCACCCGTTGGCACACCAGGCAGTGTGCCACAAACCGAGTCACGTCTCCCTTCATTTTGGGCCACCAGAAGGTCTGTTTGACGTCCTTGTACATCTTCGTTCCCCCGGGGTGCGCTGCATATGGAGCAGTATGCGCCTCCCGCAGGATTTCCTCTTTGAGTTCCGGTAGATCCGGCACGCAGATTCGTCCCCGAAATCGTATCGTGCCGTCGGAGTTTACTATGAAATCACCTTCTTGGTCGGCAGTTACTCTACTTCGCACCAGCTGGAGTTGGTCATCAGTCGACTGCCCCTCGAGAATTCTGTCAAGCAAGGTAGGTCTGACCACCAGTGTCAGAAGTTGTGCGACTGTACCCGCCGGTACTACTTCTAGTCTTAATCGCAAAAATTCCGCAATCAGACTATCTTGTTGGGTGATGGCACTTACCCCTGTCTCCTCGGCCTGCCCCTTGCGGCTCAGGGCGTCGGCCACCACGTTTGCCTTTCCCGGGTGGTAGTGGATCGTTAAATCGTAATTCTTCAGTAGCTCGAGTCACCGTCTTTGTCGCAAATTTAACTCCTTTTGGGTGAAAAGGTACTTAAGACTTTTATGATCTGAGTACACATTAGAGTGTGCCCCATACAGGTAGTGTCTCCAAAGCTTGAGGACGAACACAACCGCTGCGAGTTCCAAATCGTGCACGGGGTAGTTCCGCTCGTATTCCTTGAGCTGCCTTGACGCATAGGCTATAACCTTTCCCCGTTGCATGAGTACTCCACCCAGTCCGTTTCGCGACGCATCGCAATACACTTCATAATCCTCCCCTGGTTCTGGCAGGGCGAGAATCGGGGCTCGCGTCAATCTATCCTTGAGCTCCTCGAAGCTCCTCTGACATTTGTCCGTCCAGATGAACTTTTCCCCCTTTCTAGTCAAACAGTTTAAGGGGGTGGCTATCTTGGAGAAACCCTCCACGAAGCGCCGGTAGTACCCGGCTAATCCCAGGAAGCTTCGAATCTCCGTCACCGTCGTCGGTTGGGGTCAGTCCGTCACCGAATCTATCTTCTTCGGATCGACTGCGACTCCAGCCGCCGAGATTACGTGCCCCAAGAAGCCGACCTCACGGAGCCAAAACTCACACTTTTTGAGTTTGGCGTAGAGTTTCTGTTCCCGTAGGGTTTGGAGGACTGTGCGCAGATGTTCTTCGTGTTCCTCGTCTGTACGGGAGTAGATGAGGATATCGTCGATGAAGACCACCACGAATAAGTCCAGGAAGGGTTTGAATACCCTGTTCATCATGTCCATGAACACCGCCGGGACATTTGTGAGCCCGAACGGCATTACTGTAAATTCGTAATGGCCGTAGCGAGTCCGGATAGCCGTTTTGGGGATGTCCTCCCCCTTGACCTGGACCTGATGATAGCCCGACTGTAGGTCAATCTTTGAAAACACCGTCGCCCCCTATAGTTGGTCGAAGAGGTCGTCGATCCTTGGCAGGGGGTACTTGTTCTTAACGGTGACCTTATTTATCTCCCGGTAGTCGATGCACAACCGGAGACTTCCGTCCTTCTTCCTCGCAAACAGGACGGGCGCGCCCCAGGGTGACGCGCTAGGTCTGATGAAACCCTTATCCAAAAGGTCCTCCAAATGTGCCTTGAGTTCCTTCAACTCCGCGAAGGCCATCCTGTACGGTGCCTTGGTGATGGGTTTGGTGCCGGGAAGTAGTTCAATAGGGAAGTCGACCTCTCGTTCCGGTGGCATTCCGGGGAGCTCTGCCGGAAATACATCCGAAAATTCCTTTACCACTGGAATTTCGAAAGGCAATGGAACGGGTCGGGTGGTTAAATCTACCGAGGCTAGATAGGCCACGCACCCACCCTCCATCAACTTCCTAGCCTGCGACGCGGAGATGATAGCCAAAAAGGAAGTGCTTTTACATGC
Source organism: Tillandsia leiboldiana (assembly GCA_029204045.2). NCBI lineage: Eukaryota > Viridiplantae > Streptophyta > Magnoliopsida > Poales > Bromeliaceae > Tillandsia > Tillandsia leiboldiana. The sequence goes on from CM055066.1 coordinate 8,265,644, forward strand.
CAAGTACACGTTTTCTGGGAATCCCGGCTTCTGTAGTTGCACCTGGCGCTTCTCGTAGTCGATGACCGCCTGATACTCGGTAAGCCAGTCCATGCCCAAAACCACGTCGTATTCTTTTAGCGGTATGACCACCATATCCCAGGGGCACGACAACCTTCCCAGTCTTATTGAACACGAGGGTACTAGGCCAGTCGCCGCGATTGGCCCCCCAGGGGTCTGGACGGTCAGTAAGACATCAAGGGGACTACTTTCTAGCAGATGTGTTTGCGCAAAAGTGCGGGAAATAAAGGAGCGAGTCGCCCCGGTGTCAAACAGGGTTCGAGCTCGAAAATTAGAAACGGAGGTAATACCTGCGACCACATCCTCTGGTAGTGTCACTCCATGCTGGCCCATGGAGTAGAGCCTCCCTCCTGGTTGTGGTCGCGATTCTCCTTCTGCTCTTGGCGCCGGAGGGTGTGGGGGCATCCCCGTTGATGCTCTACCCCGTCCTGGTGGCTGCGCCATTGGGGTGGAAGCTGCGGAGGATGCCGCTCCAGTATTCAGGGGACAGTTGAATCGGAAATGCCCCAGTTTGCCGCAGCGGTAACAGTGATCCTGTCTCTTAGGGCATTCCGTCACTGGATGCGATGCTCCGCAAATAACACATGGCTTGTTCGCTGGTCGCGGCTTTCCGGTAGGCGCACTCTTGCTTCCTTGTTGCGTCTTGTGGTACTTTGGGGGTCGGCTCCCACCAGACGGGCCCCCTCCCAGGTATGTCTGTGTCCGCTTCCTCTCCCGGTTATTTTCTAATCCCTCACGTCGAGCTCGGGTGATAGCGAATCCCCGCTCCACAATGGTGGCCCTGTCCACCACCTCCCTGAACGTGCGCAGGTCCGCTGCCTGAACCATCTCGAAGATGTCGCTCCGTAACCCGTCCACAAAAAGACGGGCCTTATGGGGTTCATCCCGTATAACAAACGGGACGCAGTTAACCAATCTTACAAACTCCCTTTGATATTCCATGACCGAGCGGTTCCCTTGTCTAATGTTCTTCAGGTCGTCTTCCAATTGCCGCTTGACGCTATCGGAGAAGAAAGCGCCAAAAAGTTCCTCTCTAAAGGCCGACCATGTCGGTAGCGGGTCGTTCGTAGACGGATCCGGGCGTACCGTCTTCCACCAGATGCGTGCATTCCCTTCGAGAAAGTGGACGGCTAGTGGAACCCGCTCGTGCTCCTCCGTCAGTAGGTCCTCGAAGAGTTTTTCCATGGTATCCACCCATTTCTCGACGACCCATGGATCGGTCGTCTCTCCCTCGAAAGTGGGAGGGTCATGCTTCTTGAACTTAGTCAAATTCGTCCTGACCCTTTCTCGCGTCGCTCGTTGCTCTGTGATCCCTCCTGCAGCGGCGGACCCCCCAAGAGTAGGGGTCGTTCCTACCTCTCCCGCTGTCGCTCCCAACACGGGCCCCGAGGTCGTCGGAGTAGGTACATCCCTTGGGGCTGGGGGCTGTTCCGTCGTCGTACCACCCGTCCCTTGCGGTTCCGTAGTGGGTGCGGTGGTTTCGGGCGGAGGGGTCGGATCGCACTCGGCTGGCGCGGTTGCCTGTCGCTGCGTCAGTTGACGAACCTGCTCCGTCAGCGTCGCTACCTGCCCGGCCATTTCCCGCAGTTGTCGCCGGAGGAGCTGGTTCTCTGCGGTGGCCGGGGTCACTCTGTCCGCGTCCGCATTCTCGATGGACGATCTAGTCCGGGCCATCGTCCGCTATAAACAGAGAAACCATGTTAACCCTAAGGTTATAACCCTAGCACCCTGTCTTACGATTACACCTATATTACGTCCCCTTTTTCCCCGTACTCTCACGTACTACCGCACCTACACCTTGGTTATCTCATGTCCAATTTGCTTGTGGCACCTTGCACTGTGGATGTGGATCACGTCTACTATGGTTATGGTTGTTTTTCTCTGATACCATTTAATCTGTCACGCCCCCGGGGGTTTTTGAGTCTATCAAAGCGGAAAGTTGCGTGTATTATTTTTTTTCTTAACAAGGTAACTTAAACCTCATCCCCGGTGCGTGCCAGATCTCCACATACACAAATTCTCTCTGCCCACGGACAGAGTCTCCTTTGTATATGCACGGCGTCTCATTTACAACATCATACATCAACCATCAACCATACAATAGACATACATCGTCAAACAGAGTTCAGTAATTTAACTAATGTTTTAAAAGACCCGGTGTCCACATCGACACCTTGTTATTAAAGCGGCATCAACCGTTTGGAAGGATAAAACCAGCGGTTGCAAAACCGTGCCCACACGGCACTTCGTTTTGAGAAAACATTTTCGAAATCATTTGGTTTATCATGAAACGTGCCGCGTATGAAGACATCACTATAAGTATCCAAGTATAAAAGTACACCTCATCCACAGCGCTAACTCAGACATGTCCATGACTAATATGATCCACAAGCAAATTAACTATTTAAAGTATAAGGAAAACGAGATAAAAACCCAAGTATCCTGACTACGGTCCTCGCGACGCAGTCTCACCGCCCTCCCGGCTAACGCACCTGGTAACACTGTCACGGAGTGGGTAAAGTCAGTGACAAACAAAGTAGATGTCTAAGTATCAAAAGAGAATAAGGAGCAAACCGATTACACCGCGAACCTTTCGCTAAAACCCTGTACATAATTAAGCTGTGCACCAACCCCAGATTTATCAATTAAGTTGGCACCAACCCCAGAGTACCTGTCGGAGAGACTAAAGTCTCCCCTCGTGCGCAAACACCTTTTTGATGCTTTTAACCTCTTCACGGTGCTGGTGTGCTATTTGCAGCAGGAGCGAAGAGGTCCTCACGGCTCCCACCCCTTTGTGAGGTACACGGGTCAAAAAGACCACTTCTCCGGAAAAGTACACCATGCGGAGGCCAATCCGCTGTGTACGTGCAGCATCCGAAAACGGATTTGCCGAGATCGGCGTGTAGTGAGCACCGCGACCGCAGCCGCTTCAATTGTTAGATAAAATATCAATTATGCGAAAGGTTAAACTGTCCATCTACTTTGTTAGACAAATTAAGAGCATTTTAATGATGATAGATGCATTTACTGCACTTGTTGCCACTTATAGCAACCGTACCCACCTGTTGAAGAGAAATCGGAACACCTGAATCCTTCGCGCACCCCCGCTGCGCACCTGGACCTAAAGAAAGTCTGCAAGGATAACTATAGTCAAAAACGTGTACTAACATCCCAAAATAAAAGACCCAATTTACTCTTTTCGACGGAAAAGTCAAACACCGTCGGGTTGACGAAACCGGAATCCCTCGCCGCCGTCGTCAGTCCGTCGGAGCCCCGCGCGGTTCCGCGAACGCGCAGGGGTCTCACGCGGGCGGCGCCCACGCGGCGCGGCGCCGTCGTGGGGTGCTGCCCGTGCGGCGGCCTCGCGCGACGCCCGAACAGGAGTGCGGCCGTGCGGTGGTCGCGCGATGGCCGGGGCTGAGGCCGAGAGGCGCTCGCGATTGCGCGGGGTTGCGGCCCGCGTGGGGTCGCGCAGCGGGGTTGGCGCCCGCGCGGTGCGGCGCCCCGCGGGTTGCCCTCCCGCGGCGCCCGCGAGCGGTTTCCCCGGGTGCCGGTTGGGGGCAGTCCGCCCCGCGCGCTTCCGCGGCGGTGACACGAGCTTCGTGCCCTACCGCTCCGCGCGGGGCCTCCGCGCGGCGCCCGAGCGTGGGTGCCGCGCGGTTGCCGCCGGTTTCCCGCGCGGCTCCTCCCCAGCCGCGGCGGCGCGCCAGCGCGGTGCCCGCGCGGTTGCGGTGTACGCTGGGGTGCCGCCCGCGCGGTAGCCGCGCGGTTGCGGTTTCTCCGCGGGTTCCGCGCGGTGCGTGGGCCGCGCGGCGCCTCGCGGGTACGACCCGCGCGGAGCCCGCGCGGGTCCATCGCCGCTTGCGGCGGCGATCGGCCGTCCGCGATATTCCTCCGCGCGATGCCCTAGCGGCACCGCGCGCCTCCGCCGTCCGTTTCGTGCCCTAGCATGACGACGATGACGGCGACGGTGACGGATACGACGGGAACCCAAGAACTCAAACAAAAGGACGAGGAAAAAATCCCAAATAATTTATAGCAATTATTTTACTCACTGACAGATCGACGGGAAGGTTGTCCGTTCGCATTATTGCCTTCGGTTCGATGTACGGGAAGAGGGCTCCTTCTCTTTCTCCTTTCCCTTTCTTCCCGGCTAGGGTTCGTCTTTTCTTTTTCTTTCTTTCTCTCCTCACCGGTAGGGTTTTATTTTCTTTTCTTTCCGATAATCGGGATCCCTTATATAGCTCGTATTATATCTTAATTAATTTCCTATTAATTCGTACGTAAGAAAATTCTATTTTCCATCATCGGATAATTAATTAATTAATTAATATCCCCTACGAGATAACCCCCTTATCTCCAACGGGTCCAAGATATTCGCACGGATTTTGATGCATGACTAATTACCGTATCGCTAAGAATTCCGTTCCGGGCGATCCAGACATCCGATTTCAGATCCGATCGCACCGTCGGCCATCATTTTTCGCGCTCTATCGCAGAAACGTACCAGCACCACACACTGGCCAACTTTTAACAATTAAATAATTTTATTCCTCTTAAGGGCTAAATGGTTTAGATGTGAGTCAAAAATACCCCTGAGGGCCGGATCACTACAAACTAATCAAAAACGAAAACGTTACAATTTTCCATGCCGTTTTGAGAAAGTTGAGAAAAACTGTGAAAACTATGTTTTAATCATAAAAACTTACTTGAATTCGAAGAATGAGAAAGAAAGGGCTCCAAATCGGTTGTTTTCTAGTGAGAGAACCTCTGGAGTCTTGGAAACAAAAGTTTATTGTAAAAGGAAATCAAAACCCTTTGTTTCTTATAAACCCTAGCCGCGGTCCGGAACGGATCAAGAATCCAGTCCGGATCGGTACCCGCAGAGTATATGCTAATTCGGGATCCGGAACGGGGAATTCCAGTCCGGATCGGCTCCAACTTTTCTTCAGAAAATTTAGAAACATTCCAGAAATCCAGAAAAAGATGTAAGCTTTGCATGTCAACTTTAAACAAAAGTCATCGTTTATATCAAGAGAAATAGATTATGCTAATCTATCAATAATATTCAAGTAATGAACGAAAATTTATAAAAATTAAACCTTTAAAGTTGAACATTATCAAAAACATCCATCACAATCTATGAGTAATGTGTTTATCAAATCATTTTCTTGCAAGAAAAATATAAGCACCAGATCGATAGATGTTTGAATCCCCAATAAGTAGATAATCTATCTAGTCATTTATGTAAGGAGTGGGTCTTTGAGCATCTTTCAATAAAAATACCCACCTTATACAAACCTTAACAATTTGACAGAGTCAAGTATTCCAAAAAGCATATATCTAATCAAACTCGAAAAACCATGCTAGGTATACATGTGGTAGCTGCACACAGTACTCGGACGACGAGGTGGTAGCTCTTCCTCCATGTGGTGGAGTTTCACACTCCTCATTGGGATGTAACTCTTTCCACATCTTTTGAGCATAACATTTTGATAACTCCCCCTCAATTGGCTACACTATTTAAGATATGAGGTATTCAACCAAAGATTGATCTCGAGTTCATACTTAAACTCAATTTTCACATATGATAAACCCTATACCAAGAGATCACAGAGAGAGAAATTGACTTTATCAATTAAAGATGACTTAATTGACCTAGATGCTCATTGCATCAAATGAATTATTATGATATCCAGCGCATAATAAATTTTAACTATATGAAAGGATGCAAGTAAAGTCAATTACATATGCTCAATAATGTTCTATGTACAACATGATAAGGAACAAAAACACAAACAAAACCAACCTAAGCAAAGGTTTCAAAAAGAGTTATTTCAAAGAAAAACATTCCTATGCTTACGCAAATGAATCAAACCGTTTTTGATCCAAGGGTTTTGTTAAAAAAGTCACGCTAATTGATCTCAGCCTGAAATATAAGAAATTTGAAGAATACTCGATTCA
>CM055066.1:8271767-8329053 GCA_029204045.2 Tillandsia leiboldiana
ATCCCCGTTGATGCTCGACCCCGTCATGGTGGCTGCCCATTGGGGTGGAAGCTGCGGAGGATGCCGCTCCAGTATTCAGGGGACAGTGGAATCGGAATAATGCCACAGTTTGCCGCAGCGAGGTAACAGTGATCAGGTCCTCTTAGAGCATCCGGCATGGATGCGAGTGCTCCGCAAATAACACATGGCTTGTTCGCTGGTCGAGGCTTTCGGTAGGCGCAACACTGTTGTTCCTTGTTGCGTCTTGTGGTACTGTGGGGGTCGGCTCCCACCAGACGGTGCCCCCTCCAGGTATGTCTGTGTCCGCTCCTCTCCCGGTTATTTCTAATCCTCACGTCGAGATCGGGGTGATAGCGCTATCCGAATCCAAAATGGTGGCACATCCCACCTCCCTGAACGTGCGCAGGTCCCGCTGCCTGAACCATCTCGAGATGTCGCTCCGTAACCGCAACAAAAAGAGGGCCTTATGGGGTTCACCCGTATAACAAAGGGACGCAGTTAACACAATCTTACAAATCTCCTTTGATATGCCATGACCGAGCGGGTCCCTTGTACTAATGTTCTTCAGGTCGTCTTCCAATTGCGCTTGACGCTATCGAGAAGAAAGCGCCAAAAAGTTCCTCTCTAAAGGCCGACCATGTCGGTAGCGGGTCGTTCGTAGACGGATCCGGGCGGACGTCTTCCACCAGATGCGTTGCATTCCCTTCAGCAAGTGGACGGCTAGTGGAACCCGCTCGTGGATCCTCCGTAAGTAGGTCCTCGAAGAGTTTTTCCATGGTATCCACCCATTCTCGACGACCCAGGAATCGGTCGTCTCTCCCTCGAAAGTGGGAGGGTCATGCTTCTTGAACTAGTCAAATTCGTCCTGACCCTTTCTCGCCACGTCGCTCGTTGTCGTGATCCATACTGCAGCGGCGGAACCCACAGAAGCTAGGGGGTCGTTCCTACCTCCCGCTGTCGCTCCCAACACGGGCCCCGAGGTAGTGGTAGAGTAGGTTACATCCCTTGGGGCTGGGGGCTGTTAAGTCGTCGTAACCACCCGTCCTTGCGGTTCCGTATGGGTGCGGGTGGTTTCGGGCGGAGGGGTCGGATCGCACTCGGCTGGCGCGGTTGCCTGTCGCTGCGTCAGTTGACGAACCTGCTCCGTCAGCGTCGCTACCTGCCCGGCCATTTCCCGCAGGTGTCGCCGGAGGAGCTGGTTCTCTGCGGTGGCGGGGGTCACTCTGTCCGCGTCCGCATTCTCGATGGGACGGATCTAGTCCGGGCCATCGTCCGCTATAAACAGAGAAAACCATGTTAACCCTAAGGTTATAACCCTAGCACCTGTCTTACGATTACACCTATATTACGTCCCTTTTCACGTACTCTCACGTACTACCGCACTTACCAACTTGGTTATCTCATTGTCCAATTTGCTTGTGGCACCTTGCACTTGGATGTGGATCACGTCTATTTTTTTTTACTATGGTTATGGTTGTTTTCCTGATACCATTTAATCTGTCACGCCCCCGGGGTTTTGAGCTATCAAAGCGGAAAGTTGCGTGTATTATTTTTTTTTCTAACAAGGTAACTTAAACCTCATCCCCGGTGCGTGCCAGATCTCCACATACACAATCTCTTGCCCACGGACAGAGTCTCCTTGTATATGCACGGCGTCTCATTACAACATCATACATCAACCATCACCATACAATAGACATACCTCGTCAAACAGAGTTCAGTAATTTAACTATGTTTTAAAAGACCGGTGTCCACTCGACACCTTGTTATAAGCGGCATCAACGTTTGGAAAGGGATAAAACCAGCGGTTGCAAACCCGTGCCCACACGGCACTTCGTTTTGAGAAAACATTTCGAAATCATTGGGTTATCATGAAAAGGCCTGCGTATGAAGACATCATCAACTATAAGTATCCAAGATAAAAAGTACACCTCATCCACAGCGCTAACTCATACATGTCATGACTAATATGATCCACAAGCAAATTAACTATTAAAGTATAAGGAAAACGAGATAAAAACCCAAGTATCCTGACTACGGTCCTCGCGACGCAGTCTCACCGCCCTCCCGGCTAACGCACCTGGTAACACCTGTACGGAGTGGGTAAAGTCAGTGACAAACAAAGTAGATGTCTAAGTATCAAAAGAGAATAAGGAGCAAACCGATTACAACGGAACCTTTCGCTAAAACCCTGTACATAATTAAGCTGGGCACCAACCCCAGATTTATCAATTAAGTTGGGCACCAACCCCAGAGTACCTGTCGGAGAGACTAAAGTCTCCCCTCGTGCGCAAACACCTTTTTGATGCTTTTAACCTCTTCACGGTGCTGGTGTGCTATTTGCAGCAGGAGCGAAGAGGTCCTCACGGCTCCCACCCCTTTGTGAGGTACACGGGTCAAAAAAGACCACTTCTCCGGAAAAGTACACCCATGCGGAGGCCAATCCGCCTGTGTACGTGCAGCATCCGAAAACGGATTTGCCGAGATCGGCGTGTAGTGAGCACCGCGACCGCAGCGCTTCAATTGTTAGATAAAATACAATTATGCGAAAGGTTAAACTGTCCATCTACTTTGTAGACAAATTAAGAGCATTTTAATGATGATAGATGCATTTACTGCACTTGTTGCACTTATAGCAACCGTACCCACCTAGTTGAAGAGAAATCGGAACACCTGAATCCTTCGCGCACCCCCGCTGCGCACCGGACCTAAAGAAAGTCTGCAAGGATAACTATAGTCAAAACGTGTACTAACATCCCAAAATAAAAGACCCAATTTACCTTTTCGACGGAAACGTCCAACACCGTCCGGGTTGACGAAAACCGGAATCCCTCGCCGCACGTCGCCGTCCGTCGGAGCCCGCGCGGTTCGGAACCCGCGCAGCGTGTCTCCGCGGGCGGCGCCCCGCTGGCGCGGCGCCTCGTGCGGGTGCTGCCCGTGCGGCGGCCGCGCGACGCCCGCACGGGTGCGGCCCGTGCTGCGGTCGCGCGCTGCCCGCGCGGGTGCGGCCGCCACGGCGCTCGCGGCGGGGTTGCCAGCGCGGCGCCCGCGTGGGTGCCCTGCGCGGCGCACCGGAGCGGTTGCCCGGGTTCCGCGCGGGTGCCGCCCGTGCAGCTGCCGCGCGGCGCCCGCGCGTGCCCACGCGGTTGGGGTACCGCGCGGGTGCCGCCCGCGCGGCAGCCGCGCGGCGCCCGCGCGGTGCCCGCGCGGTTGCGGGTCCGGCGGGTGCCGCCAGCGCGGCAGCCGCGCGGGCCCGCGCGGTGCCCGCGCGGTGCGGGTACGCGTGGGTGCCGCCCGCGCGGTAGCCGCGCGGTTGCGGTTCCGCCGCGGGTTCCGCCCGCGCGGTGGCCGCGCGGCGCCCTCGCGGGTACGACCCGCGCGGAGCCCGCGCGGTCCCATCGCCGCTTGCGGCGGCGATCGGCCGTCCGCGATATTCCTCCGCGCGATGCCCTAGCGGCACCGCGCGCCTCCGCCGTCCGTTTCGTGCCCTAGCATGACGACGATGACGGCGACGGTGACGGATACGACGGAGAACCCAAGAACTCAAACAAAAGGACGACGGAAAAATCCCAAATAATTTATAGCAATTATTTTACTCACTGAAGATCGACGGGAAGGTTGTCCGTTCGCATTATTGCCTTCGGTTCGATGTCCGGGAAGATCGGGCTCCTTCTCTTTCTCCTTTCCCTTTCTTCCGGCTAGGGTTCCGTCTTTTCCTTTTTCTCTTTCTTTCTCTCCTCACCGGTTAGGGTTTTATTTTTCTTTTCTTTCCGATAATCGGGATCCCTTATATAGCTCGTATTATATCTTTAATTAATTTCCTCTTTAATTCGTACGTAAGAAAATTCTATTTTCCATCATCGGATAATTAATTAATTAATTAATTATCCCCTACGAGATAACCCACCTTATCTCCAACGGGTCCAAGATATTTCGCACGGATTTTGATGCATGACTAATTACCGTATCGCTAAGAATTCCGTTCCGGGAGATCCAGACATCCGATTTCAGATCCGATCGCACCGTCGGCCATCATTTTTCGCGCTCTATCGCAGAAACGTACCAGCACCACACACTGGCCAACTTTTAACAATTAAATAATTTTATTCCTCTTAAGGGCTTAAATGGTTTAGATGTGAGTCAAAAATACCCCTGAGGGCCGGATCACTACCAAACTAATCAAAAACGAAAACGTTACAAGATTTCCATGCACGTTTTGAGAAAGTTGAGAAAAACTGTGAAAAACCTATGTTTTAATCATAAAAACTTACTTGAATTCGAAGAACTTGAGAAAGAAAGGCTCCAAATCGGTTGTTTTCTAGTGAGAGAAACTCTGGAGTCTTGGAAACAAAAGTTTATTGTAAAAGGAAATCAAAACCCTTTTGTTTCTTATAAAACCCTAGCCGCGGTCCGGAACGGATCAAGAATCCAGTCCGGATCGGCTACCCGCAGAGATTATCTGCATTCGGGATCCGGAACGGGAATTCCAGTCCGGATCGGCTCCAACTTTTTCTTCAGAAAAATTTAGAAAAATTCCAGAAAATCCAGAAAAAGTATGTAAGCACTTTTGCATGTCAACTTTAAACAAAAGTCATCGTTTCATATCAAGAGAAATAGATTATGCTAAATCTATCAATAATATTCAAGTAATGAAACGAAAATTTATAAAAATTAAATCCTTTAAAGTTGAACATTATCAAAAACATCCATCACAATCTTATGAGTAATGTGTTTATCAAATCATTTATCTTGCAAAGAAAATAAAGCACCAAGATCGATAGATGTTTGAAATCCCAAATAAGTTAGATAATATATCTAGTCAATTTATTGTAAGGAGTGGGTCTTTGAGCATCTTTCAATAAAAATACCCACCTTATACCAACCTTAAAATTTGACAGAGTCAAGTATTCCAAAAAGCATTATATCTAATCAACTCGAAAAACCATGCTAGGTATACATGTGGTAGCTGCACACAGTACTCGGACGACCGAGGTGGTAGCTCTTTCCTCCATGTGGTGGTAGTTTTCACACTCCTCATTGGGATGTAACTCTTTCCACATCTTTTGAGCATAAACATTTTGATAAACTCCCCCTCAATTGGCTATCAATTATTTAAGATATGAGGTATTCAACCAAAGATTGATCTCGAGTTTCATACTTAACTCAATTTTCAAATATGATAAAAACTATACCAAGAGATCACATGAGAGAGAAATTGACTTTGATCAATTAAAGATGACTTAATTGACCTAGATGCTCATTGCATCAAATGAATTATTATGATATCCAGAGCATAATAAATTTCTAACTATATGAAAGGATGCAAGTAAAGTCAATTACATATGCTCAATTAATGTTCTATGTACAAACATAGATAAGGAACAAAAACACAAAACAAAACCTAACCTAAGCAAAGGTTTCAAAAAGAGTTATTTCAAAGAAAACATTCCTATTGCTTTACGCAAATGAATAAACCGTTTTTGATCCAAGGGTTTTGTTAAAAAGTCAGCTAATTGATCTTCAGTTGAAATATAAGAAATTTGAAGAATACTCGATTCAACTAGCTCTCTTAGAAAATGATATCTAAGTTCAATGTGTTTTGTTCTTGAGTGCAACACAGGATTTTTAGAAATATTTATAGTACTTGTGTTGTCACAAAGAAAAGTTACCGAAGTTGCTGAAATTCGGAAGTCGCTCAACACGCTTTTCATCCAAATGAGTTGGGTTGAACAACTACCCGCTGAAATATATTCCGCTTCGGCAGTCGAGAGTGCAATGCAGTTTTGCTTTTTACTATGCCATGCAACAAGGCAATGGCCAAGATAAAAACATGCACCACTCGTACTTTTCCGATCATCCACTGATCCTGCCCAATCGGCATCTGAATATCCTATTATGTCAAGAGTTGTTCCCATAGGATACCAAATTCCAAAATTCAGTGTTCCTTTGACGTACCGGATGATCCTTTTCGCCGCTTTCAGGTGAACCTCCTTTGGTGCTGATTGATATCTCGCGCAAATCCCAACACTAAAGGATATATCCGGGCGACTAGCCGTGAGGCAGAGTAGACTTCCAATTATACTGCGATAAAGCTTCTCGTCTACACTTTCACTAAGAGATTCACTTCCTAATCCCTTATTGCTAGTTCCCATTGGAGTCAGAAAATCTTTAGAGTTTTCTAAATCGAATTTCTTCACCAACTCCCTTGCATACTTGGATTGGCATAAATGGATGCCTTCTTCATTTTGTTTCACTTGCAATCCAAGAAAATATGTTAGTTCCCCCATCATAGACATCTCAAATTCGCTTTCCATGGTTTCAGCGGATTTAGAAGCATCATTGTCTCTTGTTGCACCAAATACGATGTCATCGACATAGATTTGTGCCACAATGAAGTTATCCTGATAATGCTTCACAAAGAGAGTCCGATCTGCTCCCCCTCGAGTATAGCCCTTCTCCAAAAGGTGCTTTGTCAACCTTTCGTACCACGCTCGCGGTGCTTGTTTTTGACCGTAAAGAGCCTTTTTCAAACGAAAAATATGGTCAGGTAGTTTATGGTCAATGAAACCTTTCGGTTGAGCCACTTAAACTTCCTCGTTCAACAACCCATTTAAAAAGGCGCTCTTAACGTCCATTTGAAAGAGTTTGATTTTAAAATGACAAGCAATTGCGAACAAAATACGAATCGACTCGAGTCGAGCTACCGGGGCGAACGTCTCATCAAAGTCTATTCCTTCAATTTGTGAATAGCCCTGAGCAACTAGGCGTGCTTTGTTCCTGATAATGGTACAATCCTCGTTTTTCTTATTCTTGAAAATCCATTTAGTACCAATCACGTTGTGTTGCTTCGGTGGCTTCGTTAGTTCCCAGACTTTGTTTCTTTCGAACTGATGGAGCTCTTCTTGCATTGCTTCAATCCAGTAGTCATCCTGAAGAGCTTCATCGACGTTCTTTGGTTCTATCATGGAGACATAACATGCGACTCCACAAACTAACTATCTCCGAGTCCTGACTCCTTCTTGTGGGTCTCCAATAATGTTCGATTCCGGATGATCCTTGGAGATACGTAGCGTTTGAGGTAACGGAGTACTCGGAGGTACATGTGATGATTCCTGCATATCAGATAAACTAGAAGAACCATTAGATGCATCAACTTTATCGAAAGAATTATTATGAGAAGATGCATTTACAGGAGTATCATCATCTAGAGACATATCAGGGGTAGATTTATCAGATGCAAAATGAAAAGCTTCATCTACTTTAACATTAATAGATTCTACCATCGTTTTAGATTCCAAGTTAAATACCCGATATGCTCTACTGTTTGTAGAATAACCCATGAAGATCCCTTCGTCACTTCGAGAGTCGAATTTACCAAGATTTTTGTGATCACGCAAAATATAACAACGACTCCCAAAGATTCGAAAATATTTGATATTCGGTTTTCTACAAAACCATAGCTCATATGGTGTATTTAAAGTTCCCGGACGCAAATACACTCGATTAATTACATAGACGGCGGTGTTCACAACTTCAGCCCAAAAATGTAACGGGAGTTTCCGGCTATGAAGCATAACACGCGCCATCTCTTGAACAACCCTATTTTTGCGCTCGACTACACCAATCTGCTGAGATGTATAGGGTGCTGAGAATTCATGTTTTATGCCGTTGGAAGTGCAAAAATTAATGAATTTGGAATTAATGAATTCTCCACCTCTATCACTTCGAACACGAACGATCTTTTCATTTCTCTCAATCATAATACGATGACAAACCTCATGAAAAGAGTCGAAAGTATCTGCTTTCTCTTTTAAAAATGTTATCCATGAATATCTAGAGAAATCATCAACCAAAAGAAAAATATACCATTTACCTCCCAAGGATGATTGACGAGTCGGCCCCATTAAGTCCATGCGCAGTAATTCTAAGGGCCGATTAGTACCAACGTGGTTCAAGTTCTTGTGTGCAGCCCTTGATTGTTTTCCCTTTAGACAACCTCCACACACAATGTTTTCTTTAAAAGAAAGTTTAGGAACCCCCTTAACCACGACTTTGTTTGAAATCCTTGCTAGTTCTTTAAAATTTATGTGACCTAGTCTTTCATGCCAAAGAGTTTCATTATCTAAAGAAATTAGGTTGCACTTTTCAGAAATTTTATTTTGAACTACATAGCAATTATTTTCAGATCTAACCCCTTTCAAAAAGAATACATGGTCCTTATCAGTTACAATACATTCTGCAGAAGAAAAATTAACTGAAAAATCATTGTCACAAAGTTGACTGATACTAATGAGGTTAGTCTTTAGGCCTTCAACAAATAAAACATTATTCAAAACCGGGCCTTCTGGAATAGCAATTGTTCCTTTTCCAACAATTTTAGAAGAACGACCGTCTCCGAAAACTACAAGTCCTCTGGAGATTTTCTCTAAAGTTTGAAAACTGTTTTTGTCACCGGTCATATGACGGGAACATCCACTATCCAGGTACCAAGACGAATTGTCATAAGGATGCAAAGAAGTATGAATGACAAGACAAGGGAAGATTTCACCTTTGCGCACCCAAACCTTTTTGGACTGCGTCGGCAATGAATGTGAAGTTATTCTCCTTGGTGAAAGTGTCTTGTTTGATTGAATGCTTTTCATTGATGACGTCGTCTTGTGGGGTGAACTACCAAGCCTCTTTTCCTTTGAAAGGTTCTCCTTTGATTTCCGAGGAATCACCTTTTTGGTAGTTGTTGCAAGAGGTGCTTGATGTGATCTTTTCGCTCCAATCTTGCAATTTCTTCTTATGTGCCTGCAAAACCACAATAAAAATATACCTTTGTACTTGACGAACCCGAAGTAGGTGAGGTAAGGTTGTTGTCGTTGATTGCAGTGAATTCCGTCGTCGGAGGAGGAGATACCGACTGGGGCACAAAAACTATCCCAACCGAACTAGGACTGTCTCCAGTTCGATTGTATCCAAGGCCGAAACGGTTTGTTTGACCAAGACCAAGCATCTTATCCAACTTGCTCCTTCCCGAAGAAAATCGCTTTAAATCATCCTTAAGTTGAAAAATGGTCTTCGTCATCTCCATCTTTTCCTGTCGAGCCTCGGAGTAGAGCTTCAAGTAACTTGCTTTATCCACCATTTTTACGTGTTCCTTCTCGAAATGCTCATTTTTCTCTTGAAGGGAAACATTTACTTTGATCAAGTTATCCCTTTCCACTTCAAGACCGTTTGAGAGAGAAGTTGCCCTTTTTTGCTTCTTCTTCGAGATCCTGCAATCTCCCTCTCAAACCCTTATTTTGCTTTGCCAGTTTTTTTGAATCCTTTAAAAGTTTATGGTAGGCAAAAGTAAAGCCTTCACCTTCGGAATTACTCGATTCGTTGTCTGTTGCATTCTTTTCAACTTGAGAGGAGTTGGACAAGGAATCGGATGTACTTGCCATAAAGCACACGAAAGGTGAAGTTGTGGACGCGTGGAATGCCGTTGCGTTGTTTTCTTCATCACTGGAAGATGACTCATTTGACGTTGAGGTGTCATCCCAAGTGATGGCTTGCATCGCCTTCTCCTTCGTCGGATTCTTATTGGGACACTCCGTTGAGATATGGCCGTATCTCGGCACTTGAAGCATTGGATTTGTCCCTCCGAATTTTTCTTATCCTTTGAAAAACTCTCTTGCTTTCTTGACTTGTAGCTTGAAGAATCTTTGCCTTTCTTCGACTTTACGAAGGATGAAGTTTTACTTGAATTACCTCTTCGAAAGTTTCGGCGAAATTTTCTTGTCAAGAGAGCAAGCTGCTTCTCGAAATCCTCCATAGATAGGTTCTCTTCATCGTCTGAGGAGGATGAATCCGCGTCTTATTCTTTTGTGGTTTTCAACGCAAAACCTGAAGACTTAGAAGTAGATGGCTTTCCAGAAGAATAGTTAGTAGGAAATGTCATTTCATATGTTTGAAGTGCACCAACTAATTCTTCTACACGGATTTTGTCCGGGTGTTTAATAGTTTCAATGGTCGTAACCTTGGAACGAAATCTTTCAGGAAGAGTCCTTAAAATCTTTCTTACAACTTTAAATTCTGGAATTTTCTCTCCCAAGTTAGCACATGTATTCACGATGTCTTGCAATCGCGTATAATAATCTGTGAAAGATTCATTTTCTGCCATGAAAATAGAGTCAAACTTGCTCGTAAGCATTTGCAGCTTTTGAATCTTCACAAGGTTTGTTCCCTCATGTGTAACTTGTAGAACATCCTAAATTTCTTTCGCAGTCTCACATGCCGAGACGCGAGAGAACTCAGTTTGCGACAAAGCATTAAATAAGGCGTTAATTCCTTTGCCATTGTAAGAAGATGAGTCAATCTCTTCCTTGGTCCATTTCGACCTAGGTTTGATGGTGTGAACATCAACAATAATTTCAATTGGATTTGACCATCCTAACTCGATTGATTTCCACACCCGTTCATCGATGGAAATTAAAAATGCTTTCATCCGTACTTTCCAGTAGGCATAGTTTGTTCCATCGAAGAACGGGGGTCTGTTGATGTTTCCACCATCAACCATTGTTTACAACCCTATTCCCGCTCTGATACCAATTGTTGGGTTATGTCTAATAAGGATCTAAATAGGGGAAAAACCACATAGAGGGGGGGTGAATAGGTGTAAACGATAAACACTCAAAAATCTTTGCGTAATAAAACCCAATGCGGAAATGAAAAATAACACGCAAGATTTTTACGTGGAAAACTCCATCACAGGAGTAAAAAACCACGGGACCGATAACACGGTGAAATCAACTAAGATTAAACACGTACAAAGGTGATATAACGTACTCACACACGACTCAACCTTTTTCCATACGCTCCGAGTTGATCTTCTCCGCTCGCTCCGCAACGCGCCTCGAATCCACGATTTGCGTCCAACGTCGAATCCACGGCGTCCAACGTCGAGTCCACGATGTCTGACTGAATCCACGGTCTCCACCAAGTAGTACGTCTCGATCACACGAACATACCTCGCTCCGAATCCACGAGAGCGGTAGCACCTTGAATCCACAAGGCCACGCGAATCCACGCACCGATTTTGGGGAAAATCGTTGTTTTGTTGGTGGTGATGATCCGCCGAATACTTAGATCAAAGATAGATCGAAAATGCCATCTAAGTATTCATTAATTTGATTCTAGTCAAAATCTGAGTATGAAAACCTAGAATCAAATTAATTAATATAGATGAAGAAACATAGAATTAAATCTAGTTATTTCCTTTCTTCTCTATATGTGGATCTATAAGTTTTTCTCCGTTAATATTTTTTCGTCTTTCCCGGAGTATAAAACTTATCGTCGATCTCCCCTAAAAGATAGAATTAGGGTTTACTTATAGGTTAGAAACCATTGGAAGAGGATAAGAATCAAAAACTAACCTTATCTGGAAATTTTCAGGTCGACAGTCCGGACTGGAATTAGTGTGATCCGGACTGTCGTCATTAAATAGAGTTTTTCCAGAAAGACCACGTTCAGGGTCCGGACTGAAATCCCACGGTCCGGACTGTTCATGCAGTTTCTGCAAAATCCACGTTCGGGGTCCGGACTGAACAAGATGTGTTCCGGACTGGATTTGCGCATGAACTAACCTATGTTCGGGGTCCGGATTGTAGTACTCTGATCCGGATCCTGAACATATAACATGTCCAGTTTTTTATTTTTATGCGATTAAAAACCCATCCAAGTGTTTCTACATTATAAGAAGTATTCGGATCACCAAGATTGTTTAGTTAAACTTACCTGATCCTTTTGAATTCTTCTTTCTTGAGATTGAGGTATATGATCCAAGCTTCTTCATCTTCAATCTTCAAGACTTAAACACTTTCACGAAATACGCCAAAACAAAATCCTTAACAGGATATAGCAACCACCCACCTCGATCGCGAAGCACGGATCCACATGCGCCCATACTCTAGGTAAACATGGCACGCCATAAACACTGTAAAGGTAACCCAAACGGCATACAATTAATCCAAGAAATGCACAATAAGCCGCAGTCCATACAACCAGCCCCGAAAATGGATAATTTTCACCTGTGAGATAAACTCAGAAAATCCTAGAAAAATAACCATTACGATCGTCGCGGCGAACCGATCGAAACAAGTACTTGCACATCCAAATCCGACACCTGTAGCTCAAGAAACAATTAGAACATCGCCGTAAGCCAAAACCTTCACGAATACAAGTCTGCAGAAACTCAGTCCCAAAGAAGCTTAATTATCACCTTCGAAGAGTCCTTCAAAAATCCCGATAAAAATACGGGTGCGTCCCTCACGAAGCGTAGATGTCGATCGAGTCTTCATACGTCTAATTCCGATGCCCGTAGACCGAGAAATTACAACAAAACTCCTCTGCTGTCCAAATCCTCACAGCGGTACAAGGGGTCAAATGATACCTCGGGAACCATGCCAAAAACCCAAAATGAGTAAAAGTGATCAACATGGAAATTAAATACGTACCTCTCGTGAACGCGCTGTTGCAAAAATCAGCTCAAAAGTCCATCGGGGTAGCTCAGGGGGTCTCGCGCACTGAAATGCGACGGTGGAATCCAAAATCGAAGGAGCGTCGAGGTGCGCCGCGTCGCAGAAAACGCCGATGTAGCAACCTCCAGAAATCCTAGAACTCCATCAAAGGGTGGAGGAGAGAGAGAGGAAGAACTTCTCTGTAGGAAGCCCACATAGAAGAAGCCCAGAAAAGGAGAAAAACCAGCCAAGGGGGCCTATTTATAGCCCAAGCCACCCACACACATGGATCCGGATTCGGGCGCCCGAATCCGGCCCACGGCCCGTTACTGTGCGCACTCGAAAGTCCCTGGGCGCGCCACGTCACCCGGTCCACGTCCCGCGCGCCCGTCGCACACGCGCCCGCCAATCACGCCGCGCCGCGTGGCGACGCGGTCCATGGCGGGAACCGTGGGCCGCGGGTCACGCCGGATCCGCCTGGTCACTGCGCCCGCCAATGAGCGGGCGACACGTGGCCCGGGCGGTCCATCGTGCGCCCCGCCCGCGCACCTGTTGTGCGTGCGTTGACCAGCCAATCCTTATGCGCCACGTGTCACCGCCTCCACTCGCTGCGCCCGGTGACGCACTCGATGCACCCGCCGAACCCGAAGCCGCCACGTGTCCCCAGCACGCCCAATGGGGAGCCACCACGTGGCACACCAAACACTGAACACCGCGCCTGCCCGCGCCCGCGCCCGCGTCTGCCCGGGCCTGCCTATGCCCACGCCTGCCAGCGTCCGCGCCGCCGCGCTCCGCCGCCTGCCCGCCGCCACCGGCGCTGCCCCGGTCGCCGGAACAGTAACTTCTGCCTCGAAATCCATGTTTGCGCATCCGGGCTCTGAAAAATACAAGTAAATAGCCCATTTTCATCGTTTTCGCGCGCTGAGTCCAAATTCGATGTCCGTTTTGCCAAATTATGCTTCTAAAATTTGTCAAAGGAATCCGGAAAGGTATTCCTAATCTAATTTTCGTGCTGGGTCCAATCCTGAGGTTCGAATTGCGCATAAGCACCTCCAGAAGTCGTCGATCACACTGCAAAAGCTCTGCGGAGATTCGGGTCATCACACGAATACTCCTTCGACCACTGATTCTCTGACAATTGGGAACGGTACACCCCAAAATTTCCTCTTGTGGCCCATAATTTATGTTGCATGCATTAAATTGCATTGGTGTTTAGTGATATATTTTTAGCAAACTGTTTTCACATAAATTGATATTTAGTGTAAATAATTACATCGGCGGATTACCGAAAATTCCGGCGGATCTCGGGACTTCTGTGAAGTTCCCATTTAGTCTTTTGTACACATTGAATCTGTGGGGTGGGTATGAGAGAGTTGTTTTGACAGTTGGTTGTGATTCAGGCCTGAGCACCTAGGAGCCTTCTCGCCCATTGAGCAGCGGATTCTAGGACCGCCTGAGTTCAGGTGGGTACTTCGATCCAGGCATTGGCATAGTGTAACCTTTTGGGTACCGTGGTTGATTTGACCCTTTGGTTATATTGCTAGCCCTTCTTCAGTTTTCCTTCTCTATGATCTATCTTGCTTATTGTGACATATCATGATATTCAGTGTAGTCGACACTTTTAGTATCCTAGCAATTCATACCTGTTTTGCATATAGATGCCATGATTAGTGTTAGTAGACACTCCTATTCCTTCTTGCTAGATATCTCCTACTGGTACATTCGGTCACCTGTCATATGTTTGTATTTCTATATATGTAGAGTAGGAGGATATCATTGTCATTATGACATTGCTTGGCATCGAGAATATAAATGATCTAGTTTGGTAATCTACGATTTGCTGGATCTTGACTCGTTTCTTTTTCATGAGTTGATTATGACTTACTAGTCGCTTAGTGATATATCTCCTACTGCTATATTTGTATTTTGTCATTATTCCTGAATTACCATGCATGATAGAGTAGGAGGACATTATTATCACCATGATATTCATTGACACTGTGATTTATCCCTGCTTTACATCTATATGCCATGATTCCTTCAGTGTAGTTGACAGTCCCAGTCTTTTTGTGATTGATATCTCTTACTGCTACCTTGTGCCTTTGTGTCATTATTTTTAGTTCTGATTTATTATTGCATGATAAAGTAGGAGGATATGTCGTTATCATGGCATTTACTAGCACTGTGTTTGACTCTGGATCCCGTTCGGGAGTTCTCCGCTATTCGTCGTGTTTCCAGTCTCCTGACCGCGAGCTTGAGCATCTGCATTGAGATCGCCATGCACCAGCTGTACATTTTCATGTACACCAGCGGACTAGCCCTCGTTTTGGTGTTCTTTATCGGTAGAGTGGTCTATGAGGTCCGTGAGCCCGTTTTACATGGCTGCACCTGTAGGACCGGGCGATACTGAGCCCTCTTTTTATTATCAGTCAGCAGGTGTGGGGTACATGTCAGACTTGGTTCGGCACTAGCCTGAGGTCCTTGTGACCAACAGTGGCATATGATTGGGTATCTTTACTGATCAGTTATGTTGACGCATGTTTACCTTTACTGCTTCCATACTTGTTTTATAGTTATTGATCCATACTTGATTCACAGTTATCGCTATATACATGCCTTACAGTTATTGCTTCCGTATTAGCTTTTCCTACTGATTATTATCGCCTTTTGATTATTGTATACTAGTAGGTACGACTTGCTCGTCTCTGGCTTTTTGTACCCACTGGAATACATTCAGTTGTATCTCACACCCTATGGTGACACCAGTTTCAGGTTCGTCGGGTGGTGGGATGTCGGGATGATGATGTGAGCATTCCGTGATAGAGCTGTCCCTTGATGCTAGCTGGATAGCTGGCCAGTACCATTTATTATCAATGTTCTTTTACTATGTTCAAGATTTAGTAGCTCTCGATGATTGTTAGCTGTGGATTCTATTGTGATGTTTTTGTTATCAGATTATTATGTAAGTTGTTTAAATTGTTTAAAATGTTAAGTGGTCCACTCTGATTGCAATTAAATATTCATTGTATCTGCCTAGCCGTGCGTGTATAGAGAATATTTTGTCTGAGTGGACAGAGAATTTTCTATGCACGTGGCGATCTGTTCACATTCTGGGATTCCTGTTTGAAACTTTGATTTTAAAAAAAAAAATTAGACCGCTTTTCAAAACTCGGGGCGTGACAACAGGTGCAAGCAGGAGAAGAAAAAAAGGGGTCCTCGCGCGCTAAATACCTTAAAACAGATAATTCGGGCGCCCAAAACACCTATTTCAGGCAGCCCCACATCAAAAAAAGGTGGCCCAAAATATTTGGGCCGCTATAGTGGGCTTTTCTGGCACCCACTTGCCGAAGCACCCACTCGTGCGCCCGCGGCCATCCAAGAGCCGCCATGCGTCTCCCGCTCGCCAGCGCCAGCGTCGCGTCAGGCGACACTGCTTCCCTAGGCGATCGTGCCCAACAAGGCATTGCCACGTAGCGGCCATCCCGGCCGCCCCACGTCTTGCGCATCGCGTCGCGAATCACCTCGCGCTAGCTCTGGTTGGTCGAAATTGCGACCCGGGCTCGCCAACAGATACGCCACCCATACGGGAAACCCCGCATAGACGAAGCATCTAACCTGCAAAAGATAGTATCTACCAACTATACATATATCAGAGCTGAAAATAAAAGCTGCTAAATAAAATAACCAATCCACTGTATCACTGTACAATCAAAATCCTCAGATACAACATCTATGAACCCAAAAAGGAGGTAAACTAAAACAATAATAATACATAATCCATCTCCCAAAATAATAATATAGCAGTGTACTGGATAAACCCACAATCTAGATTGGTACATCTATCTCACCAAAATAAACAACACTGGTAGGGATCTATCTCGCGATTCCCTCACATCGATCCGTCAAGCCAGCTGGAGCAGAAACGGAAGGGAAAGCCTTTGTAAAAACTGTCACCAACAGAGGGTGTGAGGACTACGTCAATCAGTAGTTCTTAGTAGGTACCGTCTCCAACCCCAACAATCTGCCCACTAAGTCTACTAGAGGCATAAGATAACAAAACTACTGTAATAAAGAAAGGATAAACTGGAAAGAAGTCTACAACTATCATGCCTCTACCTACGATGCTCAATGGGTGAAACAGATGATAATATGCAACTACTCGAACTCGAAGTGCCCAATCGATCTAATCGTAATGGCTGCCACATAGGGTCCAGTCAAGCCTGCGCTCACTTACAACCATTACATCCACGGAGGACTGGAATTACGTAGCGCGTCCCAACAGACTAATAAAATCATCGCACAAAAACTGCCTCAATAGGCCCACCATAGCATCCGGAGCAGCAACTCAAGGGGAGCGACCCCACTGAGGAATAACAACGCGACATCAAGTATCACAACAGTAGCACATGCAGGCTATAGTCCAATCCACGATCAACCAGATTGGAAGACTGACAACACTAAACCCACTAGCCAGAGGTACTCAACAGCCGGGACCATCATTAACGCAAACGACTCCCAAAATAGAACACCCAACTCACCACACTAAACCCACTGGCCGAAGGTACTCAACAGTCGGGACCACAACGAAGGGTCTGAAAATTTCGGGAGACTGGCGCCTACAACCCCAATCAAACAAGAATAGGTTCCAGGCATAGCCTCCCGTAGCTCTCAACCCAAATGTGGAAACAACCCTTAGAACCCAGATCACTCTAACCCTCTTTGGGTGAGGAGGTTTATATGAAAAGATGATATTTATTTCTAAAAACTACTTTCACTCGAACCCTATCAGGGTGAGGACAAATGGTAGCTTCATTTTAGAAAACCATCTTGATTTGTGGAAACCCATTTTAATAAATATAGTTCTTAAGGAAAATCAGCTAAAACAAGTTTTATTTTTTCCAAACCCCAAAGTGTTAGTACCTTCACCTTAATCAAATAAGAATAGATTCCGGCGACCCTTCAAAATACGAAAAGAAAAAATATTAGTTTACCGAAATCATGTGTGTCCAAAAATCATCCTAGGTTCAAGGTCCTGCTGTCACAAGCCCAACACCGCCACGAACTCAGTGGCAACGAAAGTAGTCGGAGAATACTTGACGACCCGGGATCACCGTCCACCCGAACGGCTCCCGACACTAGCACAAGACTAGCCTCATCTACCAGACTCCACTCGGGCCCCAGGCACGAGCGCGATATGCGTCCTACACTACCCCGACCACTCGGCCCAATACCCGAGCAAGGATAGACACTAAGTCAGGAGGAATAATTATGCAAGTGTAGGAAGTCTAAAACAACTAAGATATGCCCAAGTTGATAGTTTTCTAAAGTCCGGTCAGAGATCATGTATCATATGACAGGGTGCTAGTCAAGGTTCCACAATTTTACATTTATCATAACCAACAAGTAAAGCACTTACTCTATCATATATGTCCACTACAAAGTAGTCTGCCAATTTTGGAGGAAATCCAACCTACCTAAACACGACGATTTTGGGTCCAATCGAGCTAAAACTTGGCATGCTCATTCCTCGGCCTCTTAAGATTCCAATGCAATAAAAATCACCCAAAATCTCCTGCCGGATTGAGCACAATCGCAAAATCAATGACCGCTGCACAGAATTTCGAGAATATTCCAGCAAACAACAAGTGGGAAGAAGAATGCAAAATTTGCATCAAATACCTCAAAATGAAGCTCCCAACTGAGATTCTATGTTCTCCTCTCTCCAATGTACATCCCCAAATTCACAAAACTTAGCTTCAAAACTCAAATGCCATCAAATTGAACAAAGGGGAAGGTGATGTCCATACAACTTCAAAATTTCAACAAGTAATCCAATGAGATGTAGGGGCTAATCCAAAGGTGATCTCTAGCTGAAACCAAAAGAGAAATTACTCACATTGATCTCAAAAACATGCCCAAACTCTAAAATCTACAAAAGAACCAATAATCACCACGAAATCTGCATCCCCAAGGTTCATTCATCAAAATATTGCCAAAATAGGAAATCTGCAGTAATCCCTATCACATGGTCAACAAGAACGAAAAAGATACCTATGCAAATGACCTCCAAATTCTCCAAGACAAATGCGTTCCTCTATGAGTGTATATGAAGATCAACCCTTTAAACTCCAAAATCCATGCACAAATCAGTAAGAAAATTCATAAATACTAAACATTGTCCAAAACTCTGCCTTGCGCACGAGGGCTCCAAAGATGAAATAAAAATCCCGTAAAACATCGAGAATGGAGGGAAGTGATCACTAGAAAAGTTGTAGAACTACCTCTTGTAAAGGTCCCTTCCAAATTTCAGCCACAGATTCCAAGTGGTTTGTCCTAGGGAGGTCGTGCACCAAACGTCGACGGAGGTGGCAGCAGGTGCAACAATGGTGGAGTCCTCCAAAGGTGGGGAAGACGATGATGGAGATCCCTCCAAGTCCTCCCAAAAGATCTCAAGAAGGTAGGGTTGCAGGTGGAATCCTCTCTGTAGAAAGCTCCCAAAAAAACTAAGTCCAAAACTCTCTCATGTGGGAGAAGAACTCATGTTTATAGCTGTCCAAAACTGCCCAACTCTCAGCCTCAGGGGCAAGATTCGGGCGCCCGAATCTTCCCACGCATGCCGCCTTACGAGCACCCGAAAGCCACATGTCATGCCCGCAGCGCGCCCAGCCTCGCGCGCCATGCATTGCGCTCCGAGCGGCCGACCATAATCCGCATCAGCCAATCATGGGACGCCGCATGTCCACCCTATCCACAGCGCCCCCAAGGCCGCAGTGTGCCCAATCGCGCGCCAACGCATGTCCGCGCCTTCGGTCACCGCGCCGCGTTGACCCGCGCCTGCCCGCGCTCCCCTCGCTACAATACCGATGAACCGGGTGACCAAATCCAATTTTAGGGTGCCCGAATCTGCTCCAAAAACCTAAAAAAGGTTATTTGATCTGGTTTTTTCACGCTGAATCCATTTCACGTGTCCGTTTGGCAGGCCAACACCTCTTACACACAAAAATGCGTGCCTTCATGCCGCTGACCATGCTGCTATCTTCCACGGAGATTCGGGTCAACACATCATTTCCCACTAAAAGAAAGTTTTATCTTCGAAACTAACATATCTCAAATGGGAGTCTCAAACCAGAAGGGGGTAGGTATCCATCATCACCGTCTCCAGCTCCCAAGTCGTCGCTCGCTCCTCGTAATTATTCCTCAACCCTTACATGTACGGTAATGCTCGGTTGCGCAATTCCCTCATCTCTTGAGCTAGAATTCGCAACGGCACTCCTTGTACCCTAGACCCTCACTGATCTCAAGTGGAGCGAGTCAATCATGGGCGAGGGATCAAAATAAATCACCTCTGAGCTAAGACGTGGAAAACATCGAGGACTCCAACAAGTCGTGGGGGAAAAGAGCAACTAGTCCAACACACTCCAAAACCTTACTCTCGATACCAAGTCATCCAAGAAGACCCGGAGTATACCCACACAACCATCCATGTAGGGAAAGGGCCCAACATCAGGAACATCAACAACCCCAACTCTCAATTTAGAAAATCGCCCGAAAACAGCAAAAAGTTCGAAAATCCCGAAAGGCCAGTACCTTCACCCCAATCAAACAAGAACAGGCTCCGGCATAGTCTCCATTTCTGGAGCAACCTTTCGAAGTTTTCGGCCTGTTCGCGATGCCTTGGCATGAGAGAGTGAAAAAGGGAGAGAAGTATTGAAGTTGTTCCTGCTGTGGCTGTCACCATGCTCTCACTTATTATCAAGCGGGGATCCTCACTCTGTCACTCTCTGATCCTGCCCATTAAAGTGGGCTACTCAACCGAAGACTACAATCTAAAAGAGACCCCTAGGGACACAACCTCTAGCCCTAACCGTCTCATCTGCTCCAATAGTGGCATCTGCCGCGTGACTATCAGGCTCAAGCTCTACACTGCTCTCCTGCTAAAAGCATCTGTCACTACATTGGCTTTACCGGGATGCTAAAAGCATCTGTCACTACATTGGCTTTGCCGTGATGATATTGGCTGTTCAAGTCATAATCCTTCAGTAATTCCAACCACCGGCGTTGCCTCAGTTTCAACTCCTTCTGGATGAACAGATACTTTAAGCTTTTGTGGTCGGTGAAGATCTCGCAATGCTAGTAAAGCCGCCAATTCAAGATCATGCGTAGGGTAATTTTCTCATAATCCTTTAATCGCCGAAAAACATAGGCAATTACCATACCATGCAGCATCAATACACATCCAAGACCGTTGTGGGAGGTGTCACTGTAAATCAACCTCTGCTGACAAGCCTAGTAATCTATCGTCTGCTCTACAATAATGATGGTGCTCCCCTAGGTGAGACACTGGGTCTAACAACCCCTTATCCATCAAATTCTGCAACTATGCCTTCGGCTCTCACAGCTCTGCCGGCGCCATCCTGTAAGGTTCCTTCGAGATCGGTGCGGTTCCTGAAACCACGTCAGTTACAAACTCAAGCTCCTTATCCGGCGGCATCATCGTCAGCTAGGTGGAATCATAGCAGGGAATTCGCGGACAATAGGGATATCCTTGAGTCCCGGTGCCGCCGTAGGCACCTCTATTACTGTCGCTAGGAAAGCAGTGCATCCTCGGCTCTTCATCTGCCCGACCCTTGCCGATGAAATCATTAATGCAAACAGCAGACTCTCACAGCCTTTATAGATAAACTCCTTCTGTTCGACTCGCGAAAGGTCAAGATCCTCTCTCCGCGGTCAAAATCGCATGACACCACACCAACCATTCCAAAGCACTCCGTCAAAATCGTGAAGCTACCGCAAAAACCAACAAGTCTGCAGGTATAATCCACGGCCTCAACTGCAATAGGCATGATACACAAACCTCCTCTGTAGAGGTCCAGGTCCCCATGCAGTTTTTTCCGTGAATCCATAGCGTGAAACACCTATTATTGGTGTGTCGGGCCCATAATACACCAAAGGAATGTTATGGATGGACCCAGTTAAGTTTCTGGATCATGTTTGGGCTTCAGCTGTTTTGCCAAACTTTAGAAAAGGATTTAGCCCAAACGGAGAGTGGATTTGGATTCAGCGCGGAAAAACGCTTGAAAACGGTTATTTGCTTGTATTTTTCTGAGTCCGGATGCCCAAAAATGGACTCCCAGAAAATTACAGTGGATTTCGGTGCATGGGGGGGGGACCGTAGACCGCCGGAATGCCACGTGGTAGCCTGTCATTGGCCGGTTTGTAGCGCTCGGTCCACAGAGCAGAGCGGCATGGTGCATGGACCTGGCGCGGGACACGTGGCGCATCTGGATTGGCCGGTTCTTGATGCGCGGTCCACGGGGTAACGCGGTGGTGCATGGACCAGGGCGGGGGACATGTGTCAGTCCCCGGTTGGTTGGTGCACGCGGCGCGGACCACGGAACCCCAAAGCGGGTACGTGGACTGGGCACAGGAACAGGTGGCGGCTTCTGGTTGGCGGGCTCACCGAGCGCGGTGTACGGAGTGTGCACGCGGCGCCTCGAGACGCGTACGCGTCAGGGTGGCAGGCGGCGCGACAGTGCCACACGTGGGGCACTGTCGCTAGACACGTGGCGCCCGGGGATAGGCGGGCGCCACCTACCCTGTTGACCGGGGGCGCGACACGTGGCGAAGATCGGCTGGGCTTGCACACGCTGTCCCGTGTTCGGGACACTTGTCATGCCCAGGAACTTTCGGGCGCTCCTCGTGGGCCGGCCTTCAGCACTTTCGGGTGCCCGAAAGTGGGCCGAGCGCCCGAAAGTGGAGACAAATCTGGAATTTTTGGATTTGTTTGCTTGGGCCTATAAATAGGCCCGGAACCGCTTCGTTTTCTCCATTTTCTGTCCAGTTTTTCACAGAGGCCTCAACAGATTCCTCCTTGTGTGCTGCATCCATTGGAGGGTTTCTGGGATTTTAGGAAGCATCTGCATCGAGTTCTACAGCATCTCGGCGCATCGCGACGTTCCTTCTCCAGTGATCCTTTCCGTCGCGTTTCGGTGCGCGGACTCCCCCGGGCTACTCCGACCATATATTTGATGATTCTTGTGCCGTTGTCTTCATGACAGGTAGGGCTACAACTTTCATATTTTCAGCTCCCCCTCGTTTTGAGTTTTTCCTGGGCGTTTTCAATCGTTTTGTGACCCCCATTTTTTGCGGCGGAGTTTTGGACAGCACCGGGGTTTTTCTGCGATTTCTTCGCGCTCGAGCATCGGATTGAGACGTGCATGTACTCGTTTCGCATCTAAACACCGCAGGGAATATCATCGCGATTTTTTTGAATTTTTTTGAGGTTTTCCCGAAGGTAAAAATCTCACTTTTCTGGGCGGATTTTTGACAGGATTGGTGCTTGTGGAGTTTCGCGCTTACCGCATTGTTTATTTTGTACCTCGGCCTACAGTTGTCGGATCGAAGCGTGTAAGTACTCGTTTTCTATCTACTCGTCGCGAAGATCATAGTGGTAATTTTTTTGGAATTTTCAGAGCTCATCTTATAGGTGAAAACTAAGCTTTTATGGACTGGTTTTGTGGACAGCACCTTAGTGTAATTTGTGTGTTTAATCGGGCACTGTTTTGGGCGTTTTGACAGTTATCTTGGCAAGCGTGTACTTCTCGGGCGAAGGCGTAATTGGACTTAGATTTAGCGATCGAGGTGGGTGATCATTGTGAACCTCTTAATTTGGCACACCCACTAGGCCGATTGGACTAAATAAATATGGTTAAAATATTGTATTGCACCCTGAAATAACATCGGCATGCTTTATAAGTTAAATGGACATTATGCTAGTATCTAGCTTCCATGTGAGATTTATTATTAGAGATTGGAATATCATGCTTTCATGAACGCCAGAAAAGTTATTAACTGTATTTCTTATTATCTCGAGACATTTGCATGCTTGCATGGTCATCTAGATAGGCCCCCTTTTTCTGCTACACTATTATGCTGGAATTGACTTAGGAGAAACCATGTTTTCAGCTTTTCTCCTTTTTACCTCAGACTCAGGGGATTTTGTTGCTCGGGTTCGAGCTTGGGCTGGGATAGTGTAGGAGGGATCTTGGGACTTCGGGTAGGTTGGACTTGTAGTCGAGTACTGCGGCGACCGCGGACTTTGGGCGGTCGACCGGATGCTGGTTGTTATACTAGACTGGGGATCTTAGGGTATCGCGGCGACCGCGGACATTGGGCGGTCGACCGGACTTTTACTAGTGCATCAGATTGGGAGGACCGGGTTTCCTTTGTGGATGGATTTTTCCCACTTCGTTTATAGTCGTGATCCAGTCCTGTTATATCGTGATATTTGCGACAGAGATACTTTGCTCGTATGGGTCGCTCCCCTCGAGTGCCACTCCGGAGTAGGCGGTTTATACAGCGGCCAGTGAGTACCGGTCAGTGAGTGCTGATCTGTTAGCACATACTTGAGACCGTTTCACGGGCAGTGTTAGGGGTTACTGGTCTTTGGTCGGGTTTAGACAGACGGTTACTTCTACAGCTACATTTTTACTACACTCCGTCTAGCACTGCATTTAGAGGCATAGTAGTGGTAGCTTTATCTTTATTTTTCAGCAGTTCAGCTTACAGCATACTACCTAGCTTTTGTTTTTGCCTCTGGTAGACCTAGTGGGCATGTTAGAGTTTGAGGCTTAACCCACTAGGGGAGGCTACTGCTTTTATAGTAGTTCTCACCCCCATTGTCTCTTTCCCCCTTTTTCCCCTTTGTTTTGCAGAGTCCTTTGCGGGAGTTGCGGGGCCATCTTCAGCAGATCGAGGTAAGAGGATCGCGGATTAGATAGTTCGTCTACCCCGTATGCGAGCTTAATAGTGTTTTGGTTGTATTCTCTTTACTCTAAGACAGTTGTATTATTATTTTTGGTCTGGCTTCAGCCAGCTGTTTCTATTTATGTTGGTGAGCTGGGAGAGACACTTGTATTTATTGAGAGTTATATTGTACCTTTATTTTCCAGCTTCATTCTGAGATGTATTAGTTTTAGTTCAGCTCTGTTTCTATGCTCTTTTATTATTTCTACTATATCTGAGCAGGTTACCAGCGCTTCGTGTACACGAAAAATACCGTGTGCACGGCGGATCTGTGGACGAGCCCGGGTTCTGGTTTTCACCCGCGGCGTGACAGATTAGGTTGGTATCAGAGCTTAGGGATAGGTTAGTTGTGACTTAGGAAACCCTAGGCTTTTGGTAGACTCTAGGATGATAGGGCGTGAGTGACGCGATATTTTGCGAAAGTCGGCGATTTATTTATTGGACTCTTCCAGTGAGTGAAGAGGGATTGGCATATCCTATTTCTGGTGGACAATTATGTTAGCTGCAGACAACATAAAGTTACAGAAATAGGGGGATGCCCTTGACTTTTGCTAGATCGGGTCGAGTGTGGTTTTGGTTACTGATGTGTGGTTTCTTGTCGCAGGATGCCTTCCCGTCGATAGATCCCTACCCGGGGTACCCCTACACCCCCGGAGGAACAGAAGTAGTCTCGGCCTTCTGAGCTCAGTGAGTTGAGAGCCATGGTGGCCATGGTGCCCCAGTTGGCAGAGAGCCATCGCCGGCAGGAGCAGAGGATTGAGCAGTTGCTTGCCCAGAGAGAGGCACCGCCCCCGACTGTGTTTGAGGCCTCGGCACCACCAGCTGTACCACCGGTACCGACAGCGCCATCGTCAAGTAGCGGGGCACAGGGAGCGATCCAGCCATTGACCCCGGCGGAGGAGCAGGAGATAGCTGACAAGATTGCCAAGTTCTGTCAGCATGGACCGCCCAAATTCTCGGGGCGGAACACCCAGCCTTGAGAGATTGTATCATGGTTAGCAGCGATGGAGAAGCTGTTCAAAGACTTCTTCATCAACCCGAGGTACATGGTGCATATAGCGGTGCACTATTTAGATGGAGATGCAGATGTCTGGTGGCATCGGGTGGAGCCACTGGAGTTTCAGATTACCCGACAGCTACCCTGGTCCGAGTTCCGACGAATGATTCTAAACACCTACTTTTCTACGAGTGTAAAATGGAAGCTAGAGGATGATCTAAAGAACCTGCAGCAGGGCGACCGACCAGTACAGGCCTACTATCAGGAGTACATGCAGTTGCTTAACTGCGTGCCATTTGTCGCTCGGGATGGACCCCATCAGGTGGAGTTATTTGAGGCAGGTCTCCGTACTGAGATTTATACCTTGGTGCATGCTCATCGACTTCAGACTCTCGAGGAGGCCGCGGAGCATGCCTAGTGGGTTGAGAGTGGAGACCACTTAGTCGCCAGGCGGGGCGGTATGGTCGCGCAGAACTCCGACAGGAAGCGACCAGCACCGGATGATGGGGGACAGGCCAGTTCATGGAGACCGCCACGACCGCCGCAGCCCCAGTTTTCTGGCCGTGGGCGTTCAGAGCGGCGAGGGCCTGGTGGATCCGAGAGGCCACCGCAGCAGCAGCGTCAGCAGTAGCACCAGCAGCAGCATCAGCAGCCGCAGAGGTCCCAGTCGAGGCAGCAGAGGTCACAGCGACTGCCTCAGAGGCAGCCGCAGTAGTGGAGGCAGCCCCGTTCTTCCGATAGGTGCATCTTCTGTGGAGGTCAGCATCTTGCAGGTACTTGTGACCAGCGATTGGGGCGTTGTTATGCCTGCGGGCAGGCGGGGCATATGCGAGCTACGTGCCCCCTTACGACATCAGCAGCACCTTCTTCGGCACAGAGCGGGGCGCCTTCCTCCCACCCTACTGACTATCAGCCTCCAGCACAGAGCGGACGGGTCTACGCCGCCCAGGTAGAGGACTCCTCAGCATCCGACCATTTGGTGGCAGGTATTACTTTACTTTCTGGTATTAGAGTTCGCACTTTATTTGATACCAGAGCATCACATTTTTTTATTAGTAGATCATTTGCATCATTACATGGACTAGAGGTAGGTCGGTTAGCACGTGCACGAGAGGTTCAGATTCCCGATCACACTTTGCACGTGGAGAAGTGTTGTTGGTCCTGCCCGGTACAGATTGAGTCCTGGATTATGCCAGCGGACCTGATGGTCCTGAGACAGCTGCGGGACTTTTATGTGGTACTTGGGATGGATTGGCTGGCTCGGTATTATGCGACTATTGACTGTGCCGCGAGGACAGTTACCTTTAGAGAGCCAGGCCAGGAGGTGTTTGTGTACCGGGGTTGCCAGAGTGCTTTCTTCGCCTCTATAGTTTCGACTTCTCGAGCGAGGCAGATGATCCGCAGTGGATGTGTAGCCTTTTTGGCTAGTGTGATTGAGGGGCGGCACCGGGACTCGGGGATATCCCTATTGTTCGCAAGTTCCTGGATGTATTTCCATCGGAGTTGACTAGTATGCCGCCGGATAGAGAGATTGAGTTTCTGATTGACGTAGTCCCAGGAACTGCGCCAATCTCTAAGGCTCCTTACCAAATGGCACCGGCTGAGCTGCGAGAGTTAAAGGCGCAACTTCAGGACTTGATGGATAAGGATTTTGTTAGGCCCAGTGTATCGCCTTGGGGAGCGCCGGTGCTATTCGTGAAAAAGAAGGATGGTTCACTTCGACTTCGTGTGGATTACCGAGAGTTGAATAAAGTGACCATCAAGAACAAGTACCCTTTGCCGCGCATTGGTGATTTGTTTGACCAGCTGCAAGGGTCTTGTATCTTTTTGAAGATTGATCTACAATCAGGTTACCACCAATTGAAGGTGAAGGTCGAGGATATCCCGAAGACGGCATTCAGGACACGGTATGGGCATTATGAGTTTACCGTCATGCCTTTTGGACTGACTAATGCCCCTGCCGCCTTTATGGATTTGATGAACCGGATTTTTCGACCATACCTGGATCGGTTCGTGGTTTTGTTCATTGATGATATCCTAGTTTACTCCTGGAGTGACACTGATCATGAGGAGCACTTGAGGATTGTGCTACAACTTCTACGAGAGAGGAAGTTGTATGCCAAACTATTGAAGTTCGAGTTTTGGCTTCGGGAGGTAGTTTTCTTGGGCCATGTAATTTCAGCCGCAGGTGTGGCAGTGGACCCGGTGAAGATTGAGGCAGTCTGGGATTGGCCCAGACCGACGACCGTTTCTGAGGTGCACAGCTTCATGGGCTTGGCAGGATACTACCGTTGGTTTGTGGAGGGCTTTGTGAAGCTCTCCACACCCCTTACTCGTTTGACACGTAAAGGAATTAAGTTTATCT
This sequence comes from Tillandsia leiboldiana, assembly GCA_029204045.2. Lineage (NCBI taxonomy): Eukaryota > Viridiplantae > Streptophyta > Magnoliopsida > Poales > Bromeliaceae > Tillandsia > Tillandsia leiboldiana. The sequence continues at coordinate 8,299,420 of CM055066.1, forward strand.
AGAGTGAGGACTGTCAGAGGAGCTTTGAGGACTTGAAGAGCAGATTGATGTCGGCTCCTATCCTTTTCCTCCCTGTTATGGGGAAAGGATATGTGATTTACAGTGATGCATCGCACAGTGGACTTGGTTGCGTGTTGATGTAGGAGGGTAGGGTAATTGCTTATGCTTCTCGATAGCTTAAGGATTATGAGAAGAATTACCTTACCCATGATCTAGAGCTTGCTGCTGTGATATTCGCATTGAAGTTGTGGCGCCACTACCTTTATGGAGAGCACTGCAAAATTTACACCGACCACAAGAGCCTGAAGTATCTGTTTACAAAGAAAGAGCTAAATCTGAGACAGCGCAGATGGTTGGAGCTGCTAAAGGATTATGATGTTGATATACTTTACCATCCTGGCAAGGCCAACGTGGTTGCGGATGCCCTGAGTAGGAGAGCGGTGCAGAGCCTGTCTATGATGATTACTGACCAGGTGCCACTACTTGAGGAGATGAGACGGCTTGAGCTAGAGGTCGTGTCCCATGGGGTCTCTGCTCGACTGACATCCTTAGTCGTGCAGCCCACTCTGCTGGACAAGATCAGAGAGAGACAGAGTGAGGACCCCCACTTGACCAGGATCAGAGATCAGATTTCGAGCGATCAGCCTGGGGACTTTGCAGTTGATGCTTCGGGAGTACTGCGGTACAGGGACCGAGCACATGTGCCAGTGGATCTAGAGATCAGAGAGCAGATTTTGAGAGAAGCTCATTATACACCTTACACCCTCCATCCTGGTGGCACTAAGATGTATAAGGACCTCAAGGCACATTTCTGGTGGAGTGGCATGAAGAGGGATATTGGGAGATTTGTGGCTCAATGTTTAACTTGCCAGCAGGTAAAAGCTGAGTACAGAGTGCCAGCTGGCAAGTTACAGAGTCTCCCAATCCCTGAGTGGAAATGGGAGCACATCACGATGGATTTCGTGGTCGGATTACCGAGGGCCCAGGGAGGAGCAGATGCTATTTGGGTGGTTGTTGATTGACTCACTAAGTCTGCTCACTTTTTGCCGATGCAGACTACATGGTCACTTGAGCGGCTGGCTCAGTTGTACTTGGATGAGGTGGTGAGGTTCCATGGAGTGCCTGCCTCTATTATATCAAATCGAGACCCGAGATTTGCTTCACATTTTTGGAGGAGCTTACAGTCCACCTTAGGGACACAGTTTAGTTTCAGTACAGCGTTTCACCCACAGACGGATGGGCAGTCAGAGCGCACTATACAGATCCTTGAGGACATGCTCAGAGCTTGCACCTTGGACTTTGGCGGAGGATGGATTCGACACTTATCACTGGCAGAGTTTGTGTACAATAATAGCTTTCAAGCGAGCATTCGGATGGCTCCGTTTGAAGCAATGTATGGACGCAACTGTTGATCACCGCTTTACTGGAGCGATGTGGGTGAGAGGCGGACATTGGGGCCAGAGTTATTGCGTGAGGCAAAGGAGAAGGTCAGAGTGATCAGGCAGCATCTTCAAACCGCCTAGAGCAGATAGAGGAGTTATGCAGATGTACGGCGACGAGACCTAGAGTTTCAGGTTGGAGATCATGTTTTTCTGAAGGTCTCGCCGTCTAAGGGGATCAGGAGGTTTGGCATTCGTGGGAAGCTTAGCCCCCGTTATATCGCACCTTTTGAGGTATTGGAGTGTATTGGGCCAGTTGCCTACAGGCTTGCACTTCCCCCCAGACTTGCTGGTGTCCACGATGTGTTCCATGTGTCTACTCTGAGGAGGTACGTTTACGACCTGGCGCACGTCATCGACTTCACCCCACTGGAGATCAGCGAGGATTTGAGCTACATGGAGAGGCCGCTGCGGATTCTTGATCGAGAGGTGAGAGAATTGCGCAGTCGGACCATCCCTTACGTGAAGATCTCGTGGAGCAACCATGGCGAGCGCGAGGCTACCTGGGAGCTAGAGTCAACGATGATGGACGCGTACCCCTATCTATTCGAGGCCCCGGCTTGAGGTATGATTTTTGTTTTGAGGATGAAACTTTTTAGTGGGGGAGGATGTAGAGGTCCAGGTCCCCATGCAGTTTTTTCCGAGAATCTATAGTGTGAAACACCTAGGCCCATAATACACCAAAGGGATGTTATGGATGGACCTAGTGAAGTTTCTGGATCATGTTTGGGCTTCGGCCGTTTTACCAAACTTTAGAAAAGGATTTAGCCCAAACGGAGGGTGGATTTGGATTCAACACGGAAAAACGCTTGAAAACGGCTATTTGCTTGTATTTTTCTGAGTCCGGATGCCCAAAAACGAACTCCCGGAAGTTTATAGTGGATTTCGGTGCAGGGGGGGACCGTAGACCGCCGGAATGCCATGTGGCGGCCTGTCATTGGCCGGTTTGTTGCGCTCGGTCCACAGAGCGGAGCGGCTTGGTGCATGAACCCGGTGCGGGACACGTGGCGCATCTGGATTGGCCGGTTCTTGATGTGCGGTCCATGGGGTGGCGCGGCGGTGTATGGACCAGGGCGGGGGGACACGTGTCTGTCCCCGGTTGGTCGGTGCATGCGGCGCAGACCATGAAACCCCAAGACGAGTACGTGGACTGGGCGCACGGACAGGTGGCGGCTTCTGGTTGGCGGGCTCACCGAGCGCTGTGCACGGAGTGCGCACGCGGTGCCTCGGGACGCGTGCGCATCCGGGTTGCAGGCGGCGCAACAGTGCCGCACGTGGAGCACTGTCGCTGGATACGTGGCGCCCGGGGATAGGCGGGCGCCACCTACCCTGTTGACCGGGAGCGCGACACGTGGCGAAGATCGGCTGGGCTTGCACACGCTGCCCCGTGTTCGGGACACGTGTCAAGCCCAGGAACTTTCGAGCGCTCCTCGCAGGCAGGCCTTCAGCACTTTCGGGCGCCCAAAAGTGGGCCGAGCGCCCGAAAGTGGGGACAAATCCGGAATTTTTGGATTTGTTTGCTTGGGCCTATAAATAGGCCCGAAACAGCTTCGTTTTCGCCTTTTTCTGTCCAGTTTTTCACAGAGGCCTCCACAGATAAATTTTTCCTCCTTGTGTGTTGCATCCATTGGAGGGTTTCTGGGATTTTACGAAGCATCTGCATTGAGTTCTACAGCATCTCGGCGCGTCGCGACGTTCCTTCTCCGGTGATCCTTTCCGTTGTGTTTTGGTGCGCGGACTCCCCCGGGCTACTCCAACCATATTTTTCGACGATTCTTGCGTCGTTGTCTTCAGGACAGATAGGGATACAACTTTTATATTTTTAGCTCCCCCGCATTTTGAGTTTTTTCTGGGCGTTTTTAGCCGTTTTGTGACCCCCATTTTTTGAGACGGAGTTTTGGATAGCACCGGGGTTTTTCTGCGATTTCTTCGTGCTCGAGCATCGGATTGAGGCGTGCAAGTACTTGTTTCGCATCTACACATTGCAGGGAATATCATCGTGATTTTTCTGAATTATTTTGAGGTTTTTCCGAAGGTAAAAATCCCACTTTTCTGGGCGGATTTTTGACAGGATTAGTGCTTGTGGAGTTTCGCGCTTACCACATTGTTTATTTTGTACCTCGGCCTACGGGTGTCGGATCGAAGCATGTAATTACTCATTTTCTATCTACTCATCGCGACGATCACAGTGGTAGTTTTTTTGGAATTTTCAGAGCTCATTTTGCAGGTGAAAACTGAGCCTTTCTGGACTGGTTTTGTGGACAACATCTAAGTGTAATTTGTGTGTTTAATCGGACACTGTTTTGGGCGTTTTGATAGTTATCTTGGCAAGCGTGTACTTCTCGGGTGAAGGCGTATTTGGACTTGGATTTAGCGCTCGAGGTGGGTGATTGTTGTGAACCTCTTAATTTGGCACACCCACTAGGCCTATTGGACTAAATTAATATGGTTAAAATATTGTATTGCACCCTGAAATAACATCGGCATGCTTTATAAGTTAAATGGACATTATGCTAGTATCTAGCTTCCATGTGAGATTTATTATTACAGATTGGAATATCATACTTTCATGAACGCTAGAAAAACTATTAACTGTATTTCTTATTATCTCGAGACATTTGCATGCTTGTGTGGTCATCTAGATAGGCCCTCTTTTTCTGCTATACTATCATGCTGGAATTGACTTAGGAGAAACCATGTTTTCAGCTTTTCTCCTTTTTAAGTCAGACTCAGGGTATTTGCTGCTTGGGTTCGAGCTTGGGCTGGGATAGTGTAGGAGGGATCTTGGGACTTTGGTCAGGTTGGACTTGTAGTCGAGTACTGCGGCGACCGCGGACTTTGGGCGGTCGACCGGATGCTGGTTGTTATACTAGACTAGGGATTTTGGGGTATCGCGGCGATCGCGGACATTGGGCGGTCGACTGGACTTTTACTAGTGCATCAGATCAGGAGGACCGGGTTTCCTTTGTGGATGGATTTTTCCCACTTCGTTTATAGTCGTGATCCAGTCCTGTTATATCGTGATATTTACGACAGAGATACTTTGCTCGTGTGGGTCGCTCCCCTCGAGTGCCACTCCGGAGTAGGCGATTTATACAGCGGCCAGTGAGTACCGGTCAGTGAGTGCCGGTCAGTGAGTGCCGATCTGTTAGCAGATACTTGAGACCGTTTCACGGGCAGTGTTAGGGGTTACTGGTCTTTGGTTGGGTTTAGACAGACGGTTACTTCTACAGCTATATTTTTACTACACTCCGTCTAGCACTGCATTTAGAGGCATAGTAGTGGTAGCTTTATCTTTATTTTCCAGTAGTTCAACTTACAGCATATTACCTAGCTTTTCTTTTTGCCTCTGGTAGACCTAGTGGGCATGTTAGAGTTTGAGGCTTAACCCACTAGGGGAGGCTACTGCTTTTATAGTAGTTCTCACCTCCATTGTCTCTTTCCCCTTTTTCCCCCTTTGTTTTGCAGAGTCCTCTCCGGGAGTTGCGGGGCCATCTTCAGCAGATCGAGGTAAGAGGATCGCGGATTAGATAGTTCGTCTACCCCGTCTGTGAGCTTAGCAGTGTTTTGGTTGTATTCCCTTTACTCTCAGACAGTTGTATTATTATTTTGGGTCTGGCTTCAACCAGCTATTTGTATTTATGTGAGCTGGGAGAGACACTTGTACTTATTGAGAGTTATATTGTACCTTTATTTGTCAGCTTCAGTTTGAGATGTATTAGTTTTAGTTCAGCTCTGTTTCTATGCTCTTTTATTATTTCTATTATATCTGAGCAGGTTACCAGCGCTTCGTGTACACGGGAAATACCGTGTGCACGACGGATCTGTGGACGAGCCCGGGTTCTGGTTTACACCTGGGAGGTGACATCCTCCACATGCACGATATGATCAGGATCCTGCACCTCAAGTGCACATGGTAACGGCCTTACCTCTAGTCCATGCAGGGATGCAAATGCTCTGCGACGATGTAGTCTGCTGCCATGGTGTCCTCCACCTGGCTGCGTAAAGTCGCCCACTAGGTATTGGTGGTCGTCGCTCCGTCTGCCTCGACGTCGTAGCCCAATATGCCTGGAAATGTCCTGCCTATCCGCATAGGAAGCACCATTCCTGCCCCTTCTCATATTGCGGTGATGAATGCGGCCTACCACAGATAACACCTATGCTACCGCCACTTCTTATGCTGCTGTTGGGGTCCACCCGACATATGGCGCCTCTGAAATCTACGACCCTGGGGATGGAATCGAGAAGGCCTCTGCCTGCTGATCTGTCCTCCATCATCTGGCGTCGGGCGCTTCTCTCCAGAACTCGTCCTATCCGGCAAGTCCCTGTCCCCAGGAACTACAATGCCACGCTCCATATACAGCGCCTGCTCAATCGAAGCATCCAAGGTCTGAAGTCGGAGGTATCGAATGAGTTGAAAGATATCCTGGCACAATCCTCTCTCAAACATACCTGTGTGCTTCATCCCTCGCGGTGCGGGGCACACCGTTCAGCAACCGCGTAAACTCTCTGATGTAATCCGGCACCGTGCGATCTCCTTGCATGAGATTCCTAAGATCCTCTTCGAGTTTCTGCCGGGTGCTGTCTGGGAAGAAGACCCCGAACAATAGGCTGCGAAACTTGGTCCATAACAAAAACTGGGCCCCTGGCGGGCCAACCGGCCTGACTCTCCTCTACCAAACCTCGACGTCATGCTCCAAGAAGTGTGTGGCAAGGAATACCTAATATCTGTCAAGGATGAAAAGATTCTAAACCAATCTCTCCACCGCGGCCACCCACGACTCTACCTCCCAAGGCTCCAAACTCAATCCAATGAATCGGGGTGGATCAAACTACCGAAACTGGCTTAGTCGGTCAATGATGTCCCCCTGCTCATCTGCTATAAGCTGTCCACCCTGCCTCGGTGCCTTAGCACTAATCGTCGGCACGGAGGGGGCTGCTGGCTCAATCGACGCCATTGGAACCGCTGCCACTGGAGATACTACAACAAGGGTGGTCTCAGCGAGAAGCGCTGTCGAGGGTGTCCACTGCTCCTACATCTGCATCATCCTATCCAGCTGCTCACCTCTCCGCTGGTATGCCTCAGACAATCCTGCCATCTGGGCCTGGAGCTCTCTGACCTCACTTTGTGTATCCAGCCTAGAATTTGTCTACTCTGGCTCATCTACTGAGACGGGGGCACGTGGGTCGGTACTTAGCGTCAGGGGGGCATCGCTCACCACGACAAAACTGCACAACAAAACACAACTACATTTGACCCAATTAATCCAGCGAAAGATAGCAAGTCATCCATTCCATATCATTATGTTGTTTGCAGCCAACATAATCGCTTAGGAGAATAAACATGCCAATCACTCATCCTATCATTTGGGAGAGATGTAAAACTCAATTAGGACTCTCGCTACAAATCACGACTCTCACAAAGTCATCCTAGGATCCAACCACAAGCCTAGGGTTTCTAAGTTCACAATGACCTACATCCTAGGCTCTGATACCACTCTAATCTGTCATGCTCCGGGGTTGAAACTGTGACCCGGGCTCGCCAACAGATCCGCTACCCATACGGAAAACCCTGCATAGGCGAAGTGTCTAACCTGCAAAAGATAGTATCTACCAACTATACAGATATCAGAGCTGAAAATAAAAGCTTCTAAATAAAATAACCAATCCACTGTATCACTGTACAATCAAAATTCTCACATACAACATTTATGAACCCAAAAAAGAGGTAAACTAAAACAATAATAATACATAATCCATCTTCCAAAATAATAATATAACAGTGTACAGGATAAACCCACAATCCTAGTTAGTACGTCTATCTCACCAAAATAAACAACACTGGTAGGAATCTATCTCGCGACTCCCTCACCTCGATCCGTCGAGCTAGCTAGAGCAGAAATGAAAGGTAAAGCCTCTGTAAAAATTGTCACCAACAGAGGGTGTGAGAACTATGTCAATCGGTAGTTCTCAGTGGTACCGTCTCCAAGCCCAACGGTCTGCCCATTAAGTCTACTGGAGGCATAAGATAACAGAACCACTATAATAAAGAAAAGATAAGCTGGAAAGAAGTTTACAGCTATCATGCCTCTATCTATGATACTCAATAGGTGAAACAGATGATAATATGCAACTACTCGAACTCGAGGTGCCCAATCGACCCAATCGTAATGACTGCCACATAGGGTCCAGCCAAGCCTGTGCTCACCTACAACCATTACATACACGAAGGACTGGAATTACGTATGGCATCCCAACGGACTAATAAAACCATCGCATGAAAACTGCCTCAACAAGCCCACCATCGCATCCGGAGCGGCAACTCAAGGGATGTGACCCCATTGATAAAAAATAGTGCGACATCAAGTATCACAACAGTAGCACATGCAGGCTGTAGTCCAATCCACGATCAACCAGATCGGAAGACTCACAACACTAAACCCACATGCCGGAGGTACTCAACAGCCGGGACCACCGTCAACCCAAACGACTCCCAAAATATAACACCCAACTCACCACACTAAACTCATTGGCCGGAGGTACTCAACAGCCGGGACCACAATGAAGGGTTCAAAAATTTTGGGAGATTGGTGCCTACAACCCCAATCAAACAAGAACAGATTCCAGGCACAGCCTCCCGTAGCTCTCAACCCAAATGTGGAAACAACCATTAGAACCCAGATCACTCGAATCCTCTTCGGGTGAGGAGGTTTATATGAAAAGATGATATTTATTTCTGAAAATCATTTTCACTCGAATCCTATCAGGGTGAAGACAAAAAGTAGCTTCTTTGTAGAAAAATATCTTGATTTGAGGAAACCCATTTTAATAAATTATAGTTCTTAAGGAAATCAATTAAAACATGTTTTACTTTTTCCATACCCCGAAGGGCAAGTGCCTTCACCTTAATCAAACAACAAGTTCGGGCGACCCTTCGAAATTTGAAAAGAAAATATTGGCTTACCAAAATCATGTGTGTCCAAAAAGCATACTGGATTTAAGGTCCTGCTGTCACAAGCTCAACACCACCACGAACTCAGTGGCAACGAAACTGGTCGGAGAATACTCGACGACCCGGGACCACCTATAGTACTCAAGAAATTCAAATTTGAATTTGAGGAATTCAAATGTGAATGTAAGTGAGAATTGCGAAAGGAAACCATAGTTGTAGGTATACCAGTGTGCAAATTAGACAATTTTGAGATGCTATTTTCTGACTTTCAGATCCGAGTCTGATCTCGAAAATCTAAAATCACCAGTGTGACCGTCTCGTCGAACCGATTGAAAAAAGGTATAGATCGATTTTCGATCCGACGGTCGGATCGTCTAGAAATCAGTAAAAAAGTTAGTGGGGCCCGCGACTTAAGTGAATAGTGAAATGAATAGTAACCCCCTGATTTAATTCCCTCGTCGGCCAACGTCGGCCGATCGACTGTCTGGTGTCCGAATTTGACGATCCAGATAGTCGATTTAAATGGCGTCGTCGTTCTGAGCGCAGTAGCGCTGACAAAATTTGTGTTTGACAAGCCTAAAGCATCGTAAGGCGTGCCGAACTATATAATTTACTGTATATGATGGATTTTAGAATTATTGAAGCTCGAATTCAGCGAAGCAAAATTGCTACTCAATAGGTTTCGTCGAGCCGGACGTCGTGGTGGTGTCCGTTTTTCAGTTTGACAACCTGGTTGTCTCAAAAAGCATGAAAAATAGTAAAAAGTTGGATATTTTCGCAAAAAGCCTATTGTTTTATGGATCATTTTGTGTGAAACTTGGTGGATAGGGACCCTTGTGCATATTCTTGCTTCAGCTAGGGACCTAGATCAAATGACCAAGTGTTGGAGGGCCTTTTTGCATATTGTTGCAAATTACATATATAGCAACCTAGGGCATCTATGGGAGGAACCCTAGCCGCAACCTCTTTGCACCAAACTCTTACCCACGACCCCTCATCTCCTCTACTACCTTCCCCGAGCACCGGCACCTCCGGCCGTCGTCCCCCGTCGCCGGAAAAACCAAGAAAAATAACCCTTGGTTCTTGATCTCAGGCTTGGTGAAGGAAGGTTGCACCAAAGCATTTGGGCTTGCTCCCAGAGGGTCTTGTGGACGTCATCTACCTCCAGAAATCGAGCAAGGGGTGTCCCACAGCCTGCCTTGGCCGCGCGCCGCCGTGGGAGACACTTCTTCTTCCTCAACTCTGGTAAGGTGAGAACTCTTCCTTCTTGGTTTTTTCTTGTAACCTAGGCCACCACACTTGCTTTCCTACCTCCTGGGGATTCTCCCTACAGAGCCCCGACCCCCGAGGTGTGCTCGGTTGCCGGCGGGGGAGTTGCACCCGCCGGAACCCTAAAATGGGCCGCCTCTTGCGCGCGCTTCTCCGGATGGCTCGGGAACCAAAATAAGATACTAGGTATCTTTGTTATAACCTCTATAGCTTCCCCATGAAGTTTCATGGGGGGATGGTTGAGTGTAGAAGCCGCAGTTCAATGCCCTAGTTTTGGACTATTCTTGCACGACCGAGCTTGCTCCGCCGCCGCCATCGCCTCCTATCGCCGGCCATGCACCCATCAACCTTCACAAGGTCGAGAGGGACCTGTAGGTGCCCTTGCATGCGACCCATGCTGTCACGCCCCGGGTGTAAACCAGAACCCGGGCCCATCTACAGATCCGCCGTGCACACGGAGTTTCCCACGTACACGAAGCACCAGTAACCTGTTCAGATATAAGAGATAATAAAAAGAGCAAAAAAACAGAGCTGAACTAAAACTAATACATCTCAGATTGAAGCTGGAAATAAAATACAGTATATCTGTAAAAATAATACATCTGTCTCTCCCAGCTCACCAAAAAGATACAATCAGTTGGTTAAAGCCAGACCCAAAAGTAAAGTACAACCGTCTGAGGAAAATGGGTACACCAACAGTCTCGCTTACACGCTCATCCTGCCTCGAGATCTATCTACTCAGTCGTCCTCTCTCTCCGACCCGTCGCTGAAAGCCCAGCAGCACCCGTAGAAGACACTGCAAAACAAAGGAGAAGAAAAAGAGGAAAGAAGAATGGGGGTGAGAACTACTAGTAAACCAGTAGCCTCCCCTAGTGGGTAAATCCTCAAACTCCGACGCACCCACTAGGTCTACCAGAGGCAAAAGAGAAAGAAGAGTGGTAAGCAATAGAGACTGCTGAAGAAAAGAAACTACCACTACTATGCCTCTAAATGCAATCCCAAAAATGGAATAACCATATGCATCAGTAACCAACCGACCCAAATAAACCCATCTATGCCGCCCTCATCATCGGGCAAGTAAGCCGCGCCGATGTGATAGCAAAACTCCTGCTGCTGCCCTCAGCATCGGGCAAGTAAGCCGTGCCGATGTGATAGCAAAAACTCAATGCCTGTCTGACCCCCACGCTCCGGAGGGGAACTCGAGGGGAGCTACCCACACGAGGAAAGTAACAATGTCACAAGTATCATAATATAGCAGGACTGAATCACGACTATGCTCAAGTGGAACAAATCCCTTCACTAATGAAACCCTGATCCCTCAATCTGATGCGAAGATAAACATCCGGTCGATCGCCCAATGTCCGTGGTCGCCGCAATACCCCACAAGTCCACAATCTGATAAAATAGACAATATCCGGTCAACCGCCTACTATCCGCGGTTGCCGCAATCCCCCCACCAATCCACAATCAAGTACCACCTGTCCCAGACTCCAAGGTCCCGACTACACTATCCCAAACCCCTTCTTGAACCCGAGCAACATGAATCAAAAGTTTAAATGAAAAGGAGAAAAGGAACAATCATGGTTTCTCCTAAGTCAAGTCCCAATATGATAGTGTAGCAATAAATAGTGGCCTATCTAGATGTCCATACAAGCATGCAAATGTCCTCATGAAAGATAAAAGAAAGTGTATCAAATAGTAGCTCCACATGTGTATCAAATAATAGCTCCACATAGATATAACCATCATGCCAAAATCACTAACCAATTACACATGTCTATAATCCCTGATCCATAATAAATCATCAAAGAAGTACCCGCATATAAATATGTCATCCTGTTCCATTTAATCAACTTTCATACAAGTCTATGTGCTAACATGTCATGCTAACATATCACCACCATAGTATATCTGTAACACCCCCGGAATTTGGATTAGTCCTCTATATAAATGATATAATAGGACTAAATCTCTAACCCGGCTATAGCATTTTGGATGGTAGCAAGATCCAAGAGGAACATGAGAGTTAAATGTGCTAGTGCTAGAGTAGTTCTAGGATGGGTGACCCCCTGGGAAGTGGGGCGTCACAGTTGGTATCAGAGCCATTCACCAGCCGGAAATGTGAGATGAGTCTTGGCTGAGCCAGGGTTATATAGCGGGTAGAGCGAGGCTCCCCGGCTAATGACCGTTGTGAGTGGAGTGCAACTCCTCACAAGGTCGGCTAAGGCTAGCGAGACGAGTCTCACATCGCCTGGTGCTTGTGAGTGTGCTTGAGCCTGACGTGGACGTCAGGGCTTAAAGGGGGGAAGAATGTAACACCCCCGGAATTTGGATTAGTCCTCTATATAAATGATATAATAGGACTAAATCTCTAACCCGGCTATAGCATTTTGGATGGTAGCAAGATCCAAGAGGAACATGAGAGTTAAGCGTGCTAGAGCTAGAGTAGTTCTAGGATGGGTGACCCCCTGGGAAGTGGGGCGTCACAATATCAATCCCACTAAAATAGGCCAATGATTAATCAGGATAATTTATTTAAGCATGATTTTCAATGGGGTGCCAAATAAATTAGGGGTCTCTCTAATAGTCCTAGTGAGTAAATCGCAGTAAGAGGTAAGCAGCAACCACCCACCTGGCACGCAAATCTAAGTCCACAAAACTCCCCAACTGTAAAAGAACTCCTCGTTGTCCAACAACAGTCCCCGTAACACCCAAATCCGCGAGTCACTACAAAAATAATCGAACTTGGCATAATGGGTCTCCCCCGAAAACAATAATTACTGTTTTGCAAACAGTACGGAAAAGAGGGAATTTTCACCTCTGTGGAGTACTCCAAAAAATCCAGAAAAAAACACAGTTGTGTTCCTCACGACGAGTAGATCCAAAACGAGTATTTATATGCCCTGATCCGATGCTCGTAGGCCAAGATATAAATCCAACAAGTCCGTGTTGTCCAGAAATTCCCCACAAAAAAGGGGTCAAATAGTTCCTCGGGAACCATGCCAAAAATCCAGAATGAGGTGAAATGACCAACAGGGAAAACGAAGCCTTACCTCTCAGGAACATACCGCCACAAAAATCGTCGAAAAATTTCTTCGGGGCTGGACAGGGGGCTTCTTGGACTAAAAAGCAACAGAAACGGGCCGAAAAAGGGAAACGTTGAGGCGCACTGTAAAACCAAGATCGACGCTGCCGAGTCTCCAAAAATACAGGGGATCCACCACAAGATCAAAAACATCAAGGGGAACAACTTTCCTATAGGGCTCTCCCTCTCAATCTCTCTCTAAAATTCGAAAAGAGCAAAAAGAGAGAGGGAGGAGGGTATTTATAGGCCCAGCCCAACCCCACAAGGCAGTTCCGATTCGGGCGCCCGAAACTTTCGGGCCCCGAATCCGAACCCGGCTCGGCCCACCAACCCAGCGCCCGGATTCACCCGGGCGCGACACGTGTCCCCGAACAGGGGACAGCGACGCCTGGCGAACCGAGCGCTGCCACGTGCCCCCTACGGGGCGGTGCCCGCCACTGGCGCGGCGCCACGTGGCGCCGCATTCGCTGCCCCGCCCGACACGCCAGCCGGCACGCCTGCCCGCCTGCGCCCGCGTGCGTACGGCCGCAGACGCGCGCCCTCGCGTGCACCGCGCGCGCTTGAGCCGCCCAATCCGGGGCCGCCATGTGGCGCGCCCCGGCCCACGCACCGGCCGCTCGCTCCCATGGACCGCACAGCGCGAACCCGCCAATAGGCAGCCGCCACGTGTCCCGCCGGTACACCGTGCACCAGCGCCACTTTCCCGTGGACCAGGCAGTGTGCGCCGGCCAATGAGAGGCCGCCACGTGTCCCTGCCGGTCCACCGCTCCCCCCGTGCACCATTTTGCACAGAAAACTTTCGGGTGTCCGTTTTTGGGCGTCCTGACTCAAAAAATACAAATAAATAGCCGTTTTCAAGTATTTTTTCGCACTGAATCCAAATACGGCCTCCGATCAGCCTGAAACCACTCCCAAAATTCAGCAAAAATCTGTCGAAAGACAGGCTTGATCCAAAACCTCACTGAGTCCATCTAACACGTCCATTTGACGTGTTACGAGCCCGACACACCAATAATAGGTGTCTCACACCACGGATCCCAGGGAAAAAGCCACACCAAAATCTGGGTCACTACACATGCGGCCCGGATAAAAGTTCGCCATTAAAGGTCGAAGGTTGATCCATTAATAGCGGTCGGCCATCCGCCGCTCCTCGCCGTCGGCCACTACACCCGCAAGCTCCCTTGCATCAGGGGGAAACCACCAGGACCCTTGCCTGGGTTGGAAAACCGCAGCTTGAAAATCCGCTATTATTGCCTTCAAGGTTTGGCCTCAAGCTTGCTTCGGCCAAACCATTGCAAACTCTCGCCAGTGCTAGTGCTAGTTGCACTCCTAGCTCTTCCCTAGACCCCTAGTTGTTGATGCTTGCCTTTGTAGCCCACCAGAACCTAAGTTCTTCCATGGTTGCCTAAGCCCGAGCTCTAGAGCATGACTCCATGGCCAACCTTGCTTCAACCCTGCTTCTAGCCATCCAGCAATTGTCCAGCTGTGAGCCCTCAACTCCCCTCAGTACCAGAAGCTTCTTGCTCACCTTAAATTGGGAAATGACTGAGTGGATTGGTAGTTCCCACTTGTCGAGCTTTAATGTAGTCTAGGTTGGTTTTTAAAATAAACCAGCAGCTTTGGGGCTGCACCAATGAGAGCCCTAGCATCCAGATCATCCCCTGAGCTTGATGCTCACCTCTGTCCAAAGATGGACTGATGGGATTGAGTGATTTTGAATACCGAGCTCTACAATGGCCATTATGGGCCCTTAAGCTATTCCAGTAGGTTGGCTGCACCCTCAGGGTGAGCCTCTGAGTTTCTTCGACCTACTAACCATGATGCTCACCCTAACTTTGGGTTTGGTCAAGTGTAAGTAAGAAAAGTAGCAACTTGAGCCTATTTGCATAATATATGTTGACCCGAAGTTTTCTTCGAGTTCCGCGCTGCTCCCAAATGGTGAGCACGGCGTTCAGTGCATCGAGGCCCATTTACTGGTAGCCTCGGTTCAGTTCAAAAGCATTCAGAAATGAAATGCAAGCTTAAAAGGCCTCAAATAGCATGTATTTATGCAATTTTGTGAAACCCTAGGGGTCTAAATGCAATTGTGACTTATTTGGCTATTTTGGGTTGTGTGCCTATGATCTCTAACCTTTCGTTGGAGATCCGACGGCTTTTGTTTAGCAGGAATAAGATTCCGAACCATAAATTGTCAAAATCGTCGGTTTATCGGCGATTCGGCATTAATCACGCAATTCTAGAAATTGTGGTGATTAATTATAGTTGTTAGATGTCCTTGGCTGTTCGGCTGGTCCAGCGATTTCAGTTTCACGTTGGTGACTTCCGGAGCTGAAATCAGTTTATCCGGAGGTGTTTTCGGTATTTATGGCACCGTATGAGTACAGAGTCGCACCTAGTGGAGTTTGAGTGCCCGAACGTCTTCAGTGGAGCGTTCCACGGCAGCACGTCAAGTTTCGTTAAATTCGTAGACCTATAATTACGGATCGGATCATAGTGATCGATCGGCGGATTTCCGAAAATTCCGGAAGATCCCGGGACTTCAGTGAAGTTTCCCGTTTAGCTTGTCTGCACTCAGTGAGTCAGTTGGTTGGGTATGAGTGAGTCTTTTTCTGACCTATGATTATAATTCAGGTCCCAGTAGTCAACCGCCAGCTCATGAGCCATCCAGCGGTCACCGTGATCATCTATCCTGAGGTAGGTTTATCTTCGGTTCAGGCTTTAACATTTCAGCCCTACGGGTTGTCACGCCCCGAGGTCGATACTGCGACCCGGGCCCGCCAACAGATCCGCCGCCCATACGAGAAGCCCCGTATAGACGTAGCGACTAACCTGCAAGAGAACCTCTAATCTAGCAGATATCAGAGCTGAAATAATAAAAGCTGAAGTAAAAGACATAACATACAACTACCTCTCAAGTATAAATACAAAACATCCTCACCACAAAATACAAAAGTCTCCCAGATAGCAGGAAATAAAAGGTACAACTCGATACCTCACCACAAAAGTCTCTCGACTGACACACTCCAAAATAAAGCAGGGGTACAACTAAACACACACGCTGAAGAAGACGGGAAGGGATCTATCTCGCGACTCCCTTACCTCGGTCTGATGGAGCTGGATCAGCAACAGGAACAGCAGGAACTGGAGCAGAAGTCCCTGGGGAAAAGACACCACGACGGGTGTGAGAACTACATCCCATAGTAGTTCTCAGTGGGTGCCGCCAACAAGCCCGACGGTCTGCCTACCAAGTCTACTAGAGACATAAAGTAACAAATGGAATGCTGTAATGAAAAGCTGGAAGGGTAAAGTCTACAGCTACTATGCCTCTATCTAGAGGCTCAAGGAGTGGAACAAGGAGAACAGTATGCCACAACTAACTCCCACAGATATCACCCAATCTAAACTGACTGCCACATCGGTCCAGTCAAACCTGCGCCTGCCTACAGGTGTAGGTATGTCCGTAGCTGCCGAAATTGGCTCAGCCAGAGGGACTAAAGCATCGACAAGTCGCGATAGAGAGCTCAAACTCACGCCGGTACTACAACCCGGTATCTCGCTCAATCTCAACGCCGGTACTACAACCCGGTATCTCGCCTACTCCGGAGTGGCACTCGAGGGGAGCGACCCACACGAGTAAAAATATCCGCGCATCTCTGTCAAGCACAAATGTGGCTCATGCAGGCTATGATCCAAATCCTCGATCAACAAGATCGGCAATAACCAACAATCACTGTCTCACCCACTGACTAGAATCCACCCCACTGAGACTCACTGTCACTCTGACAGCTCTGAAGAACCCAAATCTACCATCACTATCACTCTCCCAAAGAAAGCTGGTCTACAGACTGCTATCAACTCCACTCAGTCCCCAGACACGAGTGCAAAAGCATCCCACAACCACCCGACCTCCCAGCCCAGGACCTGGGCGAAAAAAGCTAAGTCCAGGAATGATAAGTATAATATGTGATGTGGGAATGTCTATAGCAATAAAGAAACCTAGCCCAAGTTGCAGTTTTCTACAGTCTGGCTGAACATGATACATATGACAGGGGTGCTAGGTCAAGTTCCAAGATTTACTTAATTAGCATGCAGTAGGACTCACAATAAGATCACAGATTCGACAACTGATAAACAGGAATACTAACATACAGTTTACACATGGCAATAAGTCCCATTTCTAACATGCATGGTCCTACCAACATAGAATTAGCACGCAGTCCATAGATTTTGAAAGCAAGGTCACCCACCTGAACGCGCTAACTGTCCGGGGTCGTACAGCTGCGAAAGTCCAGAAACAGCCAAAACAGTATCTCCGCAGATCCAACAATACAGTAGCAGTGCTCAAGACATCCTGGGTACAACATAAAGTCCACAATTACACTTCAATTCCAAAACTGTCCATAAAAACATACACAGAATTTCAGTCACAAAGTTGTCCCTTTTTCACCTGCAGAAAATGCCCAGGAAATTACAATAAAAATATCACAGTGATCCTCGCGTCGATATCTTCGAAACGGTACCCTGCACGCCCAAATCCGAGTTCCGAAGGTCAAGATATAAATTCGGCAAGGTGGTGTACTCAAACGATTTCCTGCGTCAAAACTGTAACACTGTACACAGAAGAACAGGAATTTTCACCTCGAAATAAATCTCTGAAAAATCCAAGGAAAATACGAGCGCGTTCCTTGCGATCTGTAGATGAAAAAGTTGTATAAGCACGTTTTCGTATGACGCTCGTGCGCGAAGATATCGCCTCCCCAATCCGCTGCTGTCACAAAAACCCTCACAGAAAAAGGGGGACCAATGTTACCTTGGGATCCGAGCCAAGGAGTCAAAATATGAATGTGCGATCCAAATGAAAGATGAAGCCCTACCTGTTAGGAGTGTGTCGGCGCAAGAATCACCAAAAACCAGTGTCGGGGTAGCCCAGGGTAACCTTCACACTGAACTTGCGACGAAGAGGAACACCAAGAAAGAAACGTCGCTCTGCGCCGTAAAATCCAAAACCTCGGGATGCGAGCAATCAAAAATTCCAAAACTTTGTAGCAAGAACCAGCACTCGAAGATGAAAATCTTCACTGCAGGGAGCTCGGGGAGATGGTGGCTCGAGGTGGCCGAAAATGGAGATGAAACTCCCTTCGGAAAGCAACTTGAAGAAAAACCAAACCAACAATTCCAAAAATACCCGTTGTGTCCCCCAAAACAGCAAACACCGGTAGAAGCCGCTCCCCGTGCCGCCACGTGTCCCCGGGGAAGTCAACACGCGCACAGTGCCGCGGCGTCAGCGCGGCATGGCGCGCACGCGGCCCGAGGCACCAAATACTGTTCCGTGGACCGGGTGTGTAGTGGCCCTGGTTTTCCTGTAGTTTTTCCCGTGAATCCTTGGTGTGAAACACCTATCCTTGGTGTATTTGGCCCACAGTGCATCAAAGGGATGCTATGGATGGACACAGAGTGGTATTTACTGTTGGTTTGGCCTTCGGCTGTATTTGCCGAATTTTAGAGAAGGCTTTGGGCCAAACGGAGGTCGTATTTGGATTCAGCGCGGAAAAACGCTTGAAAACGGCTGTTTATTTGTTAAAAACGGAGTCCGGATGCCCAAAAACGAACCTCCGGAAGTTTTCTGTGCAAAATGGTGCATGGGGGGACCTGTGGACCGGCCGGGGACACGTGGCGGCTCTTCATTGGGCCGGCGCGCCACTCCCGGTCCACAGAACGGGCCGCCGGTGCACGGTGCACCGGCGGGCCACGTGGCAGGCGACGGTTGGGCCGGCGCAGCGCGCGCGGTGCATAGACCGCGCGCGGGCAGGCCGGGCAGGCTGGGGCAGCGGCGCGGCGCACGGTGCACCGGGGCGCGCCACGTGGAGGCCCCGGGTTGGGGGGCGTACGTGCGCGCGGCGCACCCGCAGGCGCGCGCCTGCGGCCGTACGCGCATGCGCTGCAGGCGTGCAGGCGGCGCGCAGCGGCCGTGTCGGGCGGGAAAGGCAGGGGGCACGTGGCGCCACGCCATAGGCGGGCGCCACCCACCCCGCCGCCCCCGCAGGGGGCATGTGGCCGCGTCCGGTTCGCCGGGCGCGCTGTCCCCTGTGCGGGGGACACGTGCCGGACGCCCAGGCGGGTCGGACCAAACTTCGGTCCGACCGGGATCCCGTGCGGGATGGGCCGCATGTTGGGCCGAGTTACTGTGCGGGCCCGAAATCGGGCCCGAATGAACCGGGCGCCCGAATCTGGGACTTATTGGTCATTTCTGAAATGTTTTTAGTGGGCCTATAAATAGGCCCCCTCCCCTCCTTTTTCTGGCTTTTTCGAGAGATAGAGAGAGATTGAGAGGGAGAGGTCTTTAGAGAAGTTGTTCCTCACAGATTTTTCTACCTCGTGGTGCGTTCCCAGATTTTTTGGAAGATCGACAACGGCGATCCGGATTTTACAGCGTGCCTCGGTTTTCCCCTATTTTCGGCCCGTTATCGCCGCATTTCAGTCGGAAAAGTCCCCTGCGCAGCACAGGAGTCATTTTCCAAAGATTTCTTCGCCGCT
Organism: Tillandsia leiboldiana; assembly: GCA_029204045.2. Classification (NCBI taxonomy): domain Eukaryota; kingdom Viridiplantae; phylum Streptophyta; class Magnoliopsida; order Poales; family Bromeliaceae; genus Tillandsia; species Tillandsia leiboldiana. Next base: position 8,318,699 of record CM055066.1, read on the forward strand.
GTGTTCCTAAGAGGTAGGGCTTCGTTTTCCGTGTTGATGGTTTCTCTAGATTCCGATTCCTTGGCATGATTCCCGAGGTGTTTTGACCCCTCTTTTGCTGTTTGGGCTTTTGGACAGCGGCGACTTCGACGAATTGTTTCTCAGCGTAGGAATATCTGATCGAGGCGATTCAAGAGTCGATTTTGGGCTACTTTTCGCGAGGAACTCAACCATGATTTTTATGGAATTTTTGGAGCTCGGGACTAAGGTGAAACTCCTCGTTTTGTGTGCTGACTTTTAAAAACAGCAAATATGTATTTGGGACTTGTAGTTTTTACACCGTGTACACTTGTGTGATGTTGTAGGATACTGTTTCAGCTGACGGTGTGCTTAGAGGACAGCGGGTATTTTTTGGGTGTATTGTGCATGCTTTTCGAGGTGGGTGGTTGCGTTTCCCTCTTTGTTGACTTGCACACTAGGAATAGTAGAGTTTCCCAATTACAAATATGATAGTAACTTGTGGTATATGAGCCTATTGCATTGGCCCCCCTAAATTAAGTGATAGCTTCTATGTGATAAATCTGGGACAGCAAGTTGGACAATTGCTATATCTTAAACCGCATGCAAATAAATAACCCTATAATATTTTAAATTGATTCTTTACATGAAACTTTAGTCACTTTTTAAATGCTTTTAAAAGAGAACACTTGCATACTTATTTGGACAACTAGTTAGGCCACTATTTTACTGCAGCACTATATTATGGGATTTGACTTAGGAGAAAACATGTTTTATTGTTGTTCTTCCCTATCGATGCATGATGATCGAGTCGGATCGGGATCTTGAGATAGTGTAGCTAGATCTTGAGTCTGGGACAGTTTAGACTCTTCTTGGGGATTGAGAGGCATAGGGGCAACCGTGGACGGCAGGCGGTTGGCCAGATGTATTTATCTGATTAGATTGGGATTCACGGGTTTAGCGGCGACCGCGGATTTTGGGCGGTTGACCGGATGTTATTATCATATCAGATTGGGGACCGGGATTGCATTAGTGGATGGAGTTTCCCACTTTGACCATAGTCATGATCCAGTCCTGCTATTATGAGACATTGGTTACAGAGATACTTTACTCGTGTGGGTCGCTCCCCTCGAGTGCCACTCCGGAGTAGGCTTTTTGACCGTGATGGGTGCCGGTCAGTTGGTGAGTTGTGAGTGATGACAGAGCAGGCAGTGCCAGTATTTCCTGGCCCTCTGATTGGGTTTCTTTGGGCAGTCAGCTTCATAGTTGCATATATATATATACAGTTATCTTTTGGTACTGCATTTAGAGGCATAGTAGTGGTAGTTCCTTTTTCAGCAGTCTTTATTGCATACCACTGTTCTTCCTTTTGCCTCTTTATTCCTAGTGGGTGCGTCAGCATTAGAGGTTTTACCCGCTAGGGGAGGCTACTGGTTTATCTAGTAGTTCTCACCCCCATTGTTGTTTTCTGTCCTTTTCCCCTTTGTTTTGCAGAGTCATCTGTGGGAGCTGCTGGGCCTTCAGCGGCAGATCGAGGTAAGAGGATCGCCGACTAGCTAGATCATCTACCCCGAGCGAGAGATTAGCGAGGTTTTTATTGTACCCCTTTTGTATCTCAGACTTCAGTAGTTTACTTTTGGGTCTGGCTTTGGCCAGCTGGTTGTATCTTTATGGTGAGCTTGGAGTACATTGTACTTTATTTCAGTTTGTAGTTTATTTTAGTCTGAGATTACTTTTAGTTCTATTAGTTCAGCTCTGTTTATGCTCTTTTATTATATATTATCTATCTGAGCAGGTTACCAGCGCTTCGTGTACATGGAAAATTCCGTGTGCACGGCGGATCTGTTGGCGGGCCCGGGTTCTGGTTTACACCCGGGGCGTGACAGGGTGCACAGAGCCGACCAAACACATAGTGCCACGTGTCCCCCGGTCGGTCCACCGTGCACCCAAGAAACTCCATGGACCGCGCCTCCTGGACCGACCAACCAAGAAGCGCCACGTGGCACCGCCCGGGTGCACGCCCGCCGCCGCGGACCGCGCGCCTGCCCGCGCCCTGCCCGCGCCGCGCGCCGCAGCTGTGCCGCCTGCCCGAGGCTGCGCCGCCGCCCGCCGGCGCTGCCCGCCGCCGCCGGTCGCCGCCGGCGATCGCCGGAACAGTAAAGTTACTGTAGCAACCTCCAAAAAAATAAGTAAATAGCCCATCTTGACCGTTTTCGCGCGCTGATTCCAAAAACGGTGTCCATTTTGCCAAATTCCACTCCTATAATTTGTCGGAGGCTCCCGGAAAGGTATTTTTGATCCGAATTTCGCGCCGAGTCCAAATTTGATATCCAAATTGCGCGGAAACACTTCTAAACATCCGACGGGGTCTCCCGGTTGCCCACGTGGTCCATTTGAAGCCCCAAGTTCAATACTTGTGTCCAAATTGGCGCACGAACACCGCCGGGATGCCCCATAGGCCTCCAGAAGCTGCTGGTGACACTGTAGAAGCCCTGCAAAGATCTGGGTCACCACATCCTCCCCCACTAAAAGGAAGTTTCGTCCTCGAAACAAAAATAATGCAGGACAGGCGTACCTCAACCAGAAGTCTCGAACAGAAAAGGGTAGGCATCTCTCATCTCCGTCTCCAGCTCCCAAGTAGCCTCTCGCTCCTCGTGATTGCTCCACAAGACCTTCACATAGGGAATGGCCCGGTTGCGCATTTCCCTCACCTCACGAGCAAGAATCCGCAACGGCGGCTCCTCGTAGACCAAGTCCTCGCCGATCTCCAGAGAAGTGAAGTCAATCACGTGCGATGGATCAAACACATATCTCCTCAGAGCTGAGACGTGGAAAACATCGTGAACTCCGGCCAGGCGTGGAGGAAGAGCAACTCTGTAAGCCACAGGGCCAACTCTGTCAAGTACCTCGAAGGGTCCAATAAAGCGGGGACTGAGCTTCCCACGCACTCCAAATCTCCGGACCCCTTTCGAAGGCGAGACCTTCAAGAAGACATGATCACCAATCTGAAACTCTAGGTCTCGCTGCCGAGTATCTGCGTAGCTCCTCTGACGGCTCTGGGCTGTCTCAAGGTGTCGGCGAACAACTCTGACTTTCTCCTCAGCCTCTAACAGTAAATCTGGCCCCAAAGTCCTCCTCTCACCCACGTCACTCCAATACAGGGGCGACCGACACTTGCGTCCATACAACGCCTCAAACGGAGCCATCTGAATGCTCGCCTGATAGGTGTTATTGTACGCAAACTCAACCAATGGTAAGTGTCGGTACCACCCTCCTCCAAAACCCATAACGCACGCCCTCAACATATCCTCTAAGGTCTGAATGGTGCGCTCGGACTGGCCATCAGTCTGTGGGTGGAAAGCAGTGCTGAATCTGAGCTGAGTCCCCAAAGCTGACTGTAAGCTCCCCCAAAACCGTGACACAAACCTCGGGTCCCGATCTGAAACAATAGACGCTGGTACCCCGTGCAGCCTCACTACCTCGTCCAAATATAACTGTGCCAGACGCTCCAAAGACCAAGTCATCTGTACAGGCAAGAAATGTGCAGACTTGGTGAGTCTATCCACAATCACCCAAACCGCGTCGGCTCCACTCTGCGCTCGGGGCAATCTTGTAACAAAATCCATAGTGATGTGGTCCCACTTCCACTCGGGAATTGGAAGACTCTGTAACTTGCCAGCAAGAACCCGGTGCTCACCTTTCACTTGCTGGCAAGTCAAACAATGAGCCACAAATCTCCCAATGTCCCGCTTCATTTCGGGCCACCAAAAATGTGCCTTGAGGTCCTTATACATCTTAGTACCACCAGGATGAATGGTATAAGGTGTATAATGGGCCTCCCGCAAAATCTGGTCTCTGATCTCAGGATCCGAAGGCACACACACTCGGTCCCTGTACCGCAGTACTCCCGAGCTATCCACTGCAAAATCCCCTAGCTGATCAGCCTGAATCTGTGATCTGAACCTCTCCAAATGGGGGTCCTCACTCTGTGTCTCCCTGATCCTGTCCAACAGGGTGGGCTGCAAGACCATAGACATAAGTCTAGCAGAGACCCCAGGGGATACCACCTCAATCTGGAGTCGCCTCATCTGCTCAATCAGCGGTGCCTGCTGTGTAATCAACATGCTTAAGCTCTGCACTGACCTCCGACTCAAAGCATCTGCTACTACATTGGCCTTGCCGGGATGATAAAGGATACTCAAATCGTAATCCTTTAGTAACTCCAACCACCGGCGTTGCCTCAGGTTCAGCTCCTTTTGAGTAAACAGATACTTAAGCTCTTACGATCCGTATAGATCTCACAATGCTCACCGTAGAGGTAATGCCGCCACAGCTTCAATGCAAATACCACAGCTGCCAACTCCAAATCATGAGTAGGGTAATTCTTTTCATAATCCTTTAATTGCCGTGAAGCATAAGCAATTACCCTACCATGCTGCATCAAGACACAACCTAAACCGCTGTGCGAGGCGTCACTGTAAATCACGAAGCCATCACCCATCACTGGCAGTGCAAGAACTGGTGCTGAGATCAATCTCCTCTTCAGCTCCTCGAAACTCTGTTGACACTGCTCAGTCCAAATAAACCTCGTCCCCTTCCTAGTCAAACTGGTCAGGGGAGTAGAGAGCTTCGCAAAGCCCTCTACGAACCGACGGTAGTAGCCTGCTAAACCCAGAAAACTCCGTACCTCGGTAACCGTCGTCGGTCGCGGCCAACCCCGAACTGTATCGATCTTCGTCGGGTCGACTGCCACTCCAGCGGCTGATACGATGTGGCCCAAGAATGCAACCTCCCGAAGCCAGAATCGCACTTTTTTAGCTTGGCATACAGCTTCCTCTCACGTAGAAGCTGCAGCACTATCCTCAAGTGCTCCTCGTGCTCTACATCGCTCCGAGAGTAGATCAAGATGTCATCAATGAATACAACCACAAATCTGTCCAAGTACGGCTGAAATACCCGGTTCATCAAATCCATAAATGCAGCAAGGGCATTAGTCAACCCAAATGGCATAACCGTAAACTCATAATGCTCGTACCGGGATCTAAAAGTCGTCTTGGGGATGTCCTCGACCCTCACCCTCAACTGGTGGTAACCAGACTGAAGATCAATCTTCGAAAACACTGAAGCTCCCTGCAGCTGGTCGAATAGATCATCAATCCGCGGTAGAGGATACTTATTCCGGATGGTCACTTTATTCAACTCTCGGTAATCAACACACAAACGAAGTGACCCATCCTTCTTCTTAACAAATAATACTGGCGCTCCCCCGGAGAAACACTGGGCCTAACAAAGCCCCTATCCATCAAATCCTGAAGCTGGGCCTTTAACTCTCTCAACTCAGCAGGCGCCATCCTATAAGGTGCTTTGAGATTGGTGTGGTTCCTGGTGCCACATCAATCACAAACTCTATCTCCCTCTCCGGCGGCATAGTCGTCAGCTCCGGGGGAAACACATCTGGGAACTCGCAGGCAACAGGAATATCCTCGAGTCCCAGTGCTGCGTAGACACCTCCACAATCGTCGCCAGGAAGGCGGTGCAGCCTCTACTCATCATCCGCCCTAGCCCTCGCCGAAAGAAATCGTCACGGCAAACAAAGAGCTCTAACAACCTCGGTAAACAAACTCCTCCTGTTCCCGGCTCACGGAGGGTCACTGTCCTCTCCCTGCAATCTATGGTAGCATAGTACCTCGACAACCAGTCCATACCAAGCACAACATCGAAATCCTGGAGCTGCCGCAAGACAAGCAAGTCTACCGGCAAATCCAGGATCCCAACTGCACAGGGCACCCCTACAATACTCCTCGACATGCAAGACATGATCTGGTAACTGAACCTCTAATGCATGCGATAAAGAAACTACCTATATACCATGTAGGGATGCAAATGCTCTACTGATAAATGAATGTGATGCACCAGTATCGAAAGAGCACGAGTACGAACTGCAGAAACCAAAATAATACCTGCGACGACTGCTCTGCTGCAGTAGCATCCCAATCTGAGCGGCATAGACTCGACCGCTCGGTGCCGGGGGACGTCGCTCTGGCTGCCGCGAAGATGACGAAGCATAATCCGGTCTACTATAGGCCGCAGAAAGTCCAGCTGGCTGATGAGGAACAGATGGTGCTGAAGCTGAGGAAGGAGCTGGATGACCGGCTCTGGGGCATGCGCTCGCAAAGTGACCAGTCTGCCCGCAGCGGAAACATCGGCCCTGTCTCTGCGGGCACAGGGTCGGTGGGTGCGGTCCTCCACAAATAACACAACGATCAGGGCGCGGGCTGCCGAGAAGTCTGCTGCTGCTGCGAAGACTGCTGCGGTCGGGGTGGTCGGCGCTGTGCTGCTGAGACTGACGAGATCCACCTGATCTCTGCCGCCCTGATAACCCCGACCCTGCGGGTGAAATCGTGGAGGTCTCGGGGGTCCCTGCCTGCTCGACTGCCCCTCCTCCACCGAAGCCGGGCGCTTCGCCCAGAAGTCGTCTACGGGGATGGAATCACCTCTGCCATAATGCCTCTCCACTCTCCACATACAGGGCTGCTCCATCGAGGCCTCCAAAGTCTGTAATCTGCGGAAGCGGACGAACTGATAGATGTCCCGACGTAACCCTCTCTCAAACATGTAGATCCGGTGGGTCTCATCCCTGGCTACGTGGGGCATACAAGCCAACAGCCGATTGAAATAGCTATGTACATGTGGACAGGCCTATCTCCCTGGCGGAGATTCCTCAGCTGCTCCTCCAAACTCTGTCGAACACTCTCAGGAAAGAAGGCGCAAGAAGCATACCGCGAAACTCTGCCCATGAAATAAGCTGGGTCCCAGGTGGACTGCGGGTCGCACACGCCGCCACCATGCCTCGGCGTTGCTCTCTAGAAAATGAGTAGCAATAGAACTCGAAACCTCTCATCAATAAAAAGGCTCTCGAAATGGCGCTCCATGGCCGTAACCCAAGACTCGGCCGCCCACGGCTCGGTACTCATGCCTGAAAAGCGGGGCGGATCAAACGGCGAACCTCATCAAAAGATCCACCACCTCCCGCTGCTCTGCCGAAGTCAACGATCCAGTCATCCCAGCGGGGGCCTACTAGAAACTGGCTCCACCGGAACTGCCGGTGCAGGCTGCACAAAAGGGGGCGCCACAACAGGGGAAGAAGGCACTGGCGAAACTCTCAGGGGGGTACTACAGCCGGCTGTGCCCTCTGCTCCATCAAGAGCATCAACCGACCCACTGCTCCTGGCGCCGAGACGCCTCAGCCAACTGTGCCATCTGGGCACGGAGCTCTGAACCTCTGCCTGCTGTCCCGCTCCGAGTCCTCCTGCTCGGGCTCAGAGGACGAGGGCTGCGAACGCGTCACAATCGAGCGTCGAGGAGGCATCCCCACCTGAGGGATAACAAACAATCAGAACCCAAATCACACCCTCGACCCAATCTAGCAAAAGTCAAAAGGCATGTCCCCCTTCCGAAGTACTATGTTGTCTGCAGCCAACATAGTTACACAGAAGAAGGGCATGTCAGTCACTCATCCCGATCCGCTCGGCGAGTCAGAAACCCGATCAGGACTCTCGCTAAAAATCAGGCTCTCACGCGAGTCATCCTAGGGTCCAACATAAGCCTAGGGTTCCTAAGTCCTCCAAGACCTACATCCTAGGCTCTGATACCACTCTAATCTGTCACGCCCCGGGGTCGATACTGCGACCGGGCCCGCCAACAGATCCGCCGCCATACGAGAAGCCCGTATAGACGTAGCGATAACCTGCAAGAGAACCTTAATCTAGCATATATCAGAGCTGAAATAATAAAAGCTGAAGTAAAAGACATAACATACAACTACCTCTCAAGTATAAATACAACATCTCACCACAAAATACAAAAGTCTCCCAGATAGCAGAAATAAAAGGTACAACTCGATACTCACCATAAAAGTCTCTCGGATGACACACTCCAAAATAAAGCAGGGGTACAACTAAACACACACGCTGAAGAAGACGGAAGGGATCTATCTCGCGATCCCTTACCTCGGTCTGATGGAGCTGGATCAGCAACAGGAACAGCAGGAACTGGAGCAGAAGTCCCTGGGGAAAAGACACCACGACGGGTGTGAGAACTACATCCCACAGTAGTTCTCAGTGGGTGCCGCCAACAAGCCCGACGGTCTGCCACCAAGTCTACTAGAGGCATAAAGTAACAAATGGAATGCTGTAATGAAAAGCTGGAAGGGTAAAGTCTACAGCTACTATGCCTCTATCTAGAGCTCAAGAGTGGAACAAGGAGAACAGTGCCACAACTAACTCCACCGATATCACCACCCAATCTAAACTGACTGCCACATCGGTCCAGTCAAACCTGCGCCTGCCTACAGGTGTAGGATGTCCGGTAGCTGCCGAAACTGGCTCAGCAGAGGGACTAAAGCATCGACAAGTCGCGATAGAGAGCTCAACTCACCGGTACTACACCCCGGTATCTCGCTCAATCTCAACGCCGGGGTACTACAACCGATATCCTCGCCTACTCCGGAGTGGCACTCGAGGGGAGCGACCCACACCGAGTAAAAATATCCGCGCATCTCTGTCGAGCACAAATGTGGCTCATGCAGGCTATGATCCAAATCCTCGATCAACAAGATCGGCAATAACCAACAATCACTGTCTCACCCACTGACTAGAATCCACCCCACTGAGACTCACTGTCACTCTGACAGCTCTGAAGAACCCAGATCTACCATCACTATCACTCTCCCAAAGAAAGCTGGTTCTACAGACTGCTATCAACTCCACTCGGTCCCCAGACACGAGTGCAAAAGCATCCCACAACCACCGACCTCCCAGCCAGGACCTGGGCGAGAAAAGCTAAGTCAGGAATGATAAAGTATAATATGTGATGTGGGAATGTCTATAGCAATAAAAAAACCTAGCCCAAGTTGCAGTTTCTACAGTCTGGCTGAACATGATACATATGACAGGGGTGCTAGGTCAAGTTCCAAGATTTACTTAATTAGCATGCAGTAGGACTCACAATAAGATCACAGATTCGACAACTGATAAACAGGAATACTAACATACAGTTTACACATGCAATAAGTCCCATTTCTAACATGCATGGTCCTACCAACATAGATTAGCACGCAGTCCATAGATTTTGAAAGCAAGGTCACCCACCTGAACGCGCTAACTGTCCGGGGTCGTACAGCTGCGAAAGTCCAGAAACAGCCAAAACAGTATCTCCGCAGATCCAACAATACAGTAGCATGTGCTCAAGACATCCTGGGTACCAACATAAAGTCCAAATTACACTTCAATTCCAAAACTGTCCTAAAAACATACACAGAATTTCAGTCACAAAGTTGTCCCTTTTTTCACCTGCAGAAAATGCCAGGAAATCCAATAAACATATCACAGTGATTCTCGCGTCGATATCTTCGAAACGGTACCCTGCACGCCCAAATCCGAGTTCCGAAGGCAAGATATAAATTCGGCAAGGGGGTACTCAAACGATTTCCTGCGTCAAAACTGTAACACTGTACACAGAAGAACAGGAATTTTCACCTCGAAATAAATCTCTGAAAAATCCAAGGAAAAACAAGGGCGTTCCTTGCGATCTTTAGATGAAAAAGTTGTATAAGCATGTTTTCGGACGTCGTGCGCGAAGATATCGCCCCCCAATCCGCTGCTGGTCACAAAACCCTCCACAGAAAAAGGGGGACCAATGTTACCTCGGATCCGATCCGAGTCAAGGAGTCAAAATACGAAGCGCGATCCAAATGAAGATGAAGCCCTACCTGTTAGAGTGTGCGTCGGCGCAAGAATCACCAACCAAAAACCAGTGTCGGGGTAGCCAGGGTAAACCTTCCACACTGAACTTGCGACGAAGAGGAAACCAAGAAAAGAACGTCGCTCTGCGCCGTTAAATCCAAAACTCGGGATGCGAGCACTTCAAAAATTCTGAAACTTTGCAGTAAGACCAGCACTCAAGATGAAAATCTTCACTGAGGGAGCTCGGGAGGATGGTGGCTCGAGGTGCCGAAAATGGAGATGAAATCTCCCCGGAAAGCAACTGAAGAAAAACAAACCAACAATTCCCAAAAATACCCGTTGTGTCCCCCAAAACAGCAAACACCGGTAGAAGCCGCTCCCCGTCGCCGCAAGTGTACCGGGGAAGTCAACACAGCGCAACACAGTGCCGCGGCGTCAGCGCGGCATGGCGAGGCACGCGGCCCGAGGCACCAAATACTGTTCCGTGGACCGGGTGCCAGAGAGCCGACCACACACATAGTGCACGTGTCCCCGGTCGGTCCACGTGCACCCAGAAAACTCGTGGACCGCGCCTCCTGGACCGACTCAACCAAGAAGCGCCCACGTGGCACCGCC
>CM055066.1:8329153-8386875 GCA_029204045.2 Tillandsia leiboldiana
CACTCTGTAAGCCACAGGGCCAACTCTGTCAAGTACCTCGAAGGGTCCAATAAAGCGGGGACTGAGCTTCCCACGCACTCCAAATCTCCGGACCCCTTTCGAAGGCGAGACCTTCAAGAAGACATGATCACCAATCTGAAACTCTAGGTCTCGCTGCCGAGTATCTGCGTAGCTCCTCTGACGGCTCTGGGCTGTCTCAAGGTGTCGGGCGAACACCTCTGACTTTTCCTCCTCAGCCTCTAACAGTAAATCTGGCCCCAAAGTCCTCCTCTCACCCACGTCACTCCAATACAGGGGGCGACCGACACTTGCGTCCATACAACGCCTCAACGGAGCCATCTGAATGCTCGCCTGATAGGTGTTATTGTACGCAAACTCAACCAATGGTAAGTGTCGTACCACCCTCCTCCAAAACCCATAACGCACGCCCTCAACATATCCTCTAAGGTCTGAATGGTGCGCTCGGACTGGCCATCAGTCTGTGGGTGGAAAGCAGTGCTGAATCTGAGCTGAGTCCCCAAAGCTGACTGTAAGCTCCCCAAAACCGTGACACAAACCTCGGGTCCCGATCTGAAACAATAGACGCTGGTACCCCGTGCAGCCTCACTACCCTCGTCCAAATATAACTGTGCCAGACGCTCCAAAGACCAAGTCATCTGTACAGGCAAGAAATGTGCAGACTTGGTGAGTCTATCCACAATCACCCAAACCGCGTCGGCTCCACTCTGCGCTCGGGGCAATCTTGTAACAAAATCCATAGTGATGTGGTCCCACTTCCACTCGGGAATTGGAAGACTCTGTAACTTGCCAGCAAGAACCCGGTGCTCACCTTTCACTTGCTGGCAAGTCAAACAATGAGCCACAAATCTCCCAATGTCCCGCTTCATTTCGGGCCACCAAAAATGTGCCTTGAGGTCCTTATACATCTTAGTACCACCAGGATGAATGGTATAAGGTGTATAATGGGCCTCCCGCAAAATCTGGTCTCTGATCTCAGGATCCGAAGGCACACACACTCGGTCCCTGTACCGCAGTACTCCCGAGCTATCCACTGCAAAATCCCCTAGCTGATCAGCCTGAATCTGTGATCTGAACCTCTCCAAATGGGGGTCCTCACTCTGTGTCTCCCTGATCCTGTCCAACAGGGTGGGCTGCAAGACCATAGACATAAGTCTAGCAGAGACCCCAGGGGATACCACCTCAATCTGGAGTCGCCTCATCTGCTCAATCAGCGGTGCCTGCTGTGTAATCAACATGCTTAAGCTCTGCACTGACCTCCGACTCAAAGCATCTGCTACTACATTGGCCTTGCCGGGATGATAAAGGATACTCAAATCGTAATCCTTTAGTAACTCCAACCACCGGCGTTGCCTCAGGTTCAGCTCCTTTTGAGTAAACAGATACTTTAAGCTCTTACGATCCGTATAGATCTCACAATGCTCACCGTAGAGGTAATGCCGCCACAGCTTCAATGCAAATACCACAGCTGCCAACTCCAAATCATGAGTAGGGTAATTCTTTTCATAATCCTTTAATTGCCGTGAAGCATAAGCAATTACCCTACCATGCTGCATCAAGACACAACCTAAACCGCTGTGCGAGGCGTCACTGTAAATCACGAAGCCATCACCCATCACTGGCAGTGCAAGAACTGGTGCTGAGATCAATCTCCTCTTCAGCTCCTCGAAACTCTGTTGACACTGCTCAGTCCAAATAAACCTCGTCCCCTTCCTAGTCAAACTGGTCAGGGGAGTAGAGAGCTTCGCAAAGCCCTCTACGAACCGACGGTAGTAGCCTGCTAAACCCAGAAAACTCCGTACCTCGGTAACCGTCGTCGGTCTCGGCCAACCCCGAACTGTATCGATCTTCGTCGGGTCGACTGCCACTCCAGCGGCTGATACGATGTGGCCCAAGAATGCAACCTCCCGAAGCCAGAATCGCACTTTTTTAGCTTGGCATACAGCTTCCTCTCACGTAGAAGCTGCAGCACTATCCTCAAGTGCTCCTCGTGCTCTACATCGCTCCGAGAGTAGATCAAGATGTCATCAATGAATACAACCACAAATCTGTCCAAGTACGGCTGAAATACCCGGTTCATCAAATCCATAAATGCAGCAAGGGCATTAGTCAACCCAAATGGCATAACCGTAAACTCATAATGCTCGTACCGGGATCTAAAAGTCGTCTTGGGGATGTCCTCGACCCTCACCCTCAACTGGTGGTAACCAGACTGAAGATCAATCTTCGAAAACACTGAAGCTCCCTGCAGCTGGTCGAATAGATCATCAATCCGCGGTAGAGGATACTTATTCCGGATGGTCACTTTATTCAACTCTCGGTAATCAACACACAAACGAAGTGACCCATCCTTCTTCTTAACAAATAATACTGGCGCTCCCCACGGAGAAACACTGGGCCTAACAAAGCCCCTATCCATCAAATCCTGAAGCTGGGCCTTTAACTCTCTCAACTCAGCAGGCGCCATCCTATAAGGTGCCTTTGAGATTGGTGTGGTTCCTGGTGCCACATCAATCACAAACTCTATCTCCCTCTCCGGCGGCATAGTCGTCAGCTCCGGGGGAAACACATCTGGGAACTCGCAGGCAACAGGAATATCCTCGAGTCCCAGTGCTGCCGTAGACACCTCCACAATCGTCGCCAGGAAGGCGGTGCAGCCTCTACTCATCATCCGCCTAGCCCTCGCCGAAGAAATCGTCACGGCAAACAAAGAGCTCTAACAACCTCGGTAAACAAACTCCTCCTGTCCCGGCTCACGGAGGGTCACTGTCCTCTCCCTGCAATCTATGGTAGCATAGTACCTCGACAACCAGTCCATACCAAGCACAACATCGAAATCCTGGAGCTGCCGCAAGACAAGCAAGTCTACCGGCAAAATCCAGGATCCCAACTGCACAGGGCAACCCCTACAATACTCCTCGACATGCAAGACATGATCTGGTAACTGAACCTCTAATGCATGCGATAAAGAAACTACCTATATACCATGTAGGGATGCAAATGCTCTACTGATAAATGAATGTGATGCACCAGTATCGAAAAGAGCACGAGTACGAACTGCAGAAACCAAAATAATACCTGCGACGACCTGCTCTGCTGCAGTAGCATCCTCAATCTGAGCGGCATAGACTCGACCGCTCGGTGCCGGGGGACGTCGCTCTGGCTGCCGCGAAGATGACGAAGCATAATCCGGTCTACTATAGGCCGCAGAAAGTCCAGCTGGCTGATGAGGAACAGATGGTGCTGAAGCTGAGGAAGGAGCTGGATGACCGGCTCTGGGGCATGCGCTCGCAAAGTGACCAGTCTGCCCGCAGCGGAAACATCGGCCCTGTCTCTGCGGGCACAGGGTCGGTGGGTGCGGTCCTCCACAAATAACACAACGATCAGGGCGCGGCTGCCGAGAAGTCTGCTGCTGCTGCGAAGACTGCTGCGGTCGGGGTGGTCGGCGCTGCTGCTGCTGAGACTGACGAGATCCACCTGATCTCTACCGCCCCTGATACCCCCGACCCTGCGGGTGAAATCGTGGAGGTCTCGGGGGTCCCTGCCTGCTCGACTGCCCCTCCTCCACCGAAGCCGGGCGCTTCGCCCCAGAAGTCGCTACGGGGGATGGAATCACCTCTGCCATAACTGCCTCTCCACTCTCCACATACAGGGCCTGCTCCATCGAGGCCTCCAAAGTCTGTAATCTGCGAGAGCGGACGAACTGATAGATGTCCCGACGTAACCCTCTCTCAAACATGTAGATCCGGTGGGTCTCATCCCTGGCTACGTGGGGCATACAAGCCAACAGCCGATTGAAATCAGCTATGTACATGTGGACAGGCCTATCTCCCTGGCGGAGATTCCTCAGCTGCTCCTCCAAACTCTGTCGAACACTCTCAGGAAAGAAGGCGCCAAGAAGCATACCGCGAAACTCTGCCCATGAAATAAGCTGGGTCCCAGGTGGACCTGCGGGTCGCACACGCCGCCACCATGCCTCGGCGTTGCTCTCTAGAAAATGAGTAGCCAATAGAACTCGAAACCTCTCATCAATAAAAAGGCTCTCGAAATGGCGCTCCATGGCCGTAACCCAAGACTCGGCCGCCCACGGCTCGGTACTCATGCCTGAAAAGCGGGGCGGATCAAACCGGCGGAACCTCATCAAAAGATCCACCACCTCCCGCTGCTCTGCCGAAGTCAACGATCCAGTCATCCCAGCCGGTGGCCTACTAGAAACTGGCTCCACCGGAACTGCCGGTGCAGGCTGCACAAAAGGGGGCGCCACAACAGGGGAAGAAGGCACTGGCGAACTCTCAGGGGGTACTACAGCCGGCTGTGCCCTCTGCTCCATCAAGAGCATCAACCGACCCACTGCCTCCTCCTGGCGCCGAGACGCCTCAGCCAACTGTGCCATCTGGGCACGGAGCTCATGAACCTCTGCCTGCTGTCCCCGCTCCGAGTCCTCCTGCTCGGGCTCAGAGGACGAGGGCTGCGAACGCGTCACCATCGAGCGTCGAGGAGGCATCCCCACCTGAGGGATAAAACAAACAATCAGAACCCAAATCAACACTCGACCCAATCTAGCAAAAGTCAAAAGGCATGTCCCCCTTCCCGAAGTACTATGTTGTCTGCAGCCAACATAGTTACCACAGAAGAAGGGCATCTCAGTCACTCATCCCGATCCGCTCGGACGAGTCAGAAACCCGATCAGGACTCTCGCTAAAAATCACGGCTCTCACGCGAGTCATCCTAGGGTCCAACATAAGCCTAGGGTTCCTAAGTCCTCCAAGACCTACATCCTAGGCTCTGGTACCACTCTAATCTGTCACGCCCCGGGGTCGATACTGCGACCCGGGCCCGCCAACAGATCCGCCGCCCATACGAGAAGCCCCGTATAGACGTAGCGACTAACCTGCAAGAGAACCTCTAATCTAGCATATATCAGAGCTGAAATAATAAAAGCTGAAGTAAAAGACATAACATACAACTACCTCTCAAGTATAAATACAAAACATCCTCACCACAAAATACAAAAGTCTCCCAGATAGCAGGAAATAAAAGGTACAACTCGATACCTCACCATAAAAGTCTCTCGACTGACACACTCCAAAATAAAGCAGGGGTACAACTAAACACACACGCTGAAGAAGACGGGAAGGGATCTATCTCGCGACTCCCTTACCTCGGTCTGATGGAGCTGGACCAGCAACAGGAACAGCAGGAACTGGAGCAGAAGTCCCTGGGGAAAAGACACCACGACGGGTGTGAGAACTACATCCCACAGTAGTTCTCAGTGGGTGCCGCCAACAAGCCCGACGGTCTGCCCACCAAGTCTACTAGAGGCATAAAGTAACAAATGGAATGCTGTAATGAAAAGCTGGAAGGGTAAAGTCTACAGCTACTATGCCTCTATCAAGAGGCTCAAGGAGTGGAACAAGGAGAACAGTATGCCACAACTAACTCCCACAGATATCACCCAATCTAAACTGACTGCCACATCGGTCCAGTCAAACCTGCGCCTGCCTACAGGTGTAGGTATGTCCGTAGCTGCCGAAAAGCCAGAGGGACTAAAGCATCGACAAGTCGCGATAGAGAGCTCAAACTCACGCCGGTACTACAACCCGGTATCTCGCTCAATCTCAACGCCGGTACTACAACCCGATATCTCGCCTACTCCGGAGTGGCACTCGAGGGGAGCGACCCACACGAGTAAAAATATCCGCGCATCTCTGTCAAGCACAAATGTGGCTCATGCAGGCTATGATCCAAATCCTCGATCAACAAGATCGGCAATAACCAACAATCACTGTCTCACCCACTGACTAGAATCCACCCCACTGAGACTCACTGTCACTCTGACAGCTCTGAAGAACCCAGATCTACCATCACTATCACTCTCCCAAAGAAAGCTGGTCTACAGACTGCTATCAACTCCACTCGGTCCCCAGACACGAGTGCAAAAGCATCCCACAACCACCCGACCTCCCAGCCCAGGACCTGGGCGAGAAAAGCTAAGTCCAGGAATGATAAGTATAATATGTGATGTGGGAATGTCTATAGCAATAAAAAAACCTAGCCCAAGTTGCAGTGTTCTACAGTCTGGCTGAACATGATACATATGACAGGGGTGCTAGGTCAAGTTCCAAGATTTACTTAATTAGCATGCAGTAGGACTCACAATAAGATCACAGATTCGACAACTGATAAACAGGAATACTAACATACAGTTTACACATGGCAATAAGTCCCATTTCTAACATGCATGGTCCTACCAACATAGAATTAGCACGCAGTCCATAGATTTTGAAAGCAAGGTCACCCACCTGAACGCGCTAACTGTCCGGGGTCGTACAGCTGCGAAAGTCCAGAAACAGCCAAAACAGTATCTCCGCAGATCCAACAATACAGTAGCAGTGCTCAAGACATCCTGGGTACAACATAAAGTCCAGAATTACACTTCAATTCCAAAACTGTCCATAAAAACATACACAGAATTTCAGTCACAAATTTGTCCCTTTTTCACCTGCAGAAAATGCCCAGGAAATTCCAATAAAAATATCACAGTGATTCTCGCGTCGATATCTTCGAAACGGTACCCTGCACGCCCAAATCCGAGTTCCGAAGGTCAAGATATAAATTCGGCAAGGTGGTGTACTCAAACGATTTCCTGCGTCAAAACTGTAACACTGTACACAGAAGAACAGGAATTTTCACCTCGAAATAAATCTCTGAAAAATCCAAGGAAAATACAAGGGCGTTCCTTGCGATCTTTAGATGAAAAAGTTGTATAAGCATGTTTTCGTCTGACGCTCGTGCGCGAAGATATCGCCTCCCCAATCCGCTGCTGTCAGAAAAACCCTCACAGAAAAAGGGGGACCAATGTTACCTCGGGATCCGAGCCAAGGAGTCAAAATATGAATGCGCGATCCAAATGAAAGATGAAGCCCTACCTGTTAGGAGTGTGTCGGCGCAAGAATCACCAAAAACCAGTGTCGGGGTAGCCCAGGGTAACCTTCACACTGAACTTGCGACGAAGAGGAACACCAAGAAAGAAACGTCGCTCTGCGCCGTAAAATCCAAAACCTCGGGATGCGAGCACTCAAAAATTCTGAAACTTTGCAGTAAGAACCAGCACTCTAAGATGAAAATCTTCACTGAAGGGAGCTCGGGGAGATGGTGGCTCGAGGTGGCCGAAAATGGAGATGAAACTCCCCTCGGAAAGCAACTTGAAGAAAAACCAAACCAACAATTCCAAAAATACCCGTTGTGTCCCCCAAAACAGCAAACACCGGTAGAAGCCGCTCCCCGTGCCGCCACGTGTCCCCGGGGAAGTCAACACGCGCACAGTGCCGCGGCGTCAGCGCGGCATGGCGCGCACGCGGCCCGAGGCACCAAATACTGTTCCGTGGACCGGGTGCCCAGAGCCGACCAAACACATAGTGCCACGTGTCCCCCGGTCGGTCCACCGTGCACCCAAGAAACTCTGTGGACCGCGCCTCCTGGACCGACCAACCAAGAAGCGCCACGTGGCACCGCCCGGGTGCACGCCCGCCGCCGCGGACCGCGCGCCTACCCGCGCCCTACCCGCGCCGCGCGCCGCCGCTGTGCCGCCTGCCCGAGGCTGCGCCGCCGCCCGCCGGCGCTACCCGCCGCCGGCGCTGCCCGCCGCCGGCGATCGCCGGAACAGTAAAGTTACTGTAGCAACCTCCAAAAAAACAAGTAAATAGCCCATCTTGACCGTTTTCGCGCGCTGATTCCAAAAACGGTGTCCATTTTGCCAAATTCCACTCCTATAATTTGTCGGAGGCTCCCGGAAAGGTATTTTTGATCCGAATTTTGCGCCGAGTCCAAATTTGATATCCAAATTGCGCGGAAACACTTCTAAACATCCGACGGGGTCTCCCGGTTGCCCACGTGGTCCATTTGAAGCCCGGAGTTCAATACTTGTGTCCAAATTGGCGCACAAACACCGCCGGGATGCCCCATAGGCCTCCAGAAGCTGCTGGTGACACTGTAGAAGCCCTGCAAAGATCCGGGTCACCACACGGGTACCATGGTAGGATGGACCCCTATTTTGTTGATAGCCTTGATCCCACAGATGAGCCTTTCGTTATGCTTATTATTTCCAGCATTGATTGATATATTTGGACACTAGCTCAGTTATTGCCTTTTTCTCTATTCTTCACTGCATGTTTAGAATAGGAATTCCAGTTTCAGTACTTGGCATGATTTACAGTATCCAGTGAGGATTTCCTCGGCTTTTCGCCATGTTTTCGGTCTTCCGACCGCGAGCTTGAGCATCCGCATTGAGATCGCTATGCACCAGTTGTTCATTTCATGTACACTAGTGGGTTGATCCCCCACAATGGTGTTCTTTACCGGTAGAGTGGTCTATTCGACCCGTGAGCCCGTTTTACATAGCTGCACCTATGGTACTGGGTGATATTGAGCCCATTTTTGTTATCAGCCAGCAGGTGCGGGGTACATGTCAGACTTGGTTCGGCACTAGCCTGAGGTCCTCGTGACCAACAGTGGCATCTGATTGGGTATCCTTACTTATGATAGTAGACGCAAGTTTACAGGTTGGATATTTATGATTATCATATTTGCTCTATTCTATAGCATGATCAGTATTATTGTTCATTGAGATTGACCAGGATTATCTGTTTGCCAGTTATTGCATGATCAGCTTCATATGAGAATACTCTGCTTTATTGTTTAGCAAATGATTGATGGAACTTGCCTGATTGATTCATATGAGAATACTCTAGATTACAGCTTTGACAGTTATGCACTTTCATACTTGCCTGATGTACGGCATGATATCTTGACATTGTCCTGATTTATCTGATGATTAGTTATAGCATGTTCAACTTCCTTCATGAGTACCTGGTTTCATTTCAGCATGATCAATATCTATCTTTCAGATTATAGCCTATTTTGCTATCCGCTTATTACAGTATTCAGTAGATACGACTTGCTATTTCTCGGCCCGTCATGCCCACTGGGATACATTTATGTTGTATCTCACACCCTTTGGGTGACCACCATTTCAGGTCATCTGGTGCTTGGATAGTGGGACGATTTGGAGAACTTACACGTTAGAGTTGTCCCCTGGTAGACTTGTGGATGATCATGATTCAGTATTTTGGATTTTATTGCTTTACTTACTTTGATCATGAGTAGATGTTTATGTTTATGTTTATGTTTAGTTAAGTGATTGTTGCTCTCTAATTGCACTGTTGTACTTGCCTAGCCGAGCATGTATAGGGGAGACTCTGTCCGTGTGGACAGAGGATTTCCTATGCATGTGGCGGTCCGTCCACATCCTGAATTTCAAGGTTTTGAACTCTAATTTAAACTCACACTAAAAAGGAAAAATAAAATTTGGACCGCTTTTTGAAACTCAGGGCGTGACACCACAGTCCATCCAAACGGCTCTCCACACTAGCACAGGACTAGCCTCATCTATCAGACTCCACTCGACCCCCAGGCACGAGCGCGATATTCGTCCTACACTACCCTAACCACTCGGCCCAATACCCGGGTGAGGATAGACACTAAGTCAGGAGAAATAATGATGCAAGTGTAGGAAGTCTAAAACAACTAAGATATGCCCAAGTTGAGAGTTTTCTAAAGTCTGGTCAGAGATCATGCATCATATGACAGGGTGCTAGTCAATGTTACACAATTTTACATTTATCATAACCAACAAGTAAAGCACTAACTCTATCATGTATGTCCACTATAAAGATAGAATTAATAAGCAGTCCGCTGATTTTGGAGGAAATCCAACCCGGCCACCTGAAACGCGGGGATCCGGGGTCCGATCAAGCTGCAACTTGGTGTGCGCGCTCCTCAGCCTCTTAAGATTCTAATGCAATAAAAATCACCCAAAATCTCTTGCCGAATTGAGCACAATCGTGAAATCAATGACCGTTGCGTAGAATTTCCAAAAAATTCCAGCAAACAACAAGTGGGAAGAAGAATGCAAAATCTGCATCAAATATCTCAAAATGAAGCTCTCAACTGAGATTCTATGCTCTCCTCTATCCAATGAACATCCCCAAATTCACAAAACTTGGCTTCAAAATTCAAATGCCATCAAATTGAACAAAGGGGAAGGTGCTGTCCATACAACATCAAAATTTCAGCAAGTAATCCAATGAGATGTATGGGCTAATTCAAAGGTGATCTTGTCACGCCCCGACGTCAAAATTATGATCCGGGCTCGCCAACAGATCCACCACCCATATGGGAATCCCCGCATAGGCGAAGTGTCAAACCTGCAAAAGATAGTATCTAGCAATTATACAGATATCAGAGCTAAAAATTACTATTGTAAAAAAAATCTGAACCACTGTACAACTGAAATAAAGGTACAATATCCATCTTCCAAAAATAATAATACAATAATCTGGTCCACTGAATTAAGGTATAATCAAAATCCTCAAATACAACAACTAGGAATCCAAAAAGGGGGTAAATTAAAACAATAAAATATATCAGTGTACAATAAAATCCACAATTCAGGTTGGTACATCTATCTCACTAAAAAAACAACATGGGTGGGGATCTATCTCGCGACTCCCTCACCTCGATCCGTCAAGCCAACTGAAGCAGGGACAGAAGAGAAAGCTTCTGCAAAACTATCACCAACAGAGGGTGTGAGAACTACATCAATCAGTAGTTCTCAGTGGGTATCGTCTCCAAGCCCAACGGTCTGCCCACTAAGTCTACGAGAGGCATAAGATAACAGGAATACTGTAAAAGAATACATAAGGTGGAAAGAAATCTACAACTATCATACCTCTATCTACGATGCTCAATAGGTGAAACAGATAATGATATGCAACCACTCTAACTCGAGGTACCCAAACCAACCCTATCGTAATGACCGCCAAAAAGGGCAGTCAAGACTGCGCTCACCTACAGCCAGCTCCCACTCATTGGGCACGATTTACGTAGGCGTCCCAATGGACTAATATACGCTCACCTACAACCACCTCCTACTCATTAAGCAGGATTTACGTAGGGCGTTCAAATGAACCAAAACAACCATCGCATCCGGAGAGGCACTCAAGGGGAGAGACCCCACTGAGGAAAAAGAACCAGAACTGTAGCATATGCAGGTTGTAATCGAGGGCCATGATCAAACAGATCAAAAAACTCACAAACCGGAACAACTAACAACGCCAGCCGAAATACTCATCAAAACCCAATCGACCAACAACACCGGCTGGAACATACATCGGCCAAAGATCAGGACCCAACTCAACCGCTAGTAACGACGACGGGCCCGAGAATTCCGGGAAACTGACGTCTACAACCCCAATCAAACAAGAATAGGTTCCAGGCATACCCTCCTATAGATCTCGACCCAAAAATGGAGGCAGCCCTTAGAACCCAAATCACTTGAATCCTCTTCGGGGTGAGGAGGTTTATATGAAAGAATGACATTTATTTATGAAAAACCCTTTTTACTCAACCGCCCTCTGGGTGAGGACAAAAAGTAGTTCCTTTTTAGAAAACCATCTTGATTTAGGAAAACCCAATTTTAATAAAGTTTAGTTCTTAAGAAAATCAATTAAAGACGATTTTATTTTTCCAAATCCCGAAAGACTAATGTCTTCGCCCTAATCAAATAAGAACGGGTTCTGGCGCCCTTCGAAACTTGAAAAGAAAATATTAGTTTACTAAAATCATGTGTGTCCAAAATTATTTCTGTGTTCAAGGTCCTGCTATCATAAGATCAACACCGCTACCACTCAGTGGCAACAACCAATCAGAGGAAAGCCCAACAACCCGGGATCACCAACATCCCAACGGCTCCCGACAGTAGCACTAAACTAACCTCAACCACTAGACTCTGCTCGCCCCCCCCGGCACGAGCGCAACATGCGTCCTGCACTATCCTGACCACTGGACCCACTACCTGGGCAAGGAGAAACTCTAAGTCGAGGGAAAAAGACAATGCAAAGTGTAGGAAGTCTAGAACATGAAAGCAACTAGCCCAAGTGAGGATTTTCTACTAGTTTGGTTAATACATGCAAACATATGACGGGGTGCTAGTCAAGATTTCACAATTTAGCATTTATGATGACTGATATATAATCTCTAACCATATCATGCGTAATTCTCAACCAACATAAATCACTAACCTAATCATACATGCTCTCAATCAACATAATGTATAATCATGCATGCTCTCAATCCACATAACATGTACAATTCTTATCATGCTGGCTTCCAATCAACAAGAAGTATAACTCTAATCATACATGTTCTCAAACAACAAGGAGTACAACTCTAGCATGCATTCATCCTGATCAATACATACACCACCAACTATAGCATGCATATAGCTCAATCATCAAATGAACCATCCACTATATCATTCTTGCTCTCAATCGGCATAAAGTGTACAATTCTATCATACTTGCATCCAATCAACAAGGAGTATAACCAAGACATACATGCTCTCATTCAACAAGAAGTGCAACTCTAGCATGCGTGCTTACTACACAATAGAATTAGAAAGTCGCCCGCTAATTTTGGAGGAAAACCCAACCAACCTGAAACTTGTCAATCCGATGTCCGATCTGGCTGAAATTTGGCATGTAGAATTCTCAGCCTCTTAAGAATCCAATGCAGCAAGAATCATCCCAAAAATTCTCTCGAATTGATCGCAATCACAAAAACAACACCCGCCGCGCAAAAATTCCAAAATTTCAACAAACACTTAGATGATAAAAAGAGAGCATTTTTTGCATTAATCACCTCAAGTTGAAGCTCCAAACAACAATTCTAAGGTATTCTCTATCCCAAGAGCATCTCCAAAGCCCCAAAAATCCATCTCCAATTTCCCTTAATTAACATATTAAGCTACCATTACATTATTGTCCAAAATTTTATCAATTTTCAGCAAGAACTTCCAAAAATTATAAGGATCAATTCAAATGGAATTTGCCACTGAAATCAAAAGAGAAATTGCTCAACTTAAACTTAAAAAGATGTTGGAACTTTAAAATCCCAAAAATAACCAAGAACTCATCAAGAAATCTGCATTCAAAGGCTCATTCCTCAAAACAAAACCAAAATAGTGAACTGCTGTAAACTTTAACACAGGGGTTGAAAGATCAATAAATCTACATAGGCAAACGAACTCCAAATCCAGCAAGGCCAATGGATTTATCTTCGAGAGTAAATGTAAATCAAGCCAAAGAACTCCAAAATTCATGCACAAATCAAAGAGAAATCTAATAAATACTATGAACTATCAAAAAGTCCAATCTGTGCGCAAGTGCTCCAAAGATGACAAATAAACTCCAAGAAAACTCCAGATCTAGGTGAAGTGGTACATACCAAAGTTGTAGAGCTTCAAGTATTGAAGAGTTTTCCACAAAAATCAACTCGAAACTCCAATTCTACTGTCCAGAGGAGGGAAAATACTGAGTGTTGTTCAAAACCTCCAGACTGTGCATAAGCGTCCCAAAGATGGCATAAAAACTCCATGAAAACTCAAGATTCAGGAGCTGTAAATATCAAAGTTGTAGGCCTACCTCCCATGAAGATGGCAAACCCAAAATCATCCAAAAACTCTAAGGGATGAGTCCTGTAGAGTCTCTGCACTGAAACGCGACGAAAATGGCTGGAAATGGCTTCAATGGTGGTTCTTCTCCAAGCATTGGTTAGGGGTGATGAAGAAGCTCCCTCAAAGTCCTCCTATGGTGCTCACGAAGATGGTGAAGAAGGGGGTAATCCTCTATAAAAACTCCCAGAAAAATCAAAGTTCCAAAATTTCTAAACTGATGGAAATTGGCCCATTTTTCTAGCACGAAATTCTCTAGAATTCGGGCTCTGGGTATACTTTTAGGCGCCTGAATCTCCACATGGTCAACACTCCATCAGCGCCCGAATCAACCCTGGCAGTCCGATGCTGCCACGTGTCGCCCGATCCACGCCCGTGCCCACATCAACCGGTCCACCAATCGCGTTGCGCCACGTGTCCCCACTCCAGCCAACCAACGCTCGACAGCGCGATCCAGGGTCTGGCCAACCAGGAGACGCCGCGTGCCTACCCTATCCGCAGCGGCCCCGAGACCTGCAGCGCGCCTAATCGCGTGCTGCCACGTGTCGCACTCCTCGGTCGCAGTGCCGCATCGCACCCCGCGCCTGCCCGGCTGCCCGCGATGCCTGCGTGAACCGCGCCCACTGCGCTAACCAATCCTGTGCTGCCATGTGTCCAACCGTATCCAATCGCGGTCCGACAGCGCAATCGGCGCTGTCCAATGAGGAGCCGCCATGTGGCACGCCCTATCCACTCAATGCCCGCGCCACTCGCGTGGACCGCGCCTGCTGAGCCTGCCAATCCGGTGCTGCCATGTGTCCCTCCCGTTCACAGCTCCCCCGTGTACCCGAATTATAGTAAAAATCTCCAGCTGTCTGTTTTCGGGCGTCCGGATACAGAAAAATACATCCAAATAGCCGATTTCGAATGTTTTCTCGCGCTTAATCCAAATTTGGTGTCCGTTTTGCGTGAAACCACTTCTGTTTCTTAACAAAGGCATCCAAATAGATAATCTTGATCCATTTCTCGTGCTGAGTCCAATCCTCGGGTCTGATTTGCACGCAAACACCTCCATCACTCAAAAAAAGGCGTCCTAGAGCCATTGATCACGCTGTAAAACATCCGCGGAGATGCAGGCCATCACAGATCTCTAGCTGAAACCAAAAGAGAAATTACTCACCATGATCTCAAAAACATGCCCAAACTCTAAAATCCACAAAAGAACCAATAATCACCACGAAATCTGTATTCCCAACGTTCATTCATCAAAACATTGCCAAAATAGAAAATCTGCAGTAATCCCTATCACATGGTCAACAAGAAGGAAAAAGATACCTATGCAAATGGCCTCCAAATTCTCCAAGAAAGGTATCGATGCGTTCCTTCGTGAGTATAGATGAAGATCAAGTCTTTAAACTCCAAAATCTATGCACAAATCACTAAGAAAATTCATAAATACTAAACATTCTCCAAACTCTGCCCTGTGCATGAGGGCTCCAAAGATGAAGTAAAAATCCTATGAAAACTCAAGAATGGAGGGAAGTGATCATTAGAAAAGTTGTAGACCTACCTTTTGTGAAGATCCCTTCCAAACTTCAGCCACAGATTCCAAATGGTTTGTCCTGGGAAGGCTGCGCACTAAACGTCGACAGAGGTGACAGCAGGTGCAATAATGGTGGAGTCCTCCAAAGGTGGGGAAGAAGATGATAGAGATGCCACCAAGTCCTCCCAAAAAAGCTCAAGAAGGTGGGCTTGCAGGTGGAATCCTCTCTGTAGAAAGTTCCCAAAAAAACTAAGTTCGAAACTCTCTCATGTGGGAGAAGAACTCATATTTATAGTTGTCCAAAACTGCCCAACTCTCAGCCTCAATGGCAAGATTCGGGCGCCTGAATCTTGCCACGCATGACGCGTGACGAGCACCCGAAAGCCACGTGTCGCGCCGGCAGCGCGCCCAGCGCCGCGCGCCACGCGTCGCGCTCCCAGTGGCCGACCGTAATCCACTTCGGCCAATCGCGAGACGCCACATGTCCACCCTATCCACAGTGCCCCCAAGACCGCAGTGCGCCTAATCGCGCACCAACGCGTGTCCCCGCCTTCGGTCGCCGCGTCGCGTTGACCTGCTGCTGCCCACGCCTGCCCGCGCTACAGTACTGATGAACCGGGCGTCGGAATCTACTCTAAAAACCTAAAAAAAAAGGTGATTTGATCCGATTTTTCATTCTGAATCCATTTCTCGTGTCTATTTCACGCGCCAACACCTCTAACACACAAAAATGGATGCCTTTATGCTGCTGAGCATGTTGCTATCATCCACGGAGATTCGGGTCATCACACTGCTTCCTTGTGCACCAATATCCAACCGCCGGCCACCACGTGCCCCGCATCGCGCCCCACGCTGCCACGCGCAACGCACACGTTGCTCGCACCTACCCGACTTCCTGGTGGCTACAGGGCGGATCCGAGCACCCAGATTCGTACCTGGATGCCCAAAAACCATCTAAAAACCCACCCCGAGCTCATTTTTTCACGCCGATTCACGCTAAAATAGTCCCAGCTTGGCTCGACACTCTTCTAACGTCCTGACCGACCAATCATATTATAACTTTGTAATTTTTAAAAGTTTAGTATCTCACAGTTCTAGTGAGTTTAGTGCAAGCACTGGTTGAGCCGCATGCTCGATTAGGCAACTTCGGTTGAGATGGGTACTTCGATCCAGATATTAGTATAGTAAAATTAGATAGTTTACTTTATCGGCATTGGTCATGTTGATTCTGTTGTTATCCATTATTCCATAATTATATCACATCATGTTTATATTTATATTCCTACTCATGAGTTA
Source organism: Tillandsia leiboldiana (assembly GCA_029204045.2). Classification (NCBI taxonomy): domain Eukaryota; kingdom Viridiplantae; phylum Streptophyta; class Magnoliopsida; order Poales; family Bromeliaceae; genus Tillandsia; species Tillandsia leiboldiana. Next base: position 8,345,560 of record CM055066.1, read on the forward strand.
ATTTACTGCTTATTTCTTGCTCTGAATTCTTTATTTTTAGTTATTGTATGACTCGTAGAGTAGCTGATCATAGTTGCTCAGTCATTGCTGATGGGATTTGCCTTCGTGGATTTGTTGTCATCTCGGTTGGGAGTCTCTCGGCTTATTGCCAGTTGTCGGGCGTTGGATTGTGAGCACTTGAGAATTCTACATTGTGACCGCCTTGCATCTGCTGCACATGTCACGTACACCAGCAGATTTGCCCCTGTTGTTGTGTTCTTTTCCAATAAAGTGGTATGTTCGACCCATAAGTCCCCCTACTATACCTTTGGGTATATAGTATATGTCAATTTTGCTAGGTGTCTTGCTATAACACGAGTCTGAGATCCTGTGATCAAGAGTGGTAGGATTGAGTACTTTTGAGCTGGATAGTATATTGATGTATCTTCTTTACCATGGTTACTCTATCTTGTTACTTTTCTATTATTCGAGTTCAGTGTTATCATACTTTACATTATGCGCATCAGGATACCCTATTTTCATTTCAGTATAATTATTATTATGCTTACTTACCATGTTTTTTTTCTGTCGATTATTGTAAACCACTTGGTACAACTTGCTGGTCGCCGACGTATTGTATCCACTAGGATATATTCAGTTGTATCTCACACCCTATTTTTAATAGGTACATCAGGTGTTGAGAAAAGGAACGTTTGGTGAGGAACGATGGCTAGTGATGTCCAAGTTCCATGCCATTTATTTAATTGAATAAACTTAACTTACTATTATTTGTTGTAATAATTAATTGTGGATGTTGAATAATAGATGTTTATAATGCATGACAATCAGTTTTGATGTTAATATAATTTAGTTTTTCGATAACAGATTTCAAAAGAATTTTCTAAAAATAGAGATTAGAGAAGATTTGTATTTTAGCTACGGAGATATGAGGAGCTATATTTGATGTATTGCGGAGATATGGAGGGATTTGTGTTGCCGACGCGTGTTGGTTACATTAGTGTGTCATGCTTATATGATTGAATGGTTGTATACCTATAATTGAAAATATATCATTTCTAGAATATCAAAGAAGTGATTGATGTAATGTATTATACTCGACTCTCTACGTGTATAGAAAAAATTTTGTCCGTATAGACAGAGAAACCCTATACACGTGGAGGGTTTGTGCACGTTTCGAACTGTTTGTTATATTTCAAAACTCTATTAATTGGCTAGTTATAACGACCCGGCCCACTAGCAATAATAACTCGTTGGGCCCAAACCACAGCCCAAAATGCTTAAGCCGGTTATTATTATCAGTGTCCATGTCTCTTATAAACCCAATCACAATTCAATCCACATCCGATGTGGGACTATTGGAGGCATCACAGACCCACCTCCCGTTTAGGCCTGACGTTCTCGTCAACCCAAACACACGCACAGCTCAAGATCACCACACGATGTAAGACTTGTCTCGCTAGCCCTGTCATCTAGATCCAGGCTCAGCCGAGACTCATCACACATTTCCGGCTGGTTATTAGCTCTGATACCAAATATAACGATCCGACCCACTAGCAATAATAATTTGTTGGGCACAAACCACAGTCCAAAATGCTTAAGTTCGATTATTATTACCAGTGTCCATGTCTCTTATAAACCCAATCACAATTCCATCCACATCCGATCTGAAACTATTAAAGGCGGTACACTAGTTGCATAATTTTATTTCTTTTTTAAAAAAATTAGTCACTCTTTTTCGAAGTCTTTGGCGTGACAATTTATGACATAGTTTGTGAGTGTCTTTTTTTTTATCTACTCTAGCTTCTTTTTTAAAAATAATTCAATATCCTTAGCTTCTCATGTTGTTCTAAAATAAAAATGATCATTTAAAAGTTAACTATGTTATATTTTTTGTAAATATATTCTATAGTTTACTTTGTTTAAATTTGTATAATATTTTATCTACTATTTATATAGTTTAATTTGTTTTAGTTTATAACTTTTAGTTTATTATCTATTCAACTGCAATTATAATATTTTAAAGATAAAAATGTTTGATTTAATTAAAAAAGTATTGATGATAGATAAAAGGCAAATTGAGAATTTTGTTAAATTTTTAAAAATAATTGTCACTGATGTGAATTATTTTGATAATTTCTTTAATTCGAAAATATTTTTAATGTTGATGATTTTAGAAAAATATTTATACAATTAAAAATAAGAAGAGCAGTACATAGAAAATTATCTTAAAAAATTAAGGTAGAATCCCACCGATCTAATCTAAACTATGAATTATTTTGAAACGCCTATCTAATTTTTCAAAATTTTATTGTTACTATTTAAACTGTTCAATTTGTTTGATTTGAGTTAGCCAATGATTCATTAACTGTAAAGTTTAGCTCAATTAATTATTTTAATAAAAATGTAGTTGTAAAAACCGACTAAAGTATACGTAAATATAAATGCCTTACTTAAATTTTAAAATCAAAATAACATTAACTAACTCAAATTAAATAAATTTAAAAATTAAATAATAAAATTAAAATTTTAAAATATTAGACAATCAACTCAAAATGATCTTTAAAAATTCATATAAATTTTGCATGTTTTTATCAAAAAATAATTTGTTTTCCTATTAGAAATAGTGGCGAGAGAGCACTGCGAGGCACAAGCTATATCAGTCACCTTATCCTCCTCCGCAAACTCGGTAACTATGCATCCACTTGATTATTTATTAAGTATAAAAGCTATATAAAATGAGAAGTGATTTAGGTGCAAAGAAGTGGAAGGTTGGCTCTTATCATGCACAGTATTTTTGGGAAAAAAAAAATGGGATGACGAGATTCTTATTTATTCAGGTTTTAAAAATCAGAGTGAAGTGTAATTCGTAGATATTATTGGATAAAAATTAAGTAGTTCAACCAATGGGTCTGATGACGCCAATATCACAGCATATATATATATATATATATATATATATATATATATATATATATATATATATATATATATATATATATATATATATATATATATATATAGTACAGCTTATATATTTTCAAAAGTACAAGTCTAATTATGTTTATAAATTTTTTACCATTAAATTTGTATTGAGATTTGCGCTATTATAAAGTTAACTAAATTAAAAAAAAGATAAAGTAAATAGCACAAATCTCAATGTAAATTTAATGGTAAAAAATTTATAAACATATTTAGATTTTACTTCTAAAAATATATAAGCTCTATTCTCTCTCTCTCTCTCTATATATATATATATATATATATATATATGAGCTTGGAAAGCTAGTGCTTGCCAACACTGATTTTATTCCCTCCTATTTGTTTTTCATAATAGGTTTTCAAATCAAGAATCGTTGATATTATCAAGACATCGAAAATATTTAAAAATTAAATTTTAATTTTTTTTAATATTATTAATCTAATCATCAAAATTTTTTAAAATTTATAATTTTAATAATATATATATATATATATATATATATATATATATATATATATATATATATATATATATATATATATATATATATATATATATATATATATTTGAGCTTGCAAACAAGAACTTTATTCCCTCCTATTTGTTTTTCATAATAGATTTTCAAATCAAGAATGGATATCGTTGATATTATCTAGACCACCGAAAGTATTTAAAAATTAATTTTAAATTTTTTTTAATATTATTAATCCAATGATTAAAAAAATTTAAAATTTAAAATTTTAATGATAGATATAAATTTTTTACTTGTTTAACGGTGTAAAGAAATCTTGATTAATTAAATTTTGATTAAATTTGTTCATAAACTATGTAAAACAAAATTTATACTTTCAATTTTGATTTTGAAGAATTTTTATTTTCAGCTTTTCAATTTTGTATCCATTTGATAAATAAGAATATGATTTTTTTTGAAAATGGCATTATTAAAATTTTTATTTTGGAAAATGACCATACAAAATTTGTATTTATAAAATTTGCTCTATAAGTGCCATCTGTGCGCCACGCGTGCCTACCACGTGAGTGGGGAGTTGGATGTGGAATGAGTTGAATACGCGGAACCATTTTCCATATTTAAACACAGAAAATTATTTCCCGTGTTTAAATACGGAGAATAATTTCCGGTGTTCATATTCCCCGTATAATAGAATTTTTATTTTTGAAAATAGTTTTTCGTGTAATTAAAATTAAAATATATATTTTAATTTAAAATTTGAATTCAAAATTTCATTACTTTAATTTAAATTTAAATTTAAATTTCAAATTTAATTTATATCTTGGATTTGAATTTAAATTTCAAATTTATATTTTTATCTCGTATTTGAATTTTAAATTTAAATTCTAATTTTAAATTTTCAAAATTAAAATTTAAAATTATTCTGATCCGGTTACGCCTCCAGTGCAAGGCGACTCAAACTTCGGGTCTTCCCCTTCGGCCAGATCGGACTTCCTCAACCCTCTTACGTTGGCGGAAGTACATCAGATCAAGAAAGCCTGTGGTATTATCTGTGGGGACAATCCCCCCTCCCCTCGGCAGGGGCTTGCCCCGGGGGGGGAAGGTCCTAAGGGTGGGGGGGCCGGGGCCTGAGCCTTGCTCTTCACGCCTTGTATCTGCTGTTGTGGGTATTCTCTGTCTCTATGGCCAGAAACAGACTTTTCAGATTCTTGTCTTGGAACATCCGTGGCCTCAACGACCCCGCCAAGTGCGCCACGATCAAGTCCTATTTGAAAAACGCGAAATGTTGTGTGGTTTGCTTGCAAGAAACTAAGCTTTCGTCCACCCCCCTCGCAAAGTTTCTTACTTTCTGTGGGTTCCACCTCCGTGATTTTCGCACTCTCGATGCTGTCGGGACGAGGGGGGGCCTCCTGACTGCTTGGAACCCAGCGCTCTTCGATTGCGCGCTAGATTGGGTGGGGGCGTTCTCGGTTAACGTAGTCTTGAGAAGGAAGGTGGACGGCCTGCTGTTCACTGTCTCCAATATTTATGGACCCAACTCCTCCGTCTTGAAATCGGCTTTCTTTCAAGAACTTCGGTCAATTGGCTCTCGGACGATGGGGCTGTGGACGATATTAGGCGATTTTAACGTTCTCCTTTCACTTCGGGATAAGAACGGACCGCCTTCGAATTTGACCGACATCCTTAACTTCAGAAAAGTGGTGGCTGACCTCGGCCTTCTTGATCTTCCCATCCAGAACAGAAGTTTCACGTGGTCCAATGGAAGGCGTATTCCTACTCTTGAACGCCTCGACCGAGTCTTCGTGTCTAATCATTGGCATATCTCTTTCCCGCGCTCCACTCTTCGGGCCTTACCTCGGCCTAGGTCCGACCATACCCCTTTATTGCTAACGGCTTTCTCCTTTGTGCCTTCCCCTCACCTGTTCAGGTTTGAGAACTTCTGGCTTCGTTACCCGGCGGCCTCTGAGGTGATCTCTAAGGCATGGATTGACTCGGACACGGGGGTCGATCCCGTTACCAGAATCTCGTCGAAATTCAAGAGCGTCCAGTCGGCTCTTCGTTCTTGGAGCGCCGGGATTACATCTACCATTTCTATCCAGGAAGATCTTTGTCTCAGATGGCTCGAGTGGCTCGACCTAGCTGAGGAAGTTAGACCACTCATCGACTTGGAATGCCTGCTTAGACCTCTCCTCAAAGCCAGATACGAGGAACTGTGCTTACAAGAAGAAATTAAATGGAGGCAGAGATCAAGGGTGCAATGGCTTAGAGCGGGTGATGCCAACACCAAATTCTTTCATCTTAAAGCTTGTTGTCGTCGGAACAAAAATTTCATCTCCCACCTGGTCGACGGAGCTACCACTCGGTTTTCCCACGAATCAATTGCGGCCTACTTGCTTAATTTCTTTGCGAAGCAACTGGGGGAGGCGTCTGAAAACAGGCCTTCTCTTAACTTTGCCTTGTTGTTCTCTTCCTCTGACTCGGATGTTGACTTCCTGAGCCTCGAGGCACCGTTCGAGGAGGACGAGGTCAGAAGCGCTATTTTCGCTTGCGCGCCGGATAAAGCACCTGGGCCCGACGGCTTTCCAATGGCGTTTTTCCACCGCTTTTGGCCAGTGCTCAAAGCTGAGATCATGGAGCTCTTCTCCTTTTTCCATAACGGTCGCCTGGACCTGCGCGAGATCAATGCAAGTTGGTTGTGCCTTATTCCGAAAAAGAGCGAGTCTACCACTGCTAGCGACTTTAGGCCTATATACCTTGAGAACAGCATGGTCAAAATCATCTCTAAAGTTCTGGCTCTTAGATTTCAGCGCATCTTGGGCAACCTTATTAACCCGTATCAGACGGCCTTCATTAAAGGGAGATCGCTTCTTGACAACTTCTACTGCGCTCATATTCTACTCCATCACCTTCACTCTACGAAGCAAGAAGCGGCGCTATTCAAGATTGATTTTGAAAGAGCCTTCGACCATGTCGATTGGGCTTTCCTGCAGGATCTGTTATCGGCCAGGGGTTTTGGGCAGAAGTGGATTGGTTGGATTTTCGAACTCCTACATTCCTCCAGTACGGCCGTTTTGCTTAACGGCGTTCCGGGCACCTCTTTCTTTAGCAAACGCGGCCTACGGCAGGGTGACCCTTTGTCCCCTCTACTCTTCATCCTTTGCATCGACGTGCTATTCAGAATGCTGCAGGCAGTTTCTTCCTCTCCCGACCTCCCTTCGGTGGGTATCGGGACGGCTAGAGTTCACACCCTACAATTTGCTGATGATCTTCTTATCTTTTTTGATGGCTCCGTTAGATCGGCTAGGGTCATCAATGTCATACTCGAGGCTTTCACGGAGTTATCTGGTCTCAAAATCAACTACGGCAAAAGCTCCATTTCTCCGGTTAATCTTCCGAGCTCCAGATCTGAGGATATCGCTTCTCTATTGGGCTGCCAATCCCTTGGTTTCCCCCTAAAATATTTGGGTTTGCCTTTATCGCCCAGGGCGTTGAGGAAATCTGATTTTATTCCTATTATCGAGAAAGTGGACAAGCGACTCGCGGGGTGGAAGGGCCTACTGATCTCTAGGGGGGGACGTTTGGTGCTTTTAAATTCGGTCCTCTCATCCATTCCGTCTTTCTTCTGTTCTGCCTTCTCTCTCCCTTCCTGGGTAATTAAGTCGATCGACAAGCTTCGCCGGGATTTCTTCTGGAAGGGGAAAAGCTTGAATAGCGGCTTTCATTGTCTCGTCAAATGGGAACATTTATGCCGCCCAACTAAATATAGGGGTTTGGGAATTCGCAACCTCCGCAACTCCAACTCCGCTCTCCTTTTGAAAGGTCTTTGGTCCTTTCATTCTTCCAAGTCGCTTCCCTGGGTGCGCCTGCTGACTGCTAAACACTACTCCCGCCGACCGCCCCTGTCATCTGAGACGAAGCCGACCGGCTGCTGCCCGATTTGGAAGGGTTTACTTTCAAATGGCCCTCTCTTCAGCTCATCAACCACTTATTCAATCGGGAACGGGAAGTCGACGCCTTTCTGGAATGCTCGTTGGAGCGGTGCTTCGTCTTTGCGCTATAGCTTCCCACTTTTATTTCGAGCGGCAACACTCAAACATCTTTCTGTGAATAATTGGTTTCGTCGCTTCGGGTCCCAGACTGATTTGGGTTTCCAGGATATAAACTGCCCGGAAGCTAGGCGTGAGCTTACTGTCCTACAAGCGTTGATCAACAATTTCAGGTTGTCTAACTCCGACGATTTGATTCAGTGGAGATGGAGTTCTAACGGGGATTTCTCTACCAAGACTGCATACGATTTCATTTCCTTTGACGGGGTCAACGACTGTAAGATTCTACATCTGTGGGCCATCCGGATACCGCTCAAGACAAAAATTTTTCTTTGGATCGCAGCTAGATATAGGCTTCTCACTGCGGAGCTCCTTAAAAAAAGAGGATGGTCTGGCCCTTCTATCTGTATGTGTTGCCGTGCTGGAGATGAAAACTTGGATCATCTCTTCTTCTTTTGCGTGTTTGCGAGGTCGCTCTGGGGGGAAGTACTACATCCTTGGCCTCTCACTTGTCACAGATTACTCCACTACTCGGGGGATTTCGCAAGTAGATGGAGGTGGGCGAGGTTGACCTTAACGGGTCGAGCTAAAGCGCATTTCGATCTTTTATTCGCCGCTACCTGTTGGGAACTATGGATGGAACGCAATAGGCGTATCTTCAATGATTGCCCTTCTCAGAGTACCTCTTGCGCTTCAAGAATTCACCACATCTCCTCTCTCTGGACCCTAGCTCTTGGGGGATCCTCGGTCTTCCCTTTTCCACACCGAAGCTAATCCACTTCCAACACAGCTCTTTCCTGCTCTACAAGATGTGAAAAAAAAAAAAAAAATATGATAAAAATGGTGCTGGACTAGGAGCCATCCAACAACAAGCATGCCACTTTTTTATGGTCTGCTCACCATAGCAAATGCTCATGGTCTGAAGGTCAAGGGTGTTCAATCTCATTATCTGCGGCTGTATTATTTGGATTCTTTCTCGCTTTCTGTGGTGATGCACGATTCTTTCTCCTTTGCTCGCTGAGAGGGGGTATCAACTATGATGGGTCGAGGGCTTTGGTGCTTATTTTATTCCGTTGTATCTTAAGTGGCTATATGTTCATCTTTATTCCAACTCCAGTGGGGGGACAAGAAGGCAAGGGGAATCCACATGGCTTACCTATTATATGCTCTCTGGATCTTGATAAGTTTTCGGGATTTCTTTACCCTGATTGGGTTTGGAAGCGAGAACTCTGGTTCCTCACAGAGGCTGCCTATTTCACCGTTTTGGTCTGATGCCAACCTGCCTCTTTTGTTTTGTTGTTTTAATATGATCCTTGCTCCACGGTTTTGCACTGCCTTGATCTCCTAGCTTCCTTTTGGGCTTATCTGGGCTCGGGGCACGTCAGGATAGCTTCATCTACTCTGGAACTACTTGAAGGGCACGAGCTGATTTTATCGCATTGGAGGTTTTTGAGCCAGACCCTGTAATCAGTTATGCTCTGCGGTTAATACAGCCTGCTCTTTGTCCTATCAACGGAGGAAAGTATCTTGCGAAGTTTGGAATCACTCTCTGAGCTAGCTTTAGATCCAGGTTTTTCAAGACAACGAGTTTTTATCTCACCATTGGAAGCAGATCTTCCAACGATGCTGGAGTAGCAGCTGATTTTCAGTTATGGAGGGATGAGTAGAATTCAATTACACTTCTGGCTTTACTCTTTACAAGAACCTTTATCTCTTCAACTGCGACGATCTTATTGCTGACCTCAGTCCCCCCTTTGTTCTTGGCAACCTACCATCGTCATTGCTTGGTCTGATCACTGAGAAGTTGCTTGACAAAGCTTGGTCATCGCGGGGCTTTTAATCTTGTACGAGGAGCAGGCGGGTTTCATTCACATTTGAATGAATAACTGTTTTGACCTACTCTGGGCTTTATCTGACACTTGGAAGGGTGAAGTCGGAGTTTGTTTTTGCTTTTGGAATTGCTCGTGTCCGCTGCCATTGGAGCATGGCTCATTTCGCTTGGTGTCGCTTACCGTCCGGCTTTAAGGGATGGCACTCTGCGTCGATGAGGTTCGTTGCAGGATTTCTAGGCACTATCTGGGTAGCACTTAACACCACATTACGGAGCTGGTGTACATAAGCTTCGGTTTAAGATCTAGCTTCTTTGCATTGGGTCCTTGTATCTTAAGTGGCTCTGATGGAAGCAGGGATTCATGTCTGCCTTTAGTGCTTCCAGGGGGATCGGGATTTCTTTGCTACTTTCTGGTTTTTCGACGGATAACCTATTTCATTATCTGACTGTGGATCTATCTTTATTTGCATCTTTACTTTACATTTTGGGGCTATATATATGTCGTCTCTCTCGTGTTGGCCTATTGTCTGGATTCTTCTCCGTTGGCTTGGCTTCGCCGACTTGATGTTTGGCTGAGGCCCTGGACAGCAGCCTTCAGAAGAGAACGTCGAGTGTGGGATGAGCTTTCAGGCTTCCTCGATTATCTGTCTGTTTCTTTTCGAAGGGGCAATGCTCCATGTTTAAATCTGATGTTTGTCCTCTAAGTCGGTTAGCTATCTTGCTTTTGAAATCCATGGACATTGTTCAAGATGAAGTGTGGTTTTCTCTCAGATTCTATTGAGTTTTTGGAATTATTTAAGTTTTTACGCGCTTGTTGGGCTAGCGTAGGTTTGGTTTCCTCCGTCGACCCGTTTGCTTCGGCTTGGTATAAGTGGTGAGGTTTTCTTGATAGCTGCCTGGAGTTGAACAATAATTGGGAACAAGGGATTGGCGACAACCTTCGTTAATTTTTTTGGAGGCAAAGTTTTATTTGGATCTGTGATTATTTGTTTGAGTGGTGCTTTTCGGTCATTACTTGTAGTTGGGATTTAAGAGATTTGAAGGACTTGGTGCTGTGCAGCTTTGTTTATCATCTACTGCCTACTACTTGTGGATCTTGGTTATGGTCTGGAGTTGCTGTTCTCTGCCTTTAGGCCTCATTGTCTGCCAACCGGCTTTATTTTCTTTTTTCTTTACTTGTTTCAGCTTTTCCTTTAGTTGCTTGTTTTAGTGGGTGGACAATCGCCTAATAGTAGCGATCCTGTCTCTTTTGTCTTTGTCGATTCGGGTGCTGGGACTTTTTTCTTGTATTATCTGAAGTGTTGGGGAAGGGTCTTTTCCTTCAGTGTCTTTCTGTACTTTTCAAATAGGGTATATCCCTGTTTAATCAAAAAAAAAATTCTAATTTAAAATTTGATTTTGGATTCAAATTTTAAGTTCAAATTTAATTTTGAATTCAAATTCATATTTTGCACTAGTTTTAATTTCAAATTGAGATCTTGAATTTAATTTGAATTTTAACTTTAGTTTTAAACTTTAAATTCAAAATATTGAAATTGAATCTAAATTTTAAATATTAATTTAGTTTCAAAAATAAATTTCAAATTTATATTTAAAATTTAAATTTAAATTTAAAAATCAAATCAGATTTTAAATTTAAATTTGAAATTTGAATTTAAATTTAAATTAAAGTAATGAAAATTTGAATTCAAATCTTGATTTGATTTTTGAATTCAGATTTTAATTTAAAATATATATTTTGATTTCAATTATATGGAAAAGTATTTTTAAAAATAAAAATTTCATTATACGAGGAATTTGAACAAGGGGAACACCCATAGAGTTATTTTTATAAATATAAATTTTGTAGAATTATTTTGAAAAAAAAAAAATTTCAGTAAGTTATTTTAAAAAAAAAACCATAAGAATATTATTATTATTATTATTATTATTATTCTAAATCGTACCTAATTATAAAATAGTAATTTTTTAACTAAATTAAGTGGATATAAGTTCTTTAAGTTTCACTTTTTTACAAAACTAATTAATTTATGCTAATAGAAAATAAAATCAAGTTGATTTTAAATCATTGAATTTTAATATAACTTGGTAAAAAAATTTTAGCTGGCTGGTTTAAAATTAAATCGAATTATCTTTTTAATGGTTCAACCGTCAGTTTGAACGTTCAAAATAAAATTTTAATTTATCTAGTTTAAAGAATTAAAATGAATTACTTTATGAATTGACTCAGCGGCCGATTCCGTCGAACTGGCCAATTCGATTCGATTTTTTAATAATTAATTTATGTCATTGAGCCCTCTTTAAATTAGAGTCACCTTAAGCTCCTCATTGAAAAAGCCAATAATAGAGCTCGTTTGGTCTAAATTTTAGAAAAATAATTTACCTTAAGCTCACCATAATAAAAATTTTAGAAAAATAATTTATTATGGTTAAAAGCTCTAAAGTATCTGGCTGAATTTAGATGAAAAATAATTTTTTTAAAGTCATTTTTTTTTAAAACTATTTGGTAAATTTTTTTTTATTTATAAATAATAATTTTTTTTCTAGATTTTATTTTAAAATAATTTAAATTTTTAATTTAAATTTTTAATTTAAATTTAAATTTTAAAATTTAAATTTGCACAAATAATTTAAAATTTGTTATTTTAATTTTAAATATAAATTTTCAATTTCAAATTTAAAATCTAAATTTGAAATTTAAAATTAAAATTTAAAATTTAAATTTTTAAAAAAAAATTAAAATTTAAAATTTAAAATTATAAAATTTGAGATTTGAGATTTGAAATTAAAAATTTTAAATTTAAATTAAATATCTAAATTTAAAATTTAAATTTTAAAAATTAAAATTTTAAATTAAAATTTAAAATTTAAAATTTAAAATTAAATTTAACTTTAGATTTTAAATATAAAATAAAAATAAAAAAATTTAAATTTAAATTCAAAATCAGAATCAGTTTTTAAAAAGCAGGTTTTAACTGTTTTTTATTTTGAATCTCGATAATAAAAAATTTAATTCTAAAAATTAGAATTATATTTAAAAAACTTTATTGTCAAACGCTGAAAATCACTTTTAAATTAAAAACCACTTTATCACTTTTAAATTAAAAACCACTTTACAAAAATAAGGCCAAACAACCCCAATGTCTAACTTTTGCAGTTGAAAGCTAAATCCATAGTACACTACTACAAAGGTAGTGGGTAAAAATTTGTGGAACCCCCCCTAATAAAACTATAGGCCTCAACTTTATTTGCTGATTAACATTCGGTCAATTTTCGATTATTAGAATTTAAGTGATATGAGTCAACTGCATTAAAAATGCTTGTTAAATTCAAGTCTAAATTACATAAAACCCTCATGTCATATCCCGCTTTTTTACTTTACCCCCTGTAATTTAAAAGTCGACAACCTGACTCCTCGTAATTACAGAATTGTCTTTAAGGGGCAACGACGTTGACAGAAATAGTAAAATGACGAAAATGCCCTCCCTTTTTTATCGAAGTTTTTTTTTTTTTTTTTTCGAAGTTTTTTTTTTTTTTTTTTTAGGGAATATTTCCTAAGGGTATTTTGGGTATATGAAAATATATTTTTAAAAAAACTGACGGTCAACTGACGACGGGGGGTTATTGCACAATTCGGTAATTACGAGGGGGCAGGTTGTCGACTTTTAAATGACAGGGGTAAAGTGAAAAAGCGGGATATGACAGGAAGATTTTCTGTAATTTAGCCTAAATTCAATAGTAATTTTGTTAAAATATTATGGCTTTACCTACTTTCAGTATATAAACCATAAGTTTTGTTAACAATAAACAACTAATAGCAAACAAGTTGTTAAATTTTTAATTTAATAAACTAAAATAACTTAAATTAAAAAGAGGTGCCAATTAAAAGAGTTAAGTGCCATATTTTTAAAGGGGCCCTAATTGCAGGGATCCCTGTACATTTTTATCTTACAATTCCAGTCTTATATAACCAGATAAATCCAATGTGTGTTTTTGCGAATCATCATTATCTAAGGAAATTGTTCTTGATAGAGCTTTTTTTTAAAAAAAATTCAACAGAAAAAAAAAAAAAAATCTAAATTCTTACCAAATATAATATATCTGCTATGTAAATTTCAAAAGTTAGCTCTACCAAAAAATGATTTTCGATAATGAGTCAAATGAATCCACGATTAATGTAGCCAAAAATGATTTACGGCTCGATCATGAACGTCTTAAATATGTTTTATTTACATTATGAAAAATTATTTCTTTTGAGATAATTTAAATAATAAATAAATAATATGAATCATCCAATTGGAAGTAGAAGTTCAAAACTTGGTGTTTCTACTCTAAAATATTTTAGTTCAACTCCCGTGTGAAAGTACGAATTTTCATAACTAATCTAAAATTTGTGTTTCTATAGGAGACGTAAATATATCTGGGCTGTATCGGATCTCTTTTCACCCTCGCATTTATTAATCCGATCATCACTTTTTTGCACTCCTACAAAAGGAATTGGTGTTGTAGCCTATCCACTGTATATGGTTAGCAACCTACTATTATATATGTCAAAGATTTGGATGCGTACTTAGATAATTAATGAACTTGAATATAAGCTGTACAGTACATTATATTTTCCTCCTCACTTCTTTTGACATCCACTAAGATCGTATGCTCTTCTTTTTTTTTTTTTTTTTTTTTTTTTTTTTTTTTTTTATGCAAATTAAGATGCCATGTGCTTTTCTTTAAATGTTTTGAAACTGAATTGAAATTGGTTAGGTGCTGGACCACCTTGGGCCTTTTGGCACCTAGACCGGCCTAACCCTAGCTGTTTAATATTTATTACTTCATCTGGTCTAATTGGATTTGGTTAAATTGTCAACACATGAGCTCTACACAAAGCATGCATGTAATCCAATGTCACGGCCGAGGGAAATTCAAAAGCAGAAAACGGTCCAATTTTTTTCTAATAAAATATTCTTTCTCTCCGGCACGTGCCCAGATCCGCTACACATACAAAGTTACCTCACAAACGGACAGAGTCTCCTCTGTATATACACGGCGTCGCACAACATACATACACCACGCCTCACTAGTTTACATACACATTGCCACATAAGGGAATCACATAAACTCATACATCATTCCGAGAATAATCGCCCACACGACATACACCAATTTGAAAGGATAAAAGCACAAGTTTTAAAATAGTGCCCACACGACACTCTGTTTTAGAAATCCGTTTTTGCAAACATTTGATCTTTTCAAAATCTTCACATGCACAACCTATTATCCGAAGATGAAAAGGAAATATCAAAGTTTATTATTCCACAACATCAAAGCATTTGAGTTCCAAAGTCATATCACATCATCCACAAACAAGTTGAACAAGTGTCATGCTTATCATATCCACATAGTATCTCAACAATAGAGGAGTAAGAAGAAGTCACCAAGATGACGGAAAGCGATGTTACTCGTGCGTCAAAGTCTCTCCTCCGTCCCCGCTGGATACTGTCACAAGGTGGGAGTCAGTGACCAAAAACATAGGAAGGAGAATAACCGATACATAATCATGATGCATTATAGATGGATGCAAGAGTAAATAGGACAACAAACCACAACCGGAACACCCGTTCCATACATCACCATTCCTTAGTCCGTCGACCTAAGGAATACCCAACCTTGCTCAATTCCTTGGTGCTTTATAACCCACCCCTTGTTCCTTCGGTGGACCCCTACGTAATCGCTACGTAGAGTTCACGGGTCCTCCCCGGACCACTTCCCCAGAAAAGTACACCCTCTTGTGGTAGATCAGACCGCTGGTGTACGTGCTAGCGCCATGAGCCTCAAAACCTGTTATCATAGATTTGATCGCGGTAGCTGTACCCGACCAAATCAAGCGTCTTGTCTTGTCCTCTTTTGTATGTATCAAATTTTGCTAAAGCATGCCACACATTGTCCTTCCTTAAAAAAGTTATGCCAAAACATTTCAATAAAAGAAAGGAAGAGAAAGGCCGGACACAAATTCCGACAACGTTCTCAACCTTGGTTTAGTTACCCACCTCAAACAACGAAGAAGAAGATGCGCGAAGGCTCCAACCAAAAACATCTCAACCCGCCGAACAAACTACACTCGAAAAACCAACGTTAAAACACCATTATAAACAAAAACACAATTTGGGGTTCAACACGATGTTCCGACAATGCTTTGGGTAGCACTTAGTACAACGGAGCAAGGGTCAACCCAACACATAGCGGAACGGCACGCCACGGACAACCCTCGGTGGCGGAACGGCGTCCGTCCGGCGACTCCCCCATGCGGCGGTGCCCCGTATGGTACGGTCCCATGTGGGCGGCGCCCCGTATGAGCGGCCAGCCCCATGCGGGCAGCACCCCGCATGGGCATCCCGCGTGCGGGTGGCGTCCCGCACGCGGCGACGCCACGGCGGCGATGCCCCTTGGTGGCCTGGTCCCGTGCCTCGTGTTTTGCGGTGATGTTCCCTACGGTTGGCGGCGGCGGCCTCCCGTCTCTAACGACGGCGGCGGCGGCTTCCCGTCCGGTCACCTGTAGGTTTATGGATCCCCAAGGATCTAAATAGGTTCTATCAAATACCAACTAGAGGGGGGATGAATAGGTGTAATAACCAAAAACCAAATTTCAATGCAATTTAAAAATAAATGCGGAAAATAAAAACAGCACACCAAGATTTACGTGGAAAACTCCATCACAGGAGTAAAAACTACGGGACCAACACGCAATAACAATCCACTAAGAATTGAAAGATAATAAGGTGATTACCAACTCCACGGACTCCAACACCACCTTCAACTTCTCCGGATTTTGCGCTCACCGACTGCTGGTCCAATGCACACGTCCGAATCCACGAACGCCATTCGAATCCACAAGCAACACATTTCGAATCCACGAAACGCCTTCAACACATCGAATCCACGATGCCACGTCAACTCCTTGACGCAAACTCAGCCGTTACGAAAGTATAGGCTTCGATGGTGATCCTTTGCTTATAATACCATTAGAGAACCATGGATGAAATATCTAAGTAAAGATTAGATCAATTCGACAAAAAGCATCTCGTCAAAAAATCGTCGAATTGACCTGAGAGAGGCTAAAAAGATGAACGATAAAAACCTAGCCTCTAGGGTTGCTCTCAAGTGTTTCTGAATTGGTCGGTACCTCTTGAGAAACCCTAAGTATCTATTTATAACCTTTGGAATTCAATCAAAGTCGGTTTAGCATTCTTATCACGACTTAACATTGCGTACCGGTACTAAATATCAAGTTCCGGTACTCAATGACGCAACAGACAGATTTTCTATTACGTACCAGTACTCAAATTCAGGTTGCGGTACTCAATGTAAATTCCAGAAAATCTCATGTTGGGTTTTGAGGAACTCAAAGTGTGGTTCCGGTACTCAATGTAAAATATTGAATTTTTCAAAGATAAGTTTAACAAAACAAGCCATGTACCGGAATCCACACTTAAAATAAGTTATGAGTTAAAATCCAAGTTCCCAAAACCTATTCTAAACCCGGTTTCAATAAAATCATGATTCCAAAGATTGTAAATATACTTAAATCACCCTGATTACTTTAATCATACCTGAG
Organism: Tillandsia leiboldiana; assembly: GCA_029204045.2. Classification (NCBI taxonomy): domain Eukaryota; kingdom Viridiplantae; phylum Streptophyta; class Magnoliopsida; order Poales; family Bromeliaceae; genus Tillandsia; species Tillandsia leiboldiana. The sequence continues at coordinate 8,362,498 of CM055066.1, forward strand.
TGTCAACTTGAGCTCATGTTGAATCTTCTCTGAGTCTTCGAATGCTGATTTGACAATTTAATCACTTCAAGACTCCGACTCAAATCACGAAATATGCCAACATAAAAAGCCGTAACAATCTCCCCCTTTGGCAATTTCGTGACAAAATCCAAAAATATATAAAACGCTCAAGACACTCATCTTAAACTGAAAAATCGAAACTCAATGTCATCACCAAAACATTGACTTTCTTTGCGTGAAAGATTCAATAAACAAAAATACATTTGAACCAGTCCTAGAATAAACTCTATGACTTAGGACTTGGAATCTTAAAGTGATGTAAATCCTGCAAAACAAAACTCCAAACAAAATCAAAAGTCAGTCGTCAGAAATTAAATGTAAATCCTACATTTGATTCGTCCTTTTGGTTCTTTTTGATTTTCGGTTCCTTTTTCATCATCTCCCCCTATCTCGATCATCTCATCTCCGTCATCATCTCCTCTCCCGCTTTTTGTCATAAATTGTCAAACAGTGAAAATACTAGACAAAAGGAAAGTACTAGGAGCATGAGTTCTTAGTTACATTGTAGTGTACCAGATTCTTGGTATATGAGCAAATATAAATAAAAATGGTAGGAAATACCATTTTTCCTACCATTTTTATTGAGCTTAGAGAGGTAAAAAATGGTTTGGAAGTGAATTGGTCATAAATCGGGATAAAAATAAGGAATCTAGAATTTTATATGAAAGAGTGGGCCCAGATTTTAAGCAGAAAATTAACAGTGTCAGAAAATTCTGAGAAAATTCTGGGAGCTCGGTAAATATGTTTTAGGGTCAGAGTGAAAGTTTCGCGTTGATTGGATACCCGGATAGTGAGAACAGGGTCCGCCAGCGATTCTGAATACAGCGAGGCTTTTGGCGACCCAGAATGGTCCAAACTAAAAATTAAAAGTACCTGAAGGTAAATCAAGTTAAACCGTGGCTGCTTGTCAAATTTGAGCGAAAACGGGCGAGAAACAGGTGAAAACGGACGAAAACGGGCGAAACGGGCGAAGTCCGAAAGTGGGACGAACTTTCGGGCGCCCGAAAGTAAGATTCAGGTGCCCGGAATTTACTGTAGCGGGCCGGGATTTGGGTACTGTAGCAAACCCGGTTCGGCTTTGGCGGGCTAGTCACTATAGCAGCCCGGTTCGGGTTCGGGCGAGCGCCCGGAAAGTACTGTAGCAACGCCCGAATCCCGAGATGCACGGATCCCGAGGCAGTTGACACGGATCCCGAGGCAATAGCATGGATCCCAAGGCTCGAGAGCGAATCCCGAGGCACGGCACGCGCGGGCAACGCCCGGGGGCGCGCGGCTCGAGGCGCGCGGGGCAGGTGGGGCACGCTACGTGGCGGCGCCCCATTGGCCACAGTGGCCGAGGGCGCAGACCCGTGCGGGGAAGGCGCGCGGGCCCTGGCGCGGCGTCAGCGGGGCAGGCCATGTGTCGGGCCCCCGTTCGCGGGTCAGCGCGACGCATCGCTGCTGCCGCGTTGACGCGCGGGGCGCGGGTGCGGTCCACGTGGCGGCCACCGATTGGCTGCCGCTATTCCGTGGGCGCGGTGCACGGGTCCAGGGACACGTGTCACTCCCCGGTTGGCCGAACGCTGACGACATGGCGCATCGCTGGCGCGGCGTTGACGCGTGGATCGCGGGGCTGGTTACTGTCGCAGCCCGAAAACCAATTTCGGGCACCCGAAAGATGCCCCCGAATGTGGGATTTCGGCCTATAAAGGCCCGAATGGCCCTATTTCTTCCCCTTTTCTCCTTTTTGCTCGCACAGGAAGGCTAAGGGGAGGGAGAGGGCGATTTCGTGGGGGGTTTTCGAGGGTGCGCGAGCGCGCCGTTGACCCCGTGGAGCGCGCAAGGTGTTCCAAGGAGCCGGATAGACGCGTGTGCATGCGTTGGACGGCGCGACGATGTCAAGGTAGGTTCCGTATGTGATTTTGGGGGTATTTTGGCACAGTTTTAGGTTTTCCTTTTGGATTGGCCGAGTTGGTGGATAGTTGCCTAGTATGGCTAGACAGGGTAGTGTTGGGTCGTTGAGTATACACAGATAGTGTAGTGACCTATTATATGCATATCAATATTTTAATATTGAGGTTTATAGTTTCCTAGCATTCTATTATTATTGCTTCCATTGGACCAAGTGGTGTAGGACATTCTTTCTCGGTGGTTGAACCCACTGGGAACTTTAAGTAGTTCTCACACCCGCGGGTGACCATTTTTCCGGGTACGGATACAGCGGTCGAGACAGACGACAGGGGCAAGAGCACAGCAGCATAGAGACCTAGAGGGTCTAGAAGATGTACCTTTTTATATTTCGAGTGAACCATGTATTGTGAGGAAAAGATTTGTAATATTATTTAAAGTGCAAGTTGAGAGATGGAAATGTAATAAAGTTTATTATGGTTCATTCTTATCATGCTTTCATATCTACTTAAACTATTTGTTTATTGAATGAAAGTTTTAAATTAGTAGTGATTTTACTCTGATATTATATCTCATCATACACATTGTTTTGATTAGAGATGGTTGTGACCGTTCCTTTCGGGTAGCGTGAGGTCGTGCCCGATTGGCGGGTCTGTTGGCGTGCCCGAACTGTACAAATTGGCGGTCTCGGGGCGTGTGTAACACTCGAGAAATTTGAGTTTGTTAAAGAGTAAAAAAATTCAAGTGTGATTGTGGGTGAGGAAACAAAAGTTAACTTTAGTAGTCTGTATACCGGTGTGCGAATGGCACAGTTTCCGAAGCACAAATTCTGCCTTTCCGGTCCGAGTCTGATCTCGGAAATCTGAGGTCTCTAGTGCGACCGTCTCATCGAATCGAGTGAAAATGGTATAGACAAATTGTTGATCCGACGGTCGGATCGTCCTGAACTTAGCAAGGAAACTAGTGGGACCCGCGACTTAAGTGCATAGTGAAATGAATAGTAACTCCCTAATTTATTTCCCTCGCTAGCCAACGTCGACCGATCGATTGTCTGGAGTCCGAATCTGACGATCCAGGTAGTCGATTTGAATGGCATCGTCGTTTTGAGCGCAGTGGCGTTGACCAAATTTCCGTTTGACGAGCCAGAAGCATCGTAAAGCACGTAGAACTATTTTACTTACCATATTTGATGGATTTTAAAATTATAGGGGATCCAATGCGACAAACCAAAATCACTACCTTTTAGATCTCGTCGAGCCGGACGTCGTGGTGGTGTCCGTTTTTCTGTTTGACGACCCGATGGCCTCGAAAAGCATGAAAAACGGCGAAAAACGGAGTATTTGCATAAAAGTTCTCGCAATTTATGTGTGGAATCCAATGAGATCTTTTGGAGAGGGACCTAGATATGAAATGAAGTCCCTGTAAAGGACCCAGCTCTAAATACCAACCATGGAGGGACTAAAGAGCATTTTTGCATCAACCCTATTTAGGTTGGCGTTAGGGTTATCCCAGGGAAACCCTAGCCGAGATCCCTGCACCCAGCCACCACAGGGAGATGCTCCTCCTCCCTCTGCACCATCCCCTGTTGGGTTATATGTAATGTAGATCTAAATAGGGAAAAAAATACCTAGAGGGGGGTGAATAGGTGTAAACGTATAAACACTCAAAAATCGTTGCGATAAAAACCCAATGCGGAAATAAAAATAACACGCAAGATTTTTACGTGGAAAACTCCATCACCGGAGTAAAAAACCACGGGACCGATAACACGGCAGAAATCCACTAGAATTAAAACACGTACAAGGTGATTTACCGTACACACTTACGGCTCAACCTTTTCCATACGCTCCTAGAGGATCTTCTCCGCTCGCTCCGCGACGCTTCTCGAATCCACGATCTGCGCCCAACGCCGAATCCACGGCGTCCAACGTCGAATCCACGACGTCCGACCGAATCCACGGTCTGCACCCAATAGCACCCTTCGAATCCACGAACGTGCCTCGCTCCGAATCCACGAGAGCGGTTGAACCTTGAATCCACAAGGACACGCGAATCCACGCGCCGATTTTGGGAAATCGTTGTTTTTGGGTGGTGATGATCCGCCGAATACTTAGATCAAAGATAGATCGGAAATACCATCTAAGTATTCATTAGTTTGATTCAACTCAAGATGTGAGTATGAAAACCTAGAATCAAACTAATCAATATAGATGGAGAAACATAGAGTATTCTCTAATGATTTCCTTTCTTCTCTATATGTGGATCTTAGGCCGTATGAAATGATATATGAAAATGACGGCTATTTTCCTTTACGGCCTTATTTGGATTAACCCTAGAAAAAGAGTCATAGGGTCTATTTATAGGTTAGAAACATTTGGAAGGAGATAAGAATCAAAAACCTAACATTTCTGGAATTTTTACGGACGGCGATCCGGATCGGATTTGGGCGATCCGGATTGCAGTAGCAATAAAGACGGTTTCCAGAAAACAAACGTTCGGGATCCGGATCGGAATGCCTGATCCGGATCGTTCATACATTTCAGAAAACTCAACGTTCGGGATCCGGATCGTGAGATGCTGCGATCCGGATTGAAGTAATGTATGAAACAACAACCTTCGGGATCCGGATCGCTGGCTCTGATCCGGATCCTGAACATGTCCGAACACCAGTTTTTGATTTTTATGCAGTTAAAAACTCTTCCAGGTGTTTCTACACTACAAGAAGTATTCGGATCACCAATAATCTTTAGTTAAACATACCTGATCCTTTTGAATTCTTCTTTCTTGAGATTGAGTTAAATGATCCAACTTTCTTCACCTTCAATCTTCAAGACTTGAACCTTTCACGAAACTACGCCAACTCAAATTCCGTAACAATCTCCCCCTTTGGCGGTTTCGTGACAAAACACAGATCCACTAAAGAAAATTCAAAAAGGTATTTTTGTTGCTATCACCATACAACAAAAATTTACAATGGAGATCCAAAAATTTTAAAAACATGAGATAAACTCCTAAAACAGACTCTAGACTTAGACATCTGTACTCTCTGCACAAAGGAATCATTCTTGACAAAAAGAGATCGTTAGATACCTCAAGAATATTTAGCATTCAAAACCTAACAGAGATAGAGTTTATGCTCACCATGACATTGAGTAATTCAGATATGTAATAAGATCACAATCAAGCATTGACATATCTTCTAAGCAATAAAATTCCAAATGTCATGACTTTGCTTTGTTAGTAATCAAACAACTTGTTAGTAATAATACATGTCCAAATAGTTAGTCGAATAGTTAGTAGGAACATGCAACAAATCACAAGATAAAAACCAAAGTTGTGATACTTACCTTTCACCAAAGTCAAAGTTGAAATGATACTTACCTTCACATCAATCATTGTTCAATAAGTTGAAATGATACTTACCTTCACATCAATCATTGTTCAATCATTGTTCAAGTTCTCTCTAAACTCTCTCCCCCTTTTTGTCACAAACTAAGCCAAAAATTACAAAACACAAGGAGAGTTAAAAAGTTCACAATCAAGAAAATCCTGAGAACTGAAACTAAAACCTAAAACTTAAAAACCTGCAATAGAAACAATAAGGGTTAGAGCATAAAAGATCAAGCCAAATCAGAACTGTCTGAGCTAGTATCGTCTATCTTGTTCAAGATTCCTTTCAGCATTCGCGATAATTTGGAACATTTCTTTTTCATCTGTTTTTGGTCAGCGGCCATTTGTCGGAGACCTAATCCCAATTTCTCTTGCTCAGCAGAAAGTCTTCTTTGGTCCTGATGAATGGCGGCCAATACAGTAGCTTCTAGAGCGTTTCTCTTGGAAGTCGCTGGACGAGTTGTAGAAGCAGATGATGCATGCTGGTCTTCAGTCCATGCGGATTCGCTAGGTACAGAGTATGCTCTAGAGAGGGATTCAGTAATTTGAATTCCACTTCCCTCTTCATTTTCCTTAATCCTAGCCGAGCTGATAAAGTCATGTGGAGATGCTTGGCTAGCAGCTGGTTGCTCAATGGAGATTCCTTGAGCACACCCTCTTTTGCGAGCAACACTTTTTCTTCTTGTCTTCCCAGAGGTTTCTTCTATTGGGGCTTTGCCCTTTTCAGCAGTAGTAGGCTTTGAAGCTTCAGCAGTTGCTTTCCCTTTGGAGACAATGGGAGCAGCTTGCTCGATTTCGATGTTATCCCAGTCGATCGACTCCGTCTCTGATTCAGTGTCAGAATCATCCTTGGTCTTCTTCGCTTTCTTAGCCTTCTTAGGCTTGACAGTATCCTTGGTATGAACCATGGCAGCAAGTAGGAAAATAATCCAAGTGATCACCATTTTGATTGGTAGTGGAAAATGTATCCTGTGAAGATCAACTCAAGAACACATGAAAAATTATTAATTTTCAAAAATTTGAAAAATTGTACCCAAACAATCATAATCATGTAGAGAGACTAAGAATCAAATTAGTTTTGCAAAGAGGACTTTTAAAAATAGATCAATTGCATGATTTTCGAAAATCCTTATTATATGCCCTAAAACGGAAATTTTAGAAATCGAAGCCTAAAAATCCGTTTATCAGGAGAATACCTAGCATATAATCAAAACTAATCTACCCAGAGTTCTTATTTCAAAAGAAATTTGATCAAAAACCATCCACAAACGAAATCGATCCAAGAAATTCATCACGTTTGAGGAGGAAAAAGAAAAACGGTGAAAAACCGAGATTTTGATCAATAAAACTTACTTGTATTCGAAGAACTTGAGTTTGGAAAGCTCCAAAGTGCAATCGTTCTAGAGAGAGAGGCTCTAGAGACTTGAGAACAAAAGATTAAGGTAAAAGAAATCAAAACCCTCTCGTTCTTATTAAAACCCTAGCCGTGATCCGGATCGGATCGCGATTTCGATCCGGATCGGCCAGCCGCAGGAAGAAGCCTGCGTTCGGGATCCGGATCATCTTTCCCGATCCGGATCGGCTCCAACTTTTTCTTCAGAAAAATTTCAGAGAAATTCAAGAAAAACCAGAAAAAGTATGTAAGCACAATTTTGTATCAACTTTAAACAAAAATCATCGTTTCATACAACAACAATTAGATTATGCCAAATCTATCAATAATATCCAAAAATGAAACGAGAATTTACAAAAATTAAATCCCTTAAAGTTGAACACCTTCAATTACATCTAACTTGATCTTATGAGTAATGCCTTTATCAAATCATCAATTCAGTAAAGAAAATGAAATACAAAGATCAATAGATGTTTGAAATCCCAAATATAGTAGATAATGTATCTAGACAATCTGTTGAAGAGAGTGGCTCTTTGAGCATCTTTCTTTAAAAACCCACCTTATACCAACCTTGAAATTTGACGGAGTCAAGTATTTCAACATGCATTTTACTTAATCAAAAATTGAACAACCATGCTTGGTATACATGTGGTAGCTGCACACAATACTCGGACGACCGAGGTGGTAGCTCTTTCCTCCATGTGGTGGTAGTTTTCACACTCCTCATTGGAATGTAACTCTTTCCACATCTTTTGAGCATTTTACATTTCTTTGACTCCCCCTCAATTGGCTATCAATTATTTAAGATATAAAGTATTCAACCAAAAATTGATCTCGATTTCATACTCGACTAAGCAGTCAAATAAGATAATGACTATACCAAGAGATCATTGGGAGAGAAATTGACTTTGATCACTCAGAAGATGATTTAATTAACATAAATGATCATTGCAACAGTGAAATATTATGATGGCAAAAGCATAATAAATTTCTAAATGTGCGAAAAGATGCAATTAAAGTCAATTATGATCTATGCTCAATTAATGTCCTATGTACAAACATAGATAATGAACAAAACAAAACAAAAACAAAACCTATCCTAAGCAAAGGTTTCAAAAAGAAGTTTATTTCAAGGAAAGCATTCCAATTGCTTTTCGCAAATGAATAAAACGTTTTTGATCCAAAGGTTTTGTTAAAATGTCAGCTAATTGATCCTCAGTTGAAATATATGAAAGTTGAAGAGTATTTGATTCAACTAGCTCTCTAAGAAAATGATATCTAAGTTCAATATGTTTTGTTCTAGAGTGCAACACAGGGTTTTTAGAAATGTTAATTGCACTTGTGTTGTCACAAAGAATTGTTACCGAAGATGCTGAAATCCGGAAGCCGCTCAATACGCTTTTCATCCAAATGAGTTGAGTTGAACAACTTCCAGCTGAAATGTATTCCGCTTCGGCAGTCGAGAGTGCTATGCAATTCTGCTTTTTACTGTGCCATGCAACAAGGCAATGGCCAAGATAGAAGCATGCACCACTCGTGCTTTTTCGATCATCCACTGATCCTGCCCAATCGGCATCTGAGTATCCAACAATATCCAAACTTGTTCCCATAGGATACCAAATTCTGAAATTAATTGATCCTTTGATATACCGGATGATCCTTTTCACCGCTTTCAGGTGAACCTCCTTTGGTGCTGATTGATATCTCGCGCAAATCCCAACACTAAAGGATATATCCGGGCGACTAGCCGTGAGGTAAAGTAGACTTCCAATCATACTTCGATACAGTTTCTCGTCTACATTCTCACTTTGTGATTCACTTCCAAGTCCCTTGTGGCTAGTTCCCATTGGAGTCGGAAAATCCTTCGAATTTTCAAGATCAAACTTTTTAACCAACTCCATTGCATACTTGGATTGACTCAAGTGAATACCTTCATCATTTTGTTTAATTTGCAATCCAAGGAAATAAGTCAATTCGCCCATCATGGACATCTCAAATTCGCTTTCCGTGGTCTCCGCGAATTTAGAAGCATCATTATCCTTTGTTGCTCCAAAAACAATGTCATCGACATAGATTTGTGCAACAATGAAGTTATTTTGATAATGCTTCACAAAGAGAGTCCTGTCAGCTCCCCCTCGAGTATAGCCCTTCTCCAAAAGGTGCTTTGTCAACCTTTCGTACCATGCTCGCGGTGCTTGTTTCAGACCGTAAAGAGCATTTTTCAAACGAAAAATATGGTTAGGTTGTTTATGGTCCACAAAACCTTTCGGTTGAGCCACATAAACTTCCTCATTTAAAAACCCATTTAGAAACGCGCTCTTAACGTCCATTTGAAATAATTTGATTTTAAAATGACAAGCAATAGCAAATAGTATACGAATGGACTCGAGTCTAGCTACAGGGGCGAATGTTTCATCAAAGTCTATACCTTCTACTTGAGAGTAGCCTTGATCAACTAATCGTGCCTTGTTCCTGATGATAGTACCATCCTTATTTTTCTTGTTCTTGAAAATCTATTTGGTACCTATCACATTATGTTGCTTTGGAGGCTTCGTTAATTCCCAGACTTTGTTTCGCTCAAATTGATGGAGCTCTTCCTGCATTGCTTTAATCCAGTAGTCATCCTGAAGAGCTTCATCTATGTTCTTTGGTTCGATTAAAGATACGTAGCAAGCGAATCCACAAACCAACTGCCTCCGAGTTCTAACTCCTTCTTGTGGATCTCCAATGATGTTTGATTCAGGATGATCCTTGGAGATTCGTAGCGTTTGTTGAAACGGAGTACTCGGAGGTATATGAGATGATTCCTGCACATCAGATAAACTTGAAGAGCCATTAGATGCATCATTAATATTGGAAGTATTATTATGAGGAGATGCAAAGGCAGGAGAATCATCATCTAGAGAGATATCGAGGGTAGATTTTTCAGATGCAAAGGGAAAAGCTTCATCTACTTTAACATTTATAGATTCTACAATCGTTTTAGATTCGATGTTAAATACTCGATATGCTCTGCTATTTGTAGAATAACCCAAAAAGATCCCTTCGTCACTTCGAGAGTCAAACTTTCCAAGATTTTCACGGTCACGTAAAATGTAACATCGACTCCCGAAGATACGAAAGTATTTGATATCCGGTTTTCTACTAAACCACAGCTCATATGGTGTATTTAAAGTTCCTGGGCGCAAATACACTCGATTTATGACATAGATAGCGGTGTTCACAGCTTCAGCCCAAAAATGTAGCGGTAAATTCCGGCTATGAAGCATCACACGCGCCATCTCTTGAACAACCCTATTTTTGCGCTCAACAACACCATTCTGCTGAGGTGTATAGGGTGCTGAGAATTCATGTTTTATGCCGTTGGAAGTGCAAAAATCAATGAATTTGGAATTTATGAATTCTCCACCTCTATCACTCCTAACACGAATGATCTTTTCATTCTTTTCAATCATAATATGATGGCAAATCTCATGAAAAGAATCAAACGTATCAGCTTTCTCTTTTAAAAATGCTACCCAAGAAAACCTAGAGAAATCATCAACCAATAAGAAAATATACCATTTACCTCCCAAAGATGGTTGACAGGTCGGCCAAAAGAAAAAAAATAGTCTACATAAACTACACAACATTTAATCGTAGAACGATTAAAGACAAGGAAGGATTTCACCTTCGCATACCCAAACCTTTTGAGTTTTGGAGTATGTTTGTGAGGACCTGGATCCCCACGACGAGATTACTGGTTCATCTACAGCTCCCGGAGGCCTATGTGGCGTGTTGGTGGGATTTGTGCCCCAATTGGACATTAGTGTTGGGCTCAGTGTGTTAATGGATCACGTGGGTGATCGGTGGACTCCGTCGGAGCTCCAGAAGTGGTTTCGCGCGTCATGGATATTAAAATTGGACCCAGCGCGAAGTTTGGATCAAGGAACATCTTCCCGGATGCCTTCGGCAATTTTTAGAGTTGGAATTTGGCAAATTGGACTTCGGATTTGGATTCAGCGCGCGAAAACGATGAAAATGGACTATTCACTTGCTTTTTCCGGAGTCCGGGTGATTCAGCACGTTTTTCGAGGCAAGGGTACTGTTCCGGCACCGGCGGCGGCGGCGCGCGGCGGCCGGCAGCGGCGGAGCGTGGCGGAGCAGGCTCTGGCGGGTGCGCGGTCCACCGCGGAGGCGTGCACCGGTCGCGGGCCAGGTGGCGGTTCCCGGTTGGGCCGGCGCAGCGGGCGCGGTCCACGGGAAAGGCGGGTGTATGGTGGACCGGTGGGGGGACACGTGGCGCGCACCGGTTGGCCGGTCCACGTGCACCCGGTCCACGGTGCACCTGCGGGCGCCTCGGGAAGCGTGCGCACAGAGGCGCAGGCGGCGGGCGCAGAGCGCACGTGGGCGCGTTGACGGGGTGTTCCCGCGCTTGGGGCGGCCACGTGTCGGCGTCTGGGGGCGCCACGTGTCGCGCGGGGAGCGGCTGGTGTTGCTGTCGCCTGTTTGGCGGGCGACGTGGAGGCCCAGGGCGGATTCGGGCGGCTACAGTGCTCGCGCGCGGGGATTTCGGGCTGCTACAGTGCGCGCCCGAAAATCCCCTGCGCCCGGAAATAGGGACATATCCGGTATTTCTTCAATTGTTTCTGCAGCCTATAAAAGCGATCCGAGCCTCCTTCTTTCCCCTTTTTCCGCCATTTCCGAGCCTCCTCTCGCCTAGGTGCCTTCAGGAAAGATGATCCCCGAGTTTGGCTGCATCCTTCTGCAAAGTTTTGGGATTTTTGGTGGCACGCTTATCGAGGTTTCTATTTTTACGGCGCGGCGCGACGCTCGTCCTTTTGGGTTCCCCTTCGTCGCGTTTCGGTGCGCGAGCTCCCCCGGCCTACTCCGACCACCTTTTCGAGTGATTTCTTCGCCGCTAGATTCGCGACGGACAGATCTACGATCTTGGTATTTTCAGCTTTCCCTCATTTCATGCTTTTCGAGGTGTTTGTTTGAGCTTACTGTGACCCCTTTTCTGTGAAGGAGATTTGGACAGGGGCTTGGTATTTCGGCGTTATCTCCGCAACCGGGCATTGTTTGACGACGTGCTTATACACTTCTTTCATCTACTCGGCGCAAGGAATATCACAGTATTTTTATTGGATTTTTCTGAGTTTTACCCGAAGGTATATGTTCTTCCCCTTATCTGTAAATGGAATTACAGTTATGTTGCTGTGTGGTTTTGCGCACCTGTACTGTGGAATTTGTAACTCGGCCTACGGGGCTCGAAATTGGACGTGCAGGTACTCGTTTCGAAGGTATCGACGCGAGGATTACTGTGGTATTTTTATGGGATTTTTCTGGGCACTTTCGGCAGGTGAAATAAGCACGACTTTGGGACTGATTTTCAGATTGTGTATACTTGGTTAATTTTGGAATAAAAGTGTAATGTTGAGCCTTATTGATGTACTCAGGGGTGTTTTCAGTCGTTTGGAGCCAAGGCTTGCGCGACTTGTACCGAGGGTGTTATGTTGGCAGATTTTGGACCCTGGGCGTCTACCCACTTCACCGACTTCAGGTTTGCCTTGGTTTAAGCGCTTCAGGTGGGTAAGCTTAATAGCAGTAACTATTTAAGGCATTGAGTTGTTGTGGCAAATATAAGCACACTTGTGGGGATGTCACCCTTCTATGACTGAGGCATGCATGTTTAGGGTACATGGTTTATGTTGGTAAGCAGGTAAGCTTGATAATGATATTTGTATAATGATTGCAAGAATAGTATTTATGAGGTATACTGAGAACTTGCATGACTTGGACATCTATGTGATGACTAGTGTAAGCTTACCTAGGATAATGTTACCCTATGAGATTATGTAACATGCCATGTTAGCACATAGCCTTTCATGTGGTTGGTTTATGCTTTGGGACAGGGTTTCGTAGCTATGCGCGGATTTGTACTCTGAGGAGTTATTATAATCATTCTGTTGATGGACCCTGGATGGTGGACAGGTCTAGTTTTGGGATTCCGGCATGTTGTTTATTCCTAAAGGAACTATTATTATGCTTTACCCCCCCCCTTTTTTTATTTCCTTGAGGACATTTGCATGCTTGTATGGTCATGTAGTTAGGCCATCTTTTACTGCTGCACTACTTATGGGAACTTGACTTAGGAGAAACCATGCTTTTCCTTTCTCCGCCTTTGCTAGTCAAGTGGTCAGTGTTGCTCGGGTTCGAGCAGGGGTCTGGATAGGGTAGTCAGGACTTCGTGTCTGGGACAGGTTGGCTTAGTTGTGGGGCTTTGCGGTAACCGCGGATATTGGGCGGTTGACCGGATGTTTCTCTATGCACCTGATTGGGTATCAGTTTTCTTTAGTGGATGGAGTTTCCCACTTATCGTTTAGTGCATCCGATTGAGGTCAGGTCTTTCCTTGGTGGTTGAGTTTTCCCACTTTGATCAGATTGATGATCAAGTCCTGCCGTTTAGAGATACTGGTGACATTGATGACAGAGATGCTTTACTCGTGTGGGTAGCTCCCCTCGAGTGCCGCTCCGGAGTAGGCTTCAGACCGTGTTGGGTTCCGGTCAGACCGTGTTGGGTTCCGGTCAGACCGTGTCGGGTGCCGGTCAGACCGTGTTGGGTTCCGGTCATTTGGACAGTGGAGATACTGAGTTCGGGAGATTGGTGACAGAGCAGGCAGTACCGGGTTTTATACCGGTTCATTCGATTGAGTTTATTTCGGTCAAATACTTCTATTGTTACACTCGTGCCTGGGGGCCGAGTGCAGACTGGTAGTTGAGTTTAGAGCAGTGCTAGTATTGTTGAGAGCCGTCTGGTTGACGGTGGTCCCGTGTTGTTGCGAGTACTTTGACCGCTGTGTGAGAGGTTGAGCATCATGATTCTATCCGTTCTGAGAGAGAGCGTGGATTTTGACCATAGCCTGCATGATCCTCTACTCGATAGCGAGCTAGTCCGTTTGGACGCCCTACGTAATTCCTGCCCGTCAGCGGGAGGTGGTTGTAGGTGGGCGCAGGTTTGACTGGACCAGATGTGGCAGTCAGCTCGATTGGGTCGATGGTGCACTTCATGTGCTAGTGGTTGCATACCACTGTTTGGTTCTCCCCCTTTTTGCCTTTAGTTAGGGGCAGGGTAGCTGTCGAGAGTCTCCAGCCTACTCATTTCAGTCTTATGACTTGGGTTAGTTTTTGTCTCTTGAGGACTTGGTGGGCAGACCGTCGGGTCTGGCGGTGGTACCCACTGAGAACTCCCTTTTTGGTGTAGTTCTCACACCCTTTGGGGGTTTTCCCCCCCTCTTTTTCTCTCCTCTCCTTTGTTTTGCAGAGTCTTAGCGGGTGTTGCCGACTCTGCGGATGTTGATCGTGCGAGGGAGTCGCGAGCTAGATCCCTACCCGTCGTTGGAGAGTAGCGGTACCCTTCAGAGGAGATCATCAGTGCATTAGTTGTTTCTTTTTCCTCTTTTGAGAGACTATTGTAGTGAGGATATTTTGTATTGAGAGACTGTACACTGTTGTATATTGGAGTTACCTCCCGGTTGGGTTTAGAGCTTGTACTTGAGGATATTGTATTATTATTATTTTGGGAGGCAGACAGTGTTGTTTTATTCCCAGTTGTACAGTGATTGATTTTAGTTACAGCAGATTTTTATTTATAGCTCTGATATCTGTTTAGTTATAGTACTTTTCTTGCAGGTAGGACGCTTCGCCTATGCAGGTTGGCATAGGTGGCGGATCTGTTTGGCGGGCCCGGGTCGCAGTTTCGACCCCGGGGCGTGACAGATTAGAGTGGTATCAGAGCCTAGGTTGTAGGTCATGGTAGACTTAGAAACCCTAGGCTTATGGTTTGGCCCTTGGTTGACTTTGTGAGAGTCGTGATTTTTTAGCGAGAGTCCTGATTGAGTTTTATACCTCTCCCAAGGGACGGGAGGAGTGATTGGCATGTTTATTCTCCTAAGTGATTATGTTGGCTGCAGACAACATAATGCTGTGGAACGGGTGACATGCTTTAGACTTTCGCTGGATTGGGTCGAGTGTTGTTGTGTGCTGTTTTGTTGTTTCGTCGTGGCGAGCGGTGTCTCCCCGACGCTGGGTTTTGACCCGTGTGCATCCTGTCATAGCTGTTGAGCTTGAGTAGTTGGTTTTGGGCCGGATACCCGGATTGAGGTCAGAGAACCCCGGACCCAGATGACAGGATTGTCAGAAGCTTATCAGCGGCAGAGTGAGCAGCTGGTCTTGGTGACACAGTTGTCGGAGCACTGAGTAGCCCCCTCTGTGCCAATGTTTAGTGTCGAGGCACCAAGGCAGGGTGGATGGTTGACAGCTGGTGAGCTGTGGGACATGATCGACCTATTGAGCCATATTTGGCAGATGAACCACCCCGACTCGTAAGATTGAGTTTGGAGCCCTTGGAGGCAGAGTCGCGGCTGGTGGTGATGGAGTGATTAATTGAGAGCCTCCCTGTGCTTGTGAGTGTATACAGTTGTTGAACTGCGCGCTCCAGATTCGAGGGACGAGGCGCATAGGATATATGAGACTGGGAGTGGATTGCGCTAGGACGCCTTTCTGTTATTCAGTCCCTCCATTGTAGATTTAGACGCCTCGTTGGAGCAGGCATTATGTATGGAGCGTGGCATTGCAGTTCCTTTGGATAGGGATCAGCCGCCAGAGGTGAGTTCTGGATTTTGGCGCTTGGCGCCGGATGATGGAGGACAGATCGGCCGGCAGGGGCATGTCTAATTTCTTTTCCTGGATAACGAGTTCCCGAGATGTCAGAGGTCGGGTGGACCCCGAAGGCAACATCAGTATTTTTATTTGAGTGGCGCAGCGATAGCGTGGATTTGTTATCTGCGGAGGATCTTGTTCGTCGCCTCAATGTGATCAGAGACAGAGGTCGTGCTTCCTAGTGATAGCCCTGATTTTCAGGCAGATTGAGCGACAACCACTTGCTTTGAGCGGATGAATCTGTGCCACCCGGTTGGAGGGCGCCACGGTAGTGGATTGAGTGTCGCAGGTGGGATTTCACCACGGTAGTCGGAGTTAGAGCATGTTCCACTCTTACATGGGTTAGAGGCAGATTTGTTACCACGTGCACCAGAGGTACAGGTTCCTGTTGTTGTTGTGCACGTGGAGGAGGCTTTTGGATCATGTCCAGTGCGGCCGAGACCGCGAGATACCGGCAGAATTATTGGAAATTATAGCAATTAGGTGTTTTGACCTTATGCTTGAGATTGTTGGGTACTATGCCACAGGATGTTCGACTGCGGCAAGAGAGGACTTTGATCTTCGGCAAGGCGGGCAATTGGAGGCATGCTCGTTGGGGTTGTTAGAGCACTCTGGTTTTAGCGACAGGGTGAGAGGTGCTTACGGCGGCACCGGGACTCAGGGATATCTCTGTTGCCCGCGAGATCCCGTGTGTGATTTCACCTTAGTTGTTGGTAATGCCGCCGGTTAGGGAGATAGAGCTTGCGTTTGACGTGGTTCGAGGAACCGCGCCACCCTGGACAGCACCTCATTGGATATCGCCGGTAGAGCTGAGAGAGACCCGATGGCACTGTTGCAGGGTCCGATGGATCGAGGGGTCTGTTTGACCTAGTGCCACGTCGTTGGTATACAGTGGTGATGCCACGTCATTGATACACGAATGTGAGGGTCCTTTTATGGTATCCAGGACCTTATGATGGAATTATACTCCGGCAGTTGGTGTATGATGCGAGTACCCACTTGGAGTTAGACAGCCGAGGACTTCGCCTAGATGGCGTTTTGGACATGGTGGTGGCATTATGAGTTGTTAGCGAGGCCCAATGGAATGACGAATGCCCTGTGGACTTCAAGATCTGAGGGATTGTATGTCCCAGTTGTACTTGGACGGACTGGGAGTGGTGTTTTCCGAGGATATTTTGATTTACTCCCAGAGTGACTTGGAGCACGAGGAGCACTTTGTGGATGTGCTACCATGCCCGTGTGGATGAAGCGGTATGCCAAGTTATTGAGGTACAAGTTGTAGCGGCAGAAGCATACCTTCTTGGGTCGCTTTGTTCGAGCCGTAGGGGCGGCGGTGGAACCCGACCTAATGGATGTTATTCAAGTTGACTGAGACCAACTTTCATTTTTGAGGTGAGGAGCTTCTAGACTTGGCGGTGCCGAGAGAGCATGGCCAATGGATAATGTGTCTGATATTAGCGCCAATGCTAGTGTTTCCTGTGTTGGGAGATGGAATTGTGTGATTTAGTGATGCCTCCCATTGTGGCGGTAGAGTTACCGTGGGTGGATCTTCGGTCCACACTTCATTAGTCCAACCCTATGAGTGTTATGGCAGGCAGCTTGGATTCCACAGTTGAGCCTTTCTGTACGTCCTTTATTTCCAGCTTGGTTTGATATACCTGGGCGTAGGCCATGCCGGCTTGGCTATCAGTTCTGATTACTCAGCATCTTGAGTGGGATTTTCGCGGATTGTCGTTGCTGGTTTGGGATTTTTGACCGCGAGTTTGGGCATCCGCATTATGATCGCCTTTTGAGCCAGTTTTCACACCCGTTCACTGACGGTTTGGTCCCCGTCAGGGCATCCTTTCGACCCGTGGGTCTGTCGGGGTTATGTTGGCTTGTTGAGAGTGTCCAACCGTGGCTTGAGATTGTGTCTCTTGAGGATCCCTTTTGAGGGTAGCTCGTGGTTGAGTAGGCCACTCGGGTGATTTTGGATCGGAAGTAACCGAGTGAAGACCCCAGCTGATTGGATCCTTTTCCTCATAGGATGAATCTGTGGGTATACTTCGGGAGGTCCTGGTTGAGTTGACACCAGGAGGTGGTTTGGTGCGTGTTGCGCGGATGGTTATTCCGTTTCCCCCGGCTCTTAATGGAGCCTCTGTGTTGTTTCACGTCTCAGCTCAGGAGTGTTTTGCTTTTGGATCCCTCGCCCGTGATTGACTTGCCCCTTTTGAGATCTGTGGTTGTTGGAGTACGAGGGACGCCCGTTGCGATTTCTGGCGCGAGAGTTGAGAAAATCGCATATCGGGCCATGCCGTACTTGTGGTTGTGGTTGTTGGGGAGTAATCACGGGGAGTGAGTGATGTTTCGGGAGCTGGAGGCGTTATTGATGGATACCTACCCGTGGTATTTGTGACTCTTGGGGGATTTGAGCTAGTTTCGAGGACGAAACTTTCCTTAGTGGGGGAGGATGTGAGGACCTGGATCCCCACGACGAGATTACTGGTTCATCTACAGCTCCCGGAGGCCTATGTGGCGTATTGGTGGGATTTGTGCCCCAATTGGACATTAGTGTTGGGCTCAGTGTGTTAATGGATCACGTGGGTGATCGGTGGACTCCGTCGGAGCTCCAGAAGTGGTTTCGCGTGTCATGGATATTAAAATTGGACCCAGCGCGAAGTTTGGATCAAGGAACATCTTCCCGGATGCCTTCGGCAATTTTTAGAGTTGGAATTTGGCAAATTGGACTTCGGATTTGGATTCAGCGCGCGAAAACGATGAAAATGGACTATTCACTTGCTTTTTCCGGAGTCCGGGTGATTCAGCACGTTTTTCGAGGCAAGGGTACTGTTCCGGCACCGGCGGCGGCGGCGCGCGGCGGCCGGCAGCGGCGGAGCGCGGCGGAGCAGGCTCTGGCGGGTGCGCGGTCCACCGCGGAGGCGTGCACCGGTCGCGGGCCAGGTGGCGGTTCCCGGTTGGGCCGGCGCAGCGGGCGCGGTCCACGGGAAAGGCAGGTGTACGGTGGACCGGTGGGGGGACACGTGGCGCGCACCGGTTGGCCGGTCCACGTGCACCCGGTCCATGGTGCACCTGCGGGCGCCTCGGGAAGCGTGCGCACAGAGGCGCAGGCGGCGGGCGCAGAGCGCACGTGGGCGCGTTGACGGGGAGTTCCCGCGCTTGGGGCGGCCACGTGTCGGCGTCTGGGGGCGCCACGTGTCGCGCGGGGAGCGGCTGGTGTTGCTGTCGCCTGTTTGGCAGGCGACGTGGAGGCCCAGGGCGGATTCGGGCGGCTACAGTGCTCGCGCGCGGGGATTTCGGGCTGCTACAGTGCGCGCCCGAAAATCCCCTGCGCCCGGAAATAGGGACATATCCGGTATTTCTTCAATTATTTCTGCAGCCTATAAAAGCGATCCGAGCCTCCTTCTTTCCCCTTTTTCCGCCATTTCCGAGCCTCCTCTCGCCTGGGTGCCTTCAGCAAAGATGATCCCCGAGTTTGGCTGCATCCTTCTGCAAAGTTTTGGGATTTTTGGTGGCACGCTTATCGAGGTTTCTATTTTTACGGCGCGGCGCGACGCTCGTCCTTTTGGGTTCCCCTTCGTCGCGTTTCGGTGCGCGAGCTCCCCCGGCCTACTCCGACCACCTTTTCGAGTGATTTCTTCGCCGCTAGATTCGCGACGGACAGATCTACGATCTTGGTATTTTCAGCTTTCCCTCATTTCATGCTTTTCGAGGTGTTTGTTTGAGCTTACTGTGACCCCTTTTCTGTGAAGGAGATTTGGACAGGGGCTTGGTATTTCGGCGTTATCTCCGCAACCGGGCATTGTTTGACGACGTGCTTATACACTTCTTTCATCTACTCGGCGCAAGGAATATCACAGTATTTTTATTGGATTTTTCTGAGTTTTACCCGAAGGTATATGTTCTTCCCCTTATCTGTAAATGGAATTACAGTTATGTTGCTGTGTGGTTTTGCGCACCTGTACTGTGGAATTTGTAACTCGGCCTACGGGGCTCGAAATTGGACGTGCAGGTACTCGTTTCGAAGGTATCGACGCGAGGATTACTGTGGTATTTTTATGGGATTTTTCTGGGCACTTTCGGCAGGTGAAATAAGCACGACTTGGGACTGATTTTCAGATTGTGTATACTTGGTTAATTTTGGAATAAAAGTGTAATGTTGAGCCTTATTGATGTACTCAGGGGTGTTTTCAGTCGTTTGGAGCCAAGGCTTGCGCGACTTGTACCGAGGGTGTTATGTTGGCAGATTTTGGACCCTGGGCGTCTACCCACTTCACCGACTTCAGGTTTGCCTTGGTTTAAGCGCTTCAGGTGGGTAAGCTTAATAGCAGTAACTATTTAAGGCATTGAGTTGTTGTGGCAAATATAAGCACACTTGTGGGGATGTCACCCTTCTATGACTGAGGCATGCATGTTTAGGGTACATGGTTTATGTTGGTAAGCAGGTAAGCTTGATAATGATATTTGTATAATGATTGCAAGAATAGTATTTATGAGGTATACTGAGAACTTGCATGACTTGGACATCTATGTGATGACTAGTGTAAGTTACCTAGGATAATGTTACCCTATGAGATTATGTAACATGCCATGTTAGCACATAGCCTTTCATGTGGTTGGTTTATGCTTTGGGACGGGTTTCGTAGCTATGCGCGGATTTGTACTCTGAGGAGTTTATTATAATCATTCTGTTGATGGACCTGGATGGTGGACAGGTCTAGTTTTGGGATTCCGGCATGTTGTTTATTCCTAAAGGAACTATTATTATGCTTTACCCCCCCCCCCCCCCCCCCCCCCCCCCCCACCCCCCCCCCCCCCTTTTTTTATTTCCTTGAGGACATTTGCATGCTTGTATGGTCATGTAGTTAGGCCATCTTTTACTGCTGCACTACTTATGGGAACTTGACTTAGGAGAAACCATGCTTTGTAAGACCCGGCTTTTCCTTAACCCTTCTGGTCACCCTCTTCTTGTAATGCCTGACCGGGGGCCTCATTTTTGGCATTTTTCCGGACAGACCGTCGGGGCCCGCAAATATTTTAGGCGGTAGAGCTCGCGGAACGGAGCGCGTGGGCGCGATCGGTTTATTTTTCCGACTCCCGGTCTGACCAGAATTAATTCTCGAAGTTGGGGTCCCCCTTAGACGCCTCGGGATCCGTGTTGGCAGCCGCACACCTTTTAAGGTAAACCCTAATTCTCTTAGTATATATATGTAGCCGTGAGGGAAAGAGGATTAGGGTTCCTCTTATTTTCTTTTGGTGGCCGCCTCTTTTCTTTTTCTTCCTCCCTCGTAGCCGCCGGCAAAGAGAAACCAAGCACACCGCAAGGGTGGACCGGTGGAGGCAAGCGGACGATCCCTCTCTTCCTCCTCTTTCGCACATCAAGGTGAGTCGGACGCGTTTCGTTCGGGGGAATCTCCCTCTTTCTTTCTTTTGTTGGTCACGAGGAGGGAGGAGGCCCGGCGCCGTCGCGCACCGCGGGCCGCGCGCCCGCGCGGCGCTCGGGCCGCGCGGGGCCGCCCGCAGGAGGGGGCGCCCGCGCGGGCTGGTGCCGCGCGGGGCCGCCCCGCACCGCGGGCCGCGCACCCGCGCGGCGACTCGGCCGCGCGGGGGCCGCCCGCAGGAGGGGGCGCCCGCAGCGGGCTGGTGCCGCGCGGGGCCGCCCCGCCACCGCGGGCCGCGCGACCGCGCGGCGCTCGGCCGCGCGGGGCCGCCGCAGGAGGGGGGCGCCCGCGCGGGCTGGTGCCGCGCGGGGCCGCCCCGCACCTGCGGGCCGCGCGCCCGCAGCGGCGCTCGGCCGCGACGGGGCCGCCTCGCAGGAGTTGGGCGCCCGCGCGGGCTGGTGCCGCGCGGGGCCGCCCCGCACCGCGTGGACAGCGCGGCCCGCGCGGCACTCGGACGCGCGGGGCCGCCCGCAGGAGGGGCGCCCGCGCGGGCTGGTGCCGGCGGGTGTCGCCCCGCACCGAGGGCAGCGCGCCCACGCGGCGCTCGGCGCGCGGGGCCGCCCGCAGGAGGGGCGCCGCGCGGGCTGGTGCCGCGCCGGGTCGCCCCGCACCCGCGGGCAGCGCGACTCACGCGCGGCGCTCCGGACGCGCGGGGCCGCCCGCAGGAGGGGCGACCGCGAGGGCTGGTGCCTGCGCGGGCGGTCGCCCCCCGCACCGCGGGCCGCGCGCCCGACGCGGCGCTCGGCCGCGCCGGGGCCGCAGCAAGGAGGGGCGCCCGCGTCGGGCTGGCTGCCCCGCGCGGGGCTGGCGGCCACCCCCTGGCAGGGTGTTCGTCGCACGGGTCACGGTGCCGTTGCGCAAGAACTCCGCCGCAACCACACTTGTAGGGATCGTTGTAAGTTTCGGACTTCTAACGTCTCGATTTGCCTATGTTCCTTAGGCGTGCGGGCGCCAGTGGGTCGACTGGGCGCACAGACGCGGACTGGACTACCGACCGCAGGACGGCGCACACAAGGTGGGTACGTTCCCGGGGGTTTTCGGGAATGGGGTTTAACTGTTAGAAATAGCATGTTGGGGCAAGGTGGAATTGTCAGTCTCCTTCTGTTTATGCACTAACCCTGTTATGTTATGTTATGATACTCAATGTCAATCTGGGGCTCAAATTTGCTACACGCACACCCGCGGTTTGGCCACCGCAAGGGTGTGCTTTTCCGGAAAGTGGTACGTTGACCCGTGTACCCCACGCGGAGGTGGCGTTAGGAATGGGGGCCCCCATGGGTGGGGGGTGTGAGCGGGTGACGTCGAGGCAGGTGCTCGGCGGCGAGGCAGGTGCTCGGCGGTGGGCATCGGGGAAGGTGCCCGATGTTGCTTTGTGAGGCAGGTTCTCGGCGGTGGGCATCGGGGGAAGGTGCCCGATGTCGTAATGATACAGGGTGTGGTTAAGGTGGAAGGTGCATGGGAGGGATAGTTGCTCCGGTGTTTGTGGTTTGCCTTATCTTTGTTTACTACGCTTATCATGCTATTTCTAGTCACTGACTTCCCACTTCGTTGACAGGTTCGTCCAGGGGCGAGGCTAGGGCGCCGGTGAGGACGTAGGGTGCTGATCTGATTTATGGGTGACTTCAGGATACAGTGACTCTTCTTTCCCTTTTCTTTTATTATTCATGGTAGCTAGTTGTGGATTGCGACACCCCGTGGGGTCGAAGTGGATGTTGCCCTTTTCTTTCCTTTCTTTTTGAATAATTGAATGAATACTACGTTCTCTCTTACTTGGCCGTTTTGACGATGAAAAACAAAAGAAAACCGTTTGCGAAAACTATTTTAAAACGTGGGTGTCGTGTGGGCACCAGCTTTATAAACCCTGTGGGATTTATGTGTTTACGAACTGTTTCACAAACGGGGCATCGTGTGGATGCCGCTTTCAAAACCTTGTGATTATTTATCCTTTCAAAAACACGGCCTCTATGCTCTAAGTGAATGCTAGAATGTCACGTGAATTGTTTGGTGTATGTGTACGAGACCCCAACTGATGTGGTTAGAGATTGTATGTACTACGCCTTGTGAGACACTTTGTAGTTGAGACGCCGTGCATATACAAAGGGGCCTCTGCTCATTTGCAGAGCGATTTGTGTATGCGGCGGGTCTGTGCACGCGCCGGGGAGTAATGTTTTACAAAAAAAAATATATGGCTGAATCAGGGGCATCGGTGGCTCCTCTTCGCGCGATTCGAACCCCCGGGGCGTGACAACTTTCCTTTCTCCGCCTTTGCTAGTCAAGTGGTCAGTGTTGTCGGGTTCGAGCAGGGGCTGGATAGGGTAGTCAGGACTTCGTGTCTGGGACAGGTTGGCTTAGTTTGTGGGCTTTGCGGCAACCGCGGATATTGGGCGGTTGACCGGAGTTTCTCTATGCACTGATTGGGTATCAGTTTCTTTAGTGGATGGAGTTTCCCACTTATCGTTTAGTGCAATCCGATTGAGGTCGGGTCTTTCCTGGTGGTTGAGTTTTCCCCACTTTGATCAGATTGCTGATCAAGGTCCTGCCGTTTAGAGATACTGGTGACATTGATGACAGAGATGCTTTACTCGTGTTTGTAGCTCCCCTCGAGTGCCGCTCCGGAGTAGGCTTCAGCCGTGTTGGGTTCCGGTCAGACCGTGTTGGGTTCCGGTCAGACCGTGTCGGATGCCGGTCAGACCGTGGGGTTCCGGTCATTTGGACAGTGGAGATACTGAGTTCGGGAGATTGGTGACAGAGCAGGCAGTACGCCCGTTTTTTATACCGTTTCATTCGATTGAGTTTATTTCGTCAAATACTTCTATTGTTACACTCGTGCCTGGGGGCCGAGTGCAAGACTGGTAGTTTAGTTTAGAGCAGTGCTAGTATTGTTTGAGAGCGTCTGGTTGACGTGTGGTCACCGTGTTGTTGCGGAGTACTTTGACCGCTGTGTGAGAGGTTAGCATCATGAGTCTACCGTTCTGAGAGAGAGCGGGGATTTTTGACCATAGCCTGCATGATCCTCTACTCGATAGCGAGCTAGTCCGTTTGGACGCCCTAACGTAATTCCTCTGCCCGTCAGCGGAGGTGGTTGTAGGTGGGCGCAGGTTTTGACTGGACCAGATGTGGCAGTCAGCTCTATTGGGTCGTGGTGCACTTCATGTGCTAGTTGTTGCATACCACGGTTTTGGGTCTTCCCCCTTTTTGCCTTTAGTTAGGGGCAGGGTAGCTGTCGAGAGTCTCCAGCAATACTCATTTCAGTCTGACTTGGGTTTTTTTTGTCTCTTGAGGACTTTGTGGGCAGACCGTATCGTGGTCTGGCGGTGGTACCACACTAAGAACTCCCTTTTTGGTGTAGTTCTCACACCCTTTGGGGGTTTCCCCCCCCGCTTTTTCTCTTCATCTCCTTTGTTTTTGCAGAGTCCTTAGCGGGTGTTGCCGACTCTGCGGAGTGGATCGTGCGAGGGGCGTCGCGAGCTAATCCTCCCCTCGTTGGAGAGTAGCGGTACCCTTCAAGAG
>CM055066.1:8386975-8462184 GCA_029204045.2 Tillandsia leiboldiana
TGTCATTCTGTTGATGGACCCTGGATGGTGGACAGGTCTATTTTGGGACCGACACGCCGCTCCAGCGAATGTTGGTATTCCTACGGAAACGATTATTATGCTTTACCCCCCCCTGTTCTTTATTTCCTTGAGGACATTGCATGTTGTATGGTCATGTAGTTAGGCCATCTTTTACTGCTGCACTACTTATGGGAAACTTGACTTAGGAGAACCATGCTTTTCCTTTCTCCGCCTTTGCTAGTCAAGTGTCAGTGTTTGCTCGGGGGTTCGAGCAGGGGTTGGATAGGGTAGTCAGGACTTCGTGATGGGACAGGTTGCTTAGTTGTGGGGCTGTTGCGGCAACCGCGGATATTGGGCGGTTGACCGGATGTTTCTCTATGACCTGATTGGGTATCAGTTTCTTTAGTGGATGGAGTTTCCACTTATCGTGTAGTGCATCCGATTGAGGTCGGGTCTTCCTTGGTGGTTGAGTTTCCCACTTTGATCAGATTGATGATCAAGTCCTGCTGTTTAGAGATACTGGTGACATTGATGACAGAGATGCTTACTCGTGTGGGTAGCTCCCCTCGAGTGCCGCTCCGGAGTAGGCTTCAGACGTGTTGGGTTCCGGTCAGACCGTGTTGGGTGCCGGTCAGACCGTGTCGGGGTGACGGTAGACCGTGTTTGGGTTCGGTCATGGACGTGGAGATACTGAGTTCGGGAGATTGGTGACAGGAGCAGGCAGACGTCCGGGTTTATACCGGTTCATTCGATTGAGTTTATTCGGTCAAATATTTTATTGTTACACTCGTGCATGGGGGCGAGTGCAGATGTAGTTTGAGTTTAGAGCAGTGCTAGTATTGTTGAGAGCCCGTCTGGTTGACGGTGGTCCGTGGTTGTTGTTGCGAGTACTTTGACCGCTGTGTGAGAGGTTGAGCATCATGATTCTATCCGTTCTGAGAGAGAGCGTGGATTTTGACCATAGCCTGCATGATCCTCTACTCGATAGCGAGCTAGTCCGTTTGGACGCCCTACGTAATTCTGCCGTCAGGGGGGTGGTTGTAGTGGGCGCAGGTTTGACTGGACCAGATGTGGCAGTCAGCTCGATGGGTCGATGGTGCACTTCATGTGCTAGGGTTGCATACCATGTTGGTTCTCCCCCTTTTAGCCTTAGTTAGGGCAGGGTAGCTGTCGAGAGTCTCCAGCCTACTCATTTCAGTCTTATGACTTGGGTAGTTTTTGTCTCTTGAGGACTTGGTGGGCAGACCGTCGCGGTCTGGCGGTGGTACCCACTGAGAACTCCCTTTTTGGTGTAGTTCTCACACCCTTGGGGGTTTTTCCCCCCCTTTTTCTCTCCTTCCTTTGTTTTGCAGAGTCTTAGCGGGTGTTGCCGACTCTGCGGATGTTGATCGATGCGAGGGAGTCGCGAGCTAGATCCCTACCGTCGTTGGAGAGTAGCGGTACCCTTCAGAGGAGATCATCAGGATTAGTGTTTCTTTTTCCTCTTTTGAGAGACTATGTAGTGAGGATATTTTGTATTGAGAGACTGTACACTGTGTATATTGGAGTTACCTCCCGGTTGGTTTAGAGCTTGTACTTGAGGATATTGTATTATTATTATTTGGGAGGCAGACAGTGTTGTTTATTTCCAGTTGTACAGTGATTGATTTTAGTTACAGCAGATTTTTATTATAGCTCTGATATCTGTTTAGTTATAGTACTTTTCTTGCAGGTAGGACGCTTCGCCTATGCAGTTGGCATAGGTGGCGGATCTGTTTGGCGGGCCCGGGTCGCAGTTTCGACCCCGGGGCGTGACAGATTAGAGTGGTATCAGAGCCTAGGTTGTAGGTCATGGTGGACTTAGAAACCCTAGGCTTATGGTTTGACCTTGGTTGACTTTGTGAGAGTCGTGATTTTTTTGCGAGAGTCCTGATTGAGTTTATACCTCTCCCAAGGGACGGGAGGAGTGATTGGGCATGTTTATTCTCCTAAGTGATTATGTTGGCTGCAGACAACATAATGCTGTGGAACGGGTGACATGCTTTAGACTTTCGCTGGATTGGGTCGAGTGTTGTTGTGTGCTGTTTTGTTGTTTCGTCGTGGCGAGCGGTGTCTCCCCGACGCTGGGTTTTGACCCGTGTGCATCCTGTCATAGCTGTTGAGCTTGAGCAGTTGGTTTTGGGCCGGATACCCGGATTGAGGTCAGAGAACCCCGGACCCAGATGACAGGATTGTCAGAGGCTTATCAGCGGCAGAGTGTGAGCAGCTGGTCTTGGTGACACAGTTGTCGGAGCACTGAGTAGCCCCCTCTGTGCCAATGTTTAGTGTCGAGGCACCGAGGCAGGGTGGATGGTTGACAGCTGGTGAGCTGTGGGACATGATCGACCTATTGAGCCATATTTGGCAGATGAACCACCCCGACTCGTAAGATTGAGTTTGGAGCCCTTGGAGGCAGAGTCGCGGCTGGTGGTGATGGAGTGATTAATTGAGCCTCCCTGTGCTTGTGAGTGTATGCAGTTGTTGAACTGCGCGCTCCAGATTCGAGGGACGAGGCGCATAGGATATATGAGACTGGGAGTGGATTGCGCCAGGACACCTTTCTGTTATTCAGTCCCTCCATTGTAGATTTAGACGCCTCGTTGGAGCAGGCATTATGTATGGAGCGTGGCATTGCAGTTCCTTTGGATAGGGATCAGCCGCCAGGTGAGTTCTGGATTTTGGCGCTTGGCGCCGGATGATGGAGGACAGATCGGCCGGCAGGGGCATGTCTAATTTTTTTTGGATAACGAGTTCCCGAGATGTCAGAGGTCGGGTGGACCCCGAAGGCAACATCAGTATTTTTATTTGAGTGGCGCAGCGATAGCGTGGATTTGTTATCTGCGGAGGATCTTGTTCGTCGCCTCAATGTGATCAGAGAGAGGTCGTGCTTCCTAGTGATAGCCCTGATTTTCAGGCAGATTGAGCGACAACCACTTGCTTTGAGCGGATGAATCTGTGCCGCCCGGTTGGAGGGCGCCACGGTAGTGGATTGAGTGTCGCAGGTGGGATTTCACCACGGTAGTCGGAGTTAGAGCATGTTCCACTCTTACATGGGTTAGAGGCAGATTTGTTACCACGTGCACTAGAGGTACAGGTTCCTGTTGTTGTTGTGCACGTGGAGGAGGCTTTTGGATCATGTCCAGTGCGGCCGAGACCGCGAGATACCGGCAGAATTATTGGAAATTATAGCAATTAGGTGTTTTTGACCTTATGCTTGAGATTGTTGGGCACTATGCCACAGGATGTTCGACTGCGGCAAGAGAGGACTTTGATCTTCGGCAAGGCGGGCAATTGGAGGCATGCTCGTTGGGTTGTTAGAGCACTCTGGTTTTAGCGACAGGGTGAGAGGTGCTTACGGCGGCACCGGGACTCAGGGATATCTCTGTTGCCCGCGAGATCCCGTGTGTGATTTCACCTTAGTTGTTGGTAATGCCGCCGGTTAGGGAGATAGAGATTGCGTTTGACGTGGTTCGAGGAACCGCGCCACCCTGGACAGCACCTCATTGGATATCGCCGGTAGAGCTGAGAGAGACCCGATGGCACTGTTGCAGGGTCCGATGGATCGAGGGGTCTGTTTGACCTAGTGCCACGTCGTGGTATACAGTGGTGATGCCACGTCATTGATACACGAATGTGAGGGTCCTTTTATGGTATCCAGGACCTTATGATGGAATTATACTCCGGCAGTTGGTGTATGATGCGAGTACCCACTTGGAGTTAGACAGCCGAGGACTTCGCCTAGATGGCGTTTTGGACACGGTGGTGGGCATTATGAGTTGTTAGCGAGGCCCAATGGAATGACGAATGCCCTGTGGACTTCAAGATCTGAGGGATTGTATGTCCCAGTTGTACTTGGACGGACTGGGAGTGGTGTTTTCCGAGGATATTTTGATTTACTCCCAGAGTGACTTGGAGCACGAGGAGCACTTTGTGGATGTGCTACCATGCCCGTGTGGATGAAGCGGTATGCCAAGTTATTGAGGTACAAGTTGTAGCTGCAGAAGCATACCTTCTTGGGTCGCTTTGTTCGAGCCGTAGGGGCGGCGGTGGAACCGACCTAATGGATGTTATTCAAGTTGACTGAGACCAACTTTCATTTTTGAGGTGAGGAGCTTCTAGACTTGGCGGTGCCGAGAGAGAGCTGGCCAATGGATAATGTGTCTGATATTAGCGCCAATGCTAGTGTTTCCTGTGTTGGGAGATGGAATTGTGTGATTTAGTGATGCCTCCCATTGTGGCGGTAGAGTTACCGTGGGTGGATCTTCGGTCCACACTTCATTAGTCCAACCCTATGAGTGTTATGGCAGGCGCAGCTTGGATTCCACAGTTGAGCCTTTCTGTACGTCCTTTATTTCCAGCTTGGATTGATATACCTGGGCGTAGGCCATGCCTGCTTGGCTATCAGTTCTGATTACTCAGCATCTGAGGGATTTCGCGGATTGTCGTTGCTGGTTTGGGATTTTTGACCGCGAGTTTGGGCATCCGCATTATGATCGCCTTTCGAGCCAGTTTTCACACCCGTTCACTGACGGTTTGGTCCCCGTCAGGGCATCCTTTCGACCCGTGGGTCTGTCGGGGTTATGTTGGCTTGTTGAGTGTCCAACCGTGGCTTGAGATTGTGTCTCTTGAGGATCCCTTTTGAGGGTAGCTCGTGGTTGAGTAGGCCACTCGGGTGATTTTGGATCGGAAGTAACCGAGTGAAGACCCCAGCTTATTGGATCCTTTTCCTCATAGGATGAATCTGTGGGTATACTTCGGGTGGTCCTGGTTGAGTTGACAACAGGAGGGTTGGTGCGTTGCGCGGATGGTATTCCGTTTCCCCCGGCTCTTAATGGAGCCTCTGTGTTGTTTCACGTCTCAGCTCAGGAGTTTTGCTTTTGGATCCCTCGCCCGTGATTGACTTGCCCCTTTGAGATCTGTGATTGTTGGAGTACGAGGGACGCCCGTTGCGATTTCTGGCTCGAGAGTTGAGAAAATCGCTATCGGGCCATGCCGTACTTGTTGTTGTGGTTGTTGGGGAGTAATCACGGGGAGTGAGTGATGTTTCGGGAGCTGGAGGGTTAATTGATGGATACCTACCCGTGGTATTTGTGACTCTTGGGATTTGAGCTAGTTTCGAGGACGAAACTTTCCTTAGTGGGGGAGGATGTGAGGACCTGGATCCCCACGACGAGATTACTGGTTCATCTACAGCTCCCGGAGGCCTATGTGGCGTGTTGGTGGGATTTGTGCCCCAATTGGACATTAGTGTTGGGCTCAGTGTGTTAATGGATCACGTGGGTGATCGGTGGACTCCGTCGGAGCTCCAGAAGTGGTTTCGCGCGTCATGGATATTAAAATTGGACCCAGCGCGAAGTTTGGATCAAGGAACATCTTCCCGGATGCCTTCGGCAATTTTTAGAGTTGGAATTTGCAAATTGGACTTCGGATTTGGATTCAGCGCGCGAAAACGATGAAAATGGACTATTCACTTGTTTTTCCGGAGTCGGGTGATTCAGCACGTTTTTCGAGGCAAGGGTACTGTTCCGGCACCGGCGCGGCGGCGCGGCGCGCGGCGGCCGGCAGCGGCGGAGCGCGGCGGAGCAGGCTCTGGCGGGTCGCGGTCCACCGGAGGCGTGCAACCGTGCACCGGTCGCGGGCCAGGTGGCGGTTCCCGGTTGGGCCGGCGCAGCGGGCGCGGTCCACGGGAAAGGCGGTGTACGGTGGACCGGTGGGGGGACACGTGGCGCACACCGGTGGCCGGTCCACGTGCACCCGGTCCACGGTGCACCTGCGGGCGCCTCGGGAAGCGTGCGCACAGAGGCGCAGGCGGCGGGCGCAGAGCGCACGTGGGCGCGTTGACGGGAGTTCCCGCGCTTGGGGCGGCCACGTGTCGGCGTCTGGGGGCGCCACGTGTCGCGCGGGGAGCGGCTGGTGTTTGCTGTCGCCTGTTTGGCGGGCGACGTGGAGGCCCAGGCGGATTCGGGCGGCTACAGTGCTCGCGCGCGGGGATTTCGGGCTGCTACAGTGCGCGCCCGAAAATCCCTGCGCCCGGAAATAGGGACATATCGGTATTTCTTCAATTATTTCTGCAGCCTATAAAAGCGATCCGAGCCTCCTTCTTTCCCTTTTTTCCGCCATTTCCGAGCCTCCTCTCGCCTGGGTGCCTTCAGCAAAGATGATCCCCGAGTTTGGCTGCATCCTTCTGCAAAGTTTGGGATTTTTGGTGGCACGCTTATCGAGGTTTCTATTTTTACGGCGCGGCGCGACGCTCGTCCTTTTGGGTTCCCCTTCGTCGCGTTTCGGTGCGCGAGCTCCCCGGCCTACTCCGACCACCTTTTCGAGTGATGATTCTTCGCCGCTGGATTCGCGACGGACAGATCTACGATCTTGGTATTTTACAGCTTTCCCTCATTTTCGCGCTTTTCGAGGTGTTGTTTGAGCTTACTGTGACCCCATTTCTGTGAAGGAGATTTGGACAGGGGCTTGGTATTTCGGCGTTATCTCCGCAACCGGGCATCGTTTGACGACGTGCTTATACACTTCTTTCATCTACTCGGCGCAAGGAATATCACAGTATATTTTTATTGGATTTTTCTGAGTTTTACCGAAGGTATGTGTCTTCCCCTTATCTGTAAATGGAATTACAGTTATGTTGCTGTGGGTTTTGCGCACCTGTACTGTGGAATTTGTAACTCGGCCTACGGGGCTCGAAATTGGACGTGCAGGTACTCGTTTCGAAGGTATCGACGCGAGGATTACTGTGGTATTTTTATGGGATTTTTCTGGGCACTTTCGGCAGGTGAATAAGCACGACTTTGGGACTGATTTTCAGATTGTGTATACTTGGTAATTTTGGAATAAAGTGTAATGTTGAGCCTTATTGATGTACTCAGGGGGTGTTTCAGTCGTTTGGAGCCAAGGCTTGCGCGACTTGTACCGAGGGTGTTATGTTGGCAGATTTTGGACCCTGGGCGTCTACCCACTTCACCGACTTCAGGTTTGCCTTGTTTTTAAGCGCTTCAGGTGGGTAAGCTTAATAGCAGTAACTATTTAAGGCATTGAGTTGTTGTGGCAAATATAAGCACACTTGTGGGGATGTCACCTCTATGACTGAGGCATGCATGTTTAGGGTACATGGTTTATGTTGTAAGCAGGTAAGCTTGATAATGATATTTGTATAATGATTGCAAGAATAGTATTTATGAGGTATACTGAGAACTTGCATGACTTGGACATCTATGTGATGACTAGTGTAAGCTTACCTAGGAAATGTTACCCTATGAGATTATGTAACATGCCATGTTAGCACATAGCCTTTCATGTGGTTGGTTTTGCTTTGGGACAGGGTTTCGTAGCTATGCGCGGATTTGTACTCTGAGGAGTTATTATAATCATTCTGTTGATGGACCCTGGATGTGGACAGGTCTAGTTTTGGGATTCCGGCATGTTGTTTATTCCTAAAGGAACTATTAATTATGCCTTTACCCCCCCCCCCCCCCCCCCCCCCCCCCCCCCCCCCCCCCCCCCCCCCCCCCCCCCCCCCCCCCCCCCCCCCCCTTTTTTTATTTCCTTGAGGACATTTGCATGCTTGTATGTCATGTTAGTTATGGCCACATCTTTTAATGCCTTGCACTTACTTATGCGGAACTTGACTTAGGAGAGCAAACCATGCTTTGTAAGACCCCGGGCTTTTTTTTCCCCTGTAACCCTTCTGGGTCACCCTCTTCTTGTAATTGCCTGACCGGGGGCCTCATTTTTGGCATTTTTCCGGAAGACCGTCGGGGCCCGCAAATAATTTTAGGCGGTAGAGCCGCGGAACGGAGCGCGTGGGCGCGATCGGTTTATTTTTCCGACTCCGGTCTGACCAGAATTAATTCTCGAAGTTGGGGTCCCCCTTGACGTCCTCGGGATCCGTTGTTGGCAAGCCGCACACCTTTTAAGGTAAACCCTAATTCTCTTAGTATATATATGTAGCCGTGAGGGAAAGAGGATTAGGGTTCCTCTTATTTTTTCTTTTGGTGGCCGCCTCTTTTCTTTTTCTTCCTCCCTCGTAGCCGCCGGCAAAGAGAAACCAAGCACACCGCAAGGTGTGGACCGGTGGAGGCAAGCGGACGATCCCTCTCTTCCTCCTCTTTCGCACATCAAGGTGAGTCGGACGCGTTTCGTTCGGGGGAATCTCCCTCTTTCTTTCTTTTGTTGGTCACGAGGAGGGAGGAGGCCCGGCGCCGTCGCGCACGCGGGCCGCGCGCCCGCGCGGCGCTCGGCCGCGCGGGGCCGCCCGCAGGAGGGGGGCGCACGCGCGGGCTGTGTGCCGCGCGGGGCCGCCCCGCACCGCGGGCCGCGCACCCGCGCGGCGCTCGGCCGGCGCGGGGGCCGCCCGCAGGAGGGGGCGCCCGCGCGGGCTGGTGCGCGCGGGGCCGCCCCGCACCGCGGGCCGCGCGCCCGCGCGGCGCTCGGCCGCAGCGGGGCCGCCGCAGGAGGGGGGCGCCCGCGCGGGCTGGTGCCGCGCGGGGGCCGCCCCGCACCGCGGGCGTCGCGCGCCCGCGCGGCGCTCGGCCGCGCGGGGCCGCCCGCAGGAGGGGCGCCCGCGCGGGCTGGTGCCGCGCGGGGCGCCCAGCACCGCGGGCAGCGCGCCCGCGCGGCACTCGGCCCGCGCGGGGCCGCCCGCAGGAGGGGCGCTCCGCGCGGGCTGGTGCCGCGCGGGGTCGCCCCGCCACCGCGGGCAGCGCGCCCACGCGGCGCTCGGCCGCGCGGGGCCGCCCGCAGGAGGGGCGCCGCGCGGGCTGGTGCCGCGCCGGGTCGCCCCGCACCGCGGGCAGCGCGCCCGCGCGGCGCTCCGGCCGCGCGGGGCCGCCCGCAGGAGGGGCGCCCGCGCGGGCTGGTGCCGCGCGGGGTCGCCCCGCACCGCGGGCCCGCGCGCCCGGCGCGGCGCTCGGCCGCGCGGGGGCCGCCGCAGGAGGGGCGCCGCGCGGGCTGGTGCCGCGCGGGGCTGCGCCCTGGCAGGGTTGTTCGTCGCACGGGCCGGTGCCGTGCGAAGAACTCCGCCGCACGCTGTAGGGAGTCGTTGTAAGTTTCGGACTTCTAAGTCTCGATTTGCCTATGTTCCTTCAGGAGTGCGGGGCGCTGTGGGCGACTGGAGCACAGACGCGGACTGGACGAACGCAGGACGACGCACACAAGGTGGGTACGTTCCCGGGGGTTTCGGGAATGGGGTTTAACTGTTAGAAATAGCATGTTGGGGCAAGGTGGAATTGTCAGTCTCCTTCTGTTTATGCACTAACCCTGTTATGTTATGTTATGATACTCAATGTCAATCTGGGGCTCAAATTTGCTACACGCACACCCGCGGTTTGGCCACCGCAAGGGTGTGCTTTTCCGGAAAAGTGGTACGTTGACCCGTGTACCCCACGCGGAGGTGGCGTTAGGAATGGGGGCCCCCATGGGTGGGGGGTGTGAGCGGTGACGTCGAGGCAGGTGCTCGGCGGCCGAGGCAGGTGCTCGGCGGTGGGCATCGGGGAAGGTGCCCGATGTTGCTTTGTGAGGCAGGTGCTCGGCGGTGGGCATCGGGGAAGGTGCCCGATGTCGTAATGATACAGGGTGTGGTTAAGGTGGAAGGTGCATGGGAGGGATAGTTGCTCCGGTGTTTGTGGTTTGCCTTATCTTTGTTTACTACGCTTATCATGCTATTTCTAGTCACTGACTTCCCACTTCGTGACAGGTTCGTCCAGGGGCGAGTGCTAGGGCGCCGGTGAGGACGTTAGGGTGCTGATCTGATTTATGGGTGACTTCAGATACAGTGACTCTTCTTTCCCTTTTCTTTTATTATTCATGGTAGCTAGTTGTGGATTGCGACACCCCCGTGGGGTCGAAGTGGATGTTGCCCTTTTCTTTCCTTTCTTTTTGAATAATTGAATGAATACTACGTTCTCTCTTACTTGGCCGTTTTGAACGATGAAAAACAAAGAAAACCGTTTGCGAAAACTATTTTTAAAACGTGGGTGTCGTGTGGGCACCAAGCTTTATAAACCTTGTGGGATTTATGTGTTTACGAACTGTTTTCACAAACGAGGGCATCGTGTGGATGCCGCTTTCAAAACCTTGTGATTATTTATCCTTTCAAAACACCGGCCTCTATGCTCTAAGTGAATGCTAGAATGTCACGTGAATTGTTTGGTTGTATGTGTACGAGACCCCAACTGATGTGGTTAGAGATTGTATGTACTACGCCTTGTGAGACACTTTGTAGTTGAGACGCCGTGCATATACAAAGGGGCCTCTGCTCATTTGCAGAGCGAATTTGTGTATGCGGCGGGTCTGTGCACGCGCCGGGGAGTAATGTTTTACAAAAAAAAATATATGGCTGAATCAGGGGCATCGGTGGCTCCTCTTCCGCGCGATTCGAACCCCCGGGGCGTGACAACTTTTCCTTTCTCCGCCTTTGCTAGTCAAGTGGTCAGTGTTGCTCGGGTTCGAGCAGGGGTCTGGATAGGGTAGTCAGGACTTCGTGTCTGGGACAGGTTGGCTTAGTTGTGGGGCTTTGCGGCAACCGCGGATATTGGGCGGTTGACCGGATGTTTCTCTATGCACCTGATTGGGTATCAGTTTTCTTTAGTGGATGGAGTTTCCCACTTATCGTTTAGTGCATCCGATTGAGGTCGGGTCTTTCCTTGGTGGTTGAGTTTTCCCACTTTGATCAGATTGATGATCAAGTCCTGCCGTTTAGAGATACTGGTGACATTGATGACAGAGATGCTTTACTCGTGTGGGTAGCTCCCCTCGAGTGCCGCTCCGGAGTAGGCTTCAGACCGTGTTGGGTTCCGGTCAGACCGTGTTGGGTTCCGGTCAGACCGTGTCGGATGCCGGTCAGACCGTGTTGGGTTCCGGTCATTTGGACAGTGGAGATACTGAGTTCGGGAGATTGGTGACAGAGCAGGCAGTACCGGGTTTTATACCGGTTCATTCGATTGAGTTTATTTCGGTCAAATACTTCTATTGTTACACTCGTGCCTGGGGGCCGAGTGCAGACTGGTAGTTGAGTTTAGAGCAGTGCTAGTATTGTTGAGAGCCGTCTGGTTGACGGTGGTCCCGTGTTGTTGCGAGTACTTTGACCGCTGTGTGAGAGGTTGAGCATCATGATTCTATCCGTTCTGAGAGAGAGCGTGGATTTTGACCATAGCCTGCATGATCCTCTACTCGATAGCGAGCTAGTCCGTTTGGACGCCCTACGTAATTCCTGCCCGTCAGCGGGAGGTGGTTGTAGGTGGGCGCAGGTTTGACTGGACCAGATGTGGCAGTCAGCTCGATTGGGTCGATGGTGCACTTCATGTGCTAGTGGTTGCATACCACTGTTTGGTTCTCCCCCTTTTTGCCTTTAGTTAGGGGCAGGGTAGCTGTCGAGAGTCTCCAGCCTACTCATTTCAGTCTTATGACTTGGGTTAGTTTTTGTCTCTTGAGGACTTGGTGGGCAGACCGTCGGGTCTGGCGGTGGTACCCACTAAGAACTCCCTTTTTGGTGTAGTT
Organism: Tillandsia leiboldiana; assembly: GCA_029204045.2. Taxonomy (NCBI): domain Eukaryota; kingdom Viridiplantae; phylum Streptophyta; class Magnoliopsida; order Poales; family Bromeliaceae; genus Tillandsia; species Tillandsia leiboldiana. Next base: position 8,398,496 of record CM055066.1, read on the forward strand.
CTCACACCCTTTGGGGGTTTCCCCCCCCCTCTTTTTCTCTCATCTCCTTTGTTTTGCAGAGTCTTAGCGGGTGTTGCCGACTCTGCGGATGTTGATCGTGCGAGGGAGTCGCGAGCTAGATCCCTACCCGTCGTTGGAGAGTAGCGGTACCCTTCAGAGGAGATCATCAGTGCATTAGTTGTTTCTTTTTCCTCTTTTGAGAGACTATTGTAGTGAGGATATTTTGTATTGAGAGACTGTACACTGTTGTATATTGGAGTTACCTCCCGGTTGGATTTAGAGCTTGTACTTGTGGATATTGTATTATTATTATTTTGGGAGGCAGACAGTGTTGTTTTATTTCCAGTTGTACAGTGATTGATTTTAGTTACAGCAGATTTTTATTTATAGCTCTGATATCTGTTTAGTTATAGTACTTTTCTTGCAGGTAGGACGCTTCGCCTATGCAGGTTGGCATAGGTGGCGGATCTGTTTGGCGGGCCCGGGTCGCAGTTTCGACCCCGGGGCGTGACAATGTTAGCAATGGTTGAGAAATTTTCCTTGATGAAGACGTTTTGTCTGATTGATCTTTTTCTTTTGTCATCGTCTTGTTTGGAGTACTACCAACGTTCTTTTCTTTTGAAAAATCCTTCTTTGAATTCCGGGGAGTGAACTTATTGGTAGCAGTTGCAAGATGTGGTTGATTTGATCTTTGAGCTCCAATCTTGCAATTTCTTTCAATGTGCCCTGCACAATTACAACGAAAACATACCTTTGAACTTGACGATTCCGAAGAGGATGAAGTAGGTTTGTTGTCGTTGGTTGTCGTGAATTCCGGTGTCGGAGGAGGAGATACCGACTGAGGCACAAAGACTGTCCCAACCGAACTAAAATTGTCTTCAGTTCGATTGTATCCGAGGCCGAACTTGTTTGTTTGACCAAGACCAAGAAGTTTATCCAACTTACTCCTTCCAGAAGAGAATTGCTGTAAGTCATCCTTGAGTTGGAAAATGGTCTCTGTCATTTCCAATTTTTCCCGTCGGGCCTCGCCGTAGAGCTTCAAGAAGTAGTTCGCTTTGTTCACCATATCTATATAATTCTTCTCGAGTTGCTCATTGGACTCTTGAAGGAAAATATTTGCTTTTATCAGATTATCCCTTTCCACTTCAAGATCGGTCGAGAGAGAAGTTACCCTTTTTACTTCTTCTTCGAGATCCTGCAATCTTCCTCTCAACCCCTTGTTTTGCTTAGCCGGTTTCTTTGAATCCCGTAAAGGTCTGTGGTAGGCTAAAGCAAAATCTTCACCTTCCGAATCATCCGATTCGTTGTCCGTTGCAATCTTTTCAACAGTGGAGTTGGACAACGACTCGGATGTACTTGCCATAAAGCAAATGAAGGGTGAAGATATGGACGCGTGGAATGCCGTGGAGCTCTTTTCTTCATCACTTGAAGACGACTCATTTGACGTTGAGTTGTCATCCCAAGTGACGACTTGCATCGCCTTCTTCTTTGCCGGATACTTGTTGGGACACTCCGTTGCAATGTGGCCGTAGCCTCGACATTTGAAGCATTGTAGTTGTCCCTCTGAACTTTTCTTATCCTTTGAGAAGTTCTCTTGCTTTCTTGACTTGTAACTTGAAGTACCCTTGCCTTTGTTCGACTTTCCGAAGGATGGAGATTTACTTGAATTACCCCTTCGAAAGTTGCGGCGAAACTTCCTTGTCAAGAGAGCGAGCTGCTTCTCAAATTCCTCCTTAGAAAGGTTCTCGTCATCGTCTGAGGAGGATGCATCCGCGTCTTCTTCCTTAGTTGTTTTCAACGCATAACCTGAAGACTTAGAAGAGGATGCTTTTCCAAAAGAATTGTTAGTGGTAAATGTCATTTCATAAGTTTGTAATGAACCAACTAATTCTTCTACACGCATTTCGTCCGGGTGTTTAATAGTTTCAATGGCTGTAACCTTTGGGCGAAATCGTTCAGGAAGAGTTCTTAAGATCTTTCTTACAATCTTAAATTCTGGAATCTTCTCCCCCAGGTTAGCACATGAGTTTACGATGTCTTGCAATCGTGTATAGTAGTCCGTGAAAGATTCATTTTCTGCCATCAAGATAGAGTCAAACTTGCTCGTAAGCATTTGCAGTTTCTGAATCTTCACGAGGTTAGTTCCCTCATGTGTAACCTGAAGAACATCCCAGATTTCTTTCGCAGTCTCACATGCCGAGACGCGAGAGAATTCAGTTTGAGATAAGGCATTGAAAATAGCATTAATTCCCTTGCCATTGTAAGAAGATGAATCTAACTCTTCCTTGGTCCATTTCGACCTAGGTTTTAAGGTGCGAACATCAGAGATAGTTTCAGTTGGATTAGACCATCCTAATTCAATTGATTGCCACACCCTTTCGTCGATGGAAATTAAAAAGGCTTTCATTCGTACTTTCCAGTACGCATAATTTGTTCCATCAAAGAAAGGGGGTCGATTGATGTTTCCACCTTCAACCATTGTTTACAACCCTATTCCCGCTCTGATACCACTTGTTGGGTTATATGTAATGTAGATCTAAATAGGGGAAAAAACACCTAGAGGGGGGTGAATAGGTGTAAACGTATAAACACTCAAAAATCATTGCGATAAAAACCCAATGCGGAAATAAAAATAACACGCAAGATTTTTACGTGGAAAACTCCATCACCGGAGTAAAAAACCACGGGACCGATAACACGGCAGAAATCCACTAGAATTAAAACACGTACAAAGTGATTTACCGTACACACTTACGACTCAACCTTTTCCATACGCTCCTAGAGGATCTTCTCCGCTCGCTCCGCGACGCTTCTCGAATCCACGATCTGCGCCCAACGCCGAATCCACGGCGTCCAACGTCGAATCCACGACGTCCGACCGAATCCACGGTCTGCACCCAATAGCACCCTTCGAATCCACGAACGTGCCTCGCTCCGAATCCACGAGAGCGGTTGAACCTTGAATCCACAAGGACACGCGAATCCACGCGCCGATTTTGGGGAAATCGTTGTTTTTGGGTGGTGATGATCCGCCGAATACTTAGATCAAAGATAGATCGGAAATACCATCTAAGTATTCATTAGTTTGATTCAACTCAAGATGTGAGTATGAAAACCTAGAATCAAACTAATCAATATAGATGAAGAAACATAGAGTATTCTCTAATGATTTCCTTTCTTCTCTATATGTGGATCTTAGGCCGTATGAAATGATATATGAAAATGACGGCTATTTTCCTTTACGGCCTTATTTGGATTAACCCTAGAAAAAGAGTCATAGGGTCTATTTATAGGTTAGAAACATTTGGAAGGAGATAAGAATCAAAAACCTAACATTTCTGGAATTTTTACGGACGGCGATCCGGATCGGATTTGGGCGATCCGGATTGTAGTAGCAAAAAAGACGGTTTCCAGAAAACAAACGTTCGGGATCCGGATCGGAATGCCTGATCCGGATCGTTCATACATTTCAGAAAACTCAACGTTCGGGATCCGGATCGTGAGATGCTGCGATCCGGATTGAAGTAATGTATGAAACAACAACCTTCGGGATCCGGATCGCTGGCTCTGATCCGGATCCTGAACATGTCCGAACACCAGTTTTTGATTTTTATGCAGTTAAAAACTCTTCCAGGTGTTTCTACACTACAAGAAGTATTCGGATCACCAATAATCTTTAGTTAAACATACCTGATCCTTTTGAATTCTTCTTTCTTGAGATTGAGTTAAATGATCCAACTTTCTTCACCTTCAATCTTCAAGACTTGAACCTTTCATGAAACTACGCCAACTCAAATTCCGTAACATCCCCCACGGTTGCGTCCCCAGCCACCGCCGGAGATCGCCGGAAAGGAAGCAAGAACCGTCCTCGCATCGGAGTTGGTGGGGGGGGGGGGGGGGGAAGCAACCGAAGGGCTCGGGTTCTCTTCTAACCACATCTGGGAGCATCCTCGGCCACCAGAAAGGCAGACCGAAGAGCCCCGACGTCTGGAACCGCTGCGTGCCGCCGGGCCATCATTTTCTTCTTTCCCGAGACCGGTGAGTGGAACCCCTTCCTCCCTTGTTTTTCTCACAACCTGGACCATGGCAGTCACCTACTAACGCCGTAGGGAGCATCCCGGACAGACCCCGAAGTCCCAGGACCCCCGGATGACCGGCGGGTGCTTGCGGGTCGCCGGAACCCGAGATCGTGGCTGGGTTTTGCGCGCGCTGCCTCCGGAGCTCCCGCACCGGAACCAAGTTGATCAGTTTTCTCTGTTGGTTCCCAGAAGAGGCCCCACGAGGTTTGGAGGGCTTTGGTGCGGTGTGGGACGCGGGGGAGCAAGCCCGAGCTTCGGGTCGTCTTCCACACGGCCGAACTCCACCACCCTCGCCGCCCGTCGCTCCTCCGGCGTCGGTCAACCATGGTAAGTCTTCTGGCACCTCAGGCATCCCACCAATCGCTTTGCATGCGACCCATGCGGTCTAGATCCCAAGTCGCCATTATTGGTTTCTTTAAAACCCTTCTTCTTCTTCCTCGGGTTGAGGAGCACAAGGAGCTGCCGAGCTACTTGGGCTGAGGCTTGTCCCACTTCTGGAAGTCCCCGAAAGGTGATGCTCACCTTTGCTTGAAGAATGACCGAGTGACAAGTGTGCTCGGCCAACTTGTGCTCCTTTCGGTTTGGTGCGGGCCTACCTTGCTCCAGGGATCACACCAATAGCGCTACGGCATAGCACAGGTGAGCCTCCTCTTATTTTTAGTATTATTTAGCAAGTGTTCAAGTTTATTTAAGTTATGGAGCCCGTGGGTGGGTGTGGGTTTAAACTAGTCTTGTGCATGTTTGGGGTTCGGTTGCGAGCCATGAATGGTTCTTGGATGGTTTTGAGAAGGTCCAGAGGTGAGCCTCTGTGCTTTTGGACATCCCTGAGCTTGATGCTCATGCTAAAACAGGAAATGACTTGATAGGATAATGATTTAAGCAACATTGAACCTAGGGACGAATTGTTCATGGGCTAAATTGTAACTCCATGGCTCAAATTGATCCGAGAGTGTGAGCACGGGGTCCAGTACGTTAAGATCTAGTTACGGGAAAAATATTTTGGTTTAAAGATTCCCGGTTTAAAAGTTGAGGGTTAATTAGTGAGTTTTATGTGAATAAAAGTGCAATTTTAGTAAAGTCCGGGGGTCTAAACGTAATTGTAGCCTAGTAGGCTGCGGTGGACAGCGTGCACTAGATCTCTGAACCTTTCGTTCAGGATCCGTTGGCCTTCATTGTACAGAGCTTTACTTTACGACCTGTGAATCGGTAAAATGGTCGGTTTGTCGGCGATTCGGGTTATACACGCTTTTTCAAGGAAAATTGGATGGTTTTTGATTTGTACTCTCTGGGGACTTTCTTTTAGGTCCGATTGTCGTTCGAGGGCGCGGGACGTTCCAGGTGTTTCGTTCGACTTGCTTCGAGGTGGGTACTTTTCCGTTGTTGTAGGTGGGATAAGGTGTAAGTTAGAGTAATTGCATGTTTGGGTAAAGGTGTAAGATAAAGTTATTATATGTATACTTGGTTACGAGGCTTGAGATTGCTACACGCACACCAACGGTTTGGCCACCGCGAGGGTGTGCTTTTCCGGAAAAGTGGTACGTTGACCCGTGTACCCCACATGTGGGCAACGTAATGGGGGCCCTCATGGGTGGGGGGTGTGAGCGGTGGTGCCGAGGAAGGTGCTCGGTGTGATGCCGAGGCAGGTGCTCGGTGTGGTGCCGGGGCAGGTGCTCGGTACAATTTGCCGAGGTAGGTGCTCGGTGTGGTTGCCGGGGCAGGTGCCCGGGTTTGAATTGTACAGGGGAAAGGTTTTTACTGTCGATTGCACGATGAGGAGGGCGGTTGCTCTGGCTTTACTGCAGTTTGCCTTATTTATAGCCCTTATTGCTTTCGTACTTTATTTTCCTGGTCACTGACTTCCCACTCTGTGACAGGTTCGTCCAGGGGTGAGTGCTAGGGCGACGGTGAGGCCGCACGAGCGATCTTGTGGCCCTTCGAGGCTGCAGACATTGACTAGTTCTTTCCTTGTTCATTTTTTACCTGTTAGTAGCTTGTTATGTGGATTTCGCTACCCCTGTGGGGTTGACGTGGATGTTGGAATGTTTTTCATACCTTGTGAATGGATAGTCGTTTTACTCCTCTTGGTTGGCCGCTTTCAAACTACAAAGAAAAAGGAACAGAAAACATTGCAAAAACGATTTTGAAAATATGGGTGTCGTGTGGGCACCGTTTTAAAAACTCTGTGGATTTATGGATTGTGAAAATAGCTTTGAAAATATGGGTGTCGTGTGGGCACCGTTTTAAAACTTGTGGATTTATCCTTTCAAAGTTAGTCGGCCTCTTTATTATTTATGGAAAAGTAGTTGTTTGTAATCAATTGTTGAACTAGTGTGGTTAAAGGAATGGTTGTATGGATATTGTAGTCAGGACGCCGTGCATATACAAAGGAGACTCTGCCCGTTTGCAGAGTGAATTTGTATATGCGGCGGGTCTGGGCACGCACCGGGGGAGAGCAGTTTCAAAAAAAAAATATTGGCAAATTTGAGAGCCAACGGTGGCTATTCTTCTGCGTGTTTAAACCCCCGGGGCGTGACAGATTAAGATGGTATCAGAGAAAAACAACTTTAACCACAGTAGTTGCTGTCCAACATCCACAGAAGCACATTACCACTGGCTACTAACTAATGAAATGATCAGGGTATAGGTGCGTAGAGATGCGAGAGTGCGGGATTGTTACGTTTTGTTTCTCGGTTTAGCTCGGGTGTTGAGCTAGTGTAGTCGGGTTGATTTGGAGGTTGGGGGTCGAGGCAGGCTGCCACCAGGTTCGTGAGGGTTGCTCGGAATCGATGGGTTAAGTAACCGGCACAGGACACGGTGGGACTACCGACGGTGCTCATGCACCCGGTGCGGCTGCTAACACAGCGAAACGTTGTGTCGGCTTTTGTTTTCCGAACCCCTTCCTCTACTGACGTCCTGGTCGTCGGTAGCCATGGTGACTGGTGACAGTGTAATCCGCTGGTGGTTGTTAGAGTGTCTGCTGGGTTGTCGGTCGTGGGCAACCGGGTAGCCTCTTCTCTAAGTTGGTACCTTTTAGGTCTGCTGGTGTTAGGTTACAGCGGATCACAGCAAACTGTCGGCCGATTCTTTTTGGCTTCTTGGGCAAGGTATGGGTGGGAATGAGGATCCTTCCCCTACGGTTGCTACCATAGTTTGACTTTTATTGTGGTCACTGCGATGATTGTAGAGATCGTCGTGGTGGAGTTTTGGGGTGCTCCTTTAGGTAAAAAAGGAGACCACCGGGGCTAGTAAATCTGGTTCGTTTGGGCTCGATTTTGGTTAGAGGGGCCGCGTCTCGCTTCGCACACGCGTGCGTAAGTGGCGACCTCTTATTGGGGGTTTAGCCCTTTTAAGGGGGTTGTGGTGGTGTAGCTCTGGATCGGGTTCTTGTGTTATGCACGAGAGGGTCGGTTAGGTTGTATTACTGGTGGGTTGGCGCGTGATCCTTCGAGTGCGCTTAGTAAACCTAGGCGGTTTGGTGGCAGGGTTACCCTCGTTGTTTTCGTTACTGGTCCTCTTTCCGATCGGGTAGGTTTCGAATGGCTAGTCTTCGGTGCCTGGAGGCCTTTGTTTTAGTGGGCGTTGAGCTTAGATTTCTCCTAGTTGGGAGTGTGACTGTTCGGTCTGGGGGTATGCAGCTCGGTTCAATGCCCGGTGCTTGGAGGGGCAACGGTCTGGGACCGACCATTAGGGGTTAATCAGAGTGTCGCACCCCTTCGGTGCCAGGACGAAAGAAGGACCGTATTTCTTGGGTTTTGTCGCCAGCTTCCCATGACCAAGGCATAGCCTTGAGGATTTTGGGTTGCGAGTCTGTTGTTTGTGAAGCAGTGTAGGTCAACGAGGGTTGTTGACTACATGGCGCGCTGGCATTGGTCACTTTCGGCTAGGATGCCCTGCATGCAGCTTTTTCTGTGGGGTAGACCTTGTGATAGGTCTTAGAGCTGAAACCTAGCTTTAGTTTTGACCGTCGCCTCGGTAGGACGGACAGTCGAAGCGGACAAGCTGTGATAGTGGGTATGCTCCGAGCTAGTGACCCGTGTTGGTGACGGGTGGAAGTGGCCCGTGTTGGTGACGGGTGGAGGTGGTCCGTGTTGGTGACGGGTGGGTTCGTTGTTTCAAAGGAGGATTACTTGTAGGCAGTGACCTGGCTAGTTTGGTTGGCACATCCTGGAGTTTCATGAGGGTGTTAGTGTGGTTTCCCCCTTTGTGGTCGGGTTGTTTTGGGCATTTAAGGGCCCGTCGGTCCGGGTTGGGTGGTAAGACCGGGGTACCTTGACGCATCGCGAGACTTGGTTGCTGACTGCTCAGCACCGTCAGAGGTGGTCTGCGAACCGATGGCGTCATAACAGGGAACTCCAAGTCGAGGAGCAGGCTTACTCAGGTTAGTTTCAATCAAGAGGGACGGGACGGTAGGGTTGCCGGGTGGGTTGAGCCGTCGGTAGTCCGAAATCTTAGGGCGGTTCAGTCCGGTAGTTTTCCGTCCAGGGCTACCACCGAGTTTCGCCAGGAGGTATAGGGCGTTTTGCGCGTCATTGCTTCGGGGGTGGATATTTGCACGCCCCGGCGGTGTTCATGGGTATGATGAATAGAAATTTCAGACCCTCCTACAGACGAGGAGCGTTTACGAGTGACCTTGCAGACTCTCAGGGACCAGAGAGTGTAGGCCAAACTCCAAAGGTGTGAGTTTGGGCATCGCGAGGTGGGCTTGTTGGGACGGCTAAATGTCAGGAGAGCTTCGAAGAACGCAAAGTTAAGGCCTATACGACCAAGCAACCCGAGGACTACGTTTCATCCAATCAAGATCACCCCGGAAAGACAAGTGGAGCAGTCGATGCCTGGAGCGGTAAGAGTCAGACGGGAGACCTATCGGTAACCGCGATTACGCAGCAGGACGGATCAACGGCAGACTTTTAGTGGCTTAAATTGACAAGGGATGTAGCACAACTCGTGGCTCGCTGTTGGGTTGGTCATCGAATAAAGGCCGAACATAAGCGCCCGGCGGGTAAACGACAACCTCTCCTAGTGCCAGAGAGAAATGAGAGGATCAGAGGGGCGCGAAGCCAATTGGGAGCGCAAGTCGGACATGTTTGGGCACTCTCCCCACTTATTGGATTCCTGGTGTATTTAAGTTTCGAGCACGAAACTTCTTATAAGGTGTGAGTGATGTAACACTCGAGAAATTTGAGTTTGTTAAAGAGTAAAAAAATTCAAGTGTGATTATGGGTGAGGAAACAAAAGTTAACTTTAGTGGTCTGTATACCGGTGTGCGAATGGCACAGTTTCCGAAGCTCAAATTCCGTCTTTCCGATCCGAGTCTGATCTCGGAAATTTGAGGTCTCCTGTGCGACCGTCTCATCGAATCGAGTAAAAATGGTATAGACCAATTGCTGATCCGATGGTCGGATCGTCCTAAACTTAGCAAGGAAACTAGTGGGACCCGCGACTTAAGTGCATAGTGAAATGAATAGTAACTCCCTGATTTATTTCCCTCGCTAGCCAACGTCGACCGATCGACTGTCTGGAGTCCGAATCTGGCGATCCAGGTAGTTGATTTGAATGGCGTCGTCGTTCTGAGCGCAGTGGCGTTGACCAAATTTCCGTTTGATGAGCCGGAAGCATCGTAAAGCGCGCAGAACTATTTTACTTACCATATTTGATGGATTTTAAAATTATAGGGGATCCAATGCGACAAACCAAAATCATTACCTTTTAGATCTCGTCGAGCCGGACGTCGTGGTGGTGTCTATTTTTCTGTTTGACGATCCGGTGGCCTTGAAAAGCGTGAAAAGCGGCGAAAAATGGAGTATTTGCATAAAAGTCCTCGCAATTTATGTGTGGAATCCAATGAGATCTTTTGGAGAGGGACCTAGATATGAAATAAAGTCCCTGTAAAGGACCCAGCTCTAAATACCAGCCATGGAGGGACTAAAGAGCATTTTTGCAACAACCCTATTTAGGTTGGCGTTAGGGTTATCCCAGGGAAACCCTAGCCGAGATCCCTGCACCCAGCCACCACAGGGAGATGCTCCTCCTCCTCCCTCTGCACCTTCCCCCACAGTTGCGTCCCCATCCACTGCCGGAGATCGCCGGAAAGGAAGCAAGAACCGTCCTCGCAACGGAGTTGGTGGGGGGGGGAAGCAACCGAAGGGCTCGGGTTCTCTTCTAACCACATCTGGGAGCATCCTCGGCCACCAGAATGGCAGACCGAAGAGCCCCGATGTCTGGAACCGCCGCGCGCCGCCGGGCCATCATTTTCTTCTTCCCCGAGGCCGGTGAGTGGAACCCTTTCCTTCCTTGTTTTTCTCGCAACCTGGACCATGGCAGTCACCTACTGACGTCATAGGGAGCATCCCGGACAGACCCCGAAGTCCCGGGACCCCCGGAAGGCCGGCAGGTGCAAGCGGGTCGCCGGAACCCTAGATCGTGGCCGGGTTTTGCGCGCGCTGCCTCCGGAGCTCCAGCGCCGGAACCAAGTTGATCAGTTTTCTCTGTTGGTTCCCAGAAGATGCCCCACGAGGTTTGGAGGGCTTTGGTGCAGTGTGGGACGCGGGGGAGCAAGCCCTATCTTCGGGTCGTCTTCCCCACAATCGAACTCCACCGCCCGTCGTCGCCCATCGCTCCTCCGGCGTCGGCCAACCATGGTAAGTCTTCTGGCACCTCGGGCATCCAACCAATCCCTTTGCATGCGACCCATGCGGTCTAGATCCCAAGTCGCCATTATTGGTTTCTTTAAAACCCTTCTTCTTCTTCCTCGGGTTGAGGAGCACAGGGAGCTGCCGAGCTGCTTGGGCTGAGGCTTGTCCCACTTCTGGAAGTCCCCGAAAGGTGATGCTCACCTTTGCTTGAAGAATGACCGAGTGACAAGTGTGCTCGGCCAACTTGTGCTCCTTTCGGTTTGGTGCGGGCCTACCTTGCTCCAGGGATCACACCAACAGCGCTACGACATAACACGGGTGAGCCTCCCCTTATTTTTAGTATTATTTAGCAAGTGTTCAAGTTTATTTAAGTTATGGAGCCCGTGGGTGGGTGTGGGTTTAAACTAGTCTTGTGTATGTTTGGGGTTCGATTGCGAGCCATGAATGGTTCTTGGATGGTTTTGAGAAGGTCCATAGGTGAGCCTCTGTACTTTTCGACATCCCTGAGCATGATGCTCACGCTAAAATAGGAAATGACTTGATAGGATAATGATTTAAGCAACATTGAACCTAGGGACGCATTGTTCATTGGCTAAATTGTAACTCCATGGCTCAAATTGATCCGAGACTGTGGGCACGGGGTCCAGCACGTTAAGATCTAGTTACGGGAAAAATATTTTGGTTTAAAGATTCCCGGTTTAAAAGTTGAGGGTTAATTAGTGAGTTTTATGTGAATAAAAGTGCAATTTTAGTAAAGTCCGGGGGTCTAAACGTAATTGTAGCCTAGTAGGCTGCGGTGGACAGCGTGCACTAGATCTCTGAACCTTTCGTTCAGGATCCGTTGGCCTTCATTGTACAGAGCTTTGCTTTACGACTCGTGAATCGGCAAAATGGTCGGTTTGTCGGCGATTCGGGTTATACACGCTTTTTCAAGGAAAATTGGATGGTTTTTGATTTGTACTCTCTGGGGACTTTCTTTTAGGTCCGATTGTCGTTTGAGGGCGCGGGACGTTCCAGGTGTTTCGTTCGACTTGCTTCGAGGTGGGTACTTTTCCGTTGTTGTAGGTGGGACAAGGTGTAAGTTAGAGTAATTGCATGTTTGGGTAAAGGTGTAAGATAAAGTTATTATATGTATACTTGGTTACGAGGCTCGAGATTGCTACACGCCCACCAGCGGTTTGGCCACCGCGAGGGTGTACTTTTCCGGAAAAGTGGTACGTTGACCCGTGTACCCCACGTGTGGGTGACGTAATGGGGGCCCTCATGGGTGGTGGGTGTGAGCGGTGGTGCCGAGGCAGGTGCTCGGTGTGATGCCGAGGCAGGTGCTCGGTGTGGTGCCGGGGCAGGTGCTCGGTGCGATTTGCCGAGGTAGGTGCTCGGTGTGGTTGCCGGGGCAGGTGCCCGGGTTTGAATTGTACAGGGGAAAGGTTTTTACTGTCGATTGCATGATGAGGAGGGCGGTTGCTCTGGCTTTACTGCGGTTTGCTTTATTTATAGCCATTATTGCTTTCGTACTTTATTTTCCTGGTCACTGACTTCCCACTCTGTGACAGGTTCGTCCAGGGGTGAGTGCTAGGGCGACGGTGAGGCCGCACGAGCGATCTTGTGGCCCTTCGAGGCTGCAGACATTGACTACTTCTTTCCTTGTTCATTTTATTACCTGTTAGTAGCTTGTTATGTGGATTTCGATACCCCTGTGGGGTCGACGTGGATGTTGGAATGTTTTTCATACCTTGTGGATGGATAATCGTTTTACTTTTCTTGGTTGGCCGCTTTCAAACTACAAAGAAAAAGGAACAGAAAACATTGTGAAAACGATTTTGAAAATATGGGTGTCGTGTGGGCACCGTTTTAAAAACTCTGTGGATTTATGGATTGTGAAAATAGCTTTGAAAATATGGGTGTCGTGTGGGCACCGTTTTAAAACTTGTGGATTTATCTTTTCAAAGTTAGTCGCCCTCTTTATTATTTATGGAAAAGTAGTTGTTTGTAATCGACTGTTGAACTAGTGTGGTTAAAGGAATGTTTGTACGGATATTGTAGTCAAGAGGCCGTGCATATACAAAGGAGACTCTGCCCGTTTGCAGAGTGAATTTGTATATGCGGCAGGTCTGGACACGCACCGGGGGAGAGCAGTTTCAAAAAAAATATATTGGCAAATTTGAGAGCCAACGGTGGCTATTCTTCTGCGTGTTTAAACCCCCGGGGCGTGACAGCGTGACATACATGACCATAAAAGTTCTTGTTCATCAACAAACGAAAAGAAAAATGAAAAGCAAGAACAAGAAGAGTAAAGAGTCACTCATCATCATGTCCGTCATCATCATCATCGTCATCATGTGAAGTAGGTCCATGTGAAGTACTTGGTCCGGTCGCTCCAGGAACTACATCATCATGTTTGCAGTTGAGGATATCAAAAATCTTCTTTAATCCGTCCTCAAGCTTCTTGAACCCTTGTTCCATTCTTTTCTTCAGTGAGCGTACATCCCGATGTAATGATTGTAGCGTCACTACCTCATCTGACGAGGCGGTGCACTTGGAGTCGCTTCACTTGCATAACCTTTCACTTGCCCAAAGGTCTTTAGAGTGCTAATTGACTTGGCCAAGGTAATTCCATCAATAGCGCCCAAGCCATAATCATATTTGACACACTTGATATCAACTCCGTGATCTTCTAATATGCTAGTGATCAAAATCGGGTAAGGAAGTAGTTCACGGCGATTTGATCCTTCAATCACATGTACCATTTGTTGCCAAATAAGAAATGGAATATTGACGGTAATTCCGTATGCACTCTCTGGGTGACCAAGGAAATATAGAAGAAGAAGTCGATCCCATCGAATCCTTTTAGTCCCCAATGTAGGCAAGAGGTTGTAGCAAACAATTAAAGACAGAATGTGGTATTCCGTCTTTAAATCCTTTGACTCAACATACAACCTGTTTGTGTGAGTTCCTGATTTGCAAATTGCATTTACAATGATATCCCAATGAGTTTCATGCTGAAAGTCGCTATGAGTATAGTGCAGACCCGTTGTATCAACAATCAATCCCAGATTTGCACCAATTACAGCAGGAGTTATATCGAACTTGACACCTCTAACTGTTGTTTCAAATATGAATGTTCCGGTGTCAGGATCCTCGTGAAGTATAACAGCTCTCATGTAAAACTCCCTGAGTAGCTCCACACAGAAACCCATCATAGCAGGAACTCTACCAAGTGGTTCAATAGGAATCTGTTCCAGTAGCCTCACAAAGTCCGAAACTTCTTGATACAATTCAGAGAAGTTGACATGTCGCTCCCCAATGCATGCTCTATTCTCAAAGATTGTACGGCGCTTTGAGCTAATGTGTTGTTCACCTTCCCCAAGCTTTGTTCGCCGTTCTGATTGAGAGCGTTCACGAATTACCGGTCCACCGGTACTTCTTCGTGGAGGAGAATCTGCACCTTTCTTTTTTCTTGAAGTCATTAGTGCCTTTCCCTTTCCTTTTTCTGATTCTTCCTCATATTCCGATGAAGGTTCTGATTCTGAGCTTGTTGATCCTTCATCACATGATCGTTTAGAAGCTTTCTTCTTTCCACGTCCATGACCACGTCCACTCCTGGAAGCCATCAAAACCACAAGTGCAAGTAGCAAAGAGAATGCCATTATCCTGTGAAGAACATGATGCACTATGATTTGATCGAATATGAATATCATAAAAGGCTTAAAAATGTTTAACAAACATTCTAAACGTGTAAAGTTTGAAGATCTAACATTCAAAACCAATTTACATGCAAATCCTAAATTTCCAAATTTCTTGATCTAAATAAATGATGTAAATGTTAAATTCAAGCAATATATGCAAGAAAACATGAATCTAATTACATAGAAAGCAATCATTTATGCTCTAATCAAGAAAATAAGGTGATATATGCAAGAGATTTCATTAGAAATAGAGATCAAATCAAAAATCTCAAAATAAATCATCAAAACCTAAAAACTAGGGTTTTGAAACATAAAAAGCAAAAGTGATGAAAGATCTTACAAATCACAGCAAGAATCTCGTAGATCTTGAAGAAAAACACCTTGGAAATCTTTTAGAGAGAGAAAGGGAGAGTTTTTGCAAAAGGGGAAGTGAGAAACAACACCTCGGTTCCGGTATTTAAAGAAAACACACATTGCGTACCAGTACTCGAAGGTGCGTATCGGTACCCAATTAAAAATCCGAAAAATTCCAGTTCGGGTTCCGGATTGAAAACCAATTTCGGGAAATTGGTTCCGGTACCAAAATGTGAGTACCAGTACTCCAGAGCTAAAAACAAAAAAATTTCTTGAAACAAATCCAAATTTTGAAATCTTTCAAATACCGATTTGCGTGCCATCAAGAAAAAATAATTTAAGTGCTTGAAAATTGTGAGATCACATAGATGTCATTCAATCTAATTAATTTTACAAAAATTAAAAAGATTTACTCCTAAATCTTGAAAAACAAAGATAAAACATTATAAGCTGTTTTTCATGTTATATACGTCAAACACAAGTCATCAAAAATAATCTAGAGATCCAAAACCTATCAAGATGTAAAGGATTATCAAAAATGACTTATAGAGATTTCCAAATGACATCAATTTGATCAATACCCTTTCAAATTAGAGATAAGCACTAAAATACTTAAGGGTGGGTCTTTGAGCATCTTTCAACTATCCCACCTTTATACCAACCAGGAGATTTTTTTCAAAAATATAAGAAATTAGAATATAAATCTCCAAATGCTTAAACTAAAATTTTTACCAAAAACATTATCAAGCATTCAAGACATGTGGTAGCCCTTTCCAACATATGGTGGTACTTTTTACACTCCTTTACGGATGTAACTCTTTCCACATCTTTTTGAACTCTTTTAATTACCCTTGTAAGAATGCAATCTCTTACGTGAAAGAATTAAATCCCAAATTTTAGTCTATTTGTTGTCTCATGTTTATCACAATGAATTCATACAACCGAGATAGGTTAAGCACCTTAAGATCACACATGATTACTAAAATTTGATGAATATAAATATCAAAAACTCCTATAATAGAATATCTTCAAAGATTATGATTATGGAGTAAAGTTGATAATTAATATGAAATTAATTTGGAGTGAATGAAAGTAAACCCTTTTGATATTCAATGCACTAAAGAAGTCGCAATTGTTCATTAAAACTTTTTTGTTTGAAAATAAAATATTGAAAACGAAAAGCATTGAAATTATGTAATGCAAAGATCAAGAAAAATATGAGGAGAAAACCGATCAAAGCATTATATACAGTTAAAAGCAACTTAAAACTTAAGACAAGGAAAGATATCACCTTTCCTGATCCAAAACCGTTGGATTTTGGGTTGTCTTGATTCGTTGTGGCCGGAGGATGTTAGCTTTGACTGTTGATCCACCTTAGGTTCCTGGGTTGCAAGTGTCCTCTTGAATATCCGATGATGTGACTCGAACCTTTGGTGGATTGAGAGAACTCCATTGAATTGTTGTGGCTTTTGAATTCGTAGAATCCGCTCCGTAGATGAAGATGCCGATGAATTATTCTTTCTATTTTTCGGGCACGTCTTCATGATGTGTCCTTCAATTCCACATTGGTAGCATGTTTTACCTTTCAAATTAGTTGTGGAACTTGAAGCCTTTTCAGTTTGTTTCCTTTTATATCCCAAACCAATTTTGCTCTTTTGACCTAATCCAGCCAGACATACTGTCAAATTGCTTGGAACCGGTTGAAAAAGTTTGTATGTCGGATTTGAGTTGATGAACTTGCTTGGTCAAAACTTGGTTGGTGTCATAAATTTCCTCAAACTGTTTTTTCGAAAAACCAATCTTGTCCATATGAGAATTAACGATCGTTTCCGATTGGTTTAACTTTTCTTGAAGGATTTTATTATTGTTCAATACAAGTCCTCGTTCCTCCTCGAGATCATGAATTTTGATCTTTAAAGTACGGTTCTCGTCTTCAACCTCAAGTCGTTGTTTCCTTAAATTCTTGATGTGCTTGGCCATCTTCTTTGATTCCTTAAGAAGTTGTTGATAGGCCTCAACGAGTTCTTCTTCGTCCGACTCCCCCTCAATTGACGACTCTCCGTTGGATGTAGATGATTCATGCAAAATCAAAGAAGTAGAGTCAGTAATTAACGATGACAAGCAAACATTAAAGGAGGGGACTAGAGAAGTATGAAAAGCAACAACATTATCCTTTTCCTCTTTACTTGAGGTCGATTCATCGGAAGTAGAATCGTCCCAAATTTTTGCTTGCAAAGCCTACTTTTTATATGATTTCTTAGAAGGACAATCCGTTGAAATATGGCTGAAGCCTTTGCATCTGTAGCATTGGATTTCCCCTTCGAATTCATCTTTTTCTTTTTTCTTTAGAAGGTTTTGCAAATCTTTTGAGTTTAGAGGATTTAGAACTCGATGATCCTTTAGATGAACTTTTCGGTTTCGAGGATGAAGATCTATCGGTTTGATTCTTCCAAAAATTCTGACAAAATTTCTTCGTGATCCTTTCTTCGTGATCCGCGCGAGTTGTTCTTCAAAATCGGCAAAAGAAATTTCATCGTCGGAGTTTGAGTCGCTATCTCCTTCCTTTGTTGATTTGAATCCAATTTCTGCACGCTTAGAAGAAGACTTGGAAGAAAATTATTTAGTAGGAAAAGTCATTTCATATGTTTGTAAAGCACCTACTAATTCCTCTATTATCATGTCATCCGGATGATTGACGGTTTCAATGGCGGCAACCTTTGCCCTAAAACGTTCCGGAAGAGTCCGAAGAATCTTTCTTACAACTTTTGATTCCGGGATCTTTTCTCCTAAATTAGCACATGTATTGATTATATCTTGAAGTCTGGTATAATAATCAGTAAACAATTCATGCTCATCCATATGAATAGAGTAAAATTGACTTGTAAACATCTGGAGCTTTTGAATTTTTACTAGACTAGTACCCTCATGTGTAATTTGAAGAATATCCCAAATCTCCTTTGCAGTTTCACACGCAGAAATACGTGTAAACTCGATCGAGGAAAGAGAATTAAATAAAGCGTTCATACCTTTCCCGTTGTAAGAAGATTTTTCGATCTCCTATCTAGACCATCTAGAGCGAGGTTTTGGGGTAGTACTATTTTCTACTTCCTTAATTGGATGCACCCAACCGAATTTCACGGTTTGCCATACCCGCTCATCAATTGCGATGAGAAAAGCTCTCATCCGGACTTTCCAATAGGCATAATTGGTCCCATCGAAAAGAGGAGGTCTATTAATATTACCACCTTCACCCGACATGATAGAAAAACCTAAAACCCGCTCTGATACCAATTGTAGGTTTATGGATCCCCAAGGATCTAAATAGGTTCTATCAAATACCACATAGAGGGGGGGTGAATCGGTGTAATAACCAAAAACCAAATCTTAGTGCAATTTAAAAATAAATGCGGAAAATTAAAACAGCACACCAAGATTTACGTGAAAAACTCCATCACAGAAGTAAAAACCACGGGACCGACACGCAATAACAATCCACTAAGAATTGAAAGATAACAAGGTGATTACCGACTCCACGGACTCCAACCCCGCCTTCAACTTCTCTGGATCTTGCGCTCACCGACTGTAGGTCCAATGCACACGTCCGAATCCACGAACGCCACTCGAATCCACAAGCAACACGTTTCGAATCCACGAAACGCCTTCAACACATCGAATCCACGATGCCACGTCAATTCCTTGACGCAAACTCAGCCGTTACGAAATTATAGGCTTCGATGGTGATCCTTTGCTTAGAATACCATTAGAGAACCATGGATGAAATCTCTAAGCAAAGATTAGATCAATTCGATAAAAAGCATCTCGTCAAAGAACCGTCGAATTGACCTAAGAGAGGCTAAAAAGATTAACGATAAAACCTAGCCTCTAGGGTTGCTCTCAAGCGTTTCTGAATTGGTCGGTACCTCTTAAGAAACCCTAAGTATCTATTTATAACCTTTGGAATTCAATCAAAGTCGGTTTAGAATTCTTATCACGACTTAACATTGCGTACCAATACTAAATATCAGGTTCCGGTGCTCAATGACGCAACAGACAGATTTTCTATTGCGTACCGGTACTCAAAGTCAGGTTCCGGTACTCAATGTAAATTCCAGAAAATCTCATGTCGGGTTTTGAGGAACTCAAAGTGTGGTTCCGGTACTCAATGTAAAATACTGATTTTTTCAAAGATAAGTTTAACAAAACAAGCTATGTACCGGAATCCACACTTAAAATAAGTTATGAGTTAAAATCCAAGTTCCCAAAACCTATTCTAAACCCGGTTTCAATAAAATCATGATTCCAAATATGGTAAATATACTTAAATCACCATGATTACTTTAATCATACCTGAGTGTCAACTTGAGCTCATGTTGAATCTTCTCTGAGTCTTCGAGTACTGATTTGACAATTTGATCACTTCAAGACTCCGACTCAAATCACGAAATATGCCAACATAAAAAGCCGTAATCCCCGCTGGATCCTGTCACATGGTGGGAGTCAGTGACCAAAAATATAGAAAGGAGAATAACCGATACATAATCATGATGCATTATAGATGGATGCAAGAGTAAATAGGACAACAAACCACAACCGGAACACCCGTTCCATATATCACCATTCCTTAGTCCGTCGACCTAAGGAATACCCAACCTTGGTCAATTCCTTGGTGTTTTATAACCCACCGCTTGTTCCTTCGGTGGGCCCCTATGTAATCACCACGTAGAGTTCACGGGTCCTCCCCAGACCACTTCTCTGGAAAAGTACACCCTCTTGCGGTAGATCAGACCGCTGGTGTACGTGCTTATCATAGATTTGATCACGGTAGCTATACCCGACCAAATCAAGCATCTTGTCTTGTCCTCTTTTATATGTATCAAATTTTGCTAAAGCATGCCACACATTGTCCTTCCTTAAAGCAGATGTGCCAAAACATTTCAATAAAAGAAAGGAAGAGAAAGGTCGGATACAAATCCCGACAACGTCCTCAACCTTGGTTTAGTTACCCACCTCAAACAACGAAAAAGAAGATGTGCGAAGGCTCCAACTAAAAACACCTCAACCCCGCCGAACAAACTACACTCGAAAAACCAATGTTAAAACACCGTTATAAACAAAAACACATTTTGGGGTTCAACACGATGTTCCAACAATGCTTTCGGTAGAACTTAGTACAACGGAGCGAGGGTCAACCCAACACATAGCGGAACGGCACGCCACGGACAACCCTCGGTGGCGGAACGATGTCCGTCCGGCGACTCCCCCATGCGGCGGTGCCTCGCATGGTGCGGTCCCATGTGGGCGGCCCCCATGCGGGCGGCGTCCCGCATGGCAGCCCCATGCGGGCGGCGCCCCGCATGGGCACCCCGCGTGCGGGTGGAGTCCCGCACGCGGCGACGCCCCGGCGGCAATGCCCCTTGGTGGCCCGGTCCCATGCCTCGTGTTTTGCGGTGATGTTCCCTATGGTTGGCGGCGGCGGCCTCCCGTCTCTAACGACGGCGGCTTCCTGTCCGGTCACCATTCTCACATCACACGCGACACCCGACACCACCAATGCCCAAAAGAACCCAACAAGATTCATGAAAACACCATCTAAAACCCATAAGAAACATCGAAAACCACCAATGTAATGAACCGGAATTTTGGTATATAAATAAATGTAAATAAAATGGTATGAAATGCTATTTTATTGAATTTATAGAAGTAAAGGATGACCTGAAAACGAATTGGGCCCAAATCGGGATTGGAATGTAAGATCTTGAATCTTACCTGAGAAAGTGGGCCCAGATTATAAGTGAAAAATTCACAATTTCAGAAAATTTTGAGAAAATTACGGGAGCTCCGTAACTGTGTTTTAAGTCCACAGTAAAAGTTTCGCGTTGATCGAACACCCGGATAGTGAGAACGGGCTCCGCAAGCAAAATTAAATATAGTGGGACTTATGGCGACCCAGAGGTGGTCCAAAATGAAAAGTTTAAGTACCATGAGGTAAATTAAGTTAAACTGTGGCTGCCCGTCAAATTTGAGCTAAAACGGGCGAGAAACGGGCAAGAACGGACGAAAATGGGCGAAACTGGGCTTGGGCCCAAGTTTCGGGCGCCCGAAAATGAGTTCCGGGCGCCCGGAAAGTACTGTAGCAAACCCGATTTTAGGGGCTGCAGCGAACCGGGCTGCACTATAGCGAACCCGGTTCACTGTAGTAGCCCGGTCCGAATGAGGTGCGCCCGAAAGTTACTGTAGCAGCGCTCGAATCCCGAGTTGGCACGGATCCCGAGGCAGTTGGCACGATCCCGAGGTAGTTGGCACGGATCCCGAGGCGGCAGGCACGAATCCCGAGGCACGAGCGCGAATTCTGAGGCAAGCCTTTCGCGCGCGACGCGCTTGGGCGCGCGGCTCGAGGCGCGCGGGGTAGGTGGGGGAACGCCACGTGGCGTCTCCCCATTGGTCGCAGCGGCCGAGGCGGCAGGCGTGCGTGGGGAAGGCGCGGCGGGCCTGGCGCGGTGTCAGCGGGGGTGGCCACGTGTGGGCCCCCCATTGGCCGGTCAGCGCGACGTGACGTGCTGACGGGACAAGACACAACTACCGCGAGCGCTAGTGCGGTCCACGTGGCGGCCAACGATTGGCCGCCGCTGTTCGGTAGTCGCGGTGCACGGGTCCAGGGACACGTGTCGCACTCGGGTTGGCCGAGCGATGGTGACGTGGCGCCCAGCTGGCGCGCCGTGGACCGTGGACCGCATTGGGGGCGGTTACTGTAGCCGCCCGGAAATTTTCGGGTGCCCGAAAAGTGCACCCGAAAATCCGAATTTGGCCTATATAGGCCCGAATTGCCCCATTTTCCTCATTTTCTCCCTTTCTGGCTTCGCCCGAGCGTACCAGGAGAGGGAGAGGGCGATTCCGCCCGGGGTTTTCGAGGGCGCACGAGCGCGCCGTGGACTCCGTGGAGCGCGCAAGATGTACCAAAGAGCCTATTGGAGGCGATGGACGGCACGGCGTTGTCGAGGTAGGCCCCGTTTGTTGTTTTTGCGGTATTTTTGGCACAGTTTTAAGGTTTCCCTTTGGATTTCGGATTTGACCCCATGCCTACGTGCGTATTAGGGACCCAACTTTTCTGTGCCGTTTTACTGCGCGAGTTTCGCGGGCTTTTTGGACGCGCCTCGTTTTGCGTGCCGTTCGTGGGAGACATGCACCGTTTTGCGTGCGGATTTGGCAAATGCGCGTAGTTTTGGATGCGAACTGGTAAAATGTGCACCGTTTTGCGTGCAACATTATGAAAAGAACCTGCACCGTTTTGCGTGCCGATGCGAGGTATGTGCTTCGTTTTGCGTGCAGGTTGGACTAACGGGCACCGTTTTGCATGCAGACTCTAATAATGCATCTCGTTTTACGTGCAAGGCCGGAAAAATATGCACCGTTTTGCATTCAACCCTACAGTAGAGTGTGCACCGTTTTGCGTGCCAATACGGGGTATGTGCTCCGTTTTGCGTGCGGGTTGGACCAATGCGCGTCATTTCACGTGTAGAATCTAATGGTTTGCATCATTTTTCGTGCAGGGCTAGGTAAAAATCTGCACCGTTTTGCATGCAACCCTACAGTCAGACGTGCACCGTTTTGCGTGCAGATTCGAGGTACGTGCACCGTTTCGCGTGCAGTTCGTGTTGTCGCACACAGTTTTGCGTGCCGACCCTAATATGTGCATCGTTTCTCGTGCAGGGTCAGAAAAGATGTGCACCGTTTTGCATGCAACCTTAAGAGAAGCATGCTCCGTTTTACGCGCAAACTCGAGGGATGTGCACCATTTTGCGCGCAAGCTCGAGGAAATAAGTGGAATCGCGCGGAGACCAATTGCAAGTGTCTACAAGCAATTAGGGGCATCACAAGGTAGGGAATTCTGCCAAAATTCGGTGACCTCTCCCATTGCTCCTTTGCTTTTCGATTCGAAGCATGATAGTAGCCTGTTAGAGGTGTTAGGTAATTATGATTATGATTGCCTGTGTAGATGGATTCAGATGAAAAAGTGCAACTGTTGGTTGCCAGAGATAGAGGAATAGATGTGCATGTGCAAGTGGACACAGAGGAAAAGTGCAACTGTTGGTTGCCAAAGATATATGATGATTATGCATGCATAGAGATAATTATTATTTTATGAATAAGATGAAAATAATTGCATGCATGAAAAAGGATTAGCTATTATGATTGTAATCATGTTAGGGTATAACCCTAGGAATCACGTGACATAAGGGAACAACATTTGTTGGTAGTAAGACTAGGAGAAAACCTAGTATAGGGGTTTGACGAGTGACATCAACTTAGGAGTTATCCTAGGGTGGATGAGTGGCATGGTCTTAGGTAATAACCTAAGGACACTAGATAGAGTGATCAATATAGAGTCAAGGAACTCTAGGACAAGCATGACATGGAACTTAGGTAAAGAGAACCTAAGGTGAACTAGTGATCAGCATAGAGTCAAGGAACTCTAGAACAAGTATGACATGGAACTTAGGTAAAGGGAACCTAAGGTGAACTAGTGGAGTTTGAACTCACAGACAGAATATTAGAGTCAGTGTAACTCTAAGATAAAGTGGAACAGGAAAATAGAGTTAAATTAACTCTAGGATTCAATAAGGAATCAGGAAAATGAGAAAAGTGGATCAAGTGTGGAGACATGAAAGGAAAAACAGGAAATTGGAGTCAGAGTAACTCTAAGTTAAAAGTGAAATCGAAAAATAGAGTTAAGTTAACTCTAGGATTCAGTAAGGAATCAGAAAAGCGGGATAAGATCCCAAGGTTAAAGAATTAAACAAATATAACCCTAGAAAGTCATAGGGTGGTTGGGTAAATGAACAATAACTTTAACTTCAATTTGAGTTAAGTAAAGGAAAGTGAAATGTTTAAGAGTCCAGGAGACTCTCTGGTTACCCGTGTGGCAAGACCTAGGGTAAGGGATGAAAAAGTGGTTAATAAGCAAGACAAGCAAATTGCTCAAGATAGAGCAAAAATTTGGTTAATAAGCAAGACAAGCAAATTGCTTAAGATAAAGAGAATGAAAAGAGGATATAAATGACGCCTTCGAATTTGAGACTCGTCATGTGGAGCAGGACTCCCTGGGCAGTGACCCGTCGGACGAGGTACTTTCGAAAGGCTTAAAGTGAAAGCAAAGAGCTAAATGCTCAAAGGAAAAAGAAAGAGATTTGCCAGTGGCAAAAAGGGAGCTATAAGCTCGAATAAGAAAGAAAAGCAAGTGTTCAAAGGCAAAGAGGCTAAGAACTAAAGTAAAAGAGAAAGAAAAAAGAAAAGAAAAGAAAGAGAATTAAAGATAAAACGGGCGGACCTACGGTGAGAAACGCGGCCCATGTTGGAGCAGTTGGCAGTGCCCCTCTCCCGGGTAGAGACCCGTTCGGGACGTTTCTTCCGTAGGACGGGGTAACACTTGCGGGTGTTATCGGCAACCTTAGAAATCTTATCTTATGGTAGCAGGACTACCGGGCTGGGGCCCGTCGGATAAGAATTTCTGAGGGTTAACTTGAACTAAAGCACCAGAATCTAAAGAATAAAGGAAACAGAGTGGCCAAGGTGGCCAGGTTAGTTTGACCCTGTATACAGCGGCATAGTGGCCGAGTTGGTGCTTAGTAGCCTAGTATGACTAGACAGAGTAGTGCTGGGTCAATGATTGTATACAGACAGTGATATATTGTTTTGCATAGCTGCATTTTGATGTCGAGGATTTAGTTTCCTAGCACTATTATTATAGCTTCCATTGGACCAAGTGGTGTAGGACACTTTATCTCCGTGGTTGAACCCACTGGGAACTATGTCGTAGTTCTCACACCCCTTGGGTGACTCCCCCCACAGGTTCAGGTATGGATGCAGCGATCGCGACGGTTCAGAAGCAGACGGCGAGGCATGCGACAGGGGCAAGAGCCCAGCAGCATAGAGACCTAGAGGGTCTAGCAGAGGTATCCCGTTGTTGTATTTCTTGAGTGAACCTTGTATGGTGAGGAATTTATGTAAAAGAATTGTAATAATTTTATATTGCAAGTTCAGAAATGTAAAGTGTAATAAAGTAATGCATGGTTCACTCTTGTATGCTTTCATTTCCGCTTTAACTGTTGTTATTGAATGAAAGTTTTAAATTTGTAGTGATTTTTAGTACTCTGATATTGAGCTTCCGCATACACTTGTTGTGTTATTATGGATGTTACCGTTCCTTTCGGGTAGGAAAATGTCTTACCCGACTGGCGGGTCTGTTGGCGTGCCCGAACCATACAAATTGGCGGACTCGGGGCATGACAACCAAGACACACCTTTGGATCGGAGAAGGTAACGGTACGATGCCGGCTCCTCCCTCCGCTCTCCGGTTTCCCGTCGGTTTGACGCTCCCTCTTCCGGTGCTCCAGCAAGACGCCGATTCCTACTCCCGTGTTCCGACGAAGCCTTCGAGGAAGAAGACGAAGATCTTTCTTGTTATGATTCAAACAACTAGGGTTCTATTCTCTCTTTGAGTATGTAAAGTAGAAATCCTTGCCCGAACCCTTTATTTATAAGGGGTCCGTAGCAACATTAACTACTTTCTTAAATTTCCCAACAACCCTTACCTTGTTATAACAACCTTGATCTTTTGTAATTAATACCATATATTTCTCAATTCGTCTTTTACACCATTCGAAAATCGCCTCAAGTTGGCACGGATTTTAAAGCGCATACAACCGAAATGAGCATTCTAACTCTTTTTCCATAACAAACTTAGGAAAAACATAACGGGAGTTCCGCTCACCGAAATTTAGAGCCTATCGCACCGCCGTGCTCCTTTTACCGAGTCCTACAAAGAGAAAAACCAATCCGACCAAAACAGGATAACGAAAATACAAAGAAAATACTGTGAATTCCGAAAGTAATCTCGAACGGAAACCGTGGACACTACATCCAACCTATATATATTAATGATCTCTGTGAAGGCAAGTAATCCTAAGTAGGGACTAGTTTATTTTAAACTAAAATCAGTCTAACCATTTCCATGTGTACCAAAAGATAAATGCTTCGGGTCCCTAGCTAGGAAGTGTACGTACCTCACCTCACGATATGGTTAATGTGTTGGCATCTACGTGAATTAATTATGGTATTTAGATTTAGAATTTAATTATGATATTGTCAACTCAACAACAACATTGTAGGGGATCCATTAATTAAGGGATACCTGTAGCAGCAGTAATGATAGGAGAAGCATTAGTTTTGAAATACTGTGTTTGATTTTTTAGCTGAGATATTCACTTTAGCATCCAGCAAAAACTTCCAAAGTTTTTTATTTGTTGAACACTCACTAGATGATTCTCGAATAAGAACCTATTCTAGGCCGCAAATGAATAGTTTAAAACTGAACAATCTTACAAAACTAGAGGATAGAATATTTTTTTACCATAAAATCGAGAGCATGGATCTTGATCTATATAACTTAAAATACTTTCTAACAAAAAAAAAAAAAAAATACTTGGACACTTCTGGAAATAATAAATTGTTATAGTCCTGTAAAATTATTAACCTTGAGACGTTTGATTAATAGACACATATTTTTAATAAGTTTATGGAACTCACTTTGAAGAAATTTTGAATTCGAATACCCTAAAACATATTTAACGAGATTTATCATGTGATCGCATGTTTGATCATCCAAAATGAATCTAGAGCATCAAACCTTCATGCTATTAACAAGCTTAGTATAGTTTAAACACTCTTCACAAACAAATTTCCTTAGTCCAGCCAAACAATCATTTTTTTCCAATTTATTAAATGCTTATTTTGGCACAAATATGAAAATCTGTCAAAAACCTGAAATAATATTCTAAGTACTAAAATCAAAAGTTTTAATTTAATGCTTCTTATCCTTCAAAAATTATTGGACAAATATTAAAATAATACTTCTAAGAATATATGTAACACCTCCATAATTTAGATTAGTCCTATATATAAATAATATAATAGGACTAAATCTCTTAATCCGGTTATAGCATTTTGGATGGTAGTAAGACCCAAGAGGTTAAGAGAGTTAAGTGTGCTGGAGGTAGAGTAGTTCTAGAATGGGTGACCCCCTGGGAAGTTGGGGTGTCACGCCCCGGCGTCGAAACTGCGACCCGGGCTCGCCAACAGATCCGCCGCCCATACGGGAAGCCCTGTATAGACGAAGCGACTAACCTGCAAAAGATCAACTATACTATACAGATATCAGAGCTGAAAGTAAAACGCTGAAAAAGAAAATATATACAACTCTATACCTCACTACAAAGGTCTCTCAACATAAACTCTCCAAAAGTAAAAGTAATGGGGGGGGGGGGGGGGGGGTACATCTACTCTCTGGACGACGACTGGTAGGGATCTATCTCGCGGCTCCCTTACCTCGATCAGCCGGATCAACAACTGGAGCAGCAGGAACAGGAGTAGAAGTCCCTGGGGAAAAAGACACCACGACGGGTGTGAGAACTACGTCCCAAGTAGTTCTCAGTGGGTGCCGCCAACAAGCCCGACGGTCTGCCCACTAAGTCTACTAGAGGCATAAAGTAATAATATAAAACAGAAATGAAAGGGCTGGAAAAGTAACTCTACAGCTACTATGCCTCTATATAGATGCTCAAAAAGTGAAACAGATGGAAACATGATGCATCTACTAACTCTCAAAGTCTAGTCACCCAATCTACACTGACTGCCGCATAGGGTCCAGTCAAACCTGCGCCCACCTACTGCCTCACATCCTCAACAGGACGGGTCTACCGTAGGGTGTCCGTGACTGCCAAAACTGGCCCAGCCAGAGGGACTGCGTCGACAAGTCGCGATAGCAAGTAACAGGCCCAACTCCGGAGTGGCACTCGAGGGGCGCGACCCCACCGAGGAAAGTATCCGCGCATCTCTGTCGAGCTCAATATGGCTCATGCAGGCTATAGTCCAAACCACGATCAACAAGATCGATAACAACACCAACGCTCACTCACAGGCTGGAAAACCACACAGCCGGGACCACCGTCCACCAGACGACTCCCACAACAGAACACTAAACTCACAGGAAAGACCGACACTATAAGGGTTCGGAAACCCGATAGGCCGGTGCTTAGAACCCTATCAAACAAGAACAGACTCTAGGCTCCGCCTATTGAAGTTCCCGACCCCCTTATAGTTCGGGAACACAACAACCTCGGTACAACACGCAGAAGACACCAACCAGGGCCCGAAAGTTCCGGGAGACCTACACCTACAACCCTATCAAACAAGAACAGGTTCCAGGCTCGGCCCCCGTGGCTTTCGTCCCGACAAAGGAACGGCCCCTAGAACCCAGACCACTCAAATCCTTTCGAGTGGGGAGGTTTATAGGAAAAATGTGACATTTGTTATTGAAAACCATTTCCACTCAACCCACACAGGGTGAGGATTAAAGTAGTTCCCTTTTTGAAATACTATCTTGATTTGAGGAGAAACCCATTTTTAATGATTTTTAGTTCTTTTAGGAAAAACAGTTAGAAAACAAGTATTTTACCCAAACCTCGAAGGGCTGATGCCTTTGTCCAATCAAACAAGAACAGACTCCAGCGGCCCTTCGATGCTTGGAAGAAAATATTGGTAGACTAAAATCATGTGTATGTCAAAAAGGGTTCTGGGTTCTAGGTCCGGCTAACACTGGTACACTACTGCCACTAACACAGTGGCGACAACCCAAACAGGGGAAATAAGACCTCTCGGGACCACCGTTTACCCCAAACGGTTCCCGGTACAGACAAGCGATCCACAACATCTACCAGACTCCACTCTGCTCCCAAGTACGAGTGCAAATGCATCCCACACTAAAACGAAGTCCCGACCGCTCGGCCCACTACCCGGGCGAGGATAACACTAAGTCCAGGAATGAAACACAATGTGTGGATGCCTAAATATAAATAACCCTAGCCCAAGTGAGGGTTTTCTACTGGTCTGGTTACACATGCAACATATGACGGGGGTGCTAGGTCAAGTTCCAAGACAACTAAAATTAAACAGGTGATAAAAAGGCAAAGAGGTCACAAGATCCTCAGATAATAAAAGGAATATCCATTCCTACATTCTAGCATGCTAAAAAGCACTACCATGTATGATCCTACATCAATAGAATTACTGAACAGTCCAAAGGTCATGAAGACGAGGCCACCCACCTGAAGGCGCTATCTGTCCAAAGTCCCAAGCCTGATAATACCCAGAAATCAAAATATCCAGATCCAACGGGTCCAGCAATACCCGCAAACTCTCCTGGGTACAACACAGGGTTCACAGTTACACTTTGTTCTAACAATTAACCAAATACACGCAGTCTGAAAATCAATCCCAAAGATGCAATTATTTCACCTACTGAAAGGGCTCCAAAAAAGTTGATAAAAATACCA
Organism: Tillandsia leiboldiana; assembly: GCA_029204045.2. Taxonomy (NCBI): domain Eukaryota; kingdom Viridiplantae; phylum Streptophyta; class Magnoliopsida; order Poales; family Bromeliaceae; genus Tillandsia; species Tillandsia leiboldiana. The sequence goes on from CM055066.1 coordinate 8,427,634, forward strand.
CAGTGATCCTCGCGTCGAGACCTTCGAAACGGGTACCTGCACGCCCAATTCCGAGCAACGTAGGCCAAGTTACAAATTCCACAACACAGGGTGCTCACAACCTCATAACAACACGACTGTAAATCCATGCACAGTTAAGGGAGAAAATTATACCACCGGGCAAGCCTCAGAAAAATCCAAGAAAAATACGGTGATAATCCTCGTGTCGCGTAAATGCAAAAAGTGTATAGGAGCGTCTCAATCCGATGCCCGGATGCGGAGATAACGCCAGAACACCGAGCCACTGTCCAAGAGACTCCACCACAAAAACCGTGTCACAGTAAACTCAGAAAAACACCTCGAAAAACGTGAAATGAGGGGAAGCTGAAAATACCAAGATCGTAGCTCTGTCTGTCGCCGATCCAATGGCGCAAGAATCGCCTGAAAAGGTGGTCGGAGGCATCAGTAACAGCATCTGCCTAAAATAAACCCAATCCATGGACCAGTAGAAACTGGTACTGCCTGCTCTGCCGACCACATCGGGTATGCCACCAACGCATAACACCGATGTAATAAGGAAATCAAGAACTCAAAGACTGACCGGCACTGACCCGATGCAGTCACACACTCCGGAGTGGCACTCGAGGGGAGCGACCCACACGAGTAAAGTATCTATGTCACATGTATCACAAAATAGCAGGACTGGATCACGACTATGCTCAAATGGGAAAATCCATCCACAAAAGAAACCCCGATCCCCCAATCTGATGCAAAGTAAACATCCGGTCAACCGCCCAATGTCCGCGACATCGGGTATGCCACCAACGCATAACACCGATGTAATAAGGAAATCAAGAACTCAAAGACTGACCGGCACCGACCCGGTACAGTCGCACACTCCGGAGTGGCACTTGAGGGGAGCGACCCACACGAGTAAAGTATCTATGTCACAAGTATCACAAAATAGCAGGACTGGATCACGACTATGCTCAAGTGGGAAAATCCATCCACTAAAGAAACCGCGATCCCCCAATCTGATGCAAAGTAAACATCCGGTCAACCGCCCAATGTCCGCGATCGCCGCAATACCCCATAAGTCCATAACCTGTACAACCTTTCCCAAACTCAAAGATCTCGACTACACTATCCCAAACCCCTGCTCGAACCCGAGCAACATGAATCACATGTCTGAATAAAAGGAGAAAAATAGCAAACATGGTTTCTCCTAAGTTAAGTCCCAATATGATAGTGTAGCAATAAATAGTGGCATATCTAGATGTCCGTACGAGCATGCAAGTGTTCTCATGTAGAATAAAAGGAAAAGCATCTAACATTATTCTCACATAGATCAGATCACGATGTCCCAATACGATAATGAATTTTGCATAAAAGGGTTATGGCAGAATAACATGTTCCCACAATAATGTCCCAATCTCACATAGAAAGGCTAGAAGTCAATCAGTGTAGTTAACATGCATGGTTCTCAATAAGGTGCCAATAAGCAATCATAACTCAAGGGATCTCTCTAATAGTCCTAGTGAGCATGTCGAAATAAGAGGTACACAACAACCACCAACCTCGGTCGCAAAGAACAGTTCCAACCCCACATTCCCTCAAAGAACACCAGCCTCACTGCGAAAACTGTAACAGAACTCGAAAATAGTGCACAATTAGTCCCAAAAATATCACTACTCTGTTGTCCGCGCAAATAGTCCCAAAGATGGCCAATTTTTACCTGCGAGATGATCTCCAAAAATTCCAGAAAAATCACTTCTGCGATCCTCGCGAAGAGTAGATGGAAATCGAGTACTTATACGCCCCGTTCCGACACCCGTAGGCCTAGATAACCCATAAACACTCCTCCGCTGTCCAAAAGTAGTCGTAGAAAAAGGGGGTCTAAAGATGTTCCGAAAAACCTAGTAAAAACTCGAAACGGACGGAAGTGGTAAATACAAAAAATGTAGGCCTACCTGTCATGAAAACAATGCAGCACGAATCGTCCAAAAATTTATTTGGAGTAGCACAGGGGAGCTCGCGGACTGAAATGCGACGGAAAAGGCCACCAGAAGAGGAACATCGTAGTGCGCCGAATCGCAGAAAACGTCGAGGTCACGACTTCCAAAAATCTCCAAATCCTTGGAAGAGGTAGAGCACAGGTGATTAAAGCCTCTGACAAAAGCCCCTCTCGAAAAGCCCTAAAAAATTGTGAGAAGAAAGGGAGAGGAAGTCCAATTAAAGCCAAAAGGGGGGGGGAATATACTTTGGGGTACACTTTCGGGCGCCCGGAACAATCGGGCATCGAACATGGGACACCTTAGTCGGCGCCCGGATTGTTCTGGGCGCGCATCGTGTCCCAGAACGCGGCAGCGGGGCGCGGCCAACCGCCCCGCGCCGCGTGGCCCGACAGAAAGGGGGGCGGGTGGCGCCACGTGGGCCCCCCCCCCCCCCCCCCCCCCGGCGCAGCCCGCCACTCCGCCCCTGTCACGCCCCGGGTGTAAACCAGAACTCGGGCCCGTCTACAGATCTGCTGTGCATACGGAATTTTCCGCGTACACGAAGCGCCAGAAATCTTCTCAGATATATTAGAGATATAATAAAAGAGCATAAAAACAGAGCTGAACTAAAAACTACTACATCTCAGACTGAAACTAGAAGTAAAATACGGCACATCTGTAAAAATGATACATCTGTCTCTCCCAGCTCACCAAAAATATACAACTAGCTGGCTAAAGCCTGACCTCAAAAGTAAAAGTACAACAGTCTGAGAAAAATGGGTACAACCAAAATCCAGCTAAACTCTCTCATCCTGCTTGGAGATCTATCTACTCATCTGTCCTCTCTCCTCATCTGCCGTTGTACGCCCAGCAGCACCCGCAGAAGACTTTGCAAAACAAATGGGAAGAAAAAGAGGAAAAGGAGAATGGGGGTGAGAACTACTAGTAAACCAGTAGCCTCCCCTAGTGGGTAAAGCCTCAAACTCCGACGCACCCACTAGGTCTACCAGAGGCAAAAAAGAGAAGAAGAGTGGTAAGCAATAAAACTGCTGAAAAATGAAACTACCACTACTATGCCTCTAAATGCAGTCCTAGAATGTAATAACCGTATGTATGCATCAGTAACCAGAACCGTCCAGATAAACCCAATCTATCCACCAGTAAAAACTGGTACTGCCTGCTGCCGCCCTCATCATCGGGCAAGGAAAGCCGCGCCGATGTGATGGCAAAACTCAATAACTGTCTGCTGCCGCCCTAATCATCGGGCAAGTAAAGCCGCGCCGATGTGACGGCAAAACCCAATAACTGTTTGACCCCAACGCTCCTGAGGGGAACTCGAGGGGAGCTACCCACACGAGGAAAGTAACCATGTCACAAGTATCATAAAAGCAGGACTGGATCACTACTATGCTCAACTGGAACAAATCCCTCCACTAAAGAAAACCCGATCCCCAATCTGATGCACAAGTAAACATCCGGTCAACCTCCCAATATCCGCTGTTGCCGCAGTACCCCACAATCCACGATCAAGTTCAATAACCGACACCCGGTCAACCGCCCAATATCCACGGTTGCCGCAATACCCCACAATCTACAATCATGTCCCACAACCGACATCCGGTTAACCGCCCAATATCCGCGGTCGCCGCAATACCCCACAATCTACAATCATGTCCCACAACCGACATCCGGTCAACTGTCCAATATCCGCGGTCGCCGCAATACCCCACAATCCAGGCCCCGGCTACACTACCCCAAACCACTGCTCGAACCCGAGCAATATGAATCAATTGACTAACGAATAAGGAGAAAAGAAGCAAACATGGTTTCTCCTAAGTCAAGTTCCAACATGGTAGTGTAGCAATAAAAGATGGCCTATATAAATGTCCATACAAGCATGCAGGTGTTCTTGAGAAAGATAAATGAAGGATTATCATGCAATAATCTCGCAAAGAGTAAGTCAACGGTCATAACCACCATCCACCTATGCATGTCCATAATATCCTCAAGTAGTACCCACTAACAGGATAAATCACTTTGTCCCAGTTTACTATTCGATTCCACATGCAAGGTTAAGTGCTAACATGTCACGCCCCGGAGATTCTAAATGAGCGGAAAAACGTGTATCTTTTTTTTTTGAAATGAACCTCGCCCACCGGTGCGCGCCAGACCCGCCACAAATACAAATTCACTCCACAAACGGACGAAGTCTCCTTTGTACATGTAGGACGTTTCAATTACAACACATACTTTAACCATGCAGTCACGATGAAACCAAAGGGAGAGATCACAATTAATCACAACCACAATTACTACAACAAGATTGAAAAGATAAATCCACAGGTTGTCAAACGGTGTCCACACGACACCCGGTTTTAAAAACGTTTTCGCAAATCTCTTTTAGGCGGCAACATAACTTGAAAGGATAAATCCACGGGTTTGGAAAGCAGTGCCCACACGACACTTAGTTTGAAAATATTTTCGAAATCATTTTTCTATTTGAAAACATGCCGCATACAAGTCTAAGATAAACACAATAAAAAATATCACCACTAAGTTAGGATCTCAATCCAACATCCACATTGTTCCACCAACGAATAAACACTAATCTACTAACCAAAGCAAATAAGATAACCGAAAGTAAATAAGACATTCTACAGCCTCAAACGGCTAAGGTCCTCTCAACGCAGTCTCACCATCGTCCCGGTTCCCACCCCTGTTCGGACCTGTCACAGTGTGGGAAGTCACTGACAAATAAAGTAGATGAAAATAGGTACAATGCGATAAAAACTGTAATGAACAAACCGATACTGTGGTGACCCAGATCTTTGCAGGGCTTCTAGTGTGTGACCAGCAGCTTCTGGAAGCCTACGTGGCATGTCGGCGGTGTTCGTGCGCCAATTTGGACACAAATGATGGACTCGGGGCTTAAAATGGATCACATGGGTAATCGGGGGACCCCGTCGGATGTTTAGAGGAGTTTACGCGCAGATTGGACGTCAAATTTAGGCTCAGCGCGAAATTCGGATTAAAAATATTTTTTCGGGAGCCTCCGGCAATTTATAGGATTGGAATTTGGCAAAATGGACGCCGGATTTGGAATCAGCGCGCGAAAACGGTCAAGATGGACTATTTATTTGCATTTTTCGGAGCTTGCTACAGTAAATTACTGTTCACCGACCGAAATAGTGATTCCGGCGATCGCCGGCGGCGGCGGGCAGCGGCGGAAGGCGGCGGCGCGGGCTCGGGCAGGCGGCACGCGGCCGCGGGCAGGCGCAGAGCAGCGCGGGCAGGTGCGCGGTCCATGCGGTGGGCGTGCACCAGGGCGGTGCCACGTGGCGGGTTGTGAGTGGATGGTTCTGGCGGCGCGGTCCACGGAATTTTTCGGGTGCACGGTGGACCGACAGTAGGACACGTGGCGGTTTGTGATTTGCGGGTTCTATACACCCGGTCCACGGAGCAGGGTTTGTTACCTCGGGCCGCGTGCGCGAGCGGGCGCCATGCCGCGCTGACGCGCACGCACTGTGCGTGTGTTGACTCTTGGTAGGACACTTGGCAGCGTCTGGGTGTCTTTCTACAGGTGTTTCCTATTTCGGGGACATGGATGGTATTTTCTAAATTGTTTTTAAAGTGTTTGCTCAAGGTTGCATCCGAGGCTGTTTGCAAGGGGGATTTCGACCCCTTCGAGCTCTCAGCTCGAAGGGTGATGAGAAGGAGAAATCTTCTCCAAGAAGAGTAGTATACACCTGTCAAGTTTCGGATTTTTTGGCGACACGGATTTCGAGATTCCCATTTTACCGGCGAGGCGCGACGTTTCTTCTTCGGTGTTCTTCTCCGTCGCTTTTCTGTGCACGAGCTCCCCCGGCCTACCCCGAGCTCCTTCTTCTGTGATTTTTCCGCCGTTGGCTTTATGACAGGTAGGGCTTCATCTTTCATTTTGATCGTGCATTCCGATTTTGACTCCCTGGCTCGGATCCCGAGGTAACAATGGTTACCCTTTTTCTGTGAGAGATTTTGGGATAGCAGCGGATTGTGGAGGCCATATCTTCGCGCACGAGCGTCAGACGGGAATGTTCTTATACAACTTTTTCATCTACAGATCGCGAGGAACATGCTCGTATTTTTCTTGGATTTTTCAGAGATTTATTTCTAGGTGAAAATCCCTGTTTTCCCTGTTTTCAGTGCTACAGTATTTTTGATACAGATTGAGTTGAGTGTACTACCTTGTCGAATTAATATCTTGACTTACCTTACTTAGATTTGGGCGTGCAAGCAGCCGTTTCGAAGGTATCGACTCGAGGATCGCTGTGATATTTTTCTGAGAATTTTCTGGGCATTCTCAGCAGATGAATTTGGACATCTTTGGGACTGATTTTTGTGTGAGTTTGTATGTGCAGATTTGGAACTTGTGTGTAATTTTTGGACACCCCTGTGTATAATTTTGCAGTTATCGCGGCAGGTGATCTTTTATTGGGCGAGGACACTTTTGAGACTTGGATTGCGCTTTTCCAGGTGGGTGTTGTTGTGAACCCCTACTTTTGATTACCCACTAGGCATTGGAGTAGCTTCTATGATTAGAAGGCTGATTAATAAATTGTGGGCTTGGGCATGAGGTATAGACAGGCACAGGTTATCTCCTATTTACTGTCCTTATGCATTTATCAGCATGCTTTAGCAAGGTAAGATCATATCGATATCTGCTTTATTTTATATATACCATCTTGGGACATTTGCATGCTTGTATGGTCACCTAGATAGGCCACCTTTTTCTGCTACACTATCATGCTGGAATTGACATAGGAGAAACCATTTTTGTTATTCTTTTCTCTTTTCATTTGAGGCTCAGGGTATTTGCGGCTCGTGCGCGAGCAGGTGGATGGGATAGTGTAGTCAGGTTCTTGGGTTTTGGGACAGGCAGGGTATTGCGGCAACCGCGGACATTGGGCTGTTGACCGGAGATTTCTTATGCATCAGATTGGGTATCGGGTCTCTTGTGGATGGAGTTCCCACAGTTTGTCTATCTTGCACCGGGTTGAGATCGGGTCTTTCTTTAGTGGATGGGTTTTCCCACTTTGATCAGAGTCATGATCCAGTCCTGCTGATTTATGATACTTGTGTTACTGAGATACTTTTCCTCGTGTGGGTCGCTCCCCACGAGTGCCACTCCGGAGTGTGCGACCGGACGGATCGAGGCCGGTCTGTTATTACTTTAGTGTTTGATCGGACGGACAGAGGCCGATCTGTTACTTACTTTGGGGACATGACCATATCAGGCAGTAGTCGGTCAGTATTCCCATAGATGAGATTAGCAGGCAGTGCCAGTGCCCACTGGCGGTCAGATTGGGTTATTCAGGCAGGCATTTATTTTCTGATGCATACATTTAGCTATTCTATTAGCTCGGCATTTTAGAGGCATTCTAGTGGTAGCTTTTCATCAGGAGTCTTATTCTTTTTAGCATACCACCTTTGTTCCCTTTTGCCTCTGGTAGACCTAGTGGGCGTGTCAGAGTTTGAGGTTTTACCCACTAGGGGAGGCTACTGGTTTACTAGTAGTTCTCACCCCCATTCTTCTTTTCTCTTTTTCTTTTTCCTTGTTTTGCAGTGTCTTCTGCGGGTGCTACTGGGCTTTCAGTGGCGGGTCGAGGAGAGAGGACGACTGAGTAGATAGATCTCGAGGCAGGATGAGCGCGTTAGCTGGACTGTTGGTGTACCCATGTTTTCCTCAGACGGTTGTACTTTCACTTTTGAGACTGGCTTTTGCCAGCAGGTTGTATTTATTATTTGTGAGCTGGGAGAGACTGATGTATCATTTATACAGTTGTATTGTATTTTATTTCCAGCTTCAGTCTGAGATGTATTAGTTTTAGTTCAGCTCTGTTTTTATTGCTCTTTTATTATATCTTTTATATCTGAGCAGGTTATTGGCGCTTCGTGTACACGGGAAATACCGTGTGCACGGCGGATCTGTAGACGGGCCCGGGTTCTAGTTTACACCCGGGGCGTGACAGATACACCAGAGCATTCCACTTCCCCCTCATGAGTCACCATATCCCCTGTTTAATTAAAACGAAGCATATGACGGGAGGTCTAGAGACCCCCAGCGAAAGTACACTTTGCTCGCACCTCGATGCTATCAACCCCTCCACGGTACTTGTGCAGCACCTTAAGTAATCCGCGAGGGGTCCCCACTATGTCACCTTGTGGGGTACACGGGTCAACGTACCATCTTTCCGGAAAAATATACCCTGTGCGGTGGCCAGACCGCCGGTGTGCGTGTAAGCAATCATGAGCATAAATACCGAAACCGGCGTGTAATAAAGCACCGCGACACTCGTCGCCACAGTTAGAAATAAAAGAGCGGGATTCTCATGCAATGGGGTTAAACAGATTACAAAAGGTACATCTACTTTATTTTCACAAGTTACAACGGGAACAACCATACACCGAATACAATAAAGTACCCACCTCGAAATGTGCTGACCGGAACACCAGGGAACGAAACACGCTCACAATCGGCACCCGGACCTAAGAAAGTCCCCCAAAAAACAACAGGTCAGACTGAATTGCATTCTGTAAAGAAACAGAGTGCAAAACCCAAGAGTACGACGAAAACCCGGCACGGCGGCGGTAGCGACGCGCGACGGACGACGCGGCCGCGGTCCCTTCCCCCGCGGCGCCGCATGCCGTGCGGCCGCGCGGGCAGACTCTCCGCGCGCCGCTCGGGGGCGGCGTCCCGCGCAACACCTGCCTACGTGGGTGCTGCCGCCTGCCGGCGGTGCCCCGCGCAGCACCTGCCTACGCGGGTGCTGCCGCCTACGGGCGGTGCCCCGTGCGGCACTAGGCCGCGCGGCGCGCGCCGCCTGCGGGTGGCGCCCTGCGCGGCACCTGCCCGCGCGGGTGCCGTCGCTTGCGGGTGGCGCCCCGCGCGGTCCCTGCCTGCGCGGGTGCTGCCGCCTGCGGGCGGTGTCCCGCGCGGCACTAGGCCGTGCGGCGCGCGCCGCCTGCGGGTGGCGCCCCGCGCGGCACCTGCCCGCGCGGGTGCCGTTGCTTGCGGGTGGCGCCCCGCCCGGCACCTGCCCGCGCGGGTGCTGCCGCCTGCCGGCGGTGCCCCGCGCGGCACTAGGCCGCGCGGTTCGCGCCGCCTGCGGGTGGCGCCCCGCGCGGCACCTGCCCGCGCGGGTGCCGTTGCTTGCGGGTGGCGCCCCGCCCGGCACCTGCCCGCGCGGGTGCTGCCGCCTGCCGGCGGTGCACCGCGCGGCACTAGGCCGCGCGGCGCTGTGGCGGCGGCGGCAAAACGGAAACGACGAAAACCCCAACGTAAACCGAAAAAGAACTTCGCTTACCGCGATCTCGTCGGAGAAGATGATCCGCCCACACTTCTGGCTTCGGCACGTTGATCGGAGGCGATCGGACTCCTCCGCTTTCTTCTTCTCTCGTTCTTTTTCCTCCGGTTAGGGTTTTCTTTTTTTTCGGGAGAAACAGTGTCACGCCCCGGGGTCGAAACTGCGACCCGGGCTTGCCAACAGATCCGCCACCTATACCAAACTCCGCATAGGCGAAGCGTCCTACCTGCAAGAAAAGTACTACAGCTAACAGATATCAGAGCTAAAAATAAAATAATTTGCTGTAAAAGTAAAATCAACCACTGTACAACTGGAAATAAAGATACAATGTCCATCTCCCAAATACGATCATACACAAAGTCCTCTAATACAAAACTCAGAACTCAACAGGGAGATATCTCCAATAAATACATCAGTGTACAGGCTCTCAATACATTTCATATCCTCACTACATCAGTCTCTCAAAAGAAGAAAAAAAAAACTAATCTACTGAAGCTCTCCTCTGAAGGGGTACCGCTACACTCCAACGACGGGTAGGGAACTAGCTCGCGACTCCCTCGCCTCGGTCAGAAGAATCAGCAACTGGAGCAACAGGAACAGGAGTAGAAGTCCCGGGGAAAAGACACCACGATGGGTGTGAGAACTACATCCCACAGTAGTTCTCAGTGGGTGCCGCCAACAAGCCCGACGGTCTGCCCACTAAGTCTACTAGAGGCATAAAGTAACAAAGTGGTACTGAAAGAAAATAGCTGGAAAAGAAAGACTCTACAGCTACTATGCCTCTATCTAGATGCTCAAAAGTGGAACAGATGGAAACATGATGCATCTACTATCCCTCAACTCAGATCACCCAATCTACACTGACTGCCTCCTCGGGTCCAGTCAAACCTGCGCCTACCTACTGCCGTTACATCCACGTAGGACCGGACTGACGTAGGGCGTCCGTGACTGCCAAAACTAGCCCAGCCAGAGGGATTGCGTCGACAAGTCGCGATACAAAAGTAACAAATCTCACCCCGGGCGTGGCTCTCGAGGGGAGCGACCCCACCGAGGAAAAGGTATCCGCGCACTCTGTCGCTCAGGTGGCACTGCAGGCTATAGTCCAAAATCCACGCTCACGCTCTGAATGGAAAGACTCAGAATCCTCAATCATCTCGCACAACGGTCGGAGCACTCTCGACGACTCAGCTGATCAGCTCTCACGAACACGAGACACTAGCCTCTCCAATAACTCACATCACAAAACACACTGGCTGGAGATACTCCATAGCCAGGATCAACCCACCACTCAGGGCTAACAAAACTGGTCGGACAACACTCAACGACCCGGGACCACCGTCAACCCCGACGGTTCCCAACAACAGAACATCAACCCAACCTGCAGACTCACTGACAGGATAAACTCCACAACAGGCACAATAAAGGGTCCGGGAACCCCGAAAGACTAGAACCTATAACCCTAATCAAACAAGAACAGGCTTTAGGCATAGCCTCTCGTTGTTCTCGTCCCAAAGAAAAAGGCAGCCCTTGGAACCCAGACCACTCGAATCATCTCGAGTGGTTAAATTTATAGGGAAAAGGTGACATTTCGTACTGGAAACCATTTGATCTGAAAGAAATCCATATTTAATGATTTTTAGTTCTTTTTAGGAAAACAATTGAAAACAGGTTTTATATCCAAGCCTCGTAGAGCTAATGCCTTTGTCCAATCAAACAAGAATAGACTCGGGCGACCCTACGATGCTTGGAAGAAAACATTGGTTGACTAAAAATCATATGTGTGTCCAAAAACAGTTCTGGGTTCAAGATCCTGCTATCACTGATAAACCGCTGCCACTAACACAGCGGCGACCGATAAAATAAGAAAATGGAACATCTCGGGACCGCCGTCTACCCAACGGCTCCCGCCACAGATGATCGATCAACCACATCTACCAGACTCCACTCTGCTCCTAAGCACGAGTGTAAAATGCATCCCACACTAAAGGAATCCCGACCACTCGGCCCACTACCCGGGCGAGTAACACTATGTCCAGGAAGGAAAAGAAGTGTGGATGCCTAAAGCGGAATAAACTTAGCCCAAGTTGGAGTTTTCTACTGGTCTGGCTACACATGCAGCGTATGACGGGGGTGCTAGGTTATGTTCCAAGATAACAACAATTTACATATGGTAGAGAGCAAGGAGATGACAAAATCATCAGGTAAAATAAGGAATAGCGATTCCTACATTCTAGCATGCTGTACAAGAATTCACTATCATGCATAGCCCTACAATAGCAGGCTTAAAGTACAGTCCATCAATCTTGGAGACAGGGCTACCCACCTGAAAACGCTAACTGACCAAGGTTCCACAGCTAAAAATACCAGGAAATTGATATGTCCAAATCCAACGGGTCCAGCAATACTCGCAAACCCTCTTGGGTACAACACAAAACTAACAGTTACACTTAATTCCACAATTTACCCAAATAAGTTACAATCTGAATTCAGCCACAAAGATGTCACTTTTTCACCTGCAAAAAATGCTCCAAAAATTCCGATAAAAATACTACGGCGATCGTCACGTCGAGACCTTCGAAATGGGTACCTGCACGTCCAATTCCGAGCCCCGTAGGCCGAGTTACAAATTCCACAACGCAGGGTGCACAAACGTCACAACATACACAACTGTAATACTCTGCACAGTAAAAGGGAGAAGAATATACCTTCGGAAAAATCTCAGAAAAATCCCCAAAAAATATGACGAGAATTCTTGCGACGCGTAGATACAAAAAGTGTATAGGCACGTCTCCATCCGATGCCTGAGCGCGGAGATAAAAATCCGGCAAGGTGTTGTTGTCTAGGAATTCCATCAGCGGCAAAGGGGGCTAAAAACGTACCCGGAACCCCAAACAAAGCTCAAATCTGAGAAAAGTGGACAATACAAGAATCGTAGATCTACCTCTCATGAATCCAATGCCATGTAAATCGTCCAAAAACACAGTCAGGGTAGCGCTGTGGACCTCCCAGACCGAAGTGCGACGATCACGAGCCTTCGATGAAAGTATGTCGCTCTGCGCTACGATGCCGAAGTCGCCGATGCCGCGGCTCCCAAAAAAATCCGGGCCTTCTCCACGAGATGCACAGCGAGGAGATCAAAAACTTTGGTGAAGGGTGCACTGGCCGAAGAGCTCGGGAAAAAGCTCTACTCGGTGAGCAAAAGGGCCTATTTATAGGCTCAACCCGAAAATCCGAAATTGGGCTTTTGGGCCGATTTTCCGGGCGCCCGCACGAACCAGGCGGCTACAGTGTTGGGCCTGGCCCAACACTGTTCACGCCCGGAATGCCCAGGGCCCGCCATGTCTCACCCGAACAGTGGACAGCCATGCAGGGCCATCCGCTGCTCGACACGTGGCGCGCGGAGGCATCGACACGTGGACCGCACTCGTCAACGGTCGCTGCCACGCCCACGTGCGCGCGCTGCCAGCGCCGCCTGCGCCCCCTGCCAGGCACGTGCCCCGAGGCAGCCACCCCTGCTCTGTGGACCGCGCGCACAACACCAACAAGTCACAAGCTGCCACGTGTCCTGCCTCCGGTGCACGCCGGTCCGTGGACCACGCGCCTGCGCGAGCGCCCGCGCGCCTGCCCGCACCCGCGCGCTTGCCCGCGGTCGCTCCGCCGCCTGCCCGAGCCTGCGCCGCCGCGCTCCGTCGCTACCCGCCGCCGCCGACGCTGCCCCTGGCCGCCGGAATAGTAATAGCTGCCTTGAAATCCGTGCCGGGTCAACCGGGCTCCGAAAAATACAAGTAAGTAGTCCATTTTCAACATTTTCGCGCGCTGAATCCGAATCCGCTGTCCGTTCTGCCAAATTCCAACTCTAAAAATTGCCGAAGGCATCCGGAAAGGTGTTCTTTTGTCCAAACTTCGCGCTGAGCCCAATTTTAATATCCATTGCGCGCGAAACCACTTCTAAACATTCGATGGGGTCATCTGACTACTCTCGATCCATTAAACACACTAAGTCCATCACTTGTGTCCAATTGGTGCACAAACGCCACCGACACACCACGCAGGCCTCCAGAAGCTGTAGATGTAACCGTAATCCATAAGTGGGAATTTCGGGTCCTCACATCCTCCCCCACTAAAAGAAAGTTTCGTCCTCGAAACTAACACAATTTCACCATGAGTCACAAACACCAAAGGTAAGTACTCAACATCACCATCTCCAGCTCCTAAGTTACCACTCACTCCCCGTGATTACTCCACAATAACAACAACAATAACAACCAGTACGGCATAGCCCGATTGCGCAATTCCCTCACCTCACGAGCCAGAATTCGCAACGGGCGTCCCTCGTACTCCAAGCACTCACTGATCTCAAATGGAGCGAGTAAATCACGGGCGAGGGATCCAAAAGCGCATCACTCCGCGCTGAAACGTGGGAAAAACCTCAGGGACTCCATCGAAAAGCTGGGGGGGGAAACAAAATAACCACCAGTGCCACACGCACCAAACCACATCCTGTGTCAACTCTACCAAGGCAACCCGAAGTACACCCACACGATTATCCAATAAGGAAAAGAGCCCTAACAAGGAGGGGTCCTCACTCGGTCACTCCCAAATCTTGACCATCCGAGTGAACTACTCAGCCGCGGTCTATCATCCAAAGGAACCCTCAGGGACACAACCCCAAGCGATGTTTGCCCCAATAGTCCGTACAGCGCCAGCTGTGGAATCATCTAACTCAACCCCAGACAGCTTTCCTGCTCCAGGTATCCGCCAATGCCGTGGCCCTGTCTGGGTGATCCAGAATGCTCAACAATAACCCAACGATAACTCCATGGTCACAAGTCCGAACCATCGACGACAATCCGAGTAAATTCCATTCAAGATGCTGAAAGCCGTAGTCTCCACTGGCGCCGCATGGCAGAAACTGCAAACTGAAGCTGAAATCTTAACCTATCATAAAGTATAGAACAGAAATGCTGAGTAATCAGAACCGGTAGCCAAGCAGGCATGGCCTACGCCCAGGTATATCAATCAAAGCTGGAAATAATACGGGTACTGAAAGGCTCAACTGTGGGATCCAAGCTGCCTACAAAACAGCGGTTCGTCCTGCCACAATACTCATAGGGTTGGACTGATAAAGCGCGGACCGAAGATAAACCCACGGTACTCCATAGCCACTAAGGGAGGCATCACTATAACTCGCAAATCCATCTCCCACCGCTGACAAAGCTGAAATCAGTGCTGGTGTCAGTCTCATCATCCGTCCGCCAAGCTCTCCCGGCACTGCCCAATCTAAGAAGCTCCTCACCTCGACAATAATTGTCGATCTCGGCCAATTCCCGATTAGTATCCTTACCTCTCGTGAATCCAACGTCGCGTAAATCATCCAAAAACACAGTCGGGGTAGCTCTGTGGACCTCCCAGACCGAAGTGCGACGATCACGAGCCTTCGATGAAAGTATGTCGCTCTGCGCTACGATGCCGAAGTCGCCGATGCCGCGGCTCCCAAAAAAATCCGGGCCTTCTCCATGAGATGCACAACGAGGAGATCAAAAACTTTGGTGAAGGGTGCACTGGCCGAAGAGCTCGGGAAAAAACTCTACTAGGTGAGCAAAAGGGCCTATTTATAGGCTCAACCCGAAAATCCAAAGTTGGGCTTTTGGGCCGATTTTCCGGGCGCCCGCACGAACCGGGCGGCTACAGTGTTGGGCCCGGCCCAACACTGTTCACGCTCGGAATGCCCAGGGCCCGCCACATCTCACCCGAACAGCGGACAGCCGTGCAGGGCCATCCGCTGCTCGACACGTGGCGCGCGGAGGCGTCGACACGTGGACCGCACTCGTCAACGGTCGCTGCCACGCCCACGTGCGCGCGCTGCCAGCGCCGCCTGCCCCCCCTGCCAGGCACGCGCCCCGAGGTAGCCACCCTCGCTCCGTGGACCGCGCGCACAACACCAACAAGTCACAAGCTGCCACGTGTCCTGCCTCCGGTGCACGCAGACCCGTGGACCGCGCGCCTGCCCGAGCGCCCGCGCGCCTGCCCGCGCCCGCGCCGCCGCGCTCCGCCGCGCTCCGCCGCCGCCGACGCTGCCCCCGGCCGCCGAAACAGTAATAGCTGCCTCGAAATCCGTGCCGGGTCATCCGGGCTCTGAAAAATACAAGTAAGTAGTCCATTTTCAACATTTTCGCGCGCTGAATCCGAATCCGCTGTCCGTTCTGCCAAATTCCAACTCTAAAAATTGCTGAAGGCATTCGGAAAGGTGTTCTTTTGTTCAAACTTCGCTCTGAGCCCAATTTTAATATCCATTACGCGCGAAACCACTTCTAAACATTCGACGGGGTCATCTGACTACTCTCTATCCATTAAACACACTGAGTCCATCACTAGTGTCCAATTGGTGCACAAACGCCACCGACACACCACGCAGGCCTCCAGAAGCTGTAGATGTAAC
Source organism: Tillandsia leiboldiana (assembly GCA_029204045.2). Taxonomy (NCBI): domain Eukaryota; kingdom Viridiplantae; phylum Streptophyta; class Magnoliopsida; order Poales; family Bromeliaceae; genus Tillandsia; species Tillandsia leiboldiana. The sequence continues at coordinate 8,443,389 of CM055066.1, forward strand.
CGTAATCTATAAGTGGGAATTTCGGGTCCTCACAAACAGATTTCTCTCTCTTGGTACTACAATAAATCCCACCTCCGGGTATTTATTAAATAAAAATAATTTTCTATTCCCATGAGATAATTCCACATCTCCTCGAAAAGCGTGTCAGATCTTTTGCACGGATTTCAATGCACACTGCGGTTACCGCGACCTTCAAAACCCCATCCCGGGGGATCCGTAAGTCAGATTTCAGATCCGATTGCACCGTCGTTCATTATTTTTCGAGCTCTATCACAAAAAAATACCCACACCGCACGATAGTCAACTTAATAAAACTCGATAATTCAATTTTCCCTAACATGTAATGTAGAAATCTAGAATTTAAAAGTCTCTGTTTGCCTTTAAATATTTAAAATTTGTCAATTTTGGCAAAAATGGAGAGATAGTGGGTCAATAGTGGGCCCAGAGATATCGACTTTTGATCGGGGTCTGATCTGGAAAATCCGAGATCACCATTGCGATCGTTTCGTCGAAACATAGAAGTTTCATATTCATATATTTTCGATCCGACGGTCGGATCTTCCAGAAATCAGAAATCAAAAAGTGGGCCCCGCGACTTAAGTGAATAGTAACCTTTGAATTTTTAACTCCTTGTGATCATGAATGGTCGAACCACTATCTAGAATTTTAACAAAGGAGTATGAGTAATGGATCCTAGCTAATTTCGACGTTCTGAGCGCAATGGCACTGTCGGATTTCGCGTTTGGCGACCCGGGTGCATCGAAGTGCGTGCCACGCGTTATATTGAGTCGAACCTTATGGAACGACTTTTAATCCGGGCGTCGAACGAACCAAACAAATACGCTACCTGACAGGTCTCGACGAGCCGGACGTCGTGGCGAAGTCTGTTTTGCAAAACGGCGACCGGATTGTCTCGAAATGCGTAGAAAGTGATCAAAATGCAACAATTTCTAAACAAAAGGTAATATTTTATGTGCCTAAGTGCTAGGGCTTGTAACCATAAGGGGTTTTGGGCATTTTGCACCTAATAAGAGGATCTCGGAGCTTTGTGTTTAGGTGTGAATGGAGCTTGGGGGTTTTTTGGGTTTAAGAATCTTTTATTAAACTCTATATTGCCTCTTAGACTTCTTGTAACTGCTCCACTCGTGTCCTTTGGTTCCCTGCTATCCTTAAAACCGAGCCCGGAGTGAAGGGGAGCCAAAGAACACCTTCATTGCTTTTCCCAAACCGAGAGAGATAGAGAAGGAGAGAAAGAAGGGAAGTTGAACCAAACTCCTCCAAGCTTTGATCTAGAGTGCTCTGGGGGACTTCCTTGGTGTCGGTGGACCTCCCTAGGTGCTGTCCGAGGAGGCGCGAAGAAGAAGAAGAAGAAGATAACCGGCTTCCTCCTTCTTCCCCGAGCTCGGCCAAGGTGAGGGTTTCGAACCAGTGTATGTTAGCCCTCTAGACCACGTGCAGTCGGTTTCCTTGGCCCTAAGCATCATCCCAGCAAATCCCCGAGCCCCCATGCACCACGGTTGGCCGGCGGCCACAATGGGTCGCCGGAAACCTAGTTTTCCTCCGCCTCGAGGGAACTCAGCACCCCTTGCACCAAAACGGCCCAAAATTTAGGTGCTTGGACTGTAGGAGGAGAGGACCAACTCCACCAAATTTGGTGGGGTATGGTTGAACCAATTAATGGCAGTTTTATGCCCTAGTTCGGGCTTTTTGTTGCACTCGGCCGAGCTTGTTGCTCCGGCGCCGGCGGGCCTCTCCGACGCCGGCCACCTGCCCAGAATCCTTGCTGGGACCAAGAGGATCCCAACCATGCTGTTGCATGGCTCCCATGCAAGCCGAGGAAGGCGCGGCCGAGTTGGGTTCGAATTTGCACCAAGTTGCGGCCGCCGGCGCTCAGGCCATCTCCGGCCGGGGAGAGTTGGTCGGGAAGCTTGCTGGGACCACAAGGAGTCTATCCATGCAAGTTAGAGATCTTCATAATGCTTCTATCAAAATCCGCCATTAACGGGGTGAAGCTCAAAACCGAGCTTTGCTCCCCGCCGCCGCCGCCGCACCCCGGGGCCAGCCACATGCATGGGAAGTCTCAGTGAGGTAAATAGCACCTGCTTGTGCTTTTATTTTGATCCCAGAACCTCCTGTTGAATGATCACGATTTTCAAGAAAAGGAGCTCCATCTTCTTCGCGGGCTCGGCCAACTTTTGGTGCAGACCTGCACCTAGGTTAATGTAAAATGCTCCAAATACTCTTTAGAGTGGTTTGGTCCATCTTGGTTAGGCCCAGGTGCAGAAACCACAGAGAACCCAATTCGGATTGTGCTTGTGATTGTGTGTGTGAGTCATGCCCACCAAGTGTTTGTATAAACGCATGAATGAAGAAATAATGGGAATTTGATAAAACTGTAAATATGAAACTTGCTTCTAATGATCCCCTGAGCTTGATGCTCACCTCAGATCAAAAGGATTCTGTGCGGAATAAAAGTTGGAGCAAGATGAACTTGTATGTTTGCAAGATAATGGATCTTCTTGATCCAACAGATCTGGGCTGCAATTAGGGTGAGCCATGTGATCCTTGCAATATTTAAAGACCTTTTCATATACAAAGTTTGCTGGTTTGAAGTTTAAATTAAAAGATATAGTAGAATCAACATAAAACAATAATGTTGGAACAAAACCTTATTCTAGGCTGTTAGCGAAGCCGCGACAGTGCATTCCTGGCTATTTCGGGGTCACTGAACGCGATGCTCGCGTTAGAAACAGTGTTTGAAGTCTCGGAGAAACAAAAATTCATTTTGGGCTATGTTAGAGAGGGTTTTTATGACCCGAAGTTTTCCTCGGGCACCGTGCTGCTGCAAATTGGTGAGCACAGTGTTCAGCAAGACATAAGTAACCTGCTGGAAGTGACGGAATGTTAAAATAATTTTCCAGTTGAAAGAACGAGCGAAAACAGTGCTCAAAAGGCACTAAAAGTGAAAATTTAATAGCCCTAGGGGTCTAGATGCAAAAGTCACATCATATACTGGTTAGTAAGTTGATTCCTGAACCTTAATTTACATTCAGGGTTATTCGGTAGCATTTGGAGTGCTGAGCGTACAGTTGGTTCAGTTTAGCCGCCTACGTTATATCAGGTGGGTTATCTTCGGTCCGGGTTTTATCAGTTCGGCCCTCTGGGGCGCGATACTGGATTGGACCCCTGTTTTTGATAGCTTAAACATTACTTTGAGCCTGCCTTTCTTTGATTATATTATATCTGCTATCTGCCTGATCTATGCCTGTTATCTGTTCTATTTTGCCTTACATGATTGTCCATAGCACCTCTAGCATTTATACTTTTACTCGGACATTTTCATGGTCGATTAGTGAGCCTGTTTGTTCTGCTGATCAAATGATACATCTCTGAGCACATAGATTTATTTAACTGAGGTTTTACCCCGCTTCGTAGGGTCGCCGGAGTCTGTTCTTGTTTGATAGGACAAAGGCACTGCTCTGCGAGGTTTGGACCTAAACCCAAGCTTCGTAGTGTCGCCTGAGTCTGTTCTTGTTTGATAGGACAAGGGCAATGCTCTTCGAGGTTTGGACTTTTCAAAACAGTTTTCTTAAAATATGTGTTTAAGTTTTGTATCATTTGGTTGGTTTGTGTGGTTGAGTTGAGATTATCTGTGAGCTTCTGTTGAGAGATATTTGCCTTGATCTTGCATATGAGTTGAGATTTATTGCTGAGTGTTCCTGCATAAGTGTTGAGTTTCAGTTGATCTTGTCATTGCATCCCAGTGGGGATTTCCCGGCTTATTGCCGATTACCCGGTCAGTGGACCGTGAGCTTGAGCATTTGCATATGATTCGCCCGCACCGTTGTACTTCACGAATATCAGCGGATTTGCTACCCGTAGCGATGTTCTTTACCGGTAAAGTGGTTAGCTGAGGCAACCCGTGACCCTAATTTGGGGAATGTCAACCAGGTGGTGCCAAGAGGGCAGCCTTGCCTGAGGTCTTGTGAAGGCCAATATGGTAGCTTGTGATTGGGTCTTTGCGTTTTCATTTATTTGATGCATGAGTTGTTAAGTTGCTCTATATGATTCTATGTGATGCCTCTGATTATAGTTCCATTGTTATCTTGCTGATTGTCCTAACTCCTTGATGTGTTGATTATCCTGATACATGTTTTTAAATTCTGCTAAAATTATCTCCTATGCTTGTACCCAGATTATGAGTTTTGCTTTCTTTACAGCACCAGTTATATATCTGCTTTACCCTAACCCCTGATCTATTACTATCCTCTAGCATTGTATACCAGTAGGTACGATCTGCTATTTCTCGGCTCGTCGTGCCCACTGGGATACACTCCGGTGTGTCTCACACCCTCGGGTGACTGTTTTTCAGGTCGAGCGGGTGTTGAGATGTCGGGACGAGTTGGTGAGATCACGAGATAGAGCTTGACCCTGGACAGCCGATAAGATCAAGTATTTCATTATTTGTTGTATCAAATGTAATGCAATGTAATTGAGGAGTTATTGATATTGTAATTTAATCTTGCTTAGTAGATGTACGTAGTTAGTACTCTGGTTGTATGCCAAGTGAGCCGTGCATATATAGAAAAGGGCTCAATCCCCAGTGGGATTGGGACTCTTCTATATATGTGGCGGTCTGTTGCGCCCTGGCTGGTTTTAAACTCTGATTTCAAAAAAAAAAAAATTAGACGCTGGTTTTCAAACTCGGGGCGTGACATGTAAATTATTGGCAAGAGGGTAAAACGATACACAAAAAGTCATGATATTACACCACACACCCCTTAAAAGAAGTTTCGTCCCCGAAGCTTATCCTCAATCCTCGCTAAACAAATCGGAAAAATACTATCTCATCTTCGTCTCCAGTTCCCAAGTCGCCTCGCGCTCCTCATGGTTACTCCATTGCACCTTCACGTAGGGGATCATCCGGTTGCGTAGCTTCTTATCTTCACGCGCCAAGATTCGTACCGGTGTTTCCTCGAAGCTCAAGTCCTCACGCAATTCGATAGCAGAAACATTGAGGACATGCGACGGATCGGGGAGGTATTTTCGGAGCATCGAGGCATGAAACACGTTGTGTACCCGTTCGAGGTTTGGCGGTAAGGCCAACCGGTATGCCACCAGCCCCACGCGCTCCAAGATTTCGAACGGTCCCACATACCGCACCCTCAGTTTCCCTCTCAAGCCGAAACGTCTGGTTCCTTTAGATGGTGATACACGGAGTAACGCGTGCTCCCCTACCATAAACTCCAAATCGCGTCGCCTCTGATCCGCATAGCTCTTCTGCCGACTCTGAGCGGTCAACAGCCGCTGCTTGATAAGGCGCACCTTCGCTTTAGTTTCCTCCACTAGATCTGGTCCCAAAAACTTTCGCTCCCCCAAGTCGTCCCAGCTTATAGGAGATCGACATCGGCGTCCGTACAGGGCTTCATACGGTGCCATTTGAATGCTTGCTTGGTAGCTGTTATTGTAGGCAAATTCCACAAGGGACAGGTAACGCGACCATCCCTCACCCTAGTCGAGTACGCAAGCTCGGAGCATATCTTCGAGAATCTGGATTATCCGTTCCGATTGTCCGTCAGTCTGCGGGTGGAAAGCCGTACTGAATTGCAGTTTGGTCCCCATCGCCCGCTGTAGGCTCCGCCAAAAGTTTGACACAAAACGTGTCTCTATCAGAAGTAAATCGACACCGGTACTCCGTGCAACCTTACCACCTCGTCGATGTAGGTTTGCGCCAATCGGTCTCGAGTCCATGTCGTGTGGATGGGCAGAAAATGAGCCGATTTCGTCAAACAATCCACTATGAGCCATATCGCGTCGTGCCCTTGTTGTGATCGGGGAAATTCGGTCACGAAGTCCATGGTAATCCGTTCCCATTTCCACTCCGGTACGGGCAATGGCTATAGATTTCCCGCCGGACGCTGGTGTTCAGTTTTCACTTGTTGGAATACCAAACAATGTGCCACAAATCGCGTCACGTCCCCCTTAATTTAGGCCACCAAAAGGTCTGCCTAAGATCTTTATACATCTTCGTACCACCGGGATGCGCAGTGTAGGGGGCACTATGTGCTTCTGTCAGAATTTCTTTCTTTATTTCCGATAGGTCGGGCACACAAATTCATCCCCGAAACCTTATTGCGTTACCCGCACAAGTTGCAATTGTGTGTCCGTTGACTGGCCTTCCAAGATCCTCTCGACCAAAGTAGGCTTAACTACTAAGGACAGGAGTTGCGTAACCGTACCCGCCGGCACTACCTCTAGTCTTAATCGTGAGAACTCCGCAATTAGACGATCTTGTTGGGTAATGGCGTTCATCGTCGACTCTCCTATCTGCCCCTTCCGGCTTAAGGCGTCGGCCACCACATTTGCCTTTCCGGGGTGGTAATGGATAGACAAATCGTAGTCTTTCAGTAGCTCCATCCACCGCCTTTGCCGTAAATTCAACTCCTTTTGTGTGAACAAGTACTTAAGGCTCTGGTGATCGGAAAACACATTGCAGTGCGCTCCGTACTCTTTCCTCCATGTGGTGGTAGTTTTCACACTCCACTAAGGGATGTAACTCTTTCCACATCTTTTGAGCATGAAATTTTAATAAACTCCTCCTCAATTGGTTATCAATTATGTAAGATATTCAGCATTCAACCAACAATTGATCTCGTGTTCATACTTATTTCAATCATCAAATAAGATAAAGACAATACCAAGAGATCATTGAGTGAGGAATTGACTTTAATCAATTAAAGATGAAATAATTGAATTAATGATCATTGCATCAAATGAGTTATAATGATATTCAAATCATAATTAACTTCTCAAAATATGAAATGATGCAATTAAAGTTAATTACGCTAATGCTCAGTTAATGTTCTATAGTACAAACAAAAAGAACAAAAACACAAAACAAAATCTAAGCTAAGCAATGGTTCAAAAATTAGTTATTTCAAAGAAAGCATACCAATTGCTTTTCGAAAATGAATAAAATATTTTTGATCCAAAGGTTTTGTCAAAATATCGGCTAATTGATCATCAGTTGAAACATAAGAGATTTGCAAAGTACTTGATTCAACTAACTCTTTTAAAAAATGATATCTCAGTTCAATGTGTTTTGTTCTAGAGTGCAACACAGGATTTTTAGAAATATTAATGGCACTAGTGTTGTCACACAAAATAGTTACCGAGGTCGCAGGAATGCGAAAGTCACTCAATACACTTTTCATCCAAATCAATTGAGTTGAGCAACTTCCCGCAGATATGTATTCCGCCTCTGTAGTAGAGAGAGCAATGCAGTTTTACTTTTTACTATGCCATGCAACCAGACAATGGCCAAGATAAAAACATGCACCACTCATGCTCTTTCGATCATCCACCGATCCAGCCCAATTGGCATCCGAATATCCTATAATGTCAAGAGATGTGCCCATAGGATACCAAATTCCAAAATTGATTGTACCTTTAACATACCGGATGATCCTTTTCACCGCTTTTAGGTGAATTTCCTTCGGTGCTGATTGGTATCTCACGCAAATCCCAACACTGAAAGAAATATCCGGGCTACTAGCAGTAAGGTAGAGTAGACTTCTAATCATACTTCTGTAAAGTTTCTCGTCTACACTCTCTCCGTGAGATTCACTTCCTAATCCTTTATTGCTAGTGTTAAGGATTTTGTTTTGGCGCATTTCGTGAAAGTATTGAGTCTTGAAGATTGAAGGTTAAGAAGTTTGGATTACATATCTCAATCTGAAGAAAGAATAATTCAAAAGGATCAGGTATGTTTAACTAATTATTTCTGGTGATCCGAATACTTCTTATAGTGTAGAAACCCTTGGATGAATTTTTAATTGTATAAAAATGAAAAACTAGACTTGGTACATGTTCAGGATCCGGATCAGACATTTCAATCCGGATCCCGAAGGGTGTTAGTTCATACGCAAATCCAATCCGGATCCAAGCCATTTCTGATCCGGATCCCGAACATTCGTTTTTGCTGAAATGTATGAACGATCCGGATCAGGCATTTCAATCCGGATCCCGAACCTCTGTTTTCTGGGAATTGTCTATTTCGTTACGACAATCCGGATCGCCGTAAATCCGATCCGGATCGTCGTCCTGTAAAATTCCAAAAAAGGTTAGTTTTTGATTCTTATCCTCTTCCAACGGTTTCTAACCTATAAATAGACCTTTTTGATTTATTTTCTAAAAAGAAGCCGTATAAGCCTTAAAAACCAATAAATCAAAAGACGGCCATTTAAATCCACATATAGAGAAGAAAGGAAATCAATAGATTTAATCCTATGTTTCTTCATCTATATTGATTGATTTGATTCTAGGGTTTCATACTCAGATTTTGAGTAGAATCAAATCAACGAATACTTAGATGGTATTTCCGATCTATTTGTAATCTAAGTATTCGGCGGATCATCACCACCCAAAAAACAACGATTTTCCCAAAATCGGCGCGTGGACTCGCGTGGCCTTGTGGATTCAAGGTGCAACCGCTTTTGTAGATTCGGAGCGAAGTACGTTCGTGGATTCGAGACGTGCTACTGGGTGAAGACCGTGGATTCGGTCGGACGTCATGGATTCGACGTTGGACGCCGTGGACTCGGCGTTGGACGCTAATCGTGGATTCGAGCAGCGTTGCGGAGCGAGCGGAGAAGATCTACTAGGAGCGTATGGAAAAAGGTCGAGTCGTCTGTGAGTACGGTATATCACCTTTGTACGTGTTATAATTCTAGTGGATTTCACCGTGTTATCGGTCCCGTGGTTTTTTACTCCGGTGTTGGAGTTTTCCACGTAAAAATCTTGCGTGTTATTTTTTCATTTCCGCATTGGGTTTTATTACGCAACGATTTTTGAGTGTTTATTGTTTACACCTATTCACCCCCCTCTAGGTGTTTTTTCCCCTATTTAGATCATTATTTACATAACCCGACAAGTGGTATCGGAGCGGGAATAGGGTTGTAAACAATGGCTGAAAGTGGAAACATCAACAGACCTCCGTTTTTCGATGGAACAAATTATGCCTACAGGAAAGTACGGATGAAAGCATTTCTTATTTCCATCGACGAACGGGTGTGGCAATCAATTGAGTTAGGATGGTTTAATCCAATTGAAATTATTGTTGATGTTCTCACCATCAAACCTAGGTCGAAATGGACCAAGGAAGAGATAGACTTATCTTCTTACAATGGCAAAGGAATTAACGCTTTATTTAATGCATTATCTCAAACAGAATTCTCTCGCGTCTTGGCATGTGAGACTGCGAAAGAAATCTAGGATGTTCTTCAAGTTACACATGAGGGAACTAACCTTGTGAAGATTCAAAAGCTGCAAATGCCTACGAGCAGATTTGACTCTATTTTCATGGCAGAAAATGAATCATTCACAGACTACTATACACGATTGCAAGACATCGTAAACACATGTGCTAACTTGGGAGAGAAAATTCCAGAATTTAAAATTGTAAGAAAGATCTTAAGAACTCTTCCTGAAAGATTTCGTTCCAAGGTTACGGCCATTGAAACTATTAAACACCCGGACGAAATCCGTGTAGAAGAATTAGTTGGTTTATTACAAACATATGAAATGACATTTCCTACTAACTATTCTTCTGGAAAAGCATCTACTTCTAAGTCTTCAGGTTTTGCATTGAAAACTACAAAAGAAGAAGACGCGGATTCATCCTCCTCAGGCGATGACGAGAACCTATCTATGGAGGACCTTGAGAAGCAGCTTGCTCTCTTGACAAGAAATTTTCGCCGAAACTTTCGAAGGGGTAATTCAAGTAAAACTTCATCCTCCGGAAAGTGGAAGAAAGGCAAAGGTTTTTCAAGCCAAAAGTCAAGAAAGCAAGAAAGTTTTTCAAAGGATAAGAAAAGCTCAGAAGGACAAGTCCAATGCTTCAAGTGCCGAGGATACGGCCATATCTCAACGGAGTGTCCAAATAAGAATCCGTCCAAGAAGAAGGCGATGCAAGCCGTCACTTGGGATGACACCTCAACGACAAATGAGTCATCTTCAAGTGATGAAGAGAACAACGCAATGGCATTCCACGCGTCCACATCTTCACCCTTCATATGCTTAATGGCAAGTACATCCAATTCATTGTCCAACTTCTCCCAGATTGAAAAAACTGCAACGGACGACGAATCGGGTAACTCTGAAGGTAAAGATTTTGCTCTTGCCTACCATAAGCTTTTGAGGGATTCAAAGAAACTGGCAAAGCAAAACAAGAGTTTGAGAGAGAGATTGCAGGATCTCGAAGAAGAAGCAAAAAGGGCAACTTCTCTCTCAAACGCTCTTGAAGCGGAAAGGGATAATCTGATTAAAGTAAATGTTTCCCTTCAAGAGTCCAATGAGCATTTCGAGTAGAATTATGTAGATATGGTGAACAAAGCGAATTACTTCTTGAAGCTCAACGGCGAGGCTCGATAGGAAAAAATGGAAATGACGGAGACCATTTTCCAACTCAAGGATGATTTAAAGCAATTTTCTTCTGGAAGGAGTAAGTTGGATAAGATGCTTGGTCTTGGTCAAACAAACAAATTCGGCCTCGGATACAATCAAACTGAAGGTATGTTTTCGTTGTGGTTATGCAGGGCAACAAGCAACGACAAGCAACGACAACAAGCCTACTTCACCCTCTTCGGGATCGTCAAGCACTAAGGTATGTTTTCGTTGTGGTTATGCAGGGCACATAAGAAGAAATTGCAAGAATGGAGCGAAAAGATCAAATCAAGCACATCTTGCAACTACTACCAATGAGTTCATTTCCCGCAAATCAAAGAAGAATCTTTCAAAAGGAAAGAACATTGGTAGTACATCAAACAAGACGACGACGTCAAGGAAAAGCGATGGATCAATCAAGACGCTTTCACCAAAGGTATCAACTTCACAATCATTTCCGACGTACTCCAAAACTCGAAAGGTTTGGGTACACAAAGGTGAAATTTTCCCTTGTCTTGTTGTTCATACGTCTTTACACGCTTATGATAATTCGTCTTGGTACATGGATAGTGGTTGTTCCCATCACATGACCGGTGACAAAAACTGTTTTCAAACTTTAGAGAAAATCTCCGGAGGACATGTTGTTTTCGGAGACGGTCGTTCTTCCAAAATTGTTGGAAAGGGAACAATCGCTGTTCCTGAAGGCCCGGCTTTGAACAATGTTTTATTTGTTGAAGATCTAAAGACTAACCTCATCAGTATAAGTCAACTTTGTGACAATGGGTTCTCAGTAAATTTTTCTTCTGTAGAATGTGTTGTAACTGATAAGGACTAGGTATTCTTTTTAAAAGGGGTTAGATCGGAAAATAATTGCTATGTTGTTTCAAACAAAGTTTCTGAAAAATGTAACCTAGTTTCTTTGGATAATGAAACTGTTTGGCATGAAAGACTAGGTCACATGAATTTTAAAGAACTAGCAAGGATTTCAAATAAGAACGTGGTTAAGGGGGTTCCTAAACTTTTGTTTAAAGAAAACATTGTGTGTGGTGGTTGTCAAAAGGGAAAACAATCAAGAGTTGCACACAAGAACTTGAACCACGTCGGTAACAAACGGCCCTTGGAATTACTGCATATGGATTTAATGGGGCCGGTTCGTCAACCATCTTTGGGAGGTAAATGGTATATTTTTCTTTTGGTTGATGATTTCTCTAGGTATTCTTGGGTAAATTTTTTAAAAGAGAAAGCGGATACTTTCGACTCTTTTCATGAGGTTTGTCATCGTATTATGATTGAAAGAAATGAAAAGATCGTTCGTGTTAGAAGTGATAGAGGAGGAGAATTCATTAATTCAAAATTTATTGATTTTTGCACTTCCAATGGGATAAAACATGAATTCTCAGCACCCTATACACCTCAGCAGAATGGTGTTGTTGAGCGCGAAAACAGGGTTGTTCAAGAGATGGCGCGTGTGATGCTTCATAGCTGGAATTTACCGTTATATTTTTGGGCTGACCTGTGAACACCGCTGTCTATGTAATTAATCGAGTGTTTTTGCGCCCTGGAACCTTAAATACACCATATGAGCTGTGGTTTAGTAGAAAACCTAATGTCAAATATTTTCGTATTTTTGGGAGTCGATGTTTTATTCTGCGTGATCGCGAAAACCTTGGTAAGTTCGACTCGCGAAGCGACAAAGGGAGTTTTATGGGTTATTCTACTAACAGTAGAGCATATCGGGTATTTAACTTGGAATCTAAAACGATGATAGAATCTATAAATGTTAAAGTAGATGAAACTTTCCACTTTGCATCTGATAAATCTACCCTTGATATGTCTCTAGATGATGATACTCCTGTAAATGCATCTTCTCGTAATAACTCTTTCAATAAAGTTGATGCATCTAATGGTTCTTCAAGTTTATCTAATGTGCAGGAATTATCACATGTACCTCCGACTACTCCGTTACCACAAACGTTACGCATCTCCAAGGATCATCCGGAATCTAACATTATTGGAGACCCACAAGAAGGAGTTAGAACTCGGAGACAGTTGGTTTGTTGAGTCGCATGCTACGTCTCCATGATTGAACCAAAGAACATCGATGAAGCTCTTCAGGATGACTACTGGATTGAAGCTATGCAGGAAGAGCTCCATCAGTTTGAACGAAACAAAGTCTGGGAATTAACGAAGCCTACGAAGCAACACAACGTGATTGGTACTAAATGGATTTTCAAGAATAAGAAGAACGAGGATGGTACCATCATCAGGAATAAAGCACGCTTAGTTGCTCAAGGCTACTCTCAAATAGAAGGTATAGACTTTGATGAAACGTTCGCCCCGGTAGCTAGACTCGAGTCCATCCGTATCTTATTCGCGATTGCTTGTCATTTTAAAATAAAGTTATTTCAAATGGATGTTAAGAGCGCGTTTTTAAATGGGTTTTTAAACGAGGAAGTTTAAGTGGCTCAACCGAAGGGTTTTGTAGACTATAAACAACCTAACCATGTTTTTCGTTTGAAAAAGGCTCTTTACGGTCTAAAGCAAGCACCGCGAGCATGGTACGAAAGGCTAACAAAGCACCTATTAGAAAAGGGCTATACTCGAGGGGGAGCTGACCGGACTCTCTTTGTGAAGCACTATCAGGATAATTTCATTGTAGCACAAATCTATGTCGATGACATTGTATTTGGTGCAACTAGAGACAATGATGCTTCTAAATTCGCTGAAACCATGGAAAGCGAATTTGAGATGTCAATGATGGGCGAACTGACATACTTTCTTGGATTGCAAGTAAAACAAAATGAAGAAGGCATTCATCTATGTCAATCCAAGTATGTAAAGGAGTTGGTGAAGAAATTCAGATTAGAAGATTCTAAAGATTTTCCGACTCCTATGGGAACTAGCGACAAGGGATTAGGAAGTGAATCCATTAGTGAGAGTGTAGACGAGAAGCTTTATCGCAGCATGATTGGAAGTCTACTTTACCTCACGGCTAGTTGCCCGGATATATCCTTTAGTGTTGGGATTTGCGCGAGATATTAATCAGCACCAAAGGAGGATCACCTGAAAGCGGTGAAAAGGATCATCCGGTACATCAAAGGTACACTGAATTTCGGAATTTGGTATCCAATGGGAACAAGTCTTGATATTATTTGTTACGGAATTTAAGTTGGCGTATTTCGTGAATTCGGTTAAGTCTTGAAGATTGAAGGTAAAGAAGGTTGGATCATATAACTCAATCTCAAGAAAGAAGAATTCAAAAGGATCAGGTATGTTGAACTTAATATCTTTGGTGATCCGAATACTTCTTATAGTGTAGAAATACTTGGATGAACTTGTAATTACATAATTATCAAAAACTGGACATGGGGCATGTTCAGGATCCGGATCAGGCTTTGCAATCCGGATCCCGAAGGTGGTTCGTTCATACATCAGTTCAATCCGGATCGTAGCTTCCCTTGATCCGGATCCCGAACACTGGGTTTACCATTTTATTTGAGCGATCCGAATCAGGCTTTGCAATCCGGATCCCGAACGTTGATGTTTGGTGAACTGTATGAACGATCCGGATCAAGCACTTCGATCCGGATCCCGAACCTTCATTTTTCTGGAATCTGTTTTTCTCGCTACTGCAATCCGGATCGTCGTCATGAAAAATTCCAGAAAAGGATAGTTTTTGTTCCTTATCTTTTTCCAAGGGTTTCTAACCTATAAATAGACCCTATGATTCTTTTTCTAGGGCTAATCCACATAATAGAAAAAGTAGCCGTCATCTTTTATACGGCCTAAGATCCACATATAGAGAAGAAAGGAAATCATAGATTCTATCTTATGTTTCTTCATCTATATTGATTGATTTCATTCTAGGTTTTCATACTCACATTTTGAGTTGAATCAAATCAATGAATACTTAGATGGTATTTCCGATCTATTTCTAATCTAAGTATTCGGCGGATCATCACCACCCAAAAAACAACGATTTACCCCAAAATCGGTGCGTGGACTCGCGTGGCCTTGTGGATTCAAGGTGCTACTGCTCTCGTGGATTCGGAGCGAGGTACGTTCGTGGATTCGAAGCGTGCTACTGGGTGAAGACCGTTGATTCGGTCGGACGTCGTGGACTCGACGTTGGACGCCGTGGATTCGGCGTTGGACGTACATCGTGGATTCGAGAAGCGTCGTGGAGCGAGCGGAGAAGATCAACTAGGAGCGTATGGAAAAGGTTGAGTCGTCTGTGAGTACGGTATATCACCTTGTACGTGTTTAATTCTAGTGGATTTCACCGTGTTATCGGTCCCGTGGTTTTTTACTCCGGTTTGGAGTTTTCCACGTAAAAATCTCTGCGTGTTATTTATTTTTCCGCATTGGGTTTTATATCGCAAAGATTTTTGAGTGTTTATTGTTTACACCTATTCACCCCCCTCTAGGTGTTTTTTCCCCTATTTAGATCCAATTATACATAACCCAACAAGTGGTATCAGAGCGGGAATAGGGTTGTAAACAATGGTTGAAGGTGGAAACATCAACAGACCTCCGTTCTTCGATGGAACAAATTATGCGTACTGGAAAGTACGGATGAAAGCCTTTTTAATTTCCATCGACGAACGGGTGTGGCAATCAATTGAATTAGGATGCTCTAATCCAACTGAATTTATTGGTGATGTTCGCACCATCAAACCTAGGTCGAAATGGACCAAGGAAGAGATTGATATATCTTCTTACAATGGCAAGGGAATTAATGCTCTATTTAATGCCTTATCACAAACAGAGTTCTCTCGCGTCTCGGCATGTGAGACTGCGAAAGAAATCTGGGATGTTCTTCAAGTTACGCATGAGGGAACTAACCTTGTGAAGATTCAGAAACTGCAAATGCTTACGAGCAAGTTTGACTCTATTTTCATGGCAGAAAATGAATCGTTCACAGACTATTACACACGATTGCAAGACATCGTAAGCTCATGTGCTAACTTGGGAGAGAAGATTCCAGAATTTAAAATTGTAAGAAAAATATTAAGAACTCTTCCTGAAAGATTTCGTTCCAAGGTTACAGCCATTGAAACTATTAAACACCCGGACGAAATCCGTGTAGAAGAATTAGTTGGTTCTTTACAAACTTATGAAATGACATTTCCTACTAACTATTCTTTGGGAAAGGCATCATCTTCTAAGTCTTCTGGTTATGCTTTGAAAACAACAAAAGAAGAAGACGCGGATTCATCCTCCTCAGGCGATGACGAGAACCTATCTATGGAGGACTTTGAGAAGCAGCTCGCTCTCTTGACAAGGAAGTTTCGCCCAAATTTTCGAAGGGGTAATTCAAGTAAAACTCCATCCTTCGGAAAGTGGAAGAAAGGCACGGGTTCTTCAAGTTACAAGTCAAGAAAGCAAGAGGGTTTTTCTAAGGATAAGAAAAGCACAGAAGGACAAGTCCAATGCTTCAAGTGCCGAGGATACGGCCATATCTCAACGGAATGTCCAAATAAGAATCCGTCAAAGAAGAAGGCGATGCAAGCCGTCACTTGGGATGACACCTCATCGTCAAATGAGTCATCGTCAAGTGATGAAGAAGACAACGCAACAGCGTTCCACGCGTCCACATCTTCACCCTTCATGTGCTTAATGGCAAGTACATCCGAGTCATTGTCCAACTCCACCGTTGAAAAGAATGCAACGGACAATGAAACAGATGATTCGGAAGGTGAAGATTTTGCTCTAGCCTACCACAGACTTTTAAAGGATTCAAAGAAACTGGCTACGCAAAACAAGGGGTTGAGAGGGAGATTGCAGGATCTCGAAGAAGAAGTAAAAAGGGTAACTTCTCTCTCGACCGATCTTGAAGTGGAAAGGGATAATCTGATAAAAGCAAATGTTTTCCTTCAAGAGTCCAATGAGCAACTCGAGAAGAATTATATAGATATGGTGAACAAAGCAAATTACTTCTTGAAGCTCAACGGCGAGGCTTGACAGGAAAAATTGGAAATGACAGAGACCATTCTCCAACTCAAGGATGACCTACAGCGATTTTCATCAGGAAGGAGTAAGTTGGATAAGCTTGTTGGTCTTGGTCAATCAAACAAGTTCGGCCTCGGATACAATCGAACTGAAGACAATTTTAGTTCGGTTGGGACAGTTTTTGTGCCTCAGTCGGTATCTCCTCCTCTGACACCGGAATTCACGACAAGCAACGACAACAAGCCTACTTCACCCTCCTCGGAATCGTCAAGCACTAAGGTATGTTTTCGTTGTAATTTTGCAGGGCACATAAGGAGAAATTGCAAGATGGGAGCCAAACGGTCAACTCAAGCACTTCTTGCAACGACTACCAAAAGGGTGATTCCTCAGAAATCAAATGCAAATTCTTTGAAGGAAAAGAGCCTCGGTAGTTCATCAAACAAGACGACGACGTCAAGGAAAAGCGACGGATCAAACAAGACGCTTTCACCAAAGGTATCAACCTCACACTCATTTTCGACGTACACCAAAACTCGAAAGGTTTGGGTACGCAAAGGTGAATTCTTCTTTCATACTTGAATCACGTCGGTACCAAACGGCCATTGGAATTATTGCATATGGATCTTATGGGGCCGACACGTCAACCATCCTTGGGAGGTAAATGGTATATTTTCTTATTGGTTGATGTTTTCTCTCGGTATTCTTGGGTAGCATTTTTAAAAGAGAAAGCTGATACTTTTGATTCTTTTCACGAGATTTGCCTTCGTATTATGATTGAAAAGAATGAAAAGATCATTCGTGTTAGAAGTGATAGAGGTGGAGAATTCATAAATTCTAAATTCATTGATTTTTGCACTTCCAACGGTATTAAGCATGAATTCTCAGCACCCTATACACCTCAACAGAATGGTGTTGTCGAGCGCAAAAATAGGGTTGTTCAAGAGATGGCACGTGTTATGCTTCACAGCCGGAATTTATCGCTACATTTTTGGGCTGAAGCTGTGAACACTGCAATCTATGTTATTAATCGAGTTTATTTGCGCCCGGGAACGTTAAATACACCATATGAACTATGGTGTGGTAGAAAACCCAACATCAAATATTTTCGCATCTTCGGGAGTCGGTGTTACATTTTACGTGACCGTGAAAATCTTAGAAAGTTTGACTCTCGAAGTGACGAAGGGATTTTCTTGGGGTATTCTACAAATAGTAGAGCATATCGGGTATTTAACTTGGAATCTAAGACGATCGTAGAATCTATAAATGTTAAAGTAGATGAAGCTTTCCACTTTGCATCTGATAAATCTATCCCTGATATCTCTCTTGATGATGATACTCCTATAAGTGCATCTTCTCATGATAATACGTCCAATATTAATGATGCATCTAATGGTTCTTCAAGTTTATCTGATGTGCAGGAATCATCTCATGTACCTCCGAGTACTCCATTACAACAAACGTTACGCATCTCCAAGAATCATCCTGAATCAAACATCATTGGAGACCCACAAGAAGGAGTCAAAACTCGGAGACAGTTGGTTTGTGGATTCGCCTGTTACGTTTCCATGATCGAACCAAAGAATGTCGATGAAGCTCTTCAGGATGACTACTGGATTGAAGCAATGCAGGAAGAGCTCCATCAGTTTGAACGCAACAAAGTCTGGGAATTAACGACGCCTCCGAAGCAACACAATGTGATCGGTACTAAATGGATTTTCAAGAACAAGAAAAATGAGGATGGTACCATCATCAGGAACAAAGCACGTTTAGTTGCTCAAGGCTACTCTCAAGTAGAAGGTATAGACTTTGATGAAATGTTCGCCCCTGTAGCTAGACTCGAGTCCATTCGTATCTTATTCGCTATTGCTTGTCACTTTAAAATAAAACTCTTTCAAATGGACGTTAAGAGCGCGTTTTTAAATGGGTTTTTAAATGAGGAAGTTTATGTGGCTCAACCGAAAGGTTTTGTAGACTGTAAACTACCTAACCATGTTTTTCGTTTGAAAAAGGCTCTTTACGGTTTAAAACAAGCACCGCGAGCGTGGTACGAAAGGTTGACAAAGCACCTTTTGGAGAATGGCTATACTCGAGGGGGAGCAGATCGGATTCTCTTTGTGAAGCATTATCAAAATAACTTCATTGTTGCACAATCTATGTCGATGACATTGTGTTTGGAGCAACAAAGGATAATGATGCTTCTAAATTCGCAGAAACCATGGAGAGCGAATTTGAGATGTCTATGATGGGGGAACTGACATACTTTCTTGGATTGCAAGTGAAACAAAATGGTGAAGGCATCCATCTGTGTCAATCCAAGTATGCAAAGGAGTTGGTTAAAGAAATTCGGATTTAGAAGATTCTAAAGATTTTCCTACTCCTATGGGAACTAGCAATAAGGGAT